>JALMQS010000225.1:24744482-24972813 GCA_024734495.1 Forficula auricularia
TTTTGCATTTCTAGCTTTCTAGTGGTCCACAGATTATGTGTATATTGTCCGTATAATTTCTTTTTTTTAATTAAATAACAATTTATCGAGTTTTTTAATCAATTAAATAAATAATAATTTTATTGAAGCAATTTTTTACATGAAATAATGTATACATTGTATTTGAGGCTTCGATTTCGGATATTACTTCCCCACCATCGGCTGTACCTACTTGATCTTCTAGTTTTCGATAATATTTTTAGTCCGTGTTTTTTAATAAGAGAAATTTTAATCAATTAAATTATTAAACCAATTATTTTACATGAATTTACTATGCATACATTGTTTTTGAACTTCTCCACCATCGAATATCCTTGATCATCTTTTAGTCCTTATTTTTAATAAGAGGAAAAAACTAATTAAAGAAAAAAACCTTTTTTCCGATAATTATTTCAATTCCATTATTGAATCAATATCTCCTCCCCCCAATCCCATCCACCCATCCAATCAATTAAATTGGCAAATTCTAATATATAACAATATTTGGTATTAAGTATTCGTGGGTTTTAAAATTAAAAAACCAATTAATAAATAAAAGATAATTGAAAAAAATGTAAACAAACTTTTTTATTGAGATTTTCATCTACCAATAATTACTTTAATTAAGAAAAGATCAATTAAGATGAAATTTATCGAGGTCCAGACCTAGCCAGATCGCATTCTCATCCTCAAAACTTGTTACTAGAGTTGGTTTCATACGTATATAAATATAAATACAATTTTTCCTCGTTTAATGAGTAGATAGATATTAAAAAGTGAAAAAAAAGAAACCCTATCGTCAATGCAATTGTGATAAGAATTCATTATATTTTCAGAGCCTGGTGATTTATTATTATTCATTGAATCAAACATCTACCATATTAATAAAATTAGTAATACAAAAATTTTTATTTATAATGTTGCATCATTCGTATCCATAGAAAATTAGTAACAGGAATAGTAGTGAATTAGATAAAATTAAAAACACAGTTTTTTTATTAAACGGGTCAGACGCCTCGTCAATTTATTTTGACTTCCTCAGTGACCCATTTTATCACTTTTTGTCAAAAAACAATTTCACTATATGATGGTGTTTCGTCTTATAATGAAATTGTCTTTTGAGAAAGAGCGATAAAATGGGCCACTGAGGAAGTCTAAATAAATTGACGAAACGTCTGGCCCATTTATTAAAAAACTCTTGTGTTTTTAATTTTATCCAATTCCCTACTATTCTTCTTACTAATTTTATTTTTGTTGAAATTTTTCTGAACATTTTAAAAAATATGTATTTTTTTATTTTCATCCAAAAAAACAAAACAACTTTCAGATTGATCAACTTTTTTTTTAATTTATCAGAATAATATTCTTACCATAAATCTATTATTGTTATTATTTTTTAATTCATTGATATCATGAATCCCTTAAATGATTTCATCATGAAAGATAATTTCGTTCCTTTTATATATATTTAGATAAAGATATTCGATTATGAAAAGTCAAGTTCACTCGTACTTGACTCATTATTTAGTCATATAATATTTCATTTATTTATCAAGTTAGAAAATAAGTTGACTTAAAAAAAAAAAAGTTTTATACAAAGATATACAATCAAAATTTATCATGAAATTATTTTTATCATATATCCACAGAAAATTCAATTTTTTTTATTATTACTTATAGACATATTTGAATGGTACCGCGACATTTCAGCCCCCGACAAAATATCCCCCGACATAATATCTTTTGACAAAATATTCCCCAGTATGAGGGAGAATACAAAAGAGATTAAGTGAGAAGCTTATAATCATAGTTTTGAATAATATAAACAGACTTTCATATTTTGGCGGCTAATTAGCCGTTTGAAAGTGCTGCTGTCTGTCGTGTTTGATTAGGAAAAAATGGGAGCCCCAAACACACCCCGCCCGACGATTGGCTGGTTCGGTTTTCAATGTGTGTTTGATTAGAAAAAAAATGGGAGCCCGAAACACACCCCGCCCGGACTAAACTTTCGGAGGTTCGGTTAATATATATTCAGTTCTGCTCGGTTGGGTTCGTATAGCTCCTTTTCGGGCTGACGCCAACCGAACCGTCTAAAAACCAGCCTGAAAAGGAGCTATACGAACCTAACCGAGGCGAACTGAATATATATTAGCCGAACCGGAGTCGATTTGCATTACTCATAAGATTCACGAGGGGAAGGGTTATTTTGTCACAAGATATTTTGTCTGAAGGGTATTTTGTCGGGGGATATTTTGTCGGGGATATTTTGTCGGGGGCTGAAATGTCGCGGAATCGTAAAGCTAACGAAAACATTCATTAATCTTAAATCATCTACATAAATAAAGTTGATAATTATGTACTTAATATTAATGAACTTAATACTAATATTTTATGGTAAGTATTCGTAATGGTCCTCCTTAGCTATAGGCAACCAAATGCGCAGGCCTACCGAAGGGAGGTTCTAGATTTCTATTATTTTTATAGGCTTTTGACTCTAGATATGAATATGTCAAGTCGAAATGAAAATAAGATTTAGATATTTAGAATCAAATTATTAATTTGTGTTTCTTAACCTGTGTGCCGCGACACACAAGTGTGCCCTGGGAGATTATCAAATATGCCTCAGGGTTTTTGACAAATAATTAAAATTGCATGGGTTTTGTAACTTTGAAATAGTATTTGTAATTACCTCATCAGATATTAAAAAAATATTTTTAAATTAATTTATAAGATCTTAGGAAATTGGATCAGTAAATAAATTGAATTCAGAGTTTTATATTGAATAAGACGGACGTTTCGTCACTATATTTGCGACTTCTTCAGCGACATATTCTTCAACTCATTTATCTGATATTATTATTCGAAAGATTCTATCTTTTTAAATTTATTTTATTCTTAACCACATTAATTTTTCATCACAGTTAAAACAAAGAAACAGAGAAAGCATAATTGTGTTGAAGAATAAGTTGCTGAAGAAGTTGGAAATATAGTGACGAAATGTCCGTCTTATTGAATATAAAACTCTGAATTCAATTTCTTAAGTTCTTATGAATTAATTAAATTATGGATATCATTCACCAAAGAATATTTTTAAATCTAGCTTGTGTGCCGCAATAATTTCAGATATTTTTAGTGTGCCGTCAACCAAAAAAGGTTGAGAAACACTGTTCTAGATTATTAGACGGGCCAGAATCTCGGGACTTAAAAAGGACATAAGATGTCCTGAAATCAAATTTAACCATCAATTTATAACTTTTCAATTTACAACTTATTGACTTATATAATTGAAAAGACTTTGTTTTGCCGAGAGTAGCAGAGTTGTTGAATCATAAAGAGAAACACAGAGGTTTTCCTCTGCTTGATACAAATAAACATACACATAATTATATTTATTTATTTACTTAAACCTTATTTACAAATTTACAAACTAATACAGTGCTTTGAGGCATATATCTACATATCAAATATAAATATGTATATGTTGGAGTAATAATCCGTTTTTAGTAAGAATGGGTTCTTAATAGTTAAAACGCATTTCACTGAATTCCTTTGTGGCAACTAGAATTTACTGATGTTGGTTGAGTTTGGCCTAAAAGTCTAGATTTTCATTTTTGGCCTTCCGCTTCAATTTGGGTGTTTATTTTCAAAATTTTGTAAAGAAAATGTCAAAAATTGGATCTTTATTAAAAGCAAAGTTGTAGAGGATGTAATTTTTGACATTTTCTTTTACAAAATTTTGAAAATAAATACCCACAATGAGGCGGAAGATAAAAAATGAAGTTTCTAGACTTTTGAACCAAACTCAACCAACATCAGCAAATTCCAGTTGCAACAAAGGTATTCAGTAAAACTCGTTTTAACTAGTAAGTAGTTCGTACTAAAAAACTGATTTTTACTGCAACATATAAATATAATTTAGTTGTTTGAGACTATAGTTTTGAAAGCTTGGTCTTCATCATTATACTTTTTAATTAAAAATATTGTGATTTTCTTATAAAATTTGTTACAAATGTTTATAATACATTTTGTAATGAAAATTCATCCCTTGTTTTTTTTCTGATTTTATGTTTTTCTTGACCAGAAATCTAAAATCTAATTACAGTCGACTCTCGATAATTCGAACCTCGATTCAGCTGTTAACTTCGGTAAATGCTGTGTATTTTAATACGCTCGATAGCTCGAAATCCTTTTCGTAACAAGAGGGGTAGCGAACGTTCTATAATTCGAACTAGGCCACTTCCCCTCTTTATAATTCGAATTTTTTCTAGCAATGTTAATACATATGTAATTTTTGTGTTCTTTTTTGTCGTTTTCATTATTTTTTAAGCTCATACATATTTTTAAAAGTATAATCAAAACTGAGTGGATATTGTAGAGGCAGTCCAAAAAAAAGATAATTTATACTATCTTATTATTTTTATTCAAAAACCGACGTTTCGGAGGCTATTCCCTCCTTCTTCAGGGTTTTGAAAAGTCAGCGATCTTCTTTTTTTTGGACTGCCTCATCAATATCCACTCAACTTCATCAGTCCTTCTCCAAAAATTAGTCCAATCTTATAATAAAAACTCTTAATAATTCGAATTTTTTACTTTCACATTTATATTCTATAGAATATCATGGGAAGTATTGCGATCGTCTCCCTGGGTTCTGATTCTTTGAGAGCTTGTTTTTTTTCCTCTTGATTATTTAAACTTCTTGATAATTCGAAGTCTCGATAATTCGAATTTTTCTCGTAGTCCCTTGGATTTCAAATTATCCACAGTCGACTGTACTTCTTAATTGTGGAAATAAAAACCAGCGTATTTCAGGCCAGCGTCCCGAAATTCTAACCACTGACCCACAGTCACCTCTATACCTTAATATAAATTATTTAATTAATTTATTTAAAAGAAAAACTTACTCTTTATGTGAGTTTTGAGATGTTACTTGTTTTTACACCAGTTATAACTGGGTGGTTATTATTAAATGTACACATCAGCAATCTCAATTGTTTTGTTCTGGTTCTGGCGCTATCCGGATCTGTTTTGATTCAAGTATAATAATTTGAATAAAGTAATGGAAATAAAAAGCAATAAAATCTCATGACTAATCTTTATTTAATACAATCTCAATCGGTAAGACCTTGGCATTGCTAAGCGAAATTAACTTAATTCATTAGTAACAAGCAGCTTAGTAAATTGCAATTGAAGATGGGCTCTTAATTAATTAACTTTTAATTAATTAAAGCTATTTAAAAAATAAAAATTTGTTTTTTATTATATATATGGAAAATAAACTAAGTTTATAAATTCATCCTGATTATAATCTCTTCTCTCAAAGAGTTCATTTATTCATGTTTGTATACGATATTTATTATCTAAAATAGTAATTTCTTTCATTGAATTACTTATCGATACTTCTTTGGTCAATTAGAAAACATGTAATTATTTAATGAATGTAAATTTTTATTAACCCTTCGAAGAAAGTCCCTATTCACTCAATCTCTCTCATATTGACCTGTTAAAAATTTCTTTCACTTGTAAATATATGTGTGCCTTCTTTACACATATATTCCTATAGTATGGCATTCTAAAGTTAAGTTAGTTATTTTCTGTATCTCCTGATGATGGCTTGACAGCCCGAAATATATATATATTGAGAAAACTCTCTCTTTGATTTCTTACATGTGAAACAAGTGACCTAGTGAATAACTCATACTAAATAATAATATTTCTTCATTCGCACCCATATTTTATTAAATATTTTAAAATAGCAGGGAAGTGGACAAAAAATCAAACATCAGAGTTAGTTATTCAATTTACCAGAAGTTTCGTCACTTTATTAAGACTTCATCAGTGGCTGAAAATAGTGAACAAAGAGATAAAAAATTTTACTTTACCATACAGGGTATGGTCAAGTATTGTAATCGTGCATGAAAAAAGTGTTTTTTTTTCCTTCCTTTTTTCGAAATATCTCAAAAACGACTTAAACTATTTCGATTAAAAAAATTGAGCGAAACCATGGTATTTCGCTCTACAAAAAAGCTCTAACAAGTGAACATCGAAAAAATTATATTTTTTGAGATAATAATTATGTCAAAATGTCTGTTAGTTAGTTAGTTAGTCTGTGCGTTACCAAATTTTTGTGGACGAGCTAGCTCAAAAACTAGTGTGAATATCGAAACCAAATTTCACACGTAGTTTTGGTTCACTGAGATTAAGAGCTGATTAGATTTTGGTGCATATCGACCCACAATTAAGGGGGGGTGGAGGGGGGTTAAAAATTAAAAATCTTGGCCATTTGACCAAACTCAACCAAATTTTGTATACATAATCAGTGGGACCCCAGAAGACTAAAAATGGAAAAACTAACCGCCCAAAATGCGGGGGAGGGGGGGTAAAAATTAAAAATCTAGGCCGTTTGAGCAAACTCAATCAAATTTTGTATACATAATCAGTGGACCCCCAGAAGTCTAAAAATGCAAAAAACTAACCTCCTCCCCCTACATGATTATAAATAATTTTATTAAATATTAAATATAAGTGAGTGGCCAGGTGGTATGGTAAAGTCAAGTGGATGGCCACATCAGAACGTGTCAGTTTATTTTGTTTAAACCCGAGGAAAATCATTTTCAAATTTGTTTTCTTCTCTCTGTTTGTCTGGGTTCTGATATATACGATCACGCAGTTTAGAAACCTCGTAGAAAGTTTGTTTGGTTACCAAACAGTGCTGGTTGGTGACTTTTCAAACAGGGGATGCTGTCCAAAAAAGTTCCTTTCATTTTTTGAACTTTTATTTTAATATTCGCTTTTTTTTGCAATACCTACATGAATAAAATTCAGGATTCATTTTCGTTGTATTCTTTCTTGAGAAATTTATAGAATTGGCTAGGATTTTATAAAATACCTATGTCTATTTCTGCTTTCAATTTTTAGAGTCTGTACAAAAGTAAAACAGAGGCCTATTAATGTTGACCTTCTGTCTGTCGGTTTGTTTGTAATTCTGCCAGTCTGCGTTTGTATGTCAAATCATTGTAGCTCGTAAACTAGAGAAGATATAACCATGAAATTTACAAGTTACGTGATATTTATTTTCCACAAAATTAAAAATAATATACAATTTAAATTGATTATTTTAGGATCCCTTTTTGATTCGATTTTTTGTGCGCTCGAAAATAAAAAGTATTTTTTTATCATGGAGTATGATGTATCATCCCATCCCACCTTGTAACATTTAATTAAGGAGAACTACTGATTTTTTTAAAAATTGAAATCCCTTTAAATTGACACTGCAAGAGAGAGTTTATGTAATCATTTTTACACGTTTTTTTAAATGGGATTTTCACGAGGGGTGAACCGCGACCTAATATCGTGTACACCTACTTCCACTTTCATTTCCAAATAGAAGACAATAGATGAAGGGGCATTATCTAATGAATTCCAAAATAATTCGAAAGACGTGTACACCTAATTCCAATCGCGGTTCACCCCTCGGATTTCTATGACAGTAAACACAAAATTATGAAAAAATTCTTCATTTACCCTCTCTCTTCTTATCAATGACAGAAGGTATATGGTAAAGTCATGGGGATGGCCACATCAGCTTATTTATCATAGAGTATGAGGTATCATCATCCTCCTCACCTTGTAACATTTAATTTGGAAAACTATACTAAGTTTTTTGAAATGTAATTTCCCTTAAAATGACACTGCAAGAGAGCGTTTATGTAATCATTTTCACACTATTTTTGTACTTAACGGGATTTCTGAAGAAATAAAGTTTGAAACTTCCTATACACTAGCCCGACTCCCACTTGGCTTGAACGCTTTTTTTTTATTAACAAAGGAAACATTTTTCTTGAAACGTTTGATATCTTATTTTAAACTAATTTCTGATTGTTTTTATAAAATAATTGTATATAAATATACATCCAGAGGGCATAGCAGGGGTGGAGTCCAGGGGGCTAGGCGGGGGTGTGGTGCACAGGGTTGGAGGGCATGGGGTGGGGTCCGGGGTGGATGGGGTGCGGGGTCCGAGGTGGGTGTGGTGCGGGTGGTGGTGTGGGGACGGGGGTTGGGAACGAGTGCAAGGTACGGGGGTGGGGGTGCTGGAGGGTGTTTCGGGGGTGGGGGTTAGTGGGTTAGGGTGCGGAATGGAGTGTTGGGGTGGTGGTGTGGGGGCGGGGGTGCTGGGTGGGTTTCGGGGGGGAGTGGGGTTCGAGGGCTGGGGGTCCAGGGGGAGTGCCTCCTGGCTAGCAAGAGGGCCACCGAAGGCAGGCCCTGCAGCTAGTATTTAATATATATATTATCACTTACCAGCTGCAAAGCCTCTCTTCGGCGGGCATCTTTCTATCCAAGGGGTGGTCTCCTGGACTCCGCAGTGGGTCTTAAAATAATAATTTAAATTTCCTAATTTTAATCAATTTATTAACGAAATAGAATTTCGGTCGAGTCAAAGATTTTAATAGATATGATTATATTGCATCTAGGAGGGTGCTGCCCCTTCGGGAGTTGAACCTAAGCACTAGTTTGCTTTCCGGAAACACTATAGTCAGACCCTTTAGACAATAATCTCGAAACATATAACGAAATGTTTGGAGATGATAGTCTCAAGGGTCTGACTAGAAGCCCGGAAAGCAAACTAGTGCTTGGGTTCAACTCCCGAAGGGGCAGTATCATCTTGCCTGGGTGGGTTTCGGGTGGGATTGGGGTTCCAGGGGGCGAACCTTGCAGCTAGTATTTCTACTAAAATCTTAGATATTTGACCTTAAAATTTAAATTCTTTCTTGGTAATAATTTAAATTTCCTAATTTTAATCAATTTTATTTGTCATGAACTATTAGTGGGTTTTAAAAATCAAGTCATCGCCGTCGCGCAAGCCAATTATAATAGGTATAGAATTGATTTTATAATAATAATATTACGCAATATTTTTATTGAAACCAATAATCTCTGATTTCTTTCAACGTAGACAAATAAATAAAAGCATGCATTGAAAGATTTGTTACCCAGAGAGTTTGTAATCGAATATTATAAAATCTATTTCCGTTAAAGATTGCATTTTCGTTCAGTGAACAGACATTCCCCCGATGAAAATACGCAGCGACCCTCTTTTTTTTTCTCCCAGAATAACTGCTTACTCGTGTTTATTCTATATAGATTATATTTTATTTTTGTATGACTGGCATTATGTTCCCGACACATGTAATATTTCCCATCCTCTTTGTTTTCTTTACAGAAGGAAAGCCTCCACGAGTGTTCCCAGCACGCACGATGGGTACTTCATCTGCCATGCCATTTCTGCTGATGTTCGCTCTAATCTCGCCGATTCTTTCAAGACCCAGCTATATCGGATGCGAAAATTCCTCTGAATGCGGCATGGCATTTTGCTGTCTCATTGGTTCGTCTCCTTCTCTTTTGATATCAGACACTTTTCTCGGGTTGTTGTTTTTACCGTTTAAATCTTGTTTCTCTCTTTTCCACGGATTCTCAGCACATCCTTCCAAAGAATTCAGAACCTGCTTATATGCATAGAAATAAATTTAATACTAACATATTTCATTGCTTTATCAAGTTTTCAAATATATAAAAGAAGAGATATTTATTCACCATTTAAATTGCATTGAATAAATAACTAGAGACTTGTTTTCAAATTGAAAAGTTCACTGTCCATTTAAAATAATCACTGATATAATAAATTAATGCTATATACAGGGTGATTCATCGGTCTGTCCTCTCTTTATAACTCTTATAACTCTTTTATTTTAAGTCAGAGAGAAAAACTCTTCAAATATATATATGATATATATTATTGTCTATCTAAATACCATATGCATTTGTATACACCAATACCTAACTTTGCGTCGGGGTTACGTTCCAAAAAAACACGACGCAAATTGAAACGACGCAAAGTGAATTAAGATTTTCTATAGCAAACCATGTAAAGATCGAAAATAGGTTCCAGGGTTACGAAAATACTCTTTTTAAAAAGAAAATTGAACAAAGTAAATATTTAAAAAACAAAAATAATATAAAATTTTATTACATACATACAAAAAACAAAAAAAAAAAACGTATTCAATTAAAACAAAATAAACTATTCAATTAATTTATGAAAAACAAAATTAAAATTAATCACTGTCTGATGAGTCCATAGTGGATGTTGTCGTAAGTCGGCTTTCTTTCACAAAAAATTGGTCCAATGTTTGCTGAACAGCTTTTTTTTCAACGTAAAATAAATTTCCTTGTAGCAATTGATATTCGTTATAAAAATTCATTATTCTCTTTAAAAAAAACACAACACACTATTTGAAACGTTACAAAAAGCACAACACACTACATAATTGAAACTTAACTCTAAAATTAGCAAAACAAAGTGAAAATAAAACTGTATTAAAATTGCGTTGATTTTGAGTTAGAAAGAGATTCCCCGAGTTTTGATGGCATGGCGCAATTAGAAACAAAAGTGGTGCCATCTTTAAAAAAAAAAAAAAAATTCAAAAAAAAAAATTACAGACTCGAACCCAAAACAACGCAACATCGAAAATCTAACGACGCACAGTGAAAATTAGTACTAATTAAGCAGCGACGCAACTTCGAAAAAACGCAAAACGAAACGACGCAAAGCGAGGTATTGGTGTACATGGTGCTCCGTTTAAGCGTAACAAGATGTAACTTTATATTTCTTAAGGAGGTCCTTTCGCTCCAGCTGAGTCAAAAGAAGTGTACTATCTAATATTTAATAAAATAGAATTAAAAAATAAATAGTATGAAAGTCGTAAATGTTTGAAATAAAAACAATTATAAAAAATAATTAAATACAAAAGTTAGTTTGATTTATTCAAATCAGCTGATATTAACTCTTGTGTGATTTTGCAATGGGTTGTATTTAATACTGTTTATGTTTAGATCCAAACATAGCATTTATGTTATTTTTTAAAGTAAATATCTAAGTAAATTAGTAGGTCAATCATAGATTTTATTGCAAAAAAAGAATCCTGCATGTTTCAAAATGATAATTTTTAGTTTTTTTTTTAACTTTATCTATTTAACCAATAGTAGTATCCCTAGTAGCACAATGTTTCAAACTATATAGTAACTATATTGTCCCTATATAGATTTTGAGAATATATATAGGCACTATATAGTTTGAAACATTGTGCTACTAGGGATAATTCAAGAGAAAGTTTCATGATCTTAATTTCCCATAAGACTCTAAGAGAATGTTTACATTTTAAAATATTTTATTTTCGAAAATTTGCTCGGTGATGTGTGATTCAAACTTCATCAAAGAATATATAGAGACTTAAACTATTATAAAAAATTAAGTTATAGTTATAATCTAATATTTTTTATTTAATATTGGAGGGGAAAGGACCTCTTTATTGGAACACCCTATATATATATTTATGTATTTTGATAATAAATTAGATTCCCTTTAAAAAATATTAAGTAATAAAGGATCTAAAATTATGAATTAAGAAGTTTTTTTTTGGCTTTTCGGCCTTCTAGCCATAAGCCAATTTACGATACTATTTATTTATTTTTTTTAAATTTGTCTCTACCCCAGGGTCAGATTTTAGCCGGATGTCTCGAGTCAGATTCGAACCCGGGTCCATTTGGACTGGCACGCTAACCCCTAGCCTAACCCGACCCCCAAATTGAGAAGTTTTTTCTGGCTTTTCGGCCTTTCTAGCCATAAGCCAATTTACGATACTAATTATTTTTTTAAAATTTGTCTGTACCTCGGGGTTCGATTTTAGTCGGATGCCTCGAGTCGTTCGAACCCGGGTCCACTTGGTTAGCAGGCTGGCACGCTAACTCCTAGCCTAACCCCCCAAATTAAGAAGTTATTTACCTTTATTCGTTCCATAGCTTACTTTGTTAATAATAACATGATACAAAAATATCATTCAACGAAAAAGGTAGATAACTTCTTAATTTTATTATAATTTTAGATCCCTTATTACTTTTTTAAAGGGAATCTAATTTACTATCAAAATAAATAAATATATATAGAGTGTTCCATTAAGAAATACAAAGTTACATATTGTTGCGTTTAAACGGAGCACCCTGTATAAAAATGCATATGGTACGTTGATAGACAATAATATATTATAAAAATTATATTTAAAGAGTTTTTCTCTCTGACTTAAAAGAGTTATAAAGAGAGGACAGACCGATGAATCATCCGGTATTAATTAGTAGAGGGTGTAATCTAACAACAAATTACAGGAAACATTAAAATTATCTATAACTTTAATGAATATATTATTTTAAAATATTGTTTTCCATTAGTCGAAGAAATTCATCTGAAGCTTCAAAAGTATTCGTGTTAAAATAGACTTGTTATCACTTTATTTTCTAAATCGTAAAGATAAAATAATTTACTTTCACCTTTTATATTTGACATTTTATTAGCTTGGACTCTTCCTTCCCATTTGCAAATACACATAGGAAATTAATTAACAGGAATAACAGGGAATTGGACAAAAATTAAAAACAGAGTTTTTATTGAACGGGCAAGACGCTTCGTCGATTAATTTCGACTTCCTCAGTGGCTAGAATGACAAAGAGTGATAGAATGAGGTATTTGAGTCTTTCTATGCAATCAATTTATATTTATAAAAAGTTTTTTCTGATTTCCTATTTTATCATTCTAGCCACTGAGGAAGTCGAAATTAATCGACGAAACGTCTGGCCCATTCAATAAAAACTCTGTTTTTAATTTTTGTCCAATTCCCTGCTATTCCTGTTAATTAATGCTTATTATGGATTATTATGGATACGATATTATTATTTATTATTATGGATACGAGTGATTTACCGACACATAGGAAATTTTCAAATTAACAAATAATCAAAAAATGGTATTTTATTTAGATTATTTTGACTTTGGACTAAAATACCATTTTAATCATTTTTTTAATTTTTTTTTATTTACCAATGAAAATTCTCTCTGTACATTTTTGTAACTTTTTTAATATTAAAAAAAATATGCATTACATTTCTTAAATTAAACTAATAATTAATTTTAAAATTTAATTTTCATGAACACACCGTTAGATATACCTATCCTTGTAGCACAATGTTTTAAACTACAGGATGGGGCATAAAGATCTACCACATTTTGAAGAGGTATAAAAAAATGAAAAAATTTAACTAGAAAAAAAACTGAATATATTTTGAAAAGAACATAAAATATTTTTTTTTAAATGTGTTGCAATGGTCCTGTGGATTGAACCATAGTCTATTTCAATAATTAATTAAATTCTCATTTTTATTCATAATTAAATGTAATTAAGGCAATCAATTAATCATCAAACAAGGGAGACTTATGAGTTCTGGGAAAGCATAGTAAATGACCAACGATTAACAACATAGAAGACCATTGACATGAGCAAGTTCGGCAGTCAGTCATTGTCATGAGAGAGAGTGAGCATCTACTGCTATCAAAGTGCTCAGAATATATCTACACGAATACTGTAATATTCAAGTTCCACAGTTTTTGACACGAGTGCAGAGAGAGAGTGAGCACATAAACTGCTAATTCTCTATATATACAAGTTCCTTTCTTCATCGAGTAACCTTCGTCATCTAAGGCCCAGTATTAATGGTACACGTTCGTCGCTAATACCAGGACTTCCGGCATCCAAGGCGCATACCGCTGATATATATATAATTATCTACATTGAGACCCGAGAAGCACGCACCTTCGAAGTCGGCGCTCAAACCCCATTATATATATATTATTCTCACCAACCGTTCTTCAGCAGCGACGAGTCTATCAATAATCCCGCTGGACCCAAACGAGTTTGCCGTGTACGACACTCTCTACCTCACCTCAACTAATTGTACTGCTAAGGAATAAAACTACATCATTGTCTATTATAACCGCTGGTCTGTATAACATTATTTATAGCATTAGTACCAGGAAGCCCATTTCCCTACATCCTTCCGCATCACCTCAAATTTCATTCTCCATTTCAGGGACGTGCCACTTGGATCACTGAGGGACACACCCCATTAACCAATAGCGAAGCAGATAAATTTAATAATAACGTAATAAAATAAAGCCCAATTTCCCTAGTACATAAGTTACATTCACCCCCTTGCCCCCTAATAACCCCCACCCTCGTGTGGTGTTCATCAGCTGGGATTCCCTCAGCCCTTACAGCCCATTCCCCCCCTTGCCCCCTAATAACCCCCACCCTCGTGTGGTGTTCGTAAGCTGGGATTCCCTCGTACATAAGTATCATTCACACCCCCTTGCCCCCTAATAACCCCACCCCTCGTGTGGTGTTCGTAAGCTGGGATTAGGCCGCAAGAAATAGCCGGTATTCTGCAGTCAGGTGACAATCCCTATTCATTTTCAAAAAAAAAATCATTTCATCTCACAATTTCTAGTACTATAATTCTGAAAATATTTGAAAGTAGCTACGTTTACTTGAGGTGGAGGGTTCCTTTGTTTGAAAAAAAAATTTTTTATTATTATATTGCAAAAGAAAAATTTTAAAAAAAAATTATTCTATATTTATATTTGCTGAATTAAAAAATAAGTAAATAACCAAGGGCCATTGACACTTCCACCTAATTATAAATTTAACTTCAAATATTTATTTACTTTTTGCCTCTTGTTTTTCTTCTTTCGAGTCTTATTATCGATGTCGGACGTGCGGGGACACTTTCTATGCTCTGGACCGACGGCGGGCACGGGGACGCATCCTCGAGACCAATTCACTCCGGCCAATCAGAACATAATGATCACAATATGATTCATTTTCCCACAGCCGAAGGCACGGAACACATTGGACAGAGCGCCAGGTAAAGAAAAGTCACCCCCAACCCCTTCCACACCCTCTAGTGCTGAACCTGCCCCCTCAATAATAATGATACAAATGCAATGTTCAGGCAGCTGCTTGCGAAGATGGAAAATATGAATGCGAATATGAATCATTAGTTCGATAATTTGACTAACTTTAATTTTAGAAAATATAAATAGTACATTTGAAGAAAGTTCGCTATTATGGATGGTGCGTTTGATAGGATAGAAAAAGCTCAATGGCAAATTTGATACCAAAGTTGATGTAGGGAACAACAAGCTCGATATCGATGGTCATTTAATGATCATCCCAGAAAGAATGAAGATGTAGAAACTGCCCTCCCAACCATTCAAACCCCTCCATTAAAATTTTAATTGCAACAAAGTATCCACAGCCAAAATTACCGAAACCACACCAGAACTCAATTCGAACCCCTTTAAGAATGTTAATATTGTAGTCCCATCATAGAGCCCACCACCGAATTAAAGTCAGTAACGTATCTACCGTCATAGAGATTAATGAACCAATTATCAGTCAACAAATTATCAAATTCCATCCTCACAGCCCCCAATAGAAACACATGCACCCGTTATTAATAATCAAGAAATTATTAAAATTCGATTCCCCCCGCCCTTAGTTAAAATCGTTATACCCCAATCGAAATCATCCCCACAGTTAAAATTCTACTTGATTTAAAAGACACTCTACAAGGAATATTCCAATCATTTTAAGTTTAAAATTAATAAAAATAATTTTACTAATAATATTTATTAGCCACGTGCTGCAGAATCAAGTACACCCCGGCACCCTGGCGTTGGAACAAATTGTTCGCGCAACGCTCGCGAAATCATACACGCTAAAATCAATAAAAGAAAATATTTTGTTGATCCCTTTGAAATCTAAGAAAATTGTCTTCCCACTGATACCCGTCTTAAAAATGTAAGAATAATAATCAAGCCAAGTTTCCATTTATTTCTCCCCTATTATCATATTCATTTCTTATTAATTTCATTGTTGTATATAATTTGTTCAAGAAAAATCTCCGCCTTAATTCCAATAAAATTGCATAGCCCCCACCTTCTTATAAAATATAAATTTATTAGTCCCCATTAAATTTTTACTTCTATTCTTTAAGATATTTTTAAATAAATCTCAAAAAATAGTAATCGATAATTAATTGCATACCATTAAAATCACTAATTCATTCGTTCCCAGTAGCAAAAGTAAATAGATAAATACATTAATCCGTTCTATTCAAAATTCATTTCTATAAAATCAATAGAGTCATCCTATAATAATTGTAACTTCTCTTCTCCCTAATTTTATCATTCGATGCCTCCAATATTTGTAAATTTAGCCCTCATTTTTATATTTTGTCATTAGTTTTGTTTTATTTCTTACCTGATTAACTAAATATTAAATCCTCTTAAATTTACATCTCCCTCCCACCACACATAAGTATTATATTTTTAGTCCCCTATTTTAAGTACCCCAGTGATATCATTTATTTTGTTATTTGTTTTGTCAAAACAGTCATTATTAAAAGCTATGATTGTTAGTGCTATAGTAATCAAATCAATTACATAGTATAATGCATTTATATTTTTGCCATCTTATTGTACATTACAAGTTCATTTTGTTACTTCGAGCCTGCTATTGCTTGCATTTTCATTGTATCTTCTCTACTCAGGTCACTCACTTATTAATCCCTAATCCCATAGAATCATAACAACCCAAATATCAACCTATTATTCGAATAAAGAAGATATTCTAATTCCTTGTGTCATGTGTCATAAACACAAACCCCCATAGTAACCCTAAGCACCTCTGCCCTTCCATATTAAATAATTTTCTACCCTTTTTACCTGTTGCTCGAAAATCAAGTGTGTCTCGAGGTAAGTGAACTACTAAATGAATCAATATTTCACTTAACGCCTAAATTACTCTAAATAAACATGTTAGTCGTGTGATTGTTCCCACCCTGAATCTGGGATGATTAATATATATACCCTAGTGAATTGGTGAGGTCTCGGCGATGCGTTTTCGAGTTACCGTGCGTTCTGGTGAGTCTGGAGTTCGTCATCGCAACCCCGATACATAAATAAATAATCGAGCATTTTGTCCCCAGTAAATACCCCATAAATAAGTATCAAAAAGAAAAATAGATTAAGTATCTATCAATATCCCTATAATATCTCAATATAATTAATCATTTTCTTTACCATAACGTCGGAGGTGCAATGGTCCTGTGGATTGAACCATAGTCTATTTCAATAATTAATTAAATTCTCATTTTTATTTCATAATTAAATGTAATTAAAGGCAATCAATTAATCATCAAACAAAGGGAGACTTATGAGTTCTGGGAAAGCATAGTAAATGACCAACGATTAACAACATAGAAGACCATTGACATGAGCAAGTTCGGCAGTCAGTCATTGTCATGAAAGTGAGCATCTACTGCTATCAAAGTGCTCGAATATATCACGAATACTGTAATATTCAAGTTCCACGGATTTTGACACGAGTGCAGAGAGAGTGAGCACATAAACTGCTAATTCTCTATATATACAAGTTCCTTTCTTCATCGAGTAACCTTCGTCATCTAAGGCCCAGTATTAATGGTACACGTTCGTCGCTAATACCGGGACTTCCGGCATCAAAACTTTCTTCGCGATATATATATAATTATCTACATTGAGACCCGAGAAGCACACCTTCGAGAGTCGGCGCTCAAACCCATTATATATATATTATTCTCACCAACCGTTCTTCAGCAGCGACGAGTCTATCAATAATCCCGCTGGACCCAAACGAGTTTGCCGTGTACGACACTCTCCACCTCACCTCAACTAATTGTACTGCTAAGGAATAAAACTGCATCATTGTCTATTATAACCGCTGGTCTGTATAACATTATTTATAGCATTAGTACCAGGAAGCCCATTTCCCTACATCCTTCACATCACCTCAAATTTCATTCTCCATTTCAGGGACGTGCCACTTGGATCAGTCGCGGGGACACACCTACCCCATTAATAAATAGCGGCAGATAAATTTAATAATAACGTAATAAAATAAAGCCCAATTTCCCTAGTACATAAGTTACATTCACCCCCTTGCCCCAGCAACCCCCACCCCCTCGTGTGGTGTTCGTAAGCTAGAGTTCCCTCGTACATACATTACATTCACCCCCCTTGCCCCCTAACCCCCACCCCCTCGTGTGGTGTTCGTAAGCTGGGATTCCCTAATATATAATTTACATTCACCCCCTTGCCCCTAATAACCCCCCACCCCTCGTGGTGTTTTAAACATTTATCAGACGACAAAAAGGGAGGGGGGGGGGTCAAAAGAAAATTCTAGCCCTTTTGACCAATCTAAAATTTTCTTAGTTTTTGCATTTCTAACCTTCTGGGGGCCCACAGAATATGTCTACAAAGTTTGGTTGAGTTTGGTCAAAAGGACTAGAATTTTCATTTTTGACCCTCCCTCCATTTTGGGTGGTTAGTTTTTGCATTTCTAACCTTTTTTGGGCACACAGAATATGTATACAAAATTTGGTTGAGTTTGGTCGAAAGGGCTAGAATTTTCATTTTTGACCCCTTTTTTGTCTGATGATGTTTAAAACACATTAAAAAAATTTATTTTATGTTTTTTTGAAAAATATATTCAGTTTTTTTCTAGTTAAATTTTTTCATTTTTTATACTTCTTCAAAATGTGGTAGATCTTTATGGCCCACCCTGTATATAGTAACTATATAGATTCTATTTAGATCTCAAGAATCTAAATAGGCTTATACTAGTTACTATATAGTTTATAGTAGTTACTATATAGTTTAGTTAGTAGTTACTATATAGTTTGAAACGAGGGGTGAACCGCAATTGGAATTAGATGTACACCGTCTTTGGAATTATTTGGAATTACTTTGGAATTCATTAGATAATCTACAGTGTGATTCACGGTCGATGACACGTTAGACGTTTATGGAAAACAGAACGCAGGATTTTTATCAAAATTTATCACTTTACATTTTCTTACCTGTTCTATCGATTTAAAATATTTTCAGCCTTGCGACGTTTCGGTTTCCATCGAAAAAAAAAAATTGTTTTAAATATGGTCCAAAACATGGCCCTAATTAAACTTAAATAAATTAGTGCTCTAAATTCATGAAAAGTTGATATTTTGGTGATAGTTTAGACACACCCGAAGTATTTAATTTACGCCAAAAAATCGACTCCATATTATACAGTGCGTGCTAAGATTACTATTTTTTCCGTTATTCATAAAAAGGGTCAAATGTTCGTTTTTTCAAATGAGACTCCCTGTATATTACTCAATAAATTTAAAGACGAAGAAAAATGCTTTAAGACGATATATCATGTCCCTATTCCTAAAACATCAAATTTTCTTAATAAAGCCGCTTTTTCGTGAAAAATTACTTTTTAATGAATTTAATTTTAACTAACCATGGCAATATCAAGCTTATGACAGTTTGTTGACTATTTATAAGTAACTTATAAGCAGTTTATTGACGTTGTTAAAAAACTCCCAAAATGACCTCAAATATTGATTATTCAAACGATGAAATTATTTATTTTGTACTCCGAAACGTTGGCTTTTGAGTGAGAAAGAAAATGAATATCCAATAAATCTACTTTATTCGAGAGAATTTTTTCCACTATTCTTCCTTGGGCTGCCTTTTCATCACTTATCAATTAAAATTTCTACCAGTCCGTCTCTCTCCGAAGAGAAAATTTCTTCTAACACATCCTAATCCATATAATAATTAAATAGATTTTTATAACATCAAGCCTAGGTAATCTTTACACACAGCATTTTTAATCTGGTAAACTAGAACAGTTTCAATATTAAAATGATTTTCAATGTTTCAGGAGCTGGACGTTTTAGCATCCCTGACTGTCTGCCCAAAGGAGACGAAGGTTCCAAATGTATCACTGGTTATAGCTCTCTCTCGCTAAATATGACAGTTACTTATCCTGACGGCCAGAGTCCGACATTAACCGACGTCTATAGGCTGTTTTGCCCTTGCTCTTTGGGCTTGTATTGTTCTAAAGAAACAGAGACTTGTACGGCCTTCGAACACACCAATCGGATCGATAAAGAAAATTTCAGCAGCGATGATTAGACTGTTATGACCCCAAATAAAATTAGATATCCGATCAATCGATACTCTCATCATATACATATTAGTGCTTGATTATTCCATATATTTCAACTTCTAAATAATTGAACATCAATTGAAGAAAAGTCTATTCCTTAAATAGATGTAAAAAATTGTGTTAAATTAAATAAAAAAAGCAAAAATGATCATTTTTCCTTTAGGAAGATGTATTAATTAATTTTGTAACACTTGCTAGTCTTAATTATTTAACCCACCGTCTTTTTGTTATATACTATAATGATTATTTAAAAAAATAATATGAAAATATATTGTACTATTTTAAGTACAATCCATATAAAGGGCTACGGCCGAGGGGTGATCCGACTGGAAGAAGGTGTACACCTCTTTGGAAGTATTTTGAAAGTACATGGAAATATTTGGAAGTACTTGGGATTCTCTGAAAGTATTTGGAAATATTTGGAAGTGCTTGAAAATATTTGGAAGTGCTTGGAAATATTTGGAAATATTACTTGGAAATATTTGGAATTACTTGGAAATATTTGGAATTAGCTTGAAAATATTTGGAAGTACTTGGAAATATTTGGAATTACTTGAAAATATTTGGAAGTACTTGGAAATATTTGGAATTACTTGGAAATATTTGGAATTACTTGGAAATATTTGGAAATACTTGAAAATATTTGGAAGTACTTGGAAATATTTGGAAGTACAAGTGGAAGTAGGTGTACATATATTAGGTCGCGGTTCACCCCTCGGCTACGGCTAAAAGAGATCAAGGTTCATTTTTTAACCGACTTTGAAAAAAAGGAGGAGGTTATCAATTCAACGGAAGTCTGTTTTTTTATGTTTGTTCATTTATTTCTCTTTGCCATGTGGACCAATTTGGATGATTTTTTTTGCATTGGGTTCAGTCTCGTACCCGATTGGACCAATTTTTTCATTGGTATTGGACCTTTTTTTTATAAATTTATTTTCATAATCTTAAATGATCAAAAAATTGATTTATATTGTAGTTTTCGTTTAATAAACGTATTTTGAATTTAAATAAAAATAAATTTTCCATTGACCTACAATTAGACTGAAAACTTTCAATTTAGATTTCTGAAAAGTTTTGTAAAAGTGACAATGATCGTTTCTAGCCGTAGTCCTTCATTTATTATTTTCATATTCATCTATCCTAATTACATTTATATATTATATATATTGGTAAGCAGAATGTAAATTATTTGTATTGTAAAAAAAATTGTTTAATCAAAAAAATTAAATTATTTCAAGACAAACATATTTAAAGTACATATTTTGTTTATTATTATTGTTTACCTTTTACCTTTAAATATATATTAGTGCATGGAGGACCGAGCTTCGCTCGGATTCTAATTATTATTTATTTGAACCAATTCATTTATTTTAATTCAAATTCATATTTCATTTTTTTACTTTCACATTTATATTCTATAGAATATAATGGGGAAATGTGCGATGGCCTGTCACGGGTCCTGACTTTTTGAGAGCTTGTATCTTAGAGATGAAAAAAGTTAATTGCATTTTGTAATTTCTAGGTGGAAGGAATTGATGCCCTTAACAGTTGAAAACGGGGTTTAAGGTCATAAACCGGATATTGTGGTCCCCAGAGGCCAAAAAGGGGCCAAAAATCCATTGGTAAGTGCGTATATAAGTATGTATCCCCCTTGCGTTTCGCAACCATAAGTCTCAGACCTATGAAATTCGAAACTTAATCTATAGGCTAGTAAACTTCCGGTTTTTCTATTTTAGCCAACATCTTGTGACATTTGTTGCAGCCTCTAGATACCTTAACATTCAAATTTCAAGGCTCTGCGACTTTCTTAAGACTAGATATGAACGATTAAAATATTTATTTTAGGATACTCCTAATTTAAACCCCCTTCCTTTATTTCAATCAGATTCAAATTTATACACAACTAATAATTCATGACACGTGATAAGTAGATTAATTTTTAGAAAAATCATTAGTGCCATTTTTGAAAAAAAAAATGAAATAAAAGAAGGGGTGTAAATTAGGAGTATTGCGATGACTTCAAAAAAATGAAAATTTGAAAGTTGTGTGGTGACCACACCCTATGTTTCATGTAAGATTCCAACGCTTCACCAAACCCCGTATGGTAGAGTAGAAATTTTCAAAAGTTCCATTATATTTAATTTTTCCAAACATTTAATAAAATTGAATTTATATTAATTTGTAGCTTTATTTTTTATTTTTATTTATTTTTTTTTTCGTCAATTTCTTCATCTTTTCACAATCACACTCCCTCCTTAAACAATGGGAAGGAAAAACGTATTTATAAACGAGCTTTTCGTGCGTGCCTTCAGCACGTCCTCGAAGCTCGGCCATCAACTGGTGCCCTGGCGGGCAGCGTCTCGGTCAAGTATATTCCTCTGAAAAATCCACTCCAAATGTATACCCGTAAACTACCGAAAATACATCGTCTCTTAATAGTTAATTAAATAATAGTACAAATTATTAAAAAATAAACAAATAATATATGCTAATAATAAAACTAAGATACGGTAGGTTCAGGTGAAACCTACCTCATATCTTAGTTTTATTATTATATTAAAATGTTTCACCTAGAACCAACACCGAACTCCTTAAAAGTTATAAATAATATATAAAATATAAATCAAATAAGATGTGGATAATTTCTTCTGTGCAAAAGAAAAAGCGAATTGAATATTAAATTTTTTGAGTGGCGGGGGCGGGGGGGGGGTGAGGGAATAATTATCGATATATTTAATGTTTCTTAATTTAAAGTCTTTTAGAGTCTTTCATTTCCAAAATTCAATTGCAAATTAAAATTATATTTTCAAATTTGCCTGGTTAATGAAAATCAATTGGAGCTGTCAGTTTAAAATCCGAACTGACAATTATATTTCAAATTTGCCTCGTTAATTAATATATATTCAATGTTTTTTAATTTAAAATCAATTGGTGTTTTTTCATTTTCATTCGAGTTCAAATGAATACAATATTATCTCGACACAAAGTCTAAATCAAAAATTTATAGTTTTAGTAATAGAAATCATGGTATAAATATTAATCTTACATTGGTCTAGGGGTTAGAGAAGATGACCTTAGTTCAAGAGTTCGTAGGTTCGATTCTAGTCAAGAGGGAAATTGTTACAAATTAATCTAGATCAATATATATAGTATATTAAATTGATAGGTGGCCATCTACTTGACTTTACCATACACTTTTGGTTGAGTTTAGTACAATGGCCTAGATTTTCATTTTTTGACACTACAAATCCCCCCCCCCCTCATTTTGGGCGGTTAGTTTTTACATTTTTAGTCTTCTGGTAGCCCACTGATTATGTATACAAAATTTGGTTGAGTTTGGTCCAAGGGACTAGATTTTCATTTTTGACCCCACCCTGCCATATTTTTTTTTCTTTACAATTAAGGGAAGTTTATGTGGTGTTTGAAAATTCTATTAGAAACAAAGTTGAAGAGGATGTAATTTTTGACATTTTTGTTTAAAAAAAAATTGAAATCACCATACAAAATAATTATTTGATAAAACTTTTAAATTAAAATATTTTTTACGTGTTAATACAGAGGTAAGTGAAAGTCATGTTCTTCTCACAATAATCTACTAAAGTACTATCGAATGATTATTTTTAGAAAGATTAATTATAAACATTTAAAATCTTTTATTTTTATTTTTATTTTTATATATTAATTCTTTGGGGGTAGGGGGTTTGGGGTTTAGGGGTTCTGGGCCCCTTTCAATCATTTCGACCAATGGGCAGATCAAAAACACAAACAAAACAAATAATACAAAATAGAAATACAACAAAATACAATGAAATATTATTTATGAGAATCTCTCAAACAATGAAAACAGCTGTCGTTAAATACAAACTCACCTCAGAGACAATCTTTACACATACCCATGTAACCACAATATCCTAAGAATATTCTAAGGACATTTAAATCTTCTTAGAATATTCTGAGGATATTGTGTGTTACCTGGGTAGCTGATATTATCAAGTATAATTGATTACCCCCACTTATAATTATATCATAGAGAAATTTACCACTCAAATAATAAAAATTTAAAATTGCGAGGTGGGTTTCACATAAAATAAAATAAAACAAAAATGAGTTTAGATTTCGATATATTTCGGGTTGACAATTTTCTAACTCCTGACGATGGGCTGACAAACCGAAATATATTGAAATCTAAACTCACTTTTCATTTAATTTATTTTATGTGAAACCCACCTCGCTATTTTACCTAATTTTTATTATTAAAAAATGTTTCACCTTGAACCAACACCTATTTCCTTAAAAGTTATTACCATTCAAAATTTTGACTCTATAAAATTAAATTGATAAGTGATGGAAAGGAAGTCCAAGGATAGTGAAAAAAATTCTCTCGAATAAAATAGATTTATTTAAAATTAATTTTTTCCTCATTCAAAACCAACGTTTCTGAGGATTTTCCATCCTTCTTCAGGATTTTCCCTATCTCTCTGAAGAGAAAATTTCTTCTAATATAAAATTGAATAATTTTTCAGTGGACTGAAGGAGAGTTGAATAAAAATTTCAATTCTAATTCTATTTATAATTAATTTGGACCAAGAGTACTTACACTTTCTGACTTCTGATTTCAATCAATAAAACAACAGATTTCCTTTATTCAATCGATTAATCCAGTTTAATTACTTTGTTGTTTTTGAAGCCTTCCTAAATAATTTGAAACTTTAAAAGATAAAAAGACGCACGAGAGAGAAAGCTGATGGTATAAATAATATCTGAAAATAATAAATTATTACACAAATTCAGAATCAATTTTAATAAATAAATATTTATTTCCAATCACACACACTGGGCCAATATTTATTCCAATTTTCTTATTACCTACGTCACAAATAAAGCATTGATCAAAATCAGTAATAATAATTAGATAATTGGGTAATTATTAGAACGCGATGTTTATATTGTGGATCAATATATATGTATATATACTAAATTTTTATTTATGTTTGATTAGTGAATATCTTTTGATCTTTTATAAATAAAACAGATTTTCTTAAATAATGATCATTCAATTCGTTTAAAATTTATTTTTCATTTGAGATTTTATAACATTTCATAATTCTTTTGACGAAGTTATATAATTTCAGTGGCGTGATGAGAATTATGCTTTGCTATCGGTTAGGCACCCAAAGGTTCTAAGGCCTCTTTGTTTTTGTTTTTAGATGAACTCTAGTACTCTAGTTTAATTTTCTATTATTAATAATATATTATATATAATGATTTATTGAATAAAATTTTTATATTATGTATTCTGTTTTTATAATGTATTCATATCTATCAAGCATGACTGGGTTCGAAGATAGATAGAATACTAGTTTTTAGTTGCCATTGGTCGCTAGTATTGGAGACCGGGCTCAGGCATGAAGTGCTCTTTTTAATCCAGGGGGAAACAAATATTGGTAAAACGAATTGTTTCTCCATTCACCCCCCACCTGGCCCTCTCTTTTAATAAGAATTGTTAATTTTTTGAAATTAAAAGTTAATCTGAAGGTCTGTAAGGTACAATCTTAAATCTGAACTCGCATTCAGCTTATTTCGGTATTTGTTTTTGATTAATAAATAAGAAAATTTCTCCCCACCAGACGAGGAGATAGAACTCTTGAAAAATTTCAAAAATTTACTCCAAAATAACCGCGGGATGAACCGCGACCTAATATGCTGTACACCTACTTTCACTTGTACTTCCAAATATTTCCAAGTACTTCCAAATATTTCCAAATAATTCCAAATATTTCCAAGAACTTTCAAATATTTCCAAGTACTTCCAGATATTCCCAAGTACTTTCAAATATTTCCAAGTACTTCCAAAACACTTCCAAAGAGGTGTGTACACCTACTTCCAATCGCGGATTACCCTTAGAAAATAACTATTTACATGGCCCCCACATGAAATTTCGGACCCGGGGCCCAAAATCTGAAGCGGGTCCCATATTATGGAATAAGTTTGTGTTTTTTTATGAAGTGGAAAATGTTTGCCACAGTACGCATTTTTTTTCTAATATAGGTACACCTTTAAAAAACATGTCTGGACCGGGTCCATGGGCTCACAGACAAGGACAGGGTCAGGGGGGTCAGCGGACCTCCTAAAGAAAGAAATTTTACCGTTACTTTACCCAAAAACAACTTTGTTGCCAAATTGTTGGTTGTAAAATTAATGTTATACTATTATCTGTTTGCGTTAACAAAACCTAAAATCCTTGCACCGTAACGTTAGCCTAATAATTACTCATTTTACTTAAATAGATAGGACTAGGTTTTATTTGATTATCTTTTGAACCTAAACTCAATCATTATAGCTACAAACAAAAATGTGAATCTTTTCTTCTTTCAGTTTTCATTAAAACCACAGCTACAAGCTGCTTAATAATGGGTTAAATTGTACCAATTTGCTTCAACAACTTCTGGGAGGGGGGGGGGGGGTATACCATACCCCCAGATCACCCGGTAGACCTACAACACATTCCAATATATATAAAAGACAAATCTTTAAAATAGGCGTCCAAGCTTTTATTTTTATTCAACAGCGGATGAACATTTTTTGTTTATTGAACTAAAATTTATTTTCTACTTTGGTAAAAAAGAAGAGAGGGTTTTTCTGTTTTATCCAAAACTCTAAAGGACTCAAAAGCATTTCTATTTAAATTTTTCATTTGGAAATATCAAAATGTTATAAGAAAGCAATGGACACATTAAAAAATTCTAAAAATATAAGAAATATGAAAAACAGTTGTAATTCTTTCACTTTCTAAAATTCTGAGCCTATATTTGAGTGAGCCATATTTTGCTTTATATTAGCTTTACGCCTGTATCAAAGCACATTGCCCAGAAATTCCATTCGGGGGGGGGGGGGGGGGGGGGGGGGGGCTGAGGTGATTTTTAAATCATTCTTCAAGTTCGAAAAGTGAAGTTTTCAATATTTATACTCTGATAATCAAATTAAGCGAAAATGAAAAACTAATTTTTTTACACAGAATCATTGACATTTTAACGAGTTTTACCATAATCTATAATTTACATAAACAATTGATCCATAATAAATGTATTATAACACATCAAAAAACGAATTCACAAGTTCAGACGTCGAGATTTCGTAGCTGTTATGATATCAAGGACTTTGTCGGGATCCACTTTGTAGTCCCAATTCACGTATGATAGTTTTCTGTGATTCGTCATTAAATTCGACATATCGAAGATTTATCGACAATTGTTCTGTCCCCGACAGATCCATAGTTTCATCACCAAGTAAAGTAAAGCATACCAAATTATTGATCTTGGGAACTATTTTTTCGATGATAATGTCTGCGCAAATTTGTAAAATTTCATTTTGGATTTGTGGGCTCAAGTACGTATGATTTTTCAGGCTGTTTAGAACTTGCTTTTCCAAAATTACATCCCCAGATTCAATCCTGAATCGCAAAAGCGCTCGAAATTTTCAATCTTTTTTTCTGGTTGCGTCAGTGATAATGGACCACTATCATCATCCCCTATGAGAGGTAATTCTTGCCGGCCGCAAAAAAAGTAAGGTTTCAATTATTGGCCTGAGTGCAGCTCTATTCTCTTCTATTTCTCTTGCTCGCTGAGCATCCAATAATATCTTGACATTTTCCCAAGGAAATTTCGAGAAAGTTGGTTGCCAACAAATAGCAATCTTTGTGGTATTCCCAATTTGCATGCCAGATGAAGATTTCTTTAGCTTTCTTCCAATCGTTAAAACAGCTGGTTACCAATTTCCCTGGATTTTCATGACCTCCTTTACCGACTCCTTTGTGAAAGAACATCCAACATGGCTTGCAGTAAACCCCATTGTTATACACTTTTTTCCGAAGTATACTTTTTTGCAATGGGCTAGATTCTTCGAATTTTCCAGCATTTCGGGGTTTGGGGGGGGGGGGGGGGGGGCTTTAGCCCTCTTAGCCCCCTTCCTGGGTACGTGGTTGACCTGTATGTATGTATGTATGTATGTATGTATTTATTTATTTATCTATGTATCAATGTGACTTTTGTTCTGTTAAATTCCACAAACATTTCTCTATAAAATAATTGTTTACTTACTCAATTTAAATGAAATTATATAAAAATAATAAAAATAAATACATTTCATTATGATAAAGTGCGCAAACTTTTCTCAATAAAAATAATTAAGTCTAAAAAGTAAAAAATAAATTATATTTTAAAAAACTAAAAAGGCTTCTAAAAAGTACAAAATAATGTAATACTTAATAAAAACAGCGTGGGTCACTTTGTCAAAATTAATTATAAGTACATGTTTCTGCGCCCCACACTTTTAGATTAAGTATTACATTATTTTGTACTTTTTAGAAGCATGTTTTTTAGTTTTTTAAAATATAATTTGTTTTGTTATTGATAGCTGAGTCTTAGAATTGAAGCTGCTTTCTCTTGAAGCCTATTTCTATTCTTTGAATCAAGTTCCGCAGTTTTTTCTCATGAGATTTATTTTTTAGTTTCTAAATAGGTATTTATATAAATAAATAAATAAACGATTATATATATTTTTTTTAACTTTCGTTTATTATGTTAGAAAAATGAAATTATGATTATAAATGAAATAAATTTAAAAGCAATTTTAAATTCTAGTTTATTAATCTCCATTTAAAACATTCACTTTTGAATATATTGTGCTTTTTCTTTTATTATAATAAAAAAAAAGAAAAAAAAATGTCGAGAAAAATAGTTTTATCATTAAAGAAATTCACATAAAATTAGAAACAAAATAAATAAAAATTGTAAAAAAGCTTCATTTTTGGTTCATTTAAGGAAATCTAAAAATGTTGACTATACTTTTACAAAATCTAATCGGTGTATAAATTTGTATAAGTATAAAGTAGTATCAATTCGAGTGTGAACATTAAAATGGGTTAAGAAGTTTATTTTCAAAACTTTGATTATATTCTATTTTATTTAATTATAAATTTATTAAATTCTCTGCTGTAAAATAGATTTTGAGATTTGTAATGAATTCTATAAAATAAAATATTTTTTTTTTCAAAAATTCCCAAATATATATATTATTTTTTTAAATCTTAGAAGTTTTTTGGTTTTGTTTCAATGACAATTCAATTGTAGGCATTGTGTTAGCAAAATAATCAAAAAAATATTTATTTTTTCTGTTATCAGTTTTCATCTTATAACCCATTTTGCTTTTTATGACTTGACAACAATCTCCGGATATCTCTATTGTAACTATCAACAACAGGATAACAAATATTGTCAATTGTTTTTGGCGAAAAACAGTTTATAGATAGGCACGAGGGGTGAACCGCGACCTAATAAGCTGTACACCTACTTCCACTTGTACTTCCAAATATTTCCAAGTACTTCTAAATATTTCCAAGTACTTACAAATATTTCTAAGAAATTCCAAATATTTCCAAGTAATTCCAAATATTTCCAAGCACTTCCAAATATTTCCAAATACTTCCAAATATTTCCAAGTACTTTCAAATATTTCCAAATACTTCCAAATATTTCCTAGTAGTTCCAAATATTTCCAAGTATTTCCAAAATACTTCCAAAGAGGTGTACACCTACTTCCAATCGCGGATCACCCCTCGGATAGACACCTCTTCGCCACAGTTTTATCTATTTATAATATATTATAAATTCATATTAATGATAATAGTATAATAGTAATAGTAATATAATAGTAATAATACTTAAAAACAATACAATTAGTAAACAACATGTCTTGAATTCACTATTTGTACTTGAATCTTACATATTATGAAATATGCCTACTGGCCCTTTTACACAATTCTTATATTGCAAATATAAATTATATATTTATAATCTAGGTTTATCGTTTGATGTCATTTGTCCTGCAAATTCAGTATAAAATTATTTTTTCTTGATTTTATGAGTACTTTAGTATATAATATTTAATTCAATTAGGCATTTTATTCAATTAGGCAAAGAAAAATGAAAAATGTTTGGTAAATTATTAAACAAGTACTTAGGCATTTTAATTTAGCTATGAATTGAATCATGATCAATTCAAGTTTGTTTCAGTTGAGTTTATGGGCACCTGTATGGAATTTTTTCGACTTCTCTTATATTTAATATTATTTATTTGTTAAGATTTTTCTCAACAGGCTTTATTATTCACAAAGTCTATAGAAAACTCTATTTCGAAGTAGAAAATTTAAAATGACTTCAAAAGACAATGGAAAGACCTGTTTTCATCCCTGTTAGCACACTTGGTCTAGATATGTTTTCTAGACTCTAGGAAATCTTCTAGACATCTTAAAGACAATATGAGCTGAATGAGACATCTTTTAGAGCGAATGTGTTATTTGGGCTTTTGCATTAAGAAGCCACGGTCTAGTGCCATCACATGGACATATGTAAAACGATATTTTTTATCAGATACTGAACCCAAAGCAGTTTTTTTGGCTTTTCGGCCTTTCTAGCCATAAGCCAATTTACGATACTAATTATTTTTTTTAATTTGTCTCTACCCCCGGGGTCAGGTTTTAGCCGGATGCCCCGAGTCGGATTCGAACCCGGGTCGACTTGGTTAGCAGGCTGACATGCTAACCCCTAGCCTACTCCCCCCCCCCGAACCCAATGCTGTTAATTTAGCGATTCTCTGTCTAGATCTGCTTACTTTTAAAAACTTTTCTATTGTTATCGACAGAAATATAATTTGTTTCATAAGAATGATTGGCAGGATTTATAAGTTCGAAATATTAGGTATTTTTTTTTTTTTTTTGCTTTTCCGTCTTTCTAGCCATGAGCCAATTTACGATACTATTATTTTAAATTTTATCTTCTTTCTAGGGATCAGATTTTAGCCGGTTGCCGCGAGTCGGATTCGAACCCAGGTCCACTTGATTAGCAGGCTTGTACGCCAACCCGACCCCTCGAAATATTAGGGATAATAAACAAGTTATATTTATTGTAACATAAATAAGAGCCCCTTCCGTCTCCCGTGAGAAATTCTGTACCTAGATAGTTCGCTTGATCTAAGAGATATCTTATTTAGCTCCGAGGGGTGAACCGCGACCTAAAATTGTGTACACATACTTCCACTTCCACTTTTATTTCCAAGTAGAAGACAATAGATGACAATAGATTATCTAATGAATTCCAAAGTAGTTCCAAATAATTCCAAAGACGGTGTATACCTAATTCTAATCGCGGTTCACCCCTCGTTTAGCTCTTATTGTATTTAAGATGTCTTTAAGATGTCGATAAGATATCTTAGTGTGCAGAAAATATCTTTTAGAACAGGCTTGCTATCAGGGTTGGCGCCTATCGTTTAATTAAACCAAAATATATTAGAGAGGAAAAGTTTTTGTTTTCGATAAACCAAATGGGAATGACCCAAGGATTTGTTTTCCTCGGAATAGAGAATGAAACATATTGTATTAAATAATATTCAATTGAGAAGAAAATATACACTACGGTGCAAAAAAATCGAGCCACCAATAAAAACTTTATTAAATAGTAAATTATTTTTATTTTTTTTACAAGTAACCAAACATTTACTGAAAAAAGGCTTATTGAAAGTGTACTTGCCACTTGTCCTTGATTAATTAGGCACACAATTTGAACTGCTTGAAATTCAGAAATATCCATTTTGTATATTTTATCTTTCTATCAATGCTGATCCTTAATTCAAAATGATTGATATTTTTGATATTTCAAATGGAATTTGATCTTTTATTAAAACTTTATTTAAATTTAAAGTGATATTGAGAAAGTAGGATAATTTATAATCGTATCTTTTAATTTAATTTTACTTATTTTTACTATGAAATTCCAAAATTATCACGCATATTTATTGAATATATTAGTTTAAGACTTAATAGAACAAATTATATGGTTATTTGTAGCAATTTTAAAAATAATTTCTTATTTAATAAATTTTTTATTGGTGACTCAATTTTTTTGCACCGTAGTGTATATTCACATTATTTGTTTCAATAATAAACATATATTGAAACAATAACAAATTCTTCAGGTGCCCGATTACATTATTCTCTTGAGAATGTGTAAAGAATTAAATTTTATAGTTTGTCATTTTGATGTGTAGGTATTTTGTTAGTCTGTCTTTTAGTCACGACGACCTCATTATATCATAAGAAAAAAAAAATTTCAGGGCGTTTGTATTTAGGCTCCAAAGATCCATATTTACTTATTATCGAGGGGTGAACCACGACCTAATATGCTGTACACCTACTTCCACTTGTACTTCCAAATATTTACACGTACTTCCAAATATTCTCAAGTACTTTCAAATATTTCCAAGTACTTCCAAATATTTCCAAGCAATTCCAAATATTTCCAAGTAATTCCAAATATTCCCAAGTACTTTCAAATATTTCCAAGTACTTCCAGATAATTCCAAGCAATTCCAAATATTTTCAAGTACTTCCAAATATTCCCAAGTACTTTCAAATATTTCCAAGTACTTCCAAATATTTGCAAGCAATTCCAAATATTTCCAAGTACTTCCAAATATTCTCAAGTACTTTCAATTATTTCCAAGTACTTTCAAATATTTCCAAGTACTTTCAAATATTTCCAAGTACTTTCAAATATTTCCAAGTACTTCCGAAATACTTCCAAAGAGGTGTACACCTACTTCCAATCGCGGATCACCCCTCGCTTATTATCATTCCAAAAATTCACATAATTTTTTTTTCTAAATGTATTTTGTCTGTTATCTTGACTGAAAAAAGTATTCACAATAAGAAAAATATAAATGAAAGTAAAAATTCAATCCAAAGCTGTTGTTTTTATATAATTTTATTTATAAGAAATGTTTCTTATAAGAAAGAAATACCATATTTCAAAAAATGGCCAAAACAAAACATTGAATAACGGTGTTGATAAATATACATATTATTATTATTTTATGGAAAAAAATTCGCGTTAAATTAGAATTTTAATTTAACGCATTTTGTAGGCAATCACCAAATTGTATTGACTTTTACATCGATAATTCTAATATACAATAAATTTGTTGCTATTCTTATCTAACTACATATATTTACACAATTAAAATGGAAATGAAATATTTGTTTTAAACATTCATAAAAATAGTATGCCATTAGAGGATATAAACCAAAAAGAACTGATTACTATAGAACTTATAGAAATTAAATACTAGACAAGTTAAATAACATAAGATATAGTAAAATATAAAATATACAGAGTATAATGAAAACTGAAATTTTTATGCCTACAATATTAGATAGAGAAAAATTAAGAGTACTCTGTATATATTTATAATACAATACACAAGGCTGTTTTATACAAAAAAGATTAATGTTTTTTAATACTACAATATTAATGAAGTGCGTTTGTTAATGTAATATATTTGTTAATTTAAATCTTAATGTGTTCAAAGTTTATATTTTCTTTTTTTTAGCCCCACTGATATCCTCATCATGTCTACTTTTTCTTGTTTTGGTAATTTTCTGATTTTGATTCCTGTCCTGTGTTTCGTTATCTTTTTGGTCGTCTTGTTCAGATTCCTCTTGAAGGCGTTTTTTACGAGCTAAAGAAGAATTCTCTTGTTCTGTCTTTTCAAGTTGTTCTGGTGGAATTACCTTGGTATGTAAAATAAATAAATATATTATAAATATTTTTCATTTTTTTTTATAAACTTAAAATTATTATTATAACAATCTGTTTTTAATGTAACTATTTATGGAGAAATTTAACAAAGAAATGATACTAGTTAGCAATTTTATGGGGGATTTCTAATGTGTATTAACAATTCATTTATTTATTTAAAAGATATCTTTAGCTAGAAGTGGAAGTTAAATTGAGTATTGATGATATTAATTTTAACTAAAAGTGTCCCGAACAGATTAGGTACTCAAAATAATTCAGGTTATTAAAATACTTTAATAAAAAATGAAGTATGTACCTAAATGAAAGCAAATATCCAAGGGAAATTGTTATATTTCGTCGGCTTAGAGTGTAAACCTGCTAACTCCATTTTTTATCATATATGAGATATTAATACCGTTCGAAAGAAAAAAAAATGCAGCATCGTTTGGACGATTTTACTTGGGTAAAACTTCTATAATACTTAAAATTACGATCATAAGTTGTAGAAAAAAAAATATGAAAAATAGTTTTTCCATAACAACAATATTAAATTTTATTTGTTTTGTCTCTGCCCTGGAAAATTTCCTTGTTGTGAGTTAGCAGGTTTACTCTCTAAGGCGACGATTTATAATAATAATATGATAAAAGTAGAAATTGTTACTTAAAGTTTGCGAAAAAATAAAAATAAAGTAACCTTTTATGTCATAATATGATATACTAGTATTTAAATTTTAGTAAAATTTAATTAACGAGATATTTGAGTAAAGGGTCTTTAACACAATAAACAGTATGTGTTCATAAAAACTTAAATTAAAGTAGGTTATAATGAAAGGCAGTCCAAATTATTTAAATTTTTTATTCAAATACCGACGTTTCGGAGACCTCTTCTCTCCTTCTTCAGGGTAATGAATAGTTATTGATGGGTGAGTATAACTTTGCTCCCATTTGTCTCTCTTTTCAGTGATAACAACAATATTAGAATACTTTTCTGTTGACTAAGTAAACTTATGGTATAATGGTGAAAAGTATTGTAATATTGTTGTTATCACTGAAAAGAGAGACAAATGGGAGCCGAGTTATACTCACCCACCAATAACTATTCATTACCCTGAAGAAGGAGAGAAAAGGTCTCCGAAACGTCGGTATTTGAATAAAAAATTTAAATAATTTGGACTGCCTTTCATTATAACATACATATTTCGCTTACCAGTCCGTCTTTCTAAGAAAATAAATAAAACTTAAATTAAAGTTTTAATATCATATCAATGGACAGTATAATTGGCAATATTGAATCTTATTATTTTCATTCGAAATGAATTGTATTGAAAAAAAAAAAAAAAAAATTATAAAATGAAGATGTTTTATAAGTAGATAAAGACGGGCAGGAAAATAAAAATTAAATTTTAGATATTCGATTAAAACTTTTTGAATGAATAAATCAAGAATTAAAAATGTGTTATTTCTCCCCGTGAAGAAACTTAATCTTAGTTTTTAACGAGGTCGGAAAAAATTCCGTCTTTACATTTTCAAATGAAAGAAGTTTTTGAATCGAGAGCTATGACGTCACGCCATTGATGGTCTCGGCTATAACTTATTTAATTTTCAATATTTTTTAAAATAATAATATCTATTTAATATTTTTAATTACACCATGAATTAATAACACACTATCTATTACCTAACCAATACATTTTTCTCTAAGCCCTTAAGTAATAATTTCTTCTATTATCATGTTACCTTAAAACCACTTTGATAAAGACGTTCCCTAATAAATCGATTTTCTTGCAATCCTTTTAAAACTTTGAATACGCATATTTATAAGTGTCCTACGTAGAAATTTTTTTCAATAGTCCTTGCGGCACTAAATTTATAAATATTGATAATTGAAATTTGCATATTTAACACGCGAACCCTATCCCGATTGATATTAAAGCGACTGTTTCATTAAATAACAATCGTAATTTTCTTGAAATTATTTTGAAAAACTGAGAATCATTAACTGAAGAAATAAGAAATATTTTCCTGTTAAAATAATTGTATCATGCGGTATTCGTTTTGTATGAAAAATGTGAAAAGTTAGCTACTTTTGAAGGTTTTCATTTTTTCTCTGTGGAAAGTGAGACTTGGCAACGTAGCACTAAAATCACTCAATTTTTCCATATCTAAAAACACTTCTGCAGCTTGTGCATTTGAGATTTTTAGCTAATTCTCTCAACGTAACTATACTGTTCTTATCTGGAATTTCGCATTGAACTGTTCATGAAGTGTTTTTTTTTATTCTTTGTCTTTAAGCGTTGGTAAGAATGCAATGTTGCTAGATCCAAGAAACGACGCAGTGAAAATCTTTTTGCTTTTCTGCGCATGTGAGAGTAGGGGAACTGCATCTGAGCTATATTAGGGAACGTCCTTAAATCAGCTTTTCTATAAAAAAAAATAATTAAATGAATTATTTTTAAAAGTAAAATAGTTTTTATTTTATTTTCATTTTTTAAAAGACTAAACACTGTGCAAACGCAAAACATTCTCACACAATAAAATCAATAGAATGAGAATATATTTATAAACAAAAAAATATCCTCTTTTGTAGAATTAAACAGAACGCAACGGATTTACTTCAAATACATCTGTAAAAATAAACAAATCCACGCAATTTGTTATTTGTATAAATAAATGGAAATACGATTTAAATGTTGATATATTTTTCGTAAAGCGGGCATAAATAATGTTCTACTAATATTATTATTAAATTAAAACAGAAATTCATTTTAGACAAAAAATGTAGGGTATTAGTTTATAAAAAAAAAGAAACGTTGCGAATTATTTCATGCAATATTAGAATAAGCTTGAATTATACAATATGAACAGAATAACAATCTTTGTGAAATCATAATAACTTACAGATCACCGGATATCTATTAATAATTTCAATATTCAATTGAAGTTCTTTTTGGAAACTTAATTTGGAAGGAAAGAAAAAAACGGCCAAGTGCGAACCTGAGATCTGTAGAGGGATGGACAGATGGACACACTGTGTAGGCTCATTGGGCGTCGAAATAAAAATTAAAAAAAAATAATATGTATAATATGATTTTAAAGGACCTATCAACGTAATTAGATTCGATTGGGTGGGAGAATGTTTTTTTCATCAGTATGTTTCATCTACTATCATCTAAATTCATGAATATTTAAATAAACCGACCTAAGGTTAGAAGAGCGTACCTGTAGCTCGCGATTGGGGCGTCAAATTAAAAATTATAAAATGGCATGTGTATAGTAAGGTGGTGCAAGAGTGCGCAGTGTACAAGAACACCACGCAGAGTCATTATCTAAAAAGATAATGTTGTTTACATGTTGTTTATACCATCCTTGTTAAAGTTTTGACAAGGTTTCCTTAACAACTTATGGCAAATGTCGGGATGGCTAATGCGCCGTTTGCTCCCGGTATCGGGTTTTTGCGTGGAATGATTTAAATTACGTTTTGTCTTTTGATGGAAATCTATGATCATGTTATTTGTTAATGAGCATAAATTTCTATTTTTTTTCCTTTTCTTGTTTGTTAATTGATTTGTATTTATGTTTATTAATTTCTGTAGTTAATTTCTATTGATGTTTTGTTGAGCTAGGCACCGAGGACTTGGGCCTCTAAGCAGGTCGAGTAATAATGATTTATTTATTTATTTAGAGACTAATGTCAGTTGTCCAGTTTCCACTGACATTATAAGAGTATAAACGAAAAAGATTTACGTGTTTTGATATAATTTTTAAAATTTTAGATGAGAAAAAGGGATTTTAATGTCTGTGAAGTAATATTCTTCAGTTTTGATTTTTGTTCTCACTGCGCACTCATGCACACTTAAGTGCTAACTCTTGTCCTCATAGGTTGTGCAGGAGTGCGCATTGTAAATAGTTCTCAAATCGTTACTTATAAGATAATTATTTTATATTGTTTTAATAGCTATCTAACCTAGGATAATAATTCACATATAATATCATCTCCAAAATCTCTTGATTTCTTTTCACAGATGGAAAGTGCGCACTCTTGCACCACCCTAATATGATTTTAAAAGATCTATCAATGGTTCTTCGATCATTTGGTTGAGTGAAATTTACTTTTCATCAGTACTTGTTTTTGACTAGACTTTATACACAAGAAATTAGTACTGATCAACCTACTGTTGCTATTTGTAAAAGAGTTGTCACTCATATACTTATATCTGATCTATTTAGGGCGACAGACATATGTATTTTTAATTATATGTTATTTTTTAAAGAAAACCTTCAATTAATTTTGATGTTTACTTCTATTGCTTTTAAATGATAAATTACTCCAGACAGTCGAAGATTTGTATTCTTTCAAAATTATTTTTTGATATTCAGATATATTACGGCGAGTCGGGTTAGCCGAGCTGGCTAACGCGCTAGCCCTACTTCGGCATAGATTATGACGATGTTGGAGCGGAAGGCCGGGGTTCGATCCTGGCTGGCATATAAAATTTCTTCTGGCTAAAACTCGGCTCCCTCACTAACCCTACTAACACTTTACATATGTGCTGTCTAAATGGACTTTATTCCCGGTGACAATAAATAAATAAAAAAAAGATATATTACTACAAAAAAAACACAAATAAAAAAATAATGAAGCTGGCCAAATGGATTTTCTCCGAGCACATAAAAAAATCATTAGGAATTAAGTGGATATTGATGAGGCAGTCCAAAAAAAGAAGAAGATAATTTACACTATCTTTTTATTCATAAAACCGACGTTTCGGAGGATATTCCCTTCTTCTTCAGGGTTTTGAAAAGTCAGTGAAGGAAATCCAATGCGGCATTCCCCTCTGTCTCCTCTTTCAGTGGCAGTAACAATAATATCTTGTATTTCATTCTCAGCAGAATTATAATGTATTATTACATTATAATTCTGCTGAGAATGAAATACAAGATATTATTGTTACTGCCACTGAAAGAGGAGACTGATTTGACTTTTCAAAACCCTGAAGAAGGAGGGAATATCCTCCGAAACGTCGGTTTTATGAATAAAAAGATAGTGTAAATTATCTTCTTCTTTTTTTGGACTGCCTCATCAATATCCACTTAATTCACTTATCAGTCCGTCTCCAAAAATTACACCAATCTTATCATTAGGAATGTTTAAATGTGATAAAAAACCATTTACAAGCATAATTCTTTTCTATCTGTCTGATAACGAGAACTGAAGTATAGAAAGCTTGCTCTGGTTTCAAAATGTTTGTGTTTCCAAAACAAAGAACTGCTAAGTATTCGGGGTTTCTATTTTCATATTCATATATTTATGTTGAAAATGCAAAGAAGAAACGAATCATTATATGGGTTTCATTGAAACAAATGATATGACACAAACGACTAATTTAATATGGTGCACGGACCTCTGCTTTCAAGTTTTAACTGTTAAGCTCAAATCCAAAAAATATCAAACATCAGAGAGCGTACCAAGTTTTACAAAGGTTTCTTTGATCTTTCAACTTTTTGTTAATCACCAATTTGTTCTTGATTGATACTAATTTGAAGAGCATACTCGGGAAGGTTCGAATGAATGGCTCAGAGTACGCCTTGAGGGTAGGCATTACGAGAACAGGAAGAATTAAGTTGGCCCGAGGGGTGATCCGCGATTGGAAGTAGGTGTACACCTCTTTGGAAGTATTTTCGAAGTACTTGGAAATATTTGAAAGTACTTGGGAATATCTGGAAGTACTTGGAAATATCTGGAATTACTTGAAAATATTTGGAATTACTTGTAATATTTGGAAGTACTTGGAAATATTTAGAAGTATTTGGAAATATTTTGAAGTACTTGGGAATATCTAGAAGTACTTGGAAATATCTGGAATTACTTGGAAACATTTGAAATTACTTGGAAATATTTGGAAGTACAAGTGGAAGTAGGTGTACAGCATATTAGGTCGCGGTTCACCCCTCGAGTTGGCCAATAGGAAAGAAAGAAAAGAAATTCGACAGTCTTAGCACGCAACATGCTTTTTAATAATTTTATACAAAGAAGAATTCTCCGCATACATACTATTTCTAAAAATACTTGCTTTAGTAATAATAATTTTCACGAAAATTTATAATAAATATTGTCTCCAATTCTCAGTAACAACTTGAATCGATTTTATTAAATATAGACACTATAACAACTACTTAGTACGCTTGGTGAGTTAAGCATCATACTATACGGTATCTCAAGATGGTTGAAATTTCCCCTCTTGTGTCAAAATTATTGAATTTCCAAAACAAAGTACTAATTCGATTTTGAGTTTTCTAGCTTTTAAACATCCTATGAAAAGATAAGTATTTTTATTAGTACCCCTTGAACGAAATGTGCTGAAACTTGGCACAAAAGTTTGTATTGCACCTTCCTGCAAATTTTTCACTTTTTAGCTCAAAGTTTCGCTGATAAAAAAGAGCGTACAGTAGTAATTCGATTTTTAGTTTTCTAGGTTTTAAAACATCCTATGAAAAGATGAGTTTTTTTTATTAGCACCCCTCTAACGATATGTGCTGAAACTTGGAACACAAATTTGTATTGCAGTTTTCTGCAAATTTTTCACTTTTTAGCTCAAAGTTTCGCTGATAAAAAAGAGCGTACAGTGGTAATTCGATTTTTAGTTTTCTAGGTTTTAAAACATCCTATGAAAAGATGAGTTTTTTTATTAGTACCCTTGAACGACATGTGCTGAAACTTGGCACATAAGTTTGTATTTCACCTTCCTGCAAATTTTTCACTTTTTAACTCAAAGTTTTGCTGATAAAAAAGAGCGTACAGTAGTAATTCGATTTTTATTTTTCTCGCTTTTAAAACATCCCTTTGAAAAATATAAAAAAAAAATGAATTTTCATATGAGGACCCCACGAACGAAATGTGCTGAAACTTGGCACAACAGTTTGTATTGCACCTTCCTGTAAATTTTTCACTTTTTAACTCAAAGTTGTGGTTTGGTTCAATCTTCATTGGCCAAGTTAATGGTTTACTCTGCTATTACGCATATAGGGTGAAGGAGCTTTGGTATAATAGGGTGTAATTTTTGGGTGGTTTATTTTTTATCTACAGTTTAATGACAATTTCAGTAATTTGGGTATTTAACCGGGAGGGGTGTTATTTTTTAAACCCCATTTGTGCAGCAAAAGTTCCAAATCATGATTAACCAAGGTTTTACAATCAAGTAACAACTTGAATCGTGTTTATTAAATATATGGTAGACAACTACTTGGTATGCTCATGATGCACATCGAGCATCATACTATATATAACATACGGTATCTCAAGATGGTTGAAATTTCCTCTTATGCCAAAATTATTGAATTCATCAAAACAAAGTACTAATTCGATTTTGAATTTTCTAGCTTTTAAGACATTCTATTGAAAAAAAAATGAATTTTTATATGAGGACCCCTCGAACAATATGTGCTGAAACTTGGCACAGAAGTTTGTATTGATTTTTCCTGAAAATTTTTCATTTTTTTACCTCAAAATTGTGGTATGGTTCAACTTCATTGGCCAAGTTAATGGTTTACTCTTTTATTACGCATGGAGATGGAGCTTTGTGGTATAATAGGGTGTAATTTTTGGGTGGTTTATTTTTTAATCTACACTTTCAGTTATTTAACCGGGAGGGGTGTATTTTTTAAGCCCATTTCTGCACCAAAAGTTCCATACCAAGATTAACCAAGGTTTTACAATCAAGTATTTTTCGCTGACAAAAAGAGCGTACCGAGTCTTGAAATATTTTCTACTTTGTCTTCCAATTTCTAATTCACCTATAATTAATTATACATAATTTTTTTTATTCTTCGTTTAATACCTTAATGTTTGAATGAAAAAAATTAAAAATCTATCAAATGGATGTTTAAAAATAAAATTCAAGAGCCGAGGCATCTTTTTTTAAATTACAACTCAAGTGCTTCTAAACATAGTTATATAAGGTGATTGGACTTTCTGCATAGTTTTTATCTCTCTCGCTCTCTCTGGACTTCTTTTCAAGAATATTTTATATGGAAGACGAAATAATCCAAATCCATTAACCTTTCAAATAAGATTGAAGGAGATTACATAAAATATAGAATATTAGATTATATGACAAATAAGATTACATAGAGGTAATCTTTTAGAGTTACAGAATAAGTAATTCATATTTTAAATAGCTTATGTAGCCGTCACGTTTATCTTGTGTGTTCTCTTACCTAAATGAATTTATAATGTATAAGCATGACGTATAGCCTCAGAATAATTCTGTTTAAATTCATTTTGTGTTCTATAAACTCAAAGTGATTGTCACTTTTGTCAAATTAAAAATTAAACTTTTAAGTAGTTAGAAATTTAAATGGTAAATTTCTCTATGATCTAGGTGGGGCATAATTAATTATAATGGGGGAATTGACGGGGGATAGAGGAGGTAATTAAAACCAATCGACTTGATTGGGGAATAATGGAATTGAAATAATTATCGGAAAAGAGGTTTTTTTATCTAATTAGATTTTTCCTCTTATTAAAAACAAGGACTAAAGATGAAAAAGGACACTCGATGGTGGAGAAGTAATCTCCGGAATCGAAGCAAAAATACAATGTATACATTAATTAATGTAAAATAATTGGTTTAATAAAATTTATAAAAAAAAAAAAAATAATTATAATTGAAGCAATTTGAGCCGCGTAAGTTAAATAATGTAATCAATAATTTCTTGTGTTAATTCTAGATATTTAGAAAATTATTTTCATATTTTTTGAAAAGAAAAAATAATTTGAGCACCCGATGAGATTCGAACCCGTATCTCTCCCCTTTAGCCGAAGACCACCTTTACCAACTAGGCCACGGATTATCTCGCCAGGAATGCTCTTTAGATCGAATGTAATTTTTTTCCTTTAAGAAAAAATTAAAACTAACGTTTCAAAAGTTAATTTGTCTAAAACATAAGTAACTATACTTTAAATAAAAAAAGCCTCGAAAAGGAAAAAAAATGTCATTCGATCTAAAGTGCATTCCTGGCGGGATCATCCGTCGCCTAGTTGGTAAAGGGCTCCTCGGATAAAGGAGAGAGACACGGGTTCCATCCCTCAAATTATTTTTCCTTTTCAAAAAATAATAAAATAAGTTTCTAAATATGTAGAATTAGCATAAGAAATTATTGATTACATTATTTAACTTTTGCGGCTCAAATTGCTTTAAGAAAAAATTAAAAGTAAGTAACGTTTAAAAAGTTAATTTGTCTAAAATTATAATTGACTTTTATTTATGGCCTCGGAGAAAATAAATTTGGACATGTTCATTATTTTTTATTTATTTGTTTTTGTAGTAACATATTTAAATATCAAGTTTTAAGGATATTATAAAATTATTTTAGATAATTTATCTTTATTATTGAAAAAGTAAAATAGAAGGAATTCAAAATTGATATAGGTAATTTGATGTGATGTCGAATTTTGTAAATAAATTTATCAATTATATTTTTAATTATTTGGGTACAAATTTCGCAGTCCATTTTAAACTAACTTCTCAATGAGCTAGAGATTTTAAATATAACCCAGAACTGGAAGAGAATGCAATATAAACTCGTTTTCTTGTCTATCTGTTTGTTTGTTTGTGTGCCCGGTACAAATTTTGCAATCTTTACTGCAACCCCCTTCAGATAGTTTACAATTCAATCCTAAAAGCATAGCACTTGCATACCCTACAGGCGTTGCCACATTTGAAATATTTTCGCGCCAGTTTTCGAAATTTTACATAAAGGGCTGTCCATAAATTATGTCAGTCAAATTTCAAGATTTTTAGACCCCCCCCCCCCTTGTGTCACATTTTCAATGATCCCCCTTCCTCTAATGTGACGTCACACTATCACTTTTATACCCTATAATTTAATATTTGTAGATTTTTTTTTATAAATTTAAAGGGATTTAACATATTTTATGTTTAATCTTTTAAATTTTTTAATTTGACTTTTGTGACATCACAATTTTTAAGATACTCCCCTGTCACATTTTGTCACACATCTGAGATGCCCCTCCCCCCTTACTGTGTAACCTAATTTATGGACGGCCCCTAAGGAGTATTGTTTTCACACAAATTTTTATTTCCTTGTCGTAATTTGAAATGTATGAATCATGGAGTAAAAAAGTTGGCAGGTTTTTATTAACTCGCTTTCTTGTCTGTCCGGTACAAATTTTGCAATCGATTTTAAACTAACTACCATTTCATGGTTGGTTTATCGCCTGTTAAACAATAATTTTTAAAGTTAATAAATATTTTTCAAAGTTTTTTTTTCTAGCATACCCCCTTAAAAAATGTCACTCCCGTGCCCCCAGGAAAATAACAGTGGAGATAATACTCTCCGTAGAAATCTCCGACGCTATATTGAGTATGGCACTTTAAAAAGAAGAAATAAACTAACATCCGAGGAAAGAAAATTCTTTAGAAACTATTTGTGCTAAGCTACTTTTGTGAATTTTTATGGATTTTTAAATCAAAGAGTTTCAAACAAAGTGGCGAGAGCAGCATATTGTGATGTGACCTTGTAAATATGTAGTTCGTGATAGAGACGTCAAAATAAAATTTACAATCAAGATAACAAGTTTTATAAGATTTAGGAATAGTGAACATTTTAATGAAAAAAATTCTAATTCATTTTATTTTCAAACTATCCGGTATTTTGGTGTTAAGTGTATAATCTGGGAGTAAAAGAACTCAAAATTGGAAACTCACAAAAACAACTAGAGATCTTGATTTCGAAAGGGCTTAGAATAATACCGAAGAAGAATACTAATATGAACAAGTGCATGTTTCAAATAAAATTATCTCTATATATTAAATTAAGGTTTTGTCTGTTCATTGGACCAAATCACGCCAAATTTAGGCTGCACACATTTCAAGCAAAGTTATGAACGAAAACACCTTTAACAAAATTTCTGTCTGTATGTATGTCTGTTTGTTTCTTGGGAAAAGTTGCTCATGATTCACGTAAAAACGACTGAAGGGATTATTATGAAATTTCATATTTACATCAGCTGTCTTCTAACTTAGGTTTATAGATATATAACGTTTTAATATTTTGACCCCAAAAGGGGGTTTGGGGGGGCACACGAATAAAAATCATCAAATAACTCTAAACTATTACCCTACGGCAAATTTATTATATGCAAGTTGTAGGGGATGTTATTTCTGACAACTTTTGTTTAAAAAAATTCCCCCAAAAGATCACCCAAAAAGAAGGGGGGGGGGAGGGTGAAAACATGTAAATTCTTGAACTTGGATCAAACTCAACCAAATTTTGTATACATAATCTGTGGGCCTCTAGAGAGCTAGAAATGCAAAAACTAACCACCCAAAATGGGGGGGTCAAAAAATAAAATAAGGGTGCAGGAGGCTAGGCGGGAGTGTGGTGCGTGGGGGTGGATGGCACGGGGTGGGGTCCGGGCATAGGTGGGGTGCGGGGTGGTGGTGGAGTGGGGGTTCAGTTGAGGGCCCAGAGGTGTAGTGGGGTGCTACGGGGGTGGGGGTCCGAGGTGGGTGGTGTGGGGGCGGTGGTTCGGGACGGGTGCATGGTGCGGGGGCTGGGGGGTGCTGGGTGGGTTTCCGGGTGTGTGTTGGGTGGGAGTGGGGTGTGAGGGTGGGGGTTCAGGGGCATGCCTCCTGGCTAGCAAGAGGGCCACCGAAGGCGGGCCTTGCAGCTAGTTATAAATATAATGGACTTGGATACTACACCATTTATCTAAAACAAATTAATTTTTTGTTATACATCAGTTATGTTTTTTTTGAGTGTAAAAAAAATTTATTCGGGTAGCGAACTTTTAAATGAAAAATATAGAAAATCAGAAATCTTTGTTCTTTTATTATAGCTAATGAACTGATATCATTTACTGAGAGGGTACGTAGTTTCGAAAAAAAATTCTTCTAGCTTAGATAATTCGAGATTTGGATGAGTTTTTTAAAAAAATGAAATATAATTTATTTACGAACCTCGTACCATATATCTGTCTTGAAATATTAATCCTCTATGAAGTTCGATTAATAATACATATCACATAAAAAGCTCAACAGATAAAAATAAAACAATGCCTTGAATAAAATAAAATAAATGTGAGTTTGGACTGCTTAATAAACTAGAGGTAACATAGTCAAATTTGTATCGACATCATTGTCTTTATTAACAACTTATCAATTATATAATTTACTCAGTTAGCCTAGCAATGTAGATGGAGTATTGAATTAACTAAAGAATTTTTATTAAAAGGATTTTGTTTTGCTGAGAGTAGCAGATTTGTTGATTCATAAAGGAAAATCAATGAGGTTGTTCTCTGTTTGATGCAATAAACATATGTACTATATATATACCTATATAATTTATTTGTAAGAAGCTATATATTTGAAGGTTTGACCTTCATTAACAGTATTTTAATTATAAACATTTTATCTGTTATTTCACATGGGTCCATTACCCGATTGGATATAGAAAAATTCGTTTTGTTGTTATAGCAACCTAGCAACATAGCAATCGCTTGCTATTATAACAAAACGCATTTATCTACCATATATCCACTGGGTTAATGAATCCATGTGAAATAACATAAATAACCTAAAAATATTTCTAAATAAAATATTTATACCTGCATATTTATATTTGTTATTATATAATCATAAATATATATATAATTATTTGCATCAAGAAGAGGAAGCTCTCATTAATTTCCACTTATAAAAATAATTTTTTTTTGTTGATTTTCAAGCGTGATTGATTTTTGTCTATCAAGATTCCGATACCAACAAAATAACTCAAAGTCGGTTCATTCTGCTGGTCAAAAACGGAGAAATGATTAGGTTTTGAACAGTGGCGTTCGGTCCAGGTCCATGGATGCTGTGGATGGAACGCATCCCTAGAATTTCAAACATTTATAGTATTTTCATAAAAATATATAAAGTTGACTTCAAAATTTCAGGAGGATCTTTAAATTTTCAAATTATTATCCGTTAATTCAAATATTTCTATAAAAACATTTTTTATTTATTGGTTCTCGAAATGAAATAAAATTGTTGCATTTAGTTTCAAGGGGCAATTAAAATGAATGATTTTTCCGAAAATAGTGCTGATAGAAGATTTGAAGTCCTTCCAGTTCAAGCATGTCAAAGACAAGTTCAGACGAGTTTTAGTCGAATAAAAATTGTTCTCCCTGTGGAACTATTAATAATACAAAAAAACCAAGAAATAAAAGATGATTCGAGAATCTTTGAACTAATCCATTTCAAAGAACTCTCAATATTTTGATGGAGTCGTGTAGGCTAGGGGTTAGCATGTCAGCCTGCTAACCAAGTGGACCCGGGTTCGAATCCGACTCGAGGCATCCTGCTAAAACCTGATCCCAGGGTGGATAGAGGCAAATTTAATAAAAATAATTAGTATCGTAAATTGGCTTATGGCTAGAAAGGCCGAAAAGCCAAAAAAAAAAAAATAATCTCAAAATATAAGATCGAAAATAACTAAGTCTGCTATAAACAAGTCATAGCTTGCTTATAGCAATAGAATTAGGAGAAATTTAAGATTTTCTTATAAGACAGACTGATTCATTGTGGAAGATGGTCGATTTCCATCTCAGAGACTGCAGTTTAAGTCATAAGAATTAATTTCTGACTCCTACCCTCACTCGCGAAGGTCCCAAAATATATTTTTTGAAAATCTAATGTTTAATTTGAAAAATTACGAAAATGATGCCATTCTATGAAATTTGCAAAAAAAAGCGAAGATTAAAATAAAATTTCAAAAAAATGAAGGGTATTTTTTTGACAGCATCCCCTGTTTGAAAAGTCACCAACCGCCACTGGTTTTGAACTATCTAGCTTCAGAACTTTAGGTTGAAAATGCATGAAATCAGAAATAAACGAATCGTAAAAAAGGAACTTTTAAGGAGGCTAATCTGCTGAAATTCGACCCAAAATAATTAATTTATCAATAAACACTATCTTTTGTACTTGATTGATACTAATTTGAAGAGACTACTTTAGCAAATGCTCGAATGAAATTGCTCAGAGTACGCCTTAAGGATAGGCATTACGAGAACAGGAAGAATTAACTTGGCCAATATGATGATGAAAAAAAAAACAGTCTTACCATCCAACAGGCTTTTTAATAATTTTAGACAAAGAGGAATTCTAAAAATACTTGCTTTAGTCATAATATCAATAAACTTAAAAAATTATTTCAAGAACTTTCATAAATATTTCATAGATATATTCCAATGTTCGAATGAATAATTGAATAATTAATTATATAATACGCGATTTTATAAATTTTTTATAAAATTCAGTAAATTTTGTTAAGGGAGAATTGAGGGGTGAACCGTGAGTGGAATTAGGTATACACCGTCTTTGGAATTCATTAGATAATCTATTGTCATCTATTGTCTTATACTTGAAAATGAAAGTGGAAGTAGGTGTACACGATTTTAGGTCGCGGTTCACCCCTCGGGGAGAATAGTGTTAATTATATAATACGCGATTTTGTTTTTTTTGAGTATTTTCGAATGTTGGTGAAACATATTTAAATAAAGTAATTTTTTAAAAATTTAAATATATAAAATTCTAGGTAGGTTTCACAAAAATAAAAGACAAGACATAGTTAAATAAAATAAATAAAATTTAAAAAAAACTTGGACTTAAATGATCTTGACGCATCTTGTCCTTTATTTTTGTGAAATCTACCAAGAATTTTATGTTTTAAAATTTTTTAAATTTAATATACTTTACTTTATTCAGTAAATTGTTGAAAGACTGAATTAATTTTTCCTATTTAAGTGTTATCGAGAAGTTTATGTTTATAAATTTTTTTTTCTCCAAATTTATTATTTTTACAATAATTTGGACATCGAGCAACACTCCATGTTTATAAAATATAAATCATAGTCTACATATAATAGGGTTGTTCTTATTTTGGGTATTTTCGAATTTTTACGCTGACAAGGGCTCATATGGTTCAAAAAAAAAAAAATATCCCCCATGTTTCAAGTCTCAATTATAACCTGTACCCCCAGTGATGTAAGTTTCCCATCTAAATAACATGGGGTTTTTGGCATTGAACGATCAATTTTTTATTCCGGCCAAAGTAATAGTTTAAAAAATTTAAAACTCTGGAGAATTTATACTTATAATAGTAGCTATCCATTAGAATTATCACAGATTTTTAGCTATTATAATTTTGGAGTTACAGGTAGATAAAATACTGCTATATGTTAGTGTTAGTAAGTTATAGACTCCCAAATTATAATAGCTAAAAATCTGTAAAAATTCCGAGGGATAGTAAATATTATAAGGATAAAGGCTACTGAGTTTCAAATTTTTTGAACCATTACTTTGGCCGGAATAAAAAATTGATCGTTCAATGCGAAACCCCCATGTTATTTAGATGGGAAACTTGCATCGCTGTTCGACAAAGATTAAAATTGAGATAGAGACTTGAAACCTGGGGGATATTTTTTTTTATTTATTTCCAACCTCTGTCAGCGTAAAAATTCGAAAATATGCAAAATAAAAATCCCCCCCCCCCTCTTATCTCGGATAGGGTTAGTCGCAGATCTTTGGAATTTGAAACTTAAGCTATCTAGAGGCTAGAAGAAGTATCTTGAGATTTTAGTTAAAATTGAAGAACCGGAAGTACATGTTTACTTGAAGATTTTTGGTATTTTGCAATTTCGTGTTTTTTGGGTTTTCTCAAAACCGCTTGCTGGAAACCCAAATTCAAGTGATTTAAATGAAGAAAATTGGTATAATTGTTGCAGTAAAAACCCGTTTTTAATAAAAACGGGTTCTTACTAGTTAAAACGCGTTTGGTTGTTTGTGGCAACTAGAATTTACTGATTTTGGTTGAGTTTGGTCCAAAGGTCTAGAATCTTCATTTTTAATAAACAATTATATTTAACTAGTGTTTTTAATTAAATTAAATAAAATTGCATTTGGGAGTTTCTTAAAGGATTCTATATTGAAATATTTCAGAGAATATTACCGAGCTCAGATATCTTATCGAAGTAACGGGTTTCTTTCTTTCTTATTTCTAGGCTTCATTTCGTTTCGGGCAAGCCTCCAGGCAACATTGACGCAGCTCCACCTGCAGCGTGCAGCCAATTAAAGGTAAACAACCCTTAATATCTACCCTCTATATTATTTTCTAGATATTATTCGTTACGCTTAGCAGACAGGCTCATGAATTATTTCGAAAAATTTCAATTTTGTTTTTGCTTATCCTGTTAAGAAATGTTTGAAACTTGGGTAAAAACATTATTATGCATTATTTTTACTTTATTTCTGTCCGTCTCTTTATCTGAATATGAGGGGGGGGGGGGGTTCTGATAACCAAGATTAAAAAAATACAAAGTTGTATAAAGTTCGTTTTGATGCCAACGTAAATAACTCTTTATATTTTGGGCTTTTAAGCTTCAAAATATCCAGCTTAATAATGCCATTATAAAAAATCTGATTTTCATATGAGAAGCTATCGAATGGTGGTAGCTTCTTAGCTAAAAATTGGCATTAAACTTCATATTGAGAAACAGCACCCATATGCCAAGTTTCCAATTTCTAGCTCAAATCATTAGCTGATCAAAATATTTACAAACTAATAAAAATGTTATTTTTTTCCTCTAACAGATATTCGAATTTTTTAACGAAAATCTATTATATCAAAACAAATACCGTACTTTATCTCCCTAAATACTCTTGTATTAGAATGGATAAAAATATCTTGGGAATTAATAATTTATTTTTCTATGAAAATCAAAAATTCAGACGACAGGGATTGTATCACTTTGTATTAATTTTAGAGTTTTTCGAGAGTGTCAAATTTAAATTTTTTCGCTTTATATTAAAACAAATACTGTATTTGGTCTCTCTAAATACTCTTGTAATGGAATCGATAAAAATATCTTTGGAATTAATAATTTATTTTTCTATGAAAGTCAAAAATTAAGACCACAGGGGGGACCCTTTGTATTCATTTCAGATTTTTTCCGAGAGTGTCAAATTAAAATTTTTTCCCTTTATATCAAAACAAATACCGCATTACGTCTTTCTAAATACTCTTGTATTAAAATGGATAAAAATATCTTGGGAATTAATCATTTATTTTTCTACGAAAATCAAAAATTCAGACCCTTTGCATTCATTTCAGATTTTTTCCGAGAGTGTCAAATTTAAATTTTTTTGTTTTATATCATAACAAATACCTCTTATTGTGGTGAGATATTTTTATAAAAAGTTAATCTATTTTTATGCTGAAGCTTTAGTGGTGTGGTTTATGTTTTGCAAGACTTTTTCGGTTTAGGCCATCCATGGTTGAAAAATTTATAATTAATAGCTGCTCTAACAAGAGAAATGATTAAGTAATCTATATAATAAAAATGAATTTCTGTTTCTTTGTAAGCGCAGATCTCTCAAATGCCTGGACCGATTTGGCTATTTTTTTTTTATAATGTTCGTAATAGTCCAATTCAGGTTAATACGTAAAAAAAAAAAAAATAGAAAAGTTGCCCGGAAAATTGGAAAATTCAGGAAAAACTAAAAAAAAAATTCAGGTTAACCAACATAGCTTGGCAAACAATAAAAGAACTAAACTAGCAAAAAAAAAAAACTATCAATTTTTTTTTAAAGTACATTTAAAAACAAAAATTTAAAAAAAAACGTCATGGTAATTAAATTTTTGAAAAGGTTATGGTTATTTAAAAAAGCTATTTTTTTTCAAAAATTCCTAACTTTTTTTATTTAAATAGCTTTTTAGAAATCTTTCAACTGTAAATATTATTTTTGGTTAAGGTAACAATAATTATAAACCTGGCCAAAAATTTAGATATACCAATCGGAGCACCAAACGGACATATGTAGCTAATATAGTTTCGATACGTCCAGTGGTTTAGGCTTGAAGCCATAAGAGTTAGTCACAGAAACACGTGGTCGGGTCAGCTATTATCTATATAAATTTTAACCATAAAACGAGACGCTCCCCGCCAGGGGCTAGGTGACGCCGGGCCGAAGGCCCGGGCATCACCTAGTAGATAATAAAATAAACCTAAATTTATCACCCTACTTTATATTAATAAAGTTGCCAAATTTCAGCTTTCGAACTCAAACTCTTCCCTGCCAAAAAATTGCCAAATCACCACAATTTTCCTTTTTATATTTTCTTCCAATTTATATTGACCTAGTTTCCTAGTTATCTCAATGTACACACTACGTGTGAAAAATATATTAAAGAGAAGAAATTAACAAATAATGAAAGCGATGATAAGAACGAAGACGTAAGTGTAAATAAATTGGGATTAGCGAGTGTTCCAAAACCTACACTTTAGACCTCAAAAGGAATGTCAAGGCAAACAAGTAAGCATCGTATCTAACTCATGTGCCAGGCAGGGGTGGTGGAGGAGTTGCTTATGGTACACAAACTCGAATTAAATGGCCTCTAACTTGGAATTTTAAAATAAAGTAAAGAAGTTTATTGAGAAAGTAATAGGTAAATAAAGTAATATAAAAGAGATCGAAGAAAGGTCAAGAATAAAAGCCATAAAGGAAATGTTAAAAAAGAATAAAAATAACTAGAGGTCAGAATTTACTTAATAAATGCGATCTTTTAAATCTCTAAGGAAGATGGTGAACCTAATTCTTTTATAACTACATTATTATTATCATTTCCGTCCATAATGTGTATTAATTCGAAAGTTTATAATGGGAATTAAGGACAAGTTTTTTTTAATTGATAAGTTTTTGTTTTGCCGAGAGTAGCAGAGTTGTTGATTCACAAAGAGAAATAAAGAGGCTATCCTCTGCTTGATGAAAATAAACATACACACATATATCGAAATTATAAATATATATATATATATATATATATATATATATATATATATATATATATATATATATATATAATTTATTTGTTTGAGACTATAGTTTCGAAGCCTTGGTCTTCATCATCAGTCTTTTTTGATTATAAATATTATTTTTCATGGGGTAAATACCGTATGGATACTGAGTCCATGAAAAATAATATTTATAATTAAAAAGACTGATGATGAAGTCAAGACTTCGAAACTATAGTCTCAAACAGATAAATAATATATGTTAAGATGTTATGTTTATTTGCATCAAGCAGAGGACAACCTCTTTGTTTCTCTTTGTGACAAGTTTTTTTGTGTGATTATTTTATTTTACCGCAAATAAAGATTCGAAATTTTCTGATATTTCTACATTTTTCAATAAGAAGTTCTGAAGTCTGAAAGTTCGAAATCTAATGACTTCTTTGTTTTGGAAATATAATCATTTTGGCATAATAACGGACTTTCTACAACCACCCCCTTTTGATCAAAGGGTCGCAATCCATGCGGACTCTAAAAATCATCTTTAAAAATGATTTTTTTCTACATTTCAGACATTTCTAAAAAGACAAATAACTAAGAGAAATAAATGAAATTTTTTTTAATTTTTTATGTATGGGTTCTCAGATGAGCGTTTCCATTAAATTCAGGGTTGATTCAATAACGTTATAAAAGAATTCGAAAATATATAATATTTTTTATTTTTCAACCAATGTTTCGTCGACTTTGCCTACTTCTTCAGGGCTTCAAATAGTTATATCATTGAAGCCCTGAAGAAGTAAGCAAAGTCGACGAAACATTGGTTGAAAAATAAATAATATTATATATTTTCGAATTATTTTATAACGTTATTCAATCAACCCTAAATTTAATGGAAACGCTCATCTGAGAACCTATACATAAAAAATTAACATTTTCTTCATTTTTTTTCTTATTTATTTGTCTTTTTAGAAATGTCTGAAATGTAGAAAATAAAAATCATTTTTAAACATGATTTTTAGAGTCCGCATGGATTGCGACCCTTTGATCAAGAGGGTTGTAGAAACTCCATTCTTATGCCTATATTTCCAAAACAATGAAGTCATTAGATTTCAAACTTGCCACTTCAAAACTTCTGATTGAAAAAAGTAGAAATATCAGAAAAACTTTATTTATATGGTAGATATTGAGCGGTTATTGCTATGAGTTAAAATTCAGCAGAAGAGTTTGTATCAATTAGCAACATATTTTTGTTTCAAGTTTCATCTTACTGGGTCAAACCGTTCGCTGATAAAAAAAATCACTAAATCACTAAACTTAATCCTGAGTGTATCGAGTTTTGAAAAAGTTTTCTTCCGTACCCTGAATTGTTCTTTTTTTAAGAGGCGAAGAGAACTTTGGAATTTTTCAATACCGGAAGTTTTTGTAAAGTTAAATCTTGAAAAATTGAATATTGTAGAATTTGTGAAACATGTAAAGTTGAAGAGAATAGTAGAAGTAGGAATAAATGATTTAACAAATCCAGTGATCCAATTTTTTTTTTAATTTGATCACCAAAATCTGTTGAATGTTTGCAAATCTAATATTTTGAGTGAAATTAGATTTTAAAAAAAATTATTGATTTTTTGAACGTAATTGATCATATCAATAAAACAGAAAAAGAACCGAAACAATTCAGTTATAAGACAAAGGTTAGCAAAAACATGATCACCCGCATAATTTACTGGCTTATTTTTGAAAAGCATGAGAAGAAAAACAAGGCGTGTCTGGGTATTGTATAGTATGAAAAGTTGAGTGGGCGTAAAGTAGCGTTTGAACAAACCTGTTCGTCAAGGCAAATGAAAAGTAATTTTAACTAAGAATTTTTTTAGAAATTGTCTAATATTTTACCAATAAAATCATTCAATTTCAAACTTAGTTGAAGTTCTGAGGAGTAATCTTAGAACAGTGATCTTGTATCGAGATAAGGTTTTTTAACGAGATTAGAAAAAGGACTATAACTTGAAAAACATTTGAAATATAAAATTCGTTCTCATTTGTAGTTAATAAGAAGTGAATGAAGGAGTATGTGGGATTTCTTTTATAATTTTAATTTCAGCCCCTTCTAAACACTGGCAGGTACAAAAATCACATAAAAATAGGCACTTTTGGCCCCTCTTACTTAGTCTTTTAAAAGAGCTATAACTTCTATACAAATTATACCATTTTCAACAAATTTATTCAGATCAATAATTCAACTATTATGAATCGAATGATACATTTTTCAATGAATTAAAGTAAATTAAATTTAGAATTATATAGCCTAATTCTACTTTATCATCATTGAGTACACAGCCCTAAGACTGGTTTGTAGTTAATAAGTAGTCTCCACTCGGCTCTGACCCATGCTCTTTGACCTCTCTAAATAACTCACATCCCATTTCCCCAATTCTACTCAAGGAGGTTCGGGACTGTTTATCATTTTATAAGAAAATTCTCAAATTTTTACCATCGAATCATTGATGCATTAAATATTTATTACCGAATTTTGAAGTTGATCATCTGTCTCATTACCGAGAAATAAATTATTGAAAATTGTCCTTTTTACATGGAAGTAAATGGACCGAGCTTTTAAAAGGGCTATAACTTCTATTCAAATTATACCATTTTCAACAAATTTATAAAGATCAATAATTCAACTTTTATGAATCGAATGATATATTTTTCAATAGATTTGTCATTCGAAATTAATCTCATTATTAACAATTTTTTTATTAAAAAATTTGGTATGCAGACGTTGTCACTCTGGAGAAATACAAAATATTTTTTCGAAGATCAACTAGATAGATAAGCAGTCTCGAACTCCCTTAGGAGTATAAACATTTTCTCAACAAAAACACACCGTTTGCCAAAAAAAGTAGTGAGATCTAATGTGCTGCCAAGTTCAACATCATCAATTTATTAAATGGGTCGAAAATAAAGTAACTTCAATTAAAATCCATGTTTTTCATTTCACATGTCCATCTATTTTTATTGATTTCACATTTTTAGTTGAAATTATTTTCCTAAAACTTGGCTTTTACGCATTAAATTATTATTATTATTGTTTGATAGGGTCTCCACCTCTCTCTTTTAACCCTTCCACCCTCTCTTACCATGATCGCACGAATTATGTTACTATGGTAACATCATTCGTGACACATAACAATGCGTAAAAGCCAAGTTTTAGGAAAATAATTTCAACTAAAAATGTGAAATCAATAAATATAGATAAACATATGAAATGAAAAACATGCGTTTTAATTGAAGTTACTATATTCTCGACCCATTTAATAAATTGATGCTGTTGAACTTGGCAGCACATTAGATCTCCCTACTTTTTTGGCAAACGGTTTTTATTAATCGAACTTGTCCTTTTTTTACATATGTGTTTTTGTTGAGATTTCACTTCTTTTTGTAAGTTGGATGAGAATTTAACCTGTAAGATTCACTCCTTTATTTTAAAGGATGATGAAGAACTTTTTCGATTTCACACTTTATTAGTTATTACACTATCCTAAATTTTAGCATTCTAGTGTCGTTGAATTTTGACTATTAGTTAATTTAGCTCATAAGTTTCACTATTTCATTTTAGATGCTGAAGAAGGGAAAGTTTCAGATAGATAGATAAGCAGTCTCGAACTCCCTTAGGAGTGAAAAATTACACTGCTCGACAAAAATTAAACAAAGATTTCTCCCCGTAAACCTAACAATGGATTCCAGTAGAGTTTTATACGCTGATTATCATGCAATTTCCCGATTTTTTACGACAGTTCAGAGTTTTGAGATATTATCGGTCAAAATGACGAAAAAGGCCACTTTGATCTATTTTCGATTCCCATTAAATATTAAACAGCAATATTTGAAATCAAAATATTTTGTTGACGCAATAGAAAACAGTTTCCTCTTTGATTTTCAAATAATCACTTGTTTTTAGCTCAATTAGAACTCGAGTTATAACTAAAAACTAAAACTACGTTATTATAAAGGATAATAAACATAGATAAAAATATAAGGTCTTAGTTTTTTAGTTATAACTCTAGTTCCAATTGAGCTAAAAGCAAGTGGTAATTTGAAGATCAAAGAAGAAGCTGTTTTCTATTACGTCAACAAAATATTTTGATTTCAAATATTGCTGTTTAATATTTAATGGTATTCGAATATAGGTCAAAATGGCCTTTTTCGTCGTTTTGACCGATAATATCTCAAAACTCTAATGTATTGTAAAAAATCGGGAAATTACATGATAATCAGCATATAAAACTCTACTGGAATCCATTGTTAGGTTTACGAGAAGAAATTTTTTATGTGTTTTTACAGTGTTATCAATATAATTAAAAAGCTTTTCTGTGATTTGTATTAAAAACAATTATAATAAATTGCTAATTTCATTAAAAAAAAAATATGATTTAGATTCCAGCGAAGAGATAATTTTATGATGTGGTTTCCTTTTGATAGAACACAAAGAGTAGTTTGTCCAGGCGTTAATTCAATGCAATACATACATGTGAGTTTTGTGCGGAGCGCTTTATTCGCTGCGTACCCCTTTTTCGGCTGCTGGGCTTCCAGTCCTTCCAGTCTGTTGGTCGTCCCCTCGTTTCTGCTCTTTCATTTGTTTGCGAACCTTATAGCCACGGAATCCCGCCTGGATTTTGATCGCCGCGTCCTGTTCCTTTTCCATTGCAGGAGGTGATTGATCCAATTCTAAAAGGATAAATTCTAACATCAGTCATTTGAAAAAAAAAGATTACTCTTTTTTTACATTAGGAGACAGAGCTATTTTTAAATGAAGAGGCAAAAATATATTTCCGTTGACGTGACTTGACATGAACCTTGTTTTAAAAAAGTCAAATTTTCTATAGAATTAATCTTTCTCTAGGAAATTGTCTATTTTTAATGAATTACTTGCTGCGACGCCCGCCTTCGGGTCTTCGTCCCCTGGACCCCCCACCTTCGATCTTCCTCCACCCCACCAACCCTATGCTCACTCTCTGGACCCTCCCTTATATCGAGTAGTTAGTTGATTTTTGTATTTCTAGTTATCAAGGGGCCCACAGATTATATATACAAATTTTAGTTAAGTTTGATAGGTACAAATTTTAGTTAAGTTTGGTAGGTACAAATTTTAGTTAAGTTTGGTAGGTACAAATTTTAGTCAAATTTGGTCCAAAGGCCTAGAATTTTCATTTTTTGACCCTCCTCCCATTTTGGGTGGTTAGTTTTTGGCGTCGAGAAATAAATGTTGACCTGGTAAGAACATTTCTATACATGATAGACACAAATTGCGGAATATACGGTCTTTCATTTGGGCGTCTATAATGAACACAAATCTGCAGACAGACAGAAAACCTAACATTGTATGGGTGGCACCCGAGGGGTGATCCGCGATTGGAAGTAGGTGTACATCTCTTTGGAAGTATTTTGGAAGTACTTGGAAATATTTGGAATTACTTGAGAATATTCGCAATTACTTGGAAACATTTGGAAGCACTTGGAAATGTTTGAAAGTATTTGGAAATATTTGGAAGTACTTGGAAAATTTGAAAATCCTTGGAAATATTTGGAAGTACAAGTGGAAGTAGGTGTACAGCATATTAGGTCGCGGTTCACCCCTCGGTGGCACCTAAAATCCCGAATGTCAAAATCCTGATACCCCAAAATCCCGACAAGCCAAAATTCAGACGTATTTTAATATTTTATTAACCTTTTTAATATTTACAAAGATATATATAGTATCTATACATATTTGTCAAAATTAAGCTAATTAACACAAAAAGTAAATAAGTAATTGAAATATCAAAATAATAAATAAATAAAATAAATTTTATCAATCTTTTTAATACCTATTTAATTGTACCCACATCTTATATATAGATTAAAGATTAAATAAAATAATAAATATTATATCATTTTAAATTAATTTATTCTTATAATTTATATTATATTACATTTATTTATTTATATTTTATATATTTGAATTTATTAATAAGTTATTAAAAAGTTTTCCTTGCCAATATTGGCAGAGTTTAATTCTATTGGATAAATCACTGAAAGTTTCATCTACTTATCCAATATGCTATACATATATAATTTTTCTTATATTTTAGAGGGGTTGTTTTCACCCCCTTGGGTATATAGTCAAAGCGCCTTTCTCACTGATTTATCCAATAAAATCAAGCCCTGCCATTATCGACAAAATGAACTTTTTAATTCCAATCTTATGCATAAAATACATTCGTTTTATCATAATCTTATTGTAAGAGGGAAAACAATTCACTTTATATTGATTCCCGGACATAAAGGCATTCTATATAATGACCTGGTTGACCAACTGGCAAAAAAGGAGCGAATTAATAAAATTAAGACTTTTTAAAGAATATTTACCTAAGGAGGTCAATAATTTTGTTAAAAATAAAATTATAAGTGGTCGGAAACTGAAATGGGAGAATATTTCTGATAATTATTTAAAAATGACTGAACCCATCATTGGCTTTCTACCACTTTCAAATTTAAATAGAAAAGGCCAAGTTAAACTGAGTCGTAATATTGAGCATTGTTCGTTCATCTATGTACATCTAAATTGAACAAGGAAGCTCTCCCCTTTGTGTTTAGTTTGAAAAATTAGAAAGAGGTTAAACATTTGTTAGATGTGCATGCATAAGTAACTAGACTGTTCAATGTATTCAAGAGAATGAACATGTCAGTCATTGGAAGATAAAAATCCAAGGCAAATCCTCCCCAATGAGGAAGGATATGAGGAAATGTTTTATTTTTTGAGACAGATAATCATAAATGACAATATTTGAAATCTTATTCTTAAATTTTAATTATAATACCATTACTATTGTTAATACTAAACATTTATAACATTTGGATCTAAAATACAAAGTATAAATTGGGTGGATATTTTTTAGACTGCCTCATCAATATTCACTCAATTTTACTTATCAGTCAGTCTCCAAAAATTACTTCATTCTTACAAAGTGTAAAGTTTTGTGGCACAAATGATCACGTGGTTGAAAATTCTTTTAATTACTTCGAGTTAAAATAAACTGCAACGGATCGTTGCTAAACTTTATCCAAATTCATTTGAAATATTAATATGTTTATTGCGCTTCATTTTGTTAAACTAATGGTAGGTTTTCAATTTCATTTTAATCGGTGTAACGGTGTGGAAAAAATCGTGGGCCAAAAAAACGATAACATCCATCCATCCATCCATACATGCATACATCCATCCATCCGCGCGCACTAAATGAAAAAATGGCACTTTTTGGCCTCTCGACGAGACCCCATGTAATTTTTGGCAAAACCGTCACGTGCTAAAATTCAACATAATTGAATACTACAATTTGTGACTTTAATTGAGTTCATGGGTTCCGTAGTCTTTACCTGAGGACTCTTTGAAGCCACGCTTGCTGCCAGACCGATTACAATACTTTCCCCATGCTTCGCATTGGATAAAGTAAAAAATACAATCCAGTAGCCAGCCGAAACAAGACCAGATACTTATTGGATAAAAAATACTTGGTAGGTTTCACATTAAGATATAAAAACAAAACGAATTTATTTTTGGAGAGACTTTAATCTCGACATATATATATATATATATATATATATATATATATTTCGGGTGGCTAACACATCTTCAGGAGCAACAGAAAGTAACTCAGGTTAGCCACCCGAAATTTATATATCGAGATTAAAGTCTCTCCAAAAATAAATTCGTTTTATTTTTATATCTTAATGTGAAACCTACCAAGTATTTTTTATCCAATAATTTAAAAAATGTTTCACCAAGTACTAACACCATATTCCTTAAAAACTATTTAAGACCAGATACAGTCAAAACTAGGCAGATGTCGGAAACGGCTGAGATGAAGACACTTTTAGAAGAATTCTTGACCTATCGCTTTTTGATAAACAAAGAAGTGAAGACATCAGGGAAAAAATGTTAAATCCAAAAGATTGATGATTTGATCAAATGTAGAAGAGAGAATTGGTACACACATGTGGATTGAATGAACGAAGACCGAATTCTCAAGAAAATTTTAATGAACAAGCTAGCAGGGAAAAGAAGCAGAGGTCGACCTAAAAAACTCTGGCAGGATGAGTTAGGATAAACAGGCCATAGGTCTATTAAGAAGTTTTTAAAGAAATTCAAAATTCGAAAGACCCACCGAGTTTTGGTAGTCACTTGGTATGGCTATAAATTTAAATAAACAATCACTCTGAAATTTTAAGATGAAGTTACTGAAATTTATCAGCTGATTATACTGTATATGTCAGTTTGGTTTCACCTCGAAGATTGGCCCGGATAGCTTTTAAGCACTTGGGTTTAATTCCCGAGGAGGTGTATACAATTTTGTGACATCTTAGTAAGATTATCCATAAAATTCCTGGTTAAGTGGAGGAGTAGTGATTTTTCGAAAACATATTATTAAAGGTATAATAAAAAATTCTGAAATTAAATATTCTTTATACTATATTAATAACAACGGTGGTTCGGTAAATTTTACCGCACCTGTGAAATTATATTAAACAGAATCAGGTCTATTCTCTAAGCAAAAACGTTAACTTTTAACATCCGAATTCAGCGTTAATTTATTTTAACACCTCCTTCCCTAAAATTGTTATTCTGTAAGCAAAAAATTTAACTCCAAAACGTTAATATTTAGCCAAAATTGTTAAAAATTAAAACCATGTCAGAGGGTGAATTTAAAATTTTAACGCCATATTTAATGGACAAACATGGCGTCTTTAACCAAAAACGCAAAAAGTAAGGCTATGTTTTTGACAGCTTTGAGTTAAAAGCAATACATTTCAGATCCACTTGATCTGTGGCAGAAACATTAATACCACAATAACTATCGCACGCTATCGAGGAGTGTAAAAACATGGTAAAAACTTGAACAAGCAGAAAACGTAGCTATCTTCATATGGATCGTTAACACCCTAGTGTTAAAAAGTAAAATGTTAACGTTGCTGTTAAAACTTGGTTTAGAGAATAGCATTTTTAACGCTAGTATTATTACTTTACTTTTTAACACCCAATTTAAGATGTTAAATTTTAACGTCTGTTTTTAGAGTAGACCTAACTGTATGTTATTCTAATCATGTACATAAAATATTGTTAGAAAATAAATTAAAAATCAAATCATATAACACGCTCGCGGGTATTGAATTCACTTGGATTTTTTTTATTAAATTGGGTTTATAAGTGTTTTAAACGTAGAGAAAAACCATATTCAAGCATTATTTTTTTAAATAAATAATTGATCAAGCACTTTATATTGTTATATGAAAGGAGATCTGGAAATATGGTCGGATAAGCAAGATAAACCCTCCACTACTTGCCGAGAGCTATTGTTCCAATAAAAAAAAACAAAGTAATCAAAATTCATTATGTAGAAATGTTGCAATTTACAATTATGTTTTCTCCCCAGATTTGCATTATCAAAGGTTATTATTTCAGAAAAAACAATTCCAAAATTTGAAACAAAACAGCTCAATAATTCATTCAAATAAATCTAATTCATGTGGTAGTTTTTTATTTTGCTTATCCGGTCATTTTTCCAAATCTCCTTTCATATAAAATTCATTTCTTCTGTCCGTTTGTCCGTCTTCTCTAGATTACGATACCCTCAATAATTCAAGAACAGAAAGTTGTAGAAAGTTCATACACTCACTTCTCATAACATATATTCTAATGTAAAACTAATAAAATACACAAATATTATGAACACGAAATCCAATAAATTTTCTATAGTTAAAAAAAGAAATGAGATGTCTCTTAATCAATACAAATAAAATGTATCAAAATTAGGAAATTTTAATTATTATTTTTTAACCCACTGGGAATCAAGGGGGCATCAAGATGCCCACCGAAAACTGTTCATTTATAAATGTATAAATGAATATCTTTTGAAATACTAGTTTCAAGAATTATTGTGTACCTGCCTAAAAAATGAAACCCTATCCACCATACCTAGTTAGCCCTACCACATAACCTTCCAATATTCTCACCAGTACTAGCGGACTAGAGCAAATTCTCTATACTATCGGTTTCCAAGTGAACTTTGTATTTCTATAAGAGACTTCGTAGTGAATAAGTATTTTAAGAGTAAATTATCAAGTATGTCTCTTCTGCTTGATGCAAATAAATTTACCCATATCATATGTAAATGAATATGTATTATATACGTATATTAGTTAAATAATTTAATACACATATATATATACTAGCTGCAAGGACCACCTCCGGCGGCCCTCTTGTTAGCCAGGGGGCTCGCCCCCTGGACCCCCACCCCGAAGCCCACTCATCCCACCACCCCAATGTACAGACAAAACCTTATTTTTATATTTATAGATTTCATTTAAATTACTATCCATGACGACCCCTGGACCCCCCCCCCCACGAACCCCCTCCCTCGAACCCCTCCCCCGCCCCGAAACCCAACCAGCACCCCCACCCTCACCACCACCCCAACGTATAGACAAAACCTTAATTTTATATATATATGAACCTATGTTTGTCCCCCAACAAAAATAGTCCTCATGGTTACCAATTCAAATGAAATTATCTATATATATATATAAAATTAAGGTTTTGTCTGTACATTGGGGTGGTGGGTGGGTTTCGGGGGTTCAGGTTCGAGAGGTGGGGTCCAGGGGTCGTCAAGGTTACCAATTTAAATGAAATTATATATATATAAAAAATTAAGGTTATGTCTGTACATTGGGGTGGGTGAAGGTGCTGAGTGGGTTTCGGGGTGGGGGTTCAGGAGACGAGTTCCCTGACTAGCAAGAGGGCCGCTGAAGGCGAGCCTTGCAGCTAGTATATAGATATAAATTTGTTGATTGTTTTATAATTAAAATAAATACAAATCTTTTAAAAAACAATCTTCAAAACGTTTAATAAACCAATGTTAATTAATTAATTAATTGTTTATTAAACATTTTAAAGATTGTTTTTCAAAAGATTTGTATTTATTTACATATATATTCTTGTTTATTTGATTTTATCAAGCACATTTGATTTACTCTACTGTCGGCAACAAATTTTTAACTATTGTTTAACTTTTCGATCAGTAAATTAAAAATCTTTCAACTAATCAATCTGACCACCAAAGATTCAACCGTAAAATTAATTCATTATCTCTCAATCAACATTTTCGATTAACCAGAATAATATTGAATTTGAATATTCCTGCAACCCGAAGGGTGAACCGCGACCTAATATCGTGTACACCTACTTCCACTTTCATTTCCAAGTAGAAGACAATAGATGAAAGGGCATTATCTAATGAATTCCAAAATAATTCCATATAATTCCAAAGACGGGTACACCTAATTCCAATTGCGGTTCACCCCTCGTTTCAAACTATATAGTAGCTATAAGCCTATTTAGATTCTCGAGATCTAAATAGAATCTATATAGTTAATATATATAGGGTGGGCCATAAAGATCTACCACATTTTGAAGAAGTATAAAAAATGAAAAAATTTAACTAGAAATAAACTGTAACGGATCGTTGCTAAACTTTATCCAAATTCATTTAAAATATTAATATGTTTATTCTTTTATTATTAATCAGATATCACTTGCAATTTGCAGTTCATGTTGACTTTAATTCAAAAATAATAATCAATTCTCATTTAACAGTCGAGGAATAACCTTTCTACATTGAATTTTTGACGTTTCGGTTTTTATTGGTAACCATTGGTGAAGACATGGAGGATTAGACTTAAAATCAAAAATTGCGATCGAGCTATATTACTATACGATATAGAACAAATTCTCTGTCTGTTTTGCAATCTGACATTAGTATATTTCCAATCCTATAATGTTTCTCAATAGATTTCTGTTTTTTTGATACTCCGATTCACTTCTTTATTATTAAATCTGACGCAAGAGTTACCTTTGACATAGAAAATGATTTCGTTCTCTTTGAAAAACTCCAGGTTATTTTGAAAAAAATAAATAAATAAAAAATTCTACAACTATTTGCAATTTACTTAAAAAAAAAAATTATCTACACACACGAAATCCATTAACTCTTATAAATGTGTAAATGCCTATTTCTATTATCCATCTCACACATATATAAATAAATACTATTGGTGCCTATTACCTCATTGAAGAAATGATTATTTTTTACATATTTCTAAAGTTAAACTTCCTCACACATACAGTAAATTCTACTGTGAAACATTAAGAATAATCTTTGGCAACATAAGCCATATTAAATATATGTTACCCGGCTGAGTTTCATTAATGATTTGATTTCACGCAGCAATGAGTCTATTAATAGAAAAATAACTTCTTTTTTCAAAAAAAGAAACATTCAACGATTTGACTAATTTTACTAGTTAATATTTTACAAATGAAAATCTTGGAGATTAAGATTTTTCTTTAAGGTAGTTGTTTCGCGATAATACTAGCAAAAAGTTAATGCTAGAGTATATAGAACAGACAATAAGGATTCATAATTCATAATACCAAAACTTTTTGCTGTTTATGTACCGATTCTAGCCAATCCCGTGCTTGTTTGACAAATCTGGCACCATTGTAAGAGATTGAATATTTTTGTTATATTAAAATGACAGATAAAATACATTTTAAAGGTCGATTTATTTCTATAAAAATCGTGTTGTTATTCAACGCCTACGTTACACCTTATGAAAATGATAATTTTGAAAAAATCTAGCGCATGCGCGCTTTATACATCTTTCGCTGGTTAAATAAATGCGCTGTTGCCAAATTGTTTTTAGTGTAAATTTTTCATTATATGTTTTTCATTATTTATTCATTATTATCTCAGAAACTGTGTTGGAACTTTGAATCAAAATTGTCTTAAAATATATATTGGTTATTGTTTAATATTGGTTTAGTTTTTTATAACAATGGTAAGAAGAGTTTCTTAATTATAATTAAATTTGTATGTAAATTTTCCGATATCCCGTATAGTGCAATGTATAAGAGTCTGAAAAACTCTATTTTTGAAATTTAATATCTTCGGAACTATATTGTTCATAAATTTCGTTTTGCTACCAATCGATTCAGAAGTATTTAAATAATAATCTGTCTAAATTTCAAAAAAATCCTAAGAAAATCCATTTGGCAGAATAACTACCTTAAAGAAATTGAACTTGGTTAGCCAAGATATAGTGTATGTAAAATGAATACAAAAGTTGATGAGACCAGGTATAAAACCTTATATAAGAGAAGAAAAAAAAATACTCAGCTCATCACATTTAGAAATCTACTTTGAACAATCATTCTTTACAATTACAAACTTCACGGTTCAAATTAGAGTCAATTTGAAACACGGATTAGTTGATTCATACTTTCAATAACACTATGAATTCGAAAGACCTTCCTTCCTCAAAGAAACAATCTTACTTCCTTTAAAATCCATTTTCACAAATCTACTCTTAATAAACGAGCAAAAATTGTATATTTATATATATATATATATATATATATATATATATATATATATATATATATATATATATATATATATATATATATATATATATATATATATATATATATATATATATATATATATATATATATTTGTATCTTGGTTCTATTTTGAAAACGGCCCTACCGATTTTGATGAAACAAAATCTATTAACAAGTTTTGAGGATGAAAAAACTATCTGGCTAGGTCTAGACCTCATCAAAATTCATCTTAATTGTTTTTTTCTTAATTAAAGTAATTATTGATAGATGAAAATCTCAATAAAAAAATTGATTCGGCAGAAGTCGTATTAGAACCTGGGACCTCTTGCACCGAGGCCGACATTATAGCATTAGACCAATGAACTATTTTAAAAATCCTTGCTTTTTACTTTTACTAAAATGAATATTTTTGAATTAGACTTTATTATAAGTGTGGAAATAATTGAATATATTATATATAGCTATGTATTTAATAAATATAATTTATTTGATATATTGCGGCGCGGCAAATTTGAAATATGTATAATTGAATTAAGCTGAAAGAAAGACAACAATTAATTTTAAATCCAAAAACATTAAATATATTAATAATTATTCCTTTGCCCCCCCCCCCACTCTTCTAATTAAAATTAAATATTCAATTCTCTTTTCTCCTGGCAATTATCCTTGCAATTGTCTTCCTAAAAAAATACTTGGTTGGTGAAAGTTATCACTTCTGTCGCACGTCCCGAGACGCAGAGATTTTTTTTAATTTTATGTTTTTATTTCAGATCCTATACGATTATTTTTATTATTATTATTTTCTTATGTATTTTTTATAATGTTTATCAATATGAACGAATGTGGGCAAATTGGTCTACGAGTAAACAAATATACACATAATATGTGGACCATTAGAAAGATAGAAATGCAAAAACTGGGTCGGGGGTGGGGATGGATGTGGTGGGTAGTTGTGGGGGGTACGGGGTGGGGTGGGGGTGCAGTGTTGGGGGCGAGGTGTATGGTTTCGGGAGGGGGTGAGGGGTCAGGGGTTACCGAGCATCGCTCGGTGCCTCCAGGTACTAAATTATTAACCACGATAAAACTATTGAATATTTTTTAAAGTACTCTTTTCTTCTATAGTCAATCAGACTAGGTACATAGTTATTTAGACATTATGGATTGGACGTAAAAATCTCCTAGATATTTGAATTTAAATTCAAGACATATACAAAAAATTTGATTGAAGATTTTTGATCATTAAAATAACTTAATAAATTCAAGGCTTTTATTATTTTCTGGCAACGATTATTTATGATAAAGTTTTGAACCTGAAGAAGCCTCAAACTGAGGCGGAAATTTAGCAATTTGATTAAATTTCTTCCTTAAGAAATATGATTCGATATAATAATAAAACTAAGATACGAGGTAGGTTTCACAAAAAAGAAATAAAACAAAATTGAGTTTTGAATTCGATACCTACCTCGTATCTTAGTTTTATTATTATATTAAAATGTTTCACTTAGAACCAACACCGAACTCCTTAAAAGTTAGATATGATTCGAATTAAATATTTTAAAAACTTGTCACTTTACTTAATTTTTTTTCTTTCCCAGGTCATAAGTTTTACGTCGTACTAATAACTCTTCTGAAAACAAAAAATGTATATTTATCAGATTATAGCTTCAGTTGTCTATCTAGTGTTGTAAAAAAAATTATGTTAATTGAATGTAATGGAAGGCAGCCCAGGGGTAGTGAGGAAAGAAAAAATTAACACATCAAATATGGTGTAATTTATTGGAATCCTTCCTCCTTTCCTTTTAAACCGACGTTTCGGAGGATTTTTCTCTCCTTCTTCAGAGTTTCAAAGGGTCAATGAATGAAACAAATAAAATGTTTCTTTCTTCTCTCCACAGTAGTGTTCAAAACTTTCTTCTTTTTTATCAAAGGCATAGAAAAACAATTTTTTTTCCTCCTTTTCTTAATTAGATCTAACGAAACGAAACGTCGGTTTTGAAAGGAAAGGAGGAAGGATTCCAATAAATTACACCTTATTTGATGTGTTAATTTTTTCTTTTTTTAAATTCAAACAATCACTCCTTCCCAGAAGGAACAGGTATTAGATTAATAAAAGGAGAAAAGAACCCAAAATTAATTATTTTTATTTGAAATCATTCAATAGAAATTCAAAATTTTGTTTGAACAATCAAATAGAGTTATCAAATAGTAATCTGCTTAAGATGTTTGCTAACAAAAGATAAAGGAAAAAAAACCTTCTATTGCCAGCCTTTCTTGTTGCAAAACAAGGAGAAAGGGAAACATATTGTATATTTGAATGTGAACCGAAAGGAATGTCTTTATTAGTTCCTAGCCGACCACCAGTGATGAAGGAACACCAAGTTTTCAATATCCATATGATATTGACTCCATGAAAAACATTTATAATTGAAGAAAGACTGATGATGAAGACCAAGTCTTCGAAACTATAGTCTCAAACAAATAAATAATATATATACAGATATATCATCTCGATATATATGTGTGTATGTTTATTTGCATCAAGCAGAGGACAACCTTTTTGTTTCTCTTTGTGGGACTACTGTGGAGAGAAGAAAGAAACATTTTATTTGTTTCATTCATTGACCCTTTGAAACTCTGAAGAAGGAGGGAAAAATCCTCCGAAACGTTGGTTTGAAAGGAAAGGAGGAAGGATTCCAATAAATTACACCTTATTTGATATGTGTTAATTTTTTCTTTCCTCACTACCCCTGGGCTGCCTCCATTATATTCAATTAAAATTTCTAGCAGTCCGTCTCTCTCCAGAGAAAATTTCGTTGCAAAAAAATTATGTATTCGTAATAAAATTATTTAATATAGGATATCTTAATTACAAAAAAACTACTTTTAGATAAATAACACGTAATTAATTTTAATTATTTATTGAACACGTTTCGATCGATTTTTTCTGCGGTCGTTCCCAAGTATGTGTCGGTCAGGCTTGTATATACTCCATGTACAGTCCAGTCAAAAAAACCAACACACTGACGACCTCAGCGCCCCCTGTGTTGGTTTTTAACTGGACTGTACATAGAGTCTATATAAGCCTGACAGACACGTGATTGGCTCAGTTAACCCATAGATAAAAGATATATAATAGTTAACCTATAATTGAGTGGGTGCTCATACTTGAGAAGGTCGCAGATTAAGTCGATCGAAACGTGTTCAATAAATAATTTTATTTAATTTTGTGTGATTTAAATAAAAATTCAAATTTTAATCAAATTAATTACAAAAATAAAATCTTCAAGAGCTTCATTACTAAAACTTTTAGATATATTATAATGCGATCATTTTTTTCCCAATAATTTAGTATTTTTATCTTGTTTCTCGGCAACTCGAGTAATGTTCTCTTGATTTAATTAAAACAAAAACGAATTATTATTATTATTTATTTATCTGAGATTTTAACAGATAAAAAAACGTAAAAAATTACTTGACAAAACTACACCTTTTCTATGTATATTTCAGAAAACCCAATTATACTTCAGAATTCCCAATTGAATATTAGAAAATCACAAATGTATTTCAGAAATCTCAATTTCGATTTCAGAAGAGTTTAGTTAGTTATTTATTATATTATAAAAAAAAATTTATGCAAAATTTATGTTTATTTTTCGAAATATAATTGTCATTTTGTGAAATACAAGTGAGATTTTCTAATATTCAATTTTGAATTTTCTGAAATACATTAAGATTTTTCAAAATGAATTAAGACTTAAAATTCAAATTTAATAAATACTAAAACAATAAAAAATATTTTTCTTTTAATTAAAGCGAGTGCGAACATCTCTCCAGTTGCCAAGTAGATCCCCAAATAAATTTACTATATTTATTAATGTTCGCGGACTTCCTGAAAGTAACACGAGTACACCTACCTACTCTTTGATGTAGGTAAAAAAGACCGGTGATCTTAAAGTATATATTAATTTGTTAGATATACATTTAATCAAATGGGATATTAATTTTTGTTTTATTTAATTTAGTAATATCAAAATAAATAAATGTGAAAGTAAAAAATTGTAAATGATCAAAATAGTAAAACCACCCGTATAGCACAGAGACCAAAATAAAACCCAAATGAAACTTTTTTGATTGGTTGAATTATAGTCTTTATATAGTTTTAATTAGGTTGAATTACAGTTTTTAAACGGTAGTTATGTCTCGTTTTTTTCCGTTTTGCAACTGTTGTATTATCGTTAAATTATAGTCGCAAAGATTATAATGCAACCGTTTCAAACAGGTAGAAACCATAATTCAACCTAATTAAAACTATATAAAGACTATAATACAACCAATCAAAAAAGTTGCATTTGGGTTTTGTTTGGTCTCTGTGCTATACGGGAAATGTCCTATATTTATTATCTTAATCTTAATATATATAAAAAGAGAAGGTGATGTTCCATTCATTCATTAATCTATTAACGCACAGTCTAAACCGCTTGACCTAGAAAAATGAAATTTGGAGTGTATATTCTTTCAACGATTTATGGGTGTGCTAAGAAGAGATTATTTGAAATTCGAACCCTAAAGGGGGAAAGGCCCCCAAAATGTGTTTTCAAGATCTCTTAAGCCAGAAAAGATATCGATATGGGTTTAATTTATAAAGGTGAAGAATTGAAATACAAAAAAACATATTGAGTATTTTGCTCTATTTGTACCCGAAAGGGAGATATAATCATTTCGGGATAATTTTTGAAATTTTTAAAGTGCTCTATCTCCTCGAGTTTTTAAGTGTTAGCATTTAAATCTGGTAAATAGGTTTATTAATGCTAAATCTCGTGAAAGTTTTTCATTTTTTGAAATTTGACACCTGAACTGAAAAATGGGGGATTTTTTATTTTGTGGTCTAAAACACAAAAAGCTTCATTTCTTTCTTGCCCTTGGCCAAACTCAACCAAATTTTGTATACATAGACACTAGAAGGCTATAAATGTAAAAACTTACCACCCGAAATGGGGGGGGGGTGTAAAAAAATTAAAATTCTTGCCCTTGGACCAAACTCAACCAAATTTTCTATACATAATCTGTGGGCCTCTGGGGAGCTAGAAATGGAAAAACTGGTCGGGGTTGGGTGCAGGGATAGGGTATGGGGTGAAATGGATGGGAAGGGTATGTAGTGGGGTGCAGGGTGGGTGTGGAGGTGGAATGGGGTTGATATTTGGGGGTGGGGGTGCAGGGAGCCCGGGGTGGGCGTCCAGGGGACGTATATTTTGTATACATAGACATTTGAAGGCTATAAATGTAAAAACTAACCACCCGAAATGGGGGGGGTAAAAAATTAAAATTCTTGCCTTTGGATCAAACTCAACCAAATTTTGTATACATAATCTGTGGGCCTCTAGGGAGCTAGAAATGCAAAAATTGGGTCGGGGAGTGGAATGCAGGGGTGAGGGTAGAATGGGGGGAAGGGTGCATAGTGGGGTGCAGGGTGGGTGCGGAGGTAGAATGGGGTGCCGAGGGCGGGCTTCTCAGCTAGTATTATTATATACTTTGAATATAAATTTTTAATTTTCAATACAATATCTATTCATAACACAGTTGAAATTAATTAAAAATTTAGCTAATAGAACATGTGTCTAAATGTTTTCGAAATTAGTAAGACATCGAATACGTAATCGATTTCACCTGATTTTCAAGAGGTGAAAACATTAATCATTAGAAAGAAACATATAATTAGCTTTTCCAATAAATCGATGCGTCATCCATGATTTTTTCAATCAAATTAGTAAAGCAAATATTTCAAGTGACGAAATCGTATTATTAGATTATGAAATAAGGAATTCTTTCCATTTCTAATAGTATTATTAATACACATATTATATTTTATAAAAGAGGAAAAAAAATATATCAATTCATCATTAACAGGTATACCCAATAGTGTAAACAGAAAAATAGAGATAAAAATTTACTTGAAAAGTTTTTGTTTTGACGAGAGTAGCAGAGTTGTTGATTCAGAAAGAGAAACAAAGAGGTTGTCCTCTGCTTGATGCAAATAAACATACAAACATATATGTCGAAATTATATATCTGTATATATATATATATATATATATATATATATATATATTATTTATTTGTTTGAGACTATAGTTTCAAAGACGTGGTCTTCATTATCAGTCTTTTTAATTATAAATATTATTTTTCATGGGGTCAATACCGTATGGATATTGAAATTTTAGATCTTTACTTAGCTGGGAGCCAGTTAAAATTAAAAAAAATTTAATTTTAATTTAAAAAAAAAAATAATTTTAACTGGCTCCCAGCTAAGTAAAGATCGAAAATTTTCATTATCCATACGGAATTGACGCCATGAAAAATAATATTTATAATTAAAAAAGACTGATGATGAAGACCAAGTGTTCGAAATTATAGTCTCAAACAAATAAATATATATATATATACAGATATATAATTTCGATATATATGTATGTTTATTTGCACCAATCAGAGGACAATCTCTTTGTTTTTCTTTATAAAAATTTACTCTTAAAAAATTACTCACCAAAAATAATAGTAATTTTCTCCCTCTTTGCTTTTATGGCAACAATGATGGGATAGAAAATATTTAATGTTTGGACTATTCAGGAATTTAAAAAAAATGATGAAAATTATTTAATTAATAGTTCTTACGAGAGGTTTTAACCTCTACTATGCAGTAGATAGTTTCTGGGGGAATTCTAGGTATATATTTATTTATCCACTTTTGAATAAAAGGGTTAAACTATCGTTAGATTAAATTGAAAGTTTTTGTGCCGAGGGTAGCAGAATTTTTATATATTGAAGGAGACAATAAAAGAGTGTCTTCTGCTGGAATTATAAATTTTATTCATTTATAACGAGACTATAATTTTGTAATAGACTGATGAAGCGCACCTCCGATATGACATCAGCGCCACTCCGGTGTTTAACTTATCACTCATTTCATTTTCTACTCGAGTTCATGTAACTTGCTATATATTGCTTTTTCCTCGTGTACTATTCTATTTTATTGTAATATGTGCAACCTCAATAAAACGCTTTATATATTTTATCTATAAAATTATCTATCATTGTGATATTCCGCTATCCACACCTTTTATACCTCTTAACAGTCTCGTTATAAATAAATAAAATTTATAATTCCAGCAGAAGACACACTCTTTTATTGTCTCCTTCAATATCGTTAGATTAGTAGAAAATATTAATTCATTTTCTATTTTTTATCTAAGCTAGTCTAATTCGTTAAAATCTTTCATTTCACTCTACCATCATGTTTTGCTTCAAAATTTTTGATACCAGTATGTATCGTATGTAAGGTATCTAGTACTAATTAATAATCTCTTATTTGAAATAAAATCAATGAAATATTTAAAATTTAGAATATAAATGTAGTTTTATTATCATTTGTTATTTTAAAAACAGTAAATATCTATTTAATTTTTTCGAAATCACATCGTTCGAAAAAAAGCCCGAAACGTCGGAAATTATTTTAAGAATTAAGTTTAATTTCTATTATTAATCATGAATTGTCTAATCCGTAAAAATCTTGTAGTTTAATATGGTATTTTGTTATACTTAAAAATATATTTAGTTTAATATAGTATTTTGTTATACTTAAAAATATATTTATAACACATGTATATTTTAGTAAATTTTTTGAAAAAAAATTGACAATTTCTAGAAAAAGAAAAACTTATATTTATTTTTTGAGAAAATATTATTTTTTTATAAAATGTTTTTAAATGGCAAGTTTCTAATTTTGTTTTATTTCTCGAAAGAAAAAAAGGGACCGAAACGCTGTGATAATTCTAGATTTTTATTTATTCTCTATTTTTAACCATGGAGTCTAAAAATCTTCCAGGTTAATCAGGTGTATTTTGTTTTATTTCACAAGTAAAGATAATTATTAATTTCTTTTAAAATAAAATTTTTAAAATATTAAAAAATTTACTTATTTTTTTTTTTTTTTTTTTTAAATGCGGTACATTTTTTAACAGTTAAAATATAAAGTTTTTTAAACATCTATTTAATTTTTCGAAATCACATCGTTCGAAAAAAAGCCCGAAACGTCGGAAATTATTTTAAGACTTGAATTTATTTTCTATTTTTAATCATGATCTGTCTAATCCGTAAAAATCTTGCAGTTTTCAATATATGCAATATTTTTTTACACTTAAAAATATATTATAACAATAAATGTACTAAGAAAATTTTCTAAAAAAGAAACTGACAATTTCTAAAAAAAAAAAAAAAATACCTATTATTTATTTTTGAGGAAATAATATTTTTTTTTTTAAATGTTTTTAAAGTTTCTAATTTTGTTTTATTTCTCGAAAGAAAAAAGGGACCGAAACGCCGTGATAATTCTAGATTTTTATTTATTCTCTATTTTTCACCATGGATGGCCTGGACTGTAATCTTCCAGGTTAATCAGATATTTTGTTTTATTTCACAAGTTACTTGCAATCGCGGATCACCCCTCGATAATTATTAATTTCTTTTAAAATAAAATTTTTAAAATATTAAAAAATTTACTTTTTTATTTTATTTTATTTTTTTTTTGAAAAAATACGATACTTACATTTTTTAAAAACTTAAAATGAGAAGTTTTTTAAAAATTATTTCTCAAAATCTCTAGGTATTAATATTTTTTTTTCACACGAAAAATTAATCAAATTTTTTAATAATGTGTTAGATAACATATTTTAGTTATTCTTTATGATCATACAAAATATTATTATTATTATTATTATTTAATAAAAAAAAATTATATTTGTTAAAAAATTAAAATTTGAGTTAGTTTGCCGAAAATGTTATTGCTATATTTATTGTTGATACCGTTTAAGAAGTGGTTTTAACCGCTGATGCTTTTTCCCGAACTCACAACAAATAACAACTGTAGCCAGAACAGGTACTGGTTGCAGATGGGATGCACTTTCCTTACTGAAACTCTTCTGTAACGCAATGTTGAGGAGAAAAGCGGCGAAGGTCGGCTAAGGAGCCGACTTCGTGCTGCGTTGCCAAGTCGCTAGTAAAAATGTCAAGCCAAGGGCGGAGGCATATGACGAATACTTCCTTCATCTATGACGTATCTTAGGTCTATATGACGTATTCAATAGGAAATTATTATTCAAAATAATTGAGCTAATTTTTTCCAGATTAATAAATTATTATTATTCACAACCTTAGTTTCATTTTTAAAAGCAAACAAAAATGGTTGATATTCTACTCACATAGAATTTGACAATACTATTTTTTTAATAGGAAATAATATTCACTATTTTTCTTTTTCTATATTTGATTATTTACTAGAGTCTATAGTAATCTATTGTCCAGTAACTAAACAATACGGCGCATATTAAAATTCACTAACTATATACCATAAATGATATCTTCTTTAAGCCATATCAGGTCTCCCTGACGTTTTGGCTCCTCTGCACATATACCTGTGCTGAGTGTGTTTAGCTGTTTTAACACAGATATACGGGACCTACTTTTTAACGCCGGTTTCGAACGGCTAGTTTGGAGAGGTTACTAGGCAATTATACTCTTGGTAGGTTGCCATAGCTTTCCAAGAGGAGGAAACTGCAAATATCTGCCGAGACTAGGCGGCCCGACAGTCTAACCACTGACCCACAGTCGCCTCGAAATGATATAAGATGTAACAAAATTTACAATTTTAGCGAGATGAACACTAAAATATTTTAAACTCTACCAACTTCTAATAACAGTTCTAAAAATAAAAGTTTCATCGTTCCACTTTGAGCCCTCCAGAGATTTTAATGGACAACATTTTCTATGTGTATTGTTATAATATAACTTGCATTTACCTGTTGAAAAACTTAAGGCGTTTTCTGTTATGCACTGAGAGAGGCTACTAACATAATCACTCCTAAAGCTTATGGACAACATTTTGGTTGTATACTGTTATAATATAGATAGTAGGTATATATCTGTTGAAAAACTTAAGGCGTTTTCCGTTATGCACTGAGAGAGGTTACTAACATAATCACTCCTAAAGCTTATGGACAACATTTTGGTTGTATACTGTTATAATATACATAGTAGGTATATATCTGTTGAAAAACCTAAGGCGTTTTAACGATATTGCATGTGAGAAGGAGATTACCAGACAGGTGGATCCTCCTAAAGGCCTGTATGGGCTGGCATCCCGGTCGCATACTGTGAAAATAACAGAGTAGAAGGAAAAGAAGCTGTGGATACACTTAGAGCCGATCTCAGTTATACACTTAGAGGTTACTAACTTAATCACTCCTAAACTTATGGACTAAGGTTTTAGGGGCTTCGAGCAGTGGTAAATTCTCCGCGCGATAAATTCGGTTACATTTATCTGCCAACTTAATTTTTATTACCAGACCCTATACTTACAGAAAAAATGTCTGGGTATAGCCGAGAATCGAACCCGAGACCTCCGGGTTGCCAGTCAGTTACTCTGACCATTACACCACGGGGGCGGACGAAAAACTTAAGGCGTTTTCTGTTATGCACTGAGAGAGGCTACTAACATAATCACTCCTAAATCTTATGAACAACATTTTGGTTGTATACTGTTATAATATACATAGTAGGTATATATATCTGTTTTTTTTTTTTTTTTTTGGAACGAAGCTCGGCACCCCCTTATCGGACGCCTCGGGGTTGTAGTACCCTAGTCTGTGAAAAGTGTCCGTAACGTTAAATAAAAACAAGCGAGCCAATGCTCATGCGCGCATCCACTCAGCCACTCTGGGGGCGGGGCCTCTGGCTTGCGCTCTGGTCGGGAATCGATGCTGTTCGATGTTGAATCTTTCGATTCAACAGGTATTATTTCATTACCCTCCTCTACCTCTCTGCTTCTATTTATCGAAATAATCCTCTTTAAAAATTTTATTAATTTAATAGACAGAATAATAGAATTCAATAAAATGGCATCGAATTCAGAGACAGAACATTCAGAACATTTCGTTATTCAGCAACAAATAACAAAGGTGTGCTTACTTAATTAATAAATAAATGAAAATGAAATGAAAATAAACAAAAGAATATTGCAATGAATTCTACTAATTTATTTATTATATTTCCAGCTAATAGAAGAGAAAATAATCAATTAAAAAATATCTACTAAAGGTAAGCGTTATATATTAATCGTGGGTGTATGTGTAGAATCCGCGTGAGATCCCTAATTGATTTCACTTAGCTGAATTCCATATAATTTATTTATTTATTTAGTCAATTGAATTTTATTATTTATTTATTCTATTTAAGGAAATAAAAATTAAAGAAGAAGAAAAAAGAATTCCTTGGAATTTGATTTCCAACGAGGATTTGATGAATTATTATTAAAATATCCAAGATTATTTATTTTATTTATTATTAGAGTATCTATTAGTTAGATATTTATATAATATACTGAGTAAAAACATTGCTTATAAATTCATATACTGTTTTTTCTCAAATTCAAAAATATTTCCAAACAAGTTTGTTCCGGTACCCACCTCTCCATCCCCTCCTCGATTAGCACTCATGGATTTAATTTTAACATTTTTTATTTTTATTTCTCTTTGAGAGGAAAGAAACACGAAAAAAAAGCCGAGTACCAAAAAAAGGTATCGGGGAGCGTGAAAAAAAAACAGAGGTGCGGTATATGATTTATATACCGTATGTGCTATATATTATAATATTTTGCAGTGTAATTTTAAATACGACTGTAAAGTTAGTAGACATCAGAACGAGAAATTAATGATTTTATAATCAATTTCAGTATCGGAGAAAAATATAAAAAAAAAAACAAGTAGGCAATATCAACAAGAGTATCGACAAAGAATAAAAAGAAAAAATACAAAAGATCCAAGGTATGGTATGAAAATTATATACATTTTTAATAAATTTATTATTACCATTAATAACTGTAATTAATTTTAGTACTTACTACTATCGATGCTGTTTTCTCGAGATATTTGGCAAAAATCGAATCACAAATATATATATCTTATTTTAGTTACCATAAAGCTATAGTTTCTATGATAGAACATAATTAGGCTTAATTATTATTATTCATATAAATACCTGTTTCTTTTTGTATATTATTATTATTATATATTATATATTTTTATAAATCATTGTAAATAAAATAAAGGTGTTAAGATAATTTTATAAAGTAGTTTCTTTGCTTTTTATCGATAAAAAAATCATAATAAAAAATGTATACCCGAATAATTATTTTTCTTTATACCTAGAATAGAACTTAAAATTAATATTTTTATAATAAGGAACTTCGTTCCTATCCGGTGTCCTACGACACAGATCGACTTTTTTTATGATATTGATGTGAGAAGGAGATACACCAGAAGGTGGATCCCCTAAAGGCCTGTATGGGCTGGCCCCTCCATCGTGAAAATAACAGTAGTAGAAGGAAAAGAAGCCGGGATCACGAGCCAATCTCAGAAACTTAGATACAATTTAATATCCAATTTACTAAGGTTTTAGGGGCTTCGAGCAGTGGTAAATTCTCCGCGCGATAAATTCGGTTACATTTATCTCCCACTTAATTTTTATTACCAGACCTTATACTTACAGAAAAAATGTCTGGGTATAGCCGGGAATCGAACCCGAGACCTCCGGGTTGCCAGTCAGTTACTCTGACCATTACACCACGGGGGCGAACAAAAACTTAAGGCGTTTTCTGTTATGCACTGAGAGAGGCTACTAACATAATCACTCCTAAATCTTATGAACAACATTTTGGTTGTATACTGTTATAATATACATAGTAGGTATATATCTGTTGAAAAACTTAAGGCGTTTTCTGTAATGCACTCAGAGGGGCAATGACATGAAGCTTTAGCATTGTGTATATTTTGGTTTCCAAGACAACCGTTGCAGTGAGTGCAGAAAAATGTGCACTGAATCGAGCAAATAACTTTTTCCAGCTTAAAATACTTTAACATCTCTCGTCTTTTCTCTTGGTTTACTGTGAGTAGGTATGTGGACCAGAGATTCAGAAGTTGAGTGTATAGTGTGGGTCTAGCCGTTCTATGCGATCTCTTGATCTCTTCTGTGTACTAGTATACCTCTTTTAATAACATATACTTAGATTAAATGCAATTGCTTTGAGTGTTTTATACATATCCTAATAAATATAACTTCTAACGTCTGTATGATTTGTTCATCTCCGGTCAACTGGTGGATATCTTTAAATGCCAGCTAAATCAGCTAACCGTCAGATATGTGGATATCAATCAACGTAAGGTAGAGCGAAAAATTGAACTGTCTCATATATTAACTGTAAGGGCAACTGTGGATGTTGACTTGGATAATCTAGCCCTTAAACTATCAATCTCAGTTATATGTACTAGTAATTTAGCTAATTCATTGGTATTATAATTCTAAATGACATTATCTTTAGCCATGGTTAAAATAAACTTGCTGTTTCGTGGCAGGAGATTATAATAATTTATGCCCAGAGTACGCGTACTACAATAGTGTACACCGTAATTTCCATTACGAATAAGGTTCAGTTATGGTACAGAACAGAATATTTCGCTAAATACTATAATAATTATTTATTATGATGATATTCATATTCAGCGCCTAATCTTTTGAAAATTGTAGATATAACAGTGATATATATATATATATATATATATATATATATATATATATATATATATATATATATATATATATGTTGTGTTTATGTGTTTAATACGCGTACTTTTTAATACGATAGGTCTTCTTAGAATGTACCCTACCAAGTCAATAATCGCTCTCACAGGGTGATTTGATACGGACTTATTATTTGTTTCGCGTTCTGTAAATTAAGACTTAAAAGTAAAAATAATGATCAAATTGCGGACATCTTCGGATCTAACTTTATGTGAGTGCATATATTTCTTACTGATAGCTAATTAGCAGGCAGTCAATGATATTAGGCCGTTAGACAAATATGCAATAAATTAATATTTTCTCATTTAGCTTAGATAAATAATACATCTTCAAGTTGTACATCATTTAGTAGTAGTTATGAGAAATTCTAAAAATCTATATTTCAAATCGAATCCCTCCTTCAGTTTTTTTTTTTTTTTTATGATTCAGAAGTTAATTTTAATTTTACGAGTTTTTGAACATTAATTCATGCATCATATATCTCAAACATCTAAAATCTAAAGGAAAATAAATATTTGAAATATCGTTTAACTTCTTTAAATAAAATATATCATATAGATTGCATTATTTCACTATACTCGAGGGATGATCCGCGATTGGAAGTAGGTGTACACCTCTTTGGAAGTATTTTGGAAGAACTTGGAAATATTTGGAATTACTTGGAAATATTTGGAATTACTTGGAAATATTTGGAATTAGTTGGAAATATTTGGAAGTAGGTACTTGGAAATATTTGGAAGTACTTGGAAATATTTGGAAGTACTTGGAAATATTTGGAAGTACTTGGAAATATTTGGAAGTACTTGGAAATATTTGGAAGTACAAGTGGAAGTAGGTGTACAGCATATTAGGTCACGGTTCACCCTCGACTATACTAGATTTCTTAAGGAGAGAAAAATGAAGGAATATTTTCAATATAAAGTTATGATTATTAAGGAGGTTTCGGACAGCTTATCTATCTGGTTGATTTTCGAAAAAATCTTTTGTATTTCTGCAGAGTAACAACCTCTGCCTACTAAGATTTTTTAACAAAACAATTGTTAATAATGAGGTTCATTTCAAATAAAAATCTTTGTTTTGATAATATTAATAAAAAGAATATTGAGATAAATTTTTTCTCATTATAAAAACATTTATTTAACACAAAAACAATTTCAAGAAATAGAGTTGGAATTCTACACTAGTGTTTTTGTTCTATTCTGTTGGCTGCAAATGACTTTTTATTTTTACATTTATGAATAACTAATTAACTAGAATGTCAAATCTATTGAAAATGTATCATTCGATTCATACAAGTTGAATTATTGATCTGTATAAATTTGTTGAAAATGGTATAATTTGTATAGACAGAAGTTATAGACCTTTTAAAAGCTCGGTCCATTTACTTCCATGTTAAAAGGACAATTTTCAATAATTTATTTCTCGGTAATGGGACAGACGATCGACTTCAAATTTCGGGAATAAATATTTAATGCGTCAATGATTCAATGGTAAAAATTTGAGAATTTTCTCATAAAAATGATAAACAGTCACGAACCCCCTTAAAGTAATACGAAACATTACTTCTATTTGTTTCTTTTAACTATTCAATTATTAATTTGAAGAGAATATTATTAAAAAAAATATTTATTCGATAATGGATTTAAGTAATTATTATTATAACAAAGTTCACAATTTTTTGAAAATCTTGTTGAAAGTATAAATTATTTTTAACGATTTGAATGAGACAGGAACAATATACTTAATTGTGATTTATTAGCAAATAGTTCTCTCTTTGTGATAATGTAAAATTTAAATAAAGTAATTGAGAGAAACCTCGAACAGTTAGTTAACATAGAGAACAACAAGTTTGAGAGTTGTTTTCCTCATTTTCTATACATGATTCTTTTCACGTTATTTGGGTTTCATTATTAACCGACTTCAAAAAAGGAGGTTCTCAATTGGACTGATTTTTTTTTTTTTTTTTGTATCTATGTTAGTTACCTGATATCTTTGTCAATTGTGAACCGATTTTGATGATTTTTTTGTATTGGGTTCAGTATAGTTTCCGATTGGTCCCGTTTTTTTCATTGGTATTGGACCTTTTTTGTTATGTTTGTTCAGGCATAACTTATGAACCGATTTTAATGATTCTTTTTGCATTTGGATCAGTATAGCTCCAAGATAGTCAAGATAACTATTTATTTTTTTGTTTATTTTATGTATGTTCAGCGAGAACTTTTTGCCACGTGGACCAATTTCGATGATTCTTTTTTTTATTGGAGGGTTTCTTAGGGGTGGTCCCATATTAATTTGGTCAATTTCTGATGAAATAATGACGAAATAACGTAAATCTCCAATTCTTATGAGCAAATAATCGAAATTATAATAAATAAAATCTTTTATAAAAAAAATCTTTAAAACATTCATTTAAAACCCGCAAACGTTTCGAGAGAATTTCTATATTTATGAATTGAATTTTATTATCATTTTTTGATTCATTCGCCCGACGCTTTATCTTGCGAGTTGCATGCAAGGTATTATATTAAGTCACTATTAATAACATCACTAAAAAGAGAAAAATAATAATAATTTTTATAAAAAAAATAAAACCCACTTCAAAAAAATTAAATGCAACAAATAAAATAATAAGAACTCAAAAATCAAATAAAATGCACTAAAAGGTATAAAATAATTATCTAATTTAGTTACAACTAAACGACGAAATATTAACATGAAATCACTTTTTGAAGTCGGTGCTAAACCAACTATATAAGCGAGTGTACCCGGCAAACGTACTAAGTAAGATCCGTCGAGTTCGATTCATAAAATATAGTATATATTTTTGGCACCGACTTCAAAAAGTGATTTCATATTAATATTTCGTCGTTTAGTTGTAACTAAATTAGATAATTATTTTATCCCTTTTAGTGCATTTTATTTTATTTTTGAGTTATTACTATTTTATTTGTTGCATTTAATTTTTTTAAAGTCGGATTTTTTTTAAATTATTTCTTTAATTTTTTATTGATTATAATAATAGTAAAGAAAGTTATAAAAACGTAGAAATATTTTGATGTCAAAGGGAGACAGAATCAGGCAACGATTTTATGATTTGAAATGAAAGATGATGGAATGCGATAAAGCTTTAGAAAGAAAGTTGTGGGGAAAATGATGAATGGAACTTATTTCCGGATTGTGCTTACTTTGAAAAAAAAATAACAAAAATGTGTCAAAAACTAGAATGAATCGACGACAGAACATTCAAGGAATCTAATATAAAAAGCCAGTATTGGGTGAATAGTGTAGCAAAATTGGATACATTAAAAATTAATTAATAACATGAAAATGTTTAGTGGAAATAATTTTGATAGTCTCAAAAAATGAATCTTAAAAAAATTGGTTTTATTTTCTACATTAAAATAAAATTGAAATGATTTTCCTGTTGAGAGTGGTAAACATGCGCGTAGTTAAGGGGGGCACTGCCCCCCATAGAAAAATCGAGTCAATATCTCAATAACTATTTATGCTATGAGATTAATTTTATTCTTAAAAAATCAATACAGATTGAAAAATGTCAAAAAAATAAGCTGACGTGTTCTGATGTGGCCATCCACTTGACTTTACCATACAACCTGGCCCCTCACTTATATTTAATATTTAATAAAATTATTTATAATCATTTAGGGGGAGGGGGGGGTAGTTTTTGCATTTTTAGACTCCTGGGACCCAGTGATTATGTATACAAAATTTGGTTGAGTTTGGTAAATGGCAAAGATTTTCATTTTTTGACCCTCCGCCCCCCCCCCCATTTCGGGCCGTTAGTTTTTGCATTTTTAGACTTCTTGGGACCCACTGATTATGTATACAAAATTTGGTTTAGTTTGGTAAATGGCCAAGATTTTCATTTTTTGACCCTCCGCCCCCTCCCCATTTTGGGTGGTTAGATTTTGCATTTTTAGACCTCTGGGGGTCCACTGATTATGTATACAAAATTTGGTTGAGTTTGCTCAAACGACCTAGATTTTTAATTTTTAACCCCCCTCGACCCCCCTTAATTTTGGGTCGATATGCACCAAAATCTAATCAGCTCTTAATCTCAATGGACCAAAACTATGTGTGAAATTTGGTTTCGATATTCACACTAGTTTTTGAGCTAGCTCGTACTCAAATTTGGTAACGCACAGACTAATTAACTAACTAACAGACATTTTGACAAAACAATTATTATCTCGAAAAATATAATTTTTTCGATGTTCACTTATTAGAGCTTTTTTGTAGACCGAAATGCCATGGGTTCGCTCAATTTTTTTAATCGAAAGAGTTTTAGCAGTTTTTTAGATATTTTGAAAAAAAGGAGGAAAAAAAAACACTGCAGGATTACAATACTTGACCATACCCTGTATGGTAAAGTAATTATCTTCCTATATAGGCCAGTAAATAGGGAGGGGGGTTCAGCTTATATTAATTGCGGGAAACTATTTTTTATGGTCGTTTGGTATGGTGTGGGTATACCAAATCTAAGTTTGCGACCTCGAAAGTGTGGGGGACAACTTTTGGCGGCCGAAAAACCTCGACATTTTTGGACTTTTTCCAGTTTTTCGCTTATAACTCGAAAACGGCCCATATTTTGTAAATAAGCGTCCTATAATAAATTAAAGAGAACTACATTTCGGGTCGATTAAAAAAAATGCAAAAGTAGCTCGATTTTTTATGGGAATCCAAAAAACAGCCCCCCGGATTTTAAATATTCCAAAAACTCGCGATTTTTTCCCATGAAGGAGCAGGAGCACGTTTTCGACAAAGACCACTCTAAACATTTATAAACTATATTAAATTTTCTAAAATTCAAATAAAATTTTATTTTAATTGTATAGTAATCTGTGACGGAATGAGGTTGAAGTTTTGAAAAATAATAAATATTTTGCAATAAATCGCAGTTTTTCCTTCATAAAATTAAAACCACTCATCCTAGAAACTTGATTTCTTTCTCATTCTCTAGGAAATTTAGTTGGCTTGAACGTTTATTTGGACCAGTATTTTGATAAAATTCTTAGATTTATAGATATCCAGCATTTTCCATGACGCTTTTGAGGATTCGGATCATATCCTGTCCGGAAAATGTAGGATAATCTAAGAGTTTTATCAAAAAAGTGGTCCAAGCAAATGTTTAAGTAAATATAATTTCCTAGAGAATGAGATAGAAATCAAGTCTCTAGGATGAGTGTTTTTCATTTTATTAACCGACTTCAAAAAAGGAGGAGGTTCTCTATTCGACTGATTTTTTTTTTTTTTTTTTTTTTTTGTGCCTATGTTACCTCATATCTCCGCCAATTGTCAACCGATTTTGAAATTTTTTTTTATTAGGTTTGTTTAGACCTAACCGATTTCGATGGTTCTTTTTTTATCCGATAGGGGGTGTCTTAGGGATGGTGTCATATTAATTTGGTCAAGTTCTGATGATATGCTCACTATTAATAACATCACTAAAAAGAGAAAAATAAAAATAATTTTTAAGAAAAAAATACAAACCGACTTCAAAAAATTAAATGCAACAAATAAAATACACTAAAATTTTATAATTCTAATTTTTGTTACGGAATCCTAAATAATACTGCTATCGATCACAAAAGAGTTTTATTTAAAAAAAAATTATTTTGACAATCCTGAACTCACCTCTCTCGTGTTCACGTTTGATCCTTGACTTTTGGGACACCCTGTATAAAAAAAAATGAAAAAATTTAACTAGAAAAAAACTGAATATATTTTTGAAAAGAACATAAAATAATTTAAAAAAAAAGTATTTTAAACATAACCACCCAAAATGGGGGGGGGTTCAAAAATGAAAATTCTAGTCCTTTTGACCAAACTCAACCAAATTTTGTATACATATTCTGTGGACCCCCAGAGGACTAGAAATGCAAAAACTAACCACCCAAAATGGCGGGAGGGTCAAAAATGAAAATTCTAACATTTTCGACCACAATCAATCAAATTTTGTATACATATTCTGTGGACCCCCAGGGGGCTAGAAATACAAAAACTATCCAGTCAAAATGGGGAGGGTCAAAAATGAAAATTCTAGCCCTTTCGACCAAACTATGCATACAAAATTTGGTTAGTTTTTGCATTTCTAGCCTTCTGGGGATCCACAGAATATGTATACAAAATTTGGTTGAGTTTTGTCAAAATGGCATGATTTTTTTTGACCCCCCACCCACCCTTTTTGTTTGATAATGTTTAAAATACATTTAAAAAAAATTTCATTTATTTTCTTTTCAAAAATATATTTAGTTTTTTTCTAGTTAAATTTTTTCATTTTTTATATCTCTTCAAAATGTGGTTGATCTTTATGCCCCACCCTGTTAATTTATTTAAAAAAATAATAATACAAAAATTAAATTAATTTATAATTTGTAAATTTATAAGTAAGTAGAGCAAAAAATAAATGTTAGTTCATTTATATTTTATAAAATAAAAAAATATGTCTTTTTTTAATAAACCATTAATTAATCTCCAAACAATGTGTCTCGGCTTGAAACAGTTTTATAAATTTGCGGCTCTCAAAGTTAAGGTCAGTGGCCACCCCTGGTATAGAGCCTGATGAAGCTACAATAATTTAGCGAAAAGTTGCGATTGGTCTTATGATTTAACACGGTCTTTATTTCCTTTTTTCCTCTGATTTGTTATATCTAATACTGATTATGGAACTGAATAATAATAATACAAAAATATAATTTTATTTATTTTTTTTGAACAAAATCCATGTATGAATTTGAAAGTATGCATTCGAATAACCCATTGTGTTGCAAGGGTCATCTACATTTGAGGGGTAAAGGGGTTCTAATTTTAGATGAAATTCAGCATTCCAACCCTCTTAACCTCAATCACTTTCAGTGACCTTATTAAAATTAACATAATATGTAAAAATCTCTATTCGAATCATAAATCATTTTCTACAAGTTTTCTTATTTTGTAAACAAGGTCAGTAGGCATTTTCAGGAGCGCTGTGTAAGATTTGCCCAAGTGATAAAATCTTCTTGGGTCTTGTTTGAAATAATTTGTCAATAGAAGGACCTTGTCTATGTTTACCACTTGACAGTCAAGATTGACCTTTGAAGATGGCAAGAGAGATTTCGCGGAAGCGACACGTATAACTTCTTCCTAACCCCGGAAAAAATGAAAACAAATAGGCAGAAAAACTTGAAATATGACACGTAGGATTTCTAGAATAGATATAAAATTATTGGATTAATAGGTCGCCTATGGAAGGTCAATTTAGTGATGTTTTGAGATAGTTAAATTAGATTTTAAATAAATTAAAAAAAAAAAAACTTGGCTCGACTTGTACTTCCTGCACGATTTATAGTTGCCCCGCTTTACTTAAAACCCAGCAAATCGAAGAGCCGGAACCACTTTTTGGAGTTTACTCCGTAAGAATAGATTTGCATATAAGGAGCCCGGTATGGAAAATTATGGGTAGTAAAATTCAGTCAACGAATGACAGCGTTACGTTTTTCGTACGCACACTCTTCTGGTGATGAAAAAGGGCAACATCATTCAAACATTTTTTTAGGCGCGGATTTTAAAATTGACATTGAAAAATTAATCGAAAAAATATTATTATTATATTATATATATAAATATATTATATTATTATTATATATATATAAATTCAACATGACAGGTTCCATCCCTGTCGAGTGCTTATTTATTTTTTAAAACATTTGAAACTTTATTACTTGCCATTTAGAAATTTTCATTTAATTAATCTCAAAATTAAATGATGATTTTATTTATATATATCATATACAATTCAACCCTATAATTTGATACCTCTTTCTCTAACGTATTATGGTTAAACTTAGATAATTAGACAATCACTATAACTATTCATTTTATATATTATATACTTATGTTATATTTATACTTTATTGTTATTATTTTAGATATATCATACATATTATATTATATATATTATATTGTATATAATTCTTATTTTAAATTTAATTATAATATTTATTTAAAATTTATAAAACATTTATATTATATATTTTATTTATAATTCGTGGGTAAGATTTGTGAACGACATATCTACCAACGTTCATGTGTCTTATTTCAGTTACCATAAGCCTCTAGTCATAGTAATTAATAACGACAGCGCTATTGATCTAATTAATATTTGACATTTTATTTAGGTATTTTCACTGATTCGTTTATTTATCATTTGATATGGTATTAATCTTTTTCTTAGACTAGTAAGCATTTTTTGTGCCTATTTAGACAGTCGATCTGAATGAGTAAACTCCAGTCGTGCGTCGGAGCTGACACACACATTTTTTTTTACTTGAAGATTTTTGGTATTTTGAAATTTCGTCTTTTTTGGGTTTTCTCAAAACCGCTTGCTGAAAACCCAAATTCAAGTGATTTGAATGAAGAAAATTGGTATAATTGCTGTAGTAAAAACCCGTTTTTTAGTAAGAACAGGTTCTTTCTAGTTAAAACGCGCTTGACTGTATATCTTTGTGGCAACTAGAATTTACTGATTTTGGTTAAGTTTGGTCCAAAAGTCTAGAATCTTCATTTTTGACCTCCCGCCTCATTTTGGGTGTTTATTTTAAAAAAATTACATCCTCTATAACTTTGCTTCTAATGAGGATGTAATTTTGGACCTTTTGGTTTCAAAAATGAGGCGGAAGGTCAAAAATGAAGTTTCTAGACTTTGGACCAAACTCAAGCAACATCAGTAAATTTTAGTTGCCACAAAGATATTCAGTGAAAAGCATTTTAGCTAATAAGAACTCCGTTCTTACTAAAAACGGGTTTTTACTGCAACATAATGATTTCAAATAAGGAGTAATCTAATGTGAAAGTCATGCGGTGCCCACACCAGTTGATTTATTATATTATTAGATTTCAACTAAAATCTCGAGATACTTCTTCTAGCCTCTAAATATCTTAAGTTTCAAATCCCAAGGGGAGGATTTTTTTCAAGTCTCTATCTCACTTTTAATCTTTGTCGAACAGCGATGCAAGTTTCCCAACTAAATAACATGGGGTTTTTGCATTAAACGATCAATATTTTTATTCCGGCCAAAGTAATGGTTCAAAAAATTTGAAACTCTTTAGCCTTTATCATAATAATATTATATATCTTTCAGAATTTTTACAGATTTTTAGCTATTATAATTTTGGAGTCTATAACTTACTAACAGTAAGATATAGCAGTAATTTATCTAGCTGTAACTCCAAAATTATAATAGCTAAAAATCTGTGATAATTCTAATGGATGGCTACTTCTATAAGGATAAAGTATACAGAGTTTCAAATTTTTTGAATCATTGCTTTGACCGGAATAAAAAATTGATCGTTCAATGGCAAAAACCCCATGTTATTTAGATGGGAAACTTACATCGTTGGAGGCACAGGTTATAATTGAGATAGAGTCTTGAAACTTGGAAGATATTTTTTTTTATTTATTTCGAACCATATGAGCCCTTGTTAGCCTAAAAAATCGAAAATACCCAAAATAAGGACCACCCTAATATACAATTATATTTAACTAGTGTTTTCCTTAAATTATTTAAAATTGTATTTGGGACTTTCTTAAAGGATTCTATATTGAAATATTTCAGAGAATATTGCCGAGCTCAGATACCCTATCGAAGTAACGGGTTTCTTTCCTTTCTTATTTCTAGGCTTCATTTTGTTTCGGGCAAGCCTCCAGGCAACATTGACGGCCAACCTGCAGCCACTCAAAGGTAAACAACCCTTAATATCTACCCTCTATATTATTTTCTAGATATTATTCGTTACGATTAGCAGGCGGGCTCTCGTAATGAATTATTTCGAAAAATTTCAAATTGAGATAGAGATTTGAAACTTGGGGGATATTTTTTAACCGACTTCAAAAAAGGAGGAGGTTTTCTATTCGACTGATTTTTTTTTGTGCCTATGTTACCTCATATCTCCGTCAATTGTGAACCGATTTTGAATTTTTTTTTGCATTGGGTCCAGTCTAGCTTCCGATTGGTCCCATTTTTTTTTCATAGGTATTAGACCTTTTTTGTTAGGTTTGTTCAGGCCTAACTTCTTTGTTTATGAACCGATTTCGATGATTCTTTTTTTATTAGAAAGGGGGTATTTTAGGGATGGTGCCATATTAATTTTGTCAAGTTCTGATGATATGATCACTATTAATAACATCACTAAAAAGAGAAAAATAAAAATAATTTTTAAGAAAAAAATAAAACCGACTTCAAAAAATTAAATGCAACAAATAAAATACAACTAAAAGGTATAAAATAATTATTATCTTATTTAGTTACAACTAAACGACGAAATATTAACATGAAATTACTTTTTGATGTCGGTACCAAACAAACTATACACATAAGCGAGCATACCCTCATCCGTCGAGTGCGATTCATAAAAGGTATATGTTTGGCACCGACTTCAAAAAGTAATTTCATGTTAATATTTCGTCGTTTAGTTGTAACTAAATAAGATAATAATTATTTTATACCTTTTAATGTATTTTATTTGTTGCATTTAATTTTTTGAAGTCGGTTTTATTTTTTTCTTAAAATTTTTTTTCTTTTTATTTATTTCGAACCATTTGAGGCTCTGTTAGCGTAAAAATTTGAAAATTCCCAAAATAAGGACAACTCCTAATACCCTATATATACCTATATATATATATTAAGACATGTAAGCGTCTAGGCTCAATACATAATAGTGTAGATTGTAGAATATATTTCGAATCGCTTTTCCCACTTAGATGGGGCTTCCCGAGGGGTGAACCGCGACCTAATATGCTGTACACCTACTTCTACTTCTACTTCCAAAAATTTCCAAGTACTTCAAAACATTTCCAAGTAATTCCAAATATTTCCAAGTAATTCTACATATTTCCAAGCACTCCCAAATATTTCCAAGTACTTCCAAATATTTCCAAGTGCTTTCAAATATTTCCAAGTACTTCCAAATATTTCCAAGTACTTCTAAAATACACCTACTTCCAATCGCGGATCACCCCTCGGGGCTTCCCTTCCTTCCCTCCATGCCGGCTGCCTATCCTGCAGGCTCGCCTGAAATTCATTACAAGGCATGCCGATATATTTCTTTATTAGAAGTATAGAAAGATTTCGATACAGATCTGGACATGTCGTGTCTCCCCCCCATTAACCACCAATTAAATATGTATGTAAACTTTCCGATATCCCGTATAGTGCAATGTATAAGAGTCTGAAAAACTCTATCTTTGGAATTTAATATCTCCGGAACTATATTGTTCATAAATTTCGTTTTGCCACTAATCGATGCGAAAGTATTTAAATAATAATCACTCTTAATTTCAAAATAATCCTAAGAAAACCCATATGGTGAAACAACTACCTTAAGTAATACACGATAACTAAAAATCCAAAAGTCTTGGAAATGTTGTTTTGGTGACAAAATGTTTGTATTTCCAATGAAAATAACTTATAGTTTTCGGGCTTTCTAGCTTTAGAAATTCCCTTTTAGAAATGTAAAGAATTTAGTTGGGAGGGGGGGGGGGGGGTGAAAATAATTCCAAATAGTTCCAAAGACGGTGTACACCTAATTCCAATCACGGTTCACCCCTCGGCGCAAACTCTAGCTGGCAAGGATAGCTCACCTCTTCTCCGACCATTTTCATAATTTTCGGAGAGCGTACCAAGACTTGAGATTGTTTTTACTTTTACCCCCAATTTAAACATTTAATTCTATTCTGTTATTATAATTTTTTTTGGCTTTTCGGCCTTTCTAGCCATAAGCCTAATTACTATACTAGTTATATTTTTTTTAAATTTGTCTCTACCCCCGAGGGTCAGATTTTAGCTGGATGCCTCGAGTCGGATTCGAACCCGGGTCCCCTGGTTAGCTCGCTGTCACGCTACCGCCTAGCCTATCTGACCCCCCTCCCATTATTAATTTATATTTGAAAATTTTAAACAATACATTATTAGATTTGAATTGTTAGCGACAATAAAGAACCCAACACTAGGATCATTTAAATATGGCTTCCATTCTTAAACAAGGCAAAAACATCATCGTCTGCGATAAATTTTTCATATTTTCATTAATTTATTATATATATTTTAAATTTTTCATTCAAATATGTTTTATTTAAAGTATTTTTGAAATAATATTCAATGAATAACATTAAAATTCAAAGGTAATATGCTTTTAAATCATAAACTAATTTTGAGGTTATAGTTTGATAGATTTGTATTTATTAAATTGAGATGATTTTTTCTTGTTGGGTTTATGTGTGAGTGACTAGAATAGTTAGCAAACCAACTAGATAAATTAATCATTTAAATCAAATGAATTTTTCAATTTTTTAAAAATGTGGTATTTTCTTAGAAACACAATGTCAGAAGTGGCTATATTTTAGCCAAATTATTACTAAGGATTTGAAGGTCGTGAATCAAAGATTTTATTAAATATGGTTTATTTATTTCAACGAACATTCCCTCACCAGTAGAATTTCACTTTTTTGATAATCAACTCAATTATGTACCAAAGCATCAAATCTGCAATATTCCTTTTATATTACCATTGAGCTCAAATAGCCAGTGATATCTGATTAATAATAAAAGAATAAACATACTGTATCAATATTTAAAACGACTATGGATAAAATCTAGAAACGATCCTTTGGAGTTTATTTAATATTCTCTGATGTTTTGATTTTTGGCCTTTGTCCTTTTGGCAAATGAGTGGGTGAAAAAATTAGAATATAAATACTAGGTTGCTCCTTGTTTTGGATATTTTCGAATATTTACGCGGAGAGGGGCTCATATGGTTCTAAATAAATAAAAAAAATATCCCCCAAGTTTCAAGTCTCTATCTCAATTTTAACCTAGTGCTGCACACCGATTAAGTTTCCCATCTAAATAACATGGGGTTTTTGGCATTGAACGATCAATTTTTTATTGCGGCCAAAGTAATGGTTCAAAAAATTTGAAACTCATTAGACTTTATCCTTATAATAGTAGCTATCGCTTTGAATTTTTACAGCTTTTTAGCTATTATAATTTTGGAATTACAGCTAGATAAAATAATGCTATATAAAAATATTAGAATAAAAGCCATTTTAAATAAAATTTGAAACATATTTTATTTGAATTTTTGTTAATTTAGTTTTACATTTAGTGTCAATCAGAGAGTTTCGGAGGGGGGAGGTGCTGGCCGGGCCCTAAATAGTTTTTAACCGACTTCAAAAAAAGGAGGAGGTTCTCTATTCGACTGAATTTTTTTTTTGTGCCTATGTTACCTCATATCTCCGCCAATTGTGAACCGATTTTGAAAAAAAAATTGCATTGGGTTCAGTCTACCTTCCGATTGGTCCCATTTTTTTTTCATAGGTATTAGACCTTTTTTGTTAGGTTTGTTCAGGGCTAACTTCTTTGTTTATGAACCGATTTCGATGATTCTTTTTATATTGGAAAGGGGGTATCTTAGGGATGGTGTCATATTAATTTGGTTAAGTTCTAATGATAGGATCACTATTAATAACATCACTAAAAAGAGAAAAATAAAAATAATTTTTAAGAAAAAAATAAAACCGACTTCAAAAAATTAAATACAACAAATAAAATACACTAAAAGGTATAAAATAATTATTATCTTATTTAGTTACAACTAAACTACGAAATATTAACATGAAATTACTTTTTTAAGTCGGTGCCAAACATATACCTTTTATGAATCGCACGGATCTTACTTAGTACGTTTGGTGGGTACGCTCGCTTATAGGTATAGTTTGTTTGGCACCGACTTCAAAAAGTAATTTCATGTTAATATTTCGTAGTTTAGTTGTAACTAAATAAGATAATAATTATTTTATACCTTTTAGTGTATTTTATTTGTTGCATTTAATTTTTTTGAAGTCGGTTTTATTTTTTTCTTAAATTTTTTTTTTTAAGTATAGGTCCCCTGCCCCTTGAATATAAATAAGTATGAGTGTAAGTGCGAATGAGAGGGGAAGAACTTCCATCTCGCTCTCTTTCTCTCACAGATATCAGCAGAAGCATGTGTGTGTGTGTGTGCGTGAATTATGTATATATTTTTGATTTTATATTATTTTATTCTCTAATAGGTGCATAGGGCTCTGACGTCACAAGCTTCTGATTCGTGTCTGGACTTGTCGAGAGGCCCTTAGCGCCCGGCTGCTTCGCCCGCCAATCGACTCCAGTTCAGTAGCATCGGTGACTCGGTACTCTGTTAAATTACCTGAAGGAATTTTTGCATCTCATCGACGATTTATCAATTTTATCATCCCAAATTCAGGTGAGTTAGAATATATCTATTATATTTATAAGAATTTTGCTGGCTTGGTGTGTACTGGATATATTAATTTTTTATTGTTAAGGTTAAATAAATTGAATTGCTTCTTTTCAGTAATTTATTTTATTATTCAAATGGTTAATCCAAATATTTCGAGAGCGCTCTCGGCATCTCTTCCTCAGTGGAAACTGTGGGATCACACAAGGGTCATAATTTTGATTTTGAAAATTTTAATATAATTGACTATGAAAAAAATAAAACAAAACGTTTTTTCAAGCAATTGTGTTTTATCCAACAAAGCCTGAAAAACACAGTAAATTACAAGGTAAACACGGGTTTTTTAATGAGGGAATACAAAATTTTAATAGAAATGACAAAAAATAAACATTTATGCTTTTTTTATTAATTAATTCCGCGTGCCAAAAAACGTAGACAATATTGTGGTCGTTGACCTTCCCTTGACTGGTCATTAACATTAATTAGCTCATATTAAATTTAAACCAGCTCGAGAACTGATTAATTTTTGATTTTTTAAATTTCATTTGGACTTCATTATAAAGAGATGTAAATAATTGTATATACTCGCATGTTATCTCATTTTGAATTTGTATATATATATATATATATATATATATATATATATATATATATATATATATATATGTGTGTGTTTTGTAATCAAGCTTTTATCAATGTTCTGTACAAACTGATGGGGTCGGCACATTGGTGGGGAGTGGGTGAGTACCTTTTGACATCTGTAATTAATAATAACTCACTGACTTGCCTATTGTGTGGTCCCACAGTTCCACTGAGGAAGAGATGCCGAGAGCGCTCTCGAAATATTTGGATTAACCATTTGAATAATAAAATAAATTACTGGAAAGAAGCAATTCAATTTATTTAACCTTAACAATAAAAAATATATCTAATATATTATCTAGAGAAATATTTATAATGATATTTTCAATTTGTATTTTCGAAATATTCCAATATTTGTGAATTTTCATGCAAAATCAGGGGATCTTCGACCCCATCCATTTGGATGAAAATCTACCCTCATATTTTAAGAGATTTCAGTATTTTGATTTAATTTTTTAAATGCATTTTATTTTATGACTTCTGTAACAAGACCCATTTAGTCAGATTCTCTCCGATTATTATTTTTTATTTATTTATAATATATTTATGCTTAAGTTTGAGTGTGTTCAAATTAGTGTAGGGGTCAGATTTTATCAGCTCGAAAATCCAAAAAATAAAAAAATCGAGGTAATTCCATACACTGATTTTGCATATTCACTCAAACTATTGCAGTGAGCTTGAGCTTGAATACAGACCACCTGGTTTGAAGGCAGAAAATATATTATATTCATTATTTATTTGAGTTATTATTCGGGATTTTATTTTCCAGCGATCAGCTGATCCGTGACCATATGAGCCAGGGAAGTAGTCTCATAGTGTTAATCATCGTCATGGCATGGCCTTGCATATTTTCGATGTAAGTTTCAATCTATTATCTATATTTTATATCATTAAAAATGATTCGAATGAAACTGATAGTGTGTTATATTCTGATTGGAATGCACAACGTTTCGACACCTAATTTTAACCTTTTTCAAGTGTTATAAAAGTGGCTTCAATTCATGCAAGTCTCTATCTGAATTCAAATGTTCTCTTTCATTTAAAATCGAATTCATATTCATGTTGTGTCTTTTGATGAGAATATCTCATTATAAATGTCAACGTTCAGTCTTAGTAATTTACAAGTTATATATGTCCCCATAATTATGAAAGTGGTCTAAGTCATTGATATAATAATAAAACTTGAGCAAGATTCGAGGTAGGTTTCACAAAAAAGAAATAAAACAAAATTGAGTTTTGAATTCGATATTTTTCGGGGTGAACCCATCATCAGGACTTCTTACCCCCGAAATATATCGAATTCAAAACTTAATTTTGTTTTATTTCTTTTTTTGTGAAACCTACCTTGCATCTTGCTCAAGTTTCATTATTATATTAAAATGTTTCATCTAGAACCAACACCTAACTCCTTAAAAGTTATTAAGTCATTGATTGTTAGTTTCGAGATATTTAAAGTTTTATAAAATAAACAAGATTCGAATTCTGTATAATGAGACAACTAGAAATCCACTTAACGGTTCAATTTTATGAGATTTTTCAAAACCGATATCTTATCACTGAACTTTTTAAATGGATGGAACATAAAATATGAAAAAACGAATTTTTAATATTTTGACTTAGTCCACTTTCATAATTATGGGCAAAAGCTTATTTGCTTTGTGGATTAAAAATTGAATGAAAGTTACCAAAGCATTGTAATTTTAAGTTTAATTTTATTTTTCATCTCGAATTTTACTTTCCTGTCTGTTAATATTAACGATAATGTTTTATACATATTAATATGAACTGTTAAATAATCCCCCTTGAATAAAAATATGTAAAGATGAGCGTGAGTTCTAATCGGAGTCTAGTGTGAGAGGGGAAGAGCTTCTATCTCGCTCTCTTTCTTTCTCATTAGATATCTGCAGAAGCATGTGTGTGTGAATTAAATATATTTCTGATATCATATTATTTTATTCACAAAGAGAAACAAAGAGGTTGTCCTCTGCTTGATGCAAATAAACATACACACATATATATCAAGATGATATATCTGTATATATATTATTTATTTGTTTGAGACTATAGTTTCGAAGACTTGGTCTTCATCATCAGTCTTTCTTCAATTATAAATGTTTTTCATGGAGTCAATATCATATGGATATTGAAAACTTGGTGTTCCTTCGTCACCGCTGGAAGGCTAGGAACTAATCATTATTATTAACTAATAATTATTTTATTCTCTAATAGGTGCATAGGGCTCTGACGTCACAGCAACTGATTCCTGTCAGGACTTGTCGAGGCGTCCTTAGAGCCAATCGACTCCAGTTCAGTATCATCGGTGGCTCGGTACTCTGTCAAATTATCTGAAGCAATTTTCGCATCCAAACGACAATTTATCAAATTTATCATCCCAAATTCAGGTGAGTTACAATATATCTATTATATTATATGTAGTAAAATATCTATAATGATATTTTCAATTTGTATTTTCGAAATATTCCAATATTTGTGAATTTTCATCCAAAATCAGGGGATCTTCCACCCCATTCATTTGTATGAAAATCTACCCTCATATTTTAAGAGATTTCAGTATTTTGATTTAATTTTTTAAATGCATTTTTTATGACTTTGGTAACCCATTTAGTCAGATTCCCTATGCTTATGATATTTTATCTATTTATAATATATTTATGCTTAAGTTTGAGTGTGTTCAAATTAGTGTAGGGGTCAGATTTTATCAGGACGAAAATCCAAAAAATAAAAAAATCGAGGTAAACCTGCAGACCTGCAGACGGATTTTGCATATTCACTCAAACTATTACAGTGAGCTTGAGCTTGAATACAGACTACCCTCCTCTGTAGGCAGAAAATAAATATTCATTATTTATTTGAGTTATTAATCGTGATGTTATTTTTCAGCGATCAGCTGATCCGTGAGCATATGAGCCAGGGAAGTCGTCTCATATTGTATTCATCGTCATGGCATGGTCCGGCACATCTTCGATGTAAGTTTCAATCTATTATCTATATTTTATATTATTTAAAATGTTTCGAATGAAACTGATAGTGTGGTATATTCTGATTGGAATGCACAATGTTTCGACACCTAATTTTAACCGTTTTCAAGTGTTTTAAAAGTGGCTTCAATTCATGCAAGTCTCTATCTGAATTCAAATGTTCTCTTTCATTTGAAATCGAATTCATATTCATGTTGTGTCTTTTGATGAGAATATCTCATTATAAATGTCGACGTTCAGCCGTAGCTTTTTTACTTACAAATCAAATTTTCCATTCTTCGAATTTATCATATACCCACTAATATTAATATTTTTTTTCTTTTTCAAATTTTTAGAAATTTTCTTTGTATTAAATTCAAGATATTTTGAGTTCTATTTTGAAATTTTTCATTATACATATATTTGCTTTATTATTATATAAAATTATTTTTTTGCTTGTCCATTTGTATAATTATATCTATGTATAGGGATTTTGAATGTTTTAATATTTTATTTAATATATCTTAGTTTTTTTATTATTTTTGAATAGAAGATAATAAATTTGAAGGTTTTTGACGATTCTTATTAGATCGGTTACATAACACGCTATGTAATTTATATATACCTTTCCTTGGCAGAGTCAAATTGATTCTTTAATCGAACCAATTTTGATTTTTGAAATTTCTTTATTTTATATTTTAATATAATTCTTAATAAATAGAAATATATAAGTAATATTTTTAATTCTGATCAAATCATTTCTCAATATAGCATCTATACACCGGTGAGATCACCAGCTCTGATCTTCAAAGAGAACTTCAAACTTCTTCAGCAACGTCATCCTGTATCTACAAAGCATCGAACCTCTGAACATCTAGTCATCCATCTGGACCAAATAAACAAGGTATTTACTTATGCATTGGCGCACTAGATTTTGGGGTGTCAATTTCCAAATTTAATTAAAAACAAACTCTTTCGGACTTGTTTGATTTTTATTCAGTTTAGCCACTTGTAGTTTAGCTCTGTAGGATGTACAGGATTTTTTTTGTCTTTCAGGTTTTTTCTTTTTTGCCCTACCCCCTTATCTTACTAGATTTCATATAAAACATAGTTGAGCAAAATTATAGATATTTAACTATTAATTAAGTAATAAAAAAATAAAATTACTGTCTACAAGATTTGTTAAAGAATTAATTTTTAAAATTCAATAATTTTTAAATAACTTTTCTTAAATTTTATAATTCTTCAAATAATTAAAAAAATAAAAATATAATTTATTTCAATATTACCCGATTAATAATCTTTCTCTCCACAGGTATCAAATGTATAATAAAACAATTATAAAAACTCAAATACCTCTTCTGTTTTTTCAAATATTGAAATAAAATTATATTTTTCCAATTGATAAAATAAAGTAATAAATTTAAATTTTATAGAAAATTTAGAATCTTATGCCAGGTCAATTTATTTTGGTTAAATCTATATAGAATGTATTTATGTTTTAATATTCACCCCTACTTACTTCTAAATAAAAAACAACCCTTCCTCCTTTGAATATTAAAATGAAATGCAATTCTTTTTTCAAAATTTTAAATTCTCTTTTTGAGAATTTAATAGTTAGAAATCAAATTAGGATTTTCAGAGCCCACTCTTCATCTAGGATCTCCGAGACTCTCCGAGGTTGAGAGAGGGGTGTGTGTCTTCGCTTCACAAAGTAAGAGTGATTAGGGCTCGTTGTTAGAATATGTCACTTAGGTGTTGCATTTAATGTGCTGCAGAGATTCTCTTTCAGAGACGCAGCCCTCGACCACCGTGGGATTCATCATCAACTTGGTACCTTAGCTATTCAGATGATTAGGGCTGAGATGTGCGTATTTGTCCCGGATCTAAGGGACTCTCTTTCGGTCCGTTTTATCGAAAATAGTATAAAAAGGCACGTACATCTCTTACTTAGTAGACTAGATTGCTTGTTAAATTCATAAAGGACATGGGGGGATGCGCCAATGCCAACGATTGAAAACAAAAATATCAAACAGAACAAAAATAAAAAATAAAATAAATAAATAAAAATACATCTAAATATATTTAAGACCCTCTGACAGACAGATTCAACGTTTTGATTTCTCAGAGCAAATAACAAATATCCACATATGAATTAAACAAATATTAAAGATAATTAATAATAATACATAAATGAGAAACCAAAATCATTAGATAAGATTAAAAAAAATTTCTACCTACTGCATATTACTTAATCATAATTTAAAATTTTTGTTTTCTTTCAAAAATGATAAAAATAAGTATTTTTTAAAAATAAAATATTTTACATTCCAAAATTCTGTCAATAATTTCAACTTCAAATTTAAAATTTTATTAATTATGTTTTAAAAACTTTATTGTGAAAAAATTATTCTTGTTATAAAAATTAAATATAAAATATAATATTATAATATGTGGATATACGGTATAGGTATATGTAAATATATATAAAGTAATGTGAAATTTTTCATAATTAATTAAAAAATATAAATATTAAATTTCAAATGTTTAAATAAAACATATCTTATTTTAATTATAAGACAGTAATTTAAAATAACAAATTATTATAAATTATAATAAAGTAAATATTCACTATTGATAAAATATTAACAATATAATTGCTTTGAGGATTCATTATCGCGTGGATTGAAGTCTGTCGCCCGGAGCCTGCAGGCTTTCCTCGTGGGACCATTAGAGGGGAGATTATGCTCAGTGTTTTCCATCTTGGGCCTCTGCTGGACACTTATAATCATTTAGATTTTAAGTTTATCTCTCAGGTTGCCCTCTAATCTTAGCTAGTTCGCTCTGGTTAGGTCCTTAATGGTGCATGTGTTAGCTGTAGAGTCCAGCAGAGAGCTAATATCGAAGTCACTGTCTTATTCTCTCCACGAACGATCCACGAGGGGAGTCGACCAGACCGGAATACTCGGTTGAGGTCCAGGTCTCCTCTAATCTTAAGATGCGTTGCGATTTCGGGAGATCAATTTGATCTCACACAATATAGCCAGTGAACAAGGGTTCGATGCTAGATTTTGCCCGGTGAATGACTCCAGGAGGAGTGCCTCTTATTTCCGGATCTGCCCGGAACACGTGCATAGACTCCAGGAAATTTTTGGGCGATGACTGACAGAAAGATCCTCTACCTTTGTAAACTCATTTGTACATCTCTCTGACAGTCATTGCAGTTGCGCTTTCGGATCTAGGGACGGAATATCCAGACAGACAACCAACAAAAGATCATAAGATCGTCTACTGTGGGTATTCCTCGAAGAGGCTCTCCTGTTGCTAGGGACTGTGCGATGCGTTACCCGCCTTGGTTTCGGTCGCCTCACAATTAAAGTGCCCCTTTAGTCTCTTATACCTAAACAGGTACATGCTAGGTAGGATCTCTTTCAGGAGCCCTGTTTTCATTTACTGGGGTCTAAAGAATCAAACTTCTTCTTCACTGGCCGGTTCTCGCGGTGCGAGGTTTCCGACTCCAAAAGTCCAAATCTTTCGTTTTTAAATTGAAATTATAAGAATTTCATTTGAAGCGATTGACCCTTGGACTTCGCGATTTTATTTGAGAACAAATCCAAAACAGATTTCTTTGTAATCAAATGATGAGATATTTGATTCAAAGGAATTATGCCTTTTGGATCAGCGTAGAGGCAAAAATTTAATATATTGATTTACTTTTGATGCCTCTGGTTGTCTACTTCTATTTACAAGGATTTTCCTTTGTAAATGGAAGTGTAAACTAATATTTTTTGAGCTATGTCTTAGAATGTCTCTTCAGCCTGCTCTACTTTGGATGGCCACCAACTTAAGACTTCTCTACGCTAGGGGCTAGGGATACCGAGTTTCAACATGGTAAATATAATACGTTTTTATTTTATAAATAAAGGAAAATTTCGATTTGAGAATGATATTTATTTTAATACTATTATTTATTTTCATCAGATTCTGATAGATCAGCATCTTCCAAATTCTAGATTAGAATCTATTGGCAAACGACATTTAGCCATCTTTTTTTGTTTTTTGTAATAAATTCATAAATAAATATTATGTAAAAAACTAAAAAAATGAAAAAATATATAGCTATTTGGATCACTGTAGATTTTATCATTCCAAAAAATAGTTCACGCTTAAAAGAAGTTCCAAAAGCAGTCTTGGATAAAAGAAGAAACTATTTTTATTTCGAAATTTTTCTTTATTTATATATTCTTGACATAGTAGGAATTCATTTTAAATTTTCTAAAATTTTGATGGTAATTCAAAATCCGAAATTTATCATCTGGTGATTCTTGTTTTTAGTATTTTATTCGTGCAATATTAATCACTTGACATCGATTTTAGAGGAATTTTTCTATTTATTGTATTGTTTATTATTTGTTAAATGGTTGTAATTAATTTGTATTGATGTTTATTAATGTATTGTAGCTAGATTGTATTGATGTTTGGAGGACCTAGCCACCGAGGATTTGTGCCTCTAAGCAGGTCGAGGAATAAAGATTTATTATTTATTTATTTATTTATATTATATTATATAAAAGTGAAAGTTTGTTTTAATGCTCGATTATTTTACCCTTAAAATCAGGGGTTAGCGAGCCGGGGTAAATTATTACTGTGAAACACGAAGGGTGAATCGCGACCTAATATGCTGTACACCTACTTCCACTTGTACTTCCAAATATTTCCAAGTAATTCCAAATATTCCAAGTAGGTACTTCCAAATATTTCCAAGCACTTTCAAATATTTCCAAGTACTTCCAAATATTTCCACGTACTTTCAAATATTTCCAAGAACTTCCAAATATTTCCAAGTACTTCCAAATATTTCCAAGTACTTCCAAAATACTTCCAAAGAGTTGTACACCTACTTCCAATCGCGGATCACCCCTCGGTGAAACATAACAACATCAAATTAAATTCATACACAGAATATCGATTAAAATAAAATATTCAATTAAATAATCAAGAATTTATTTTCAGACGAGAGCAATGAAAATAATCTTATTTATTTATTTAAATTTGTACAATGCTCTGAGACAGTTTTCCTCATATGAGCAGTAAAAATTAAAGAATTTAGGCTCAGGTGTATGGATCATTCAAAAAACAAAAAAAAATCAAAAGCTGATTTCAAAAATTTACTAAAATGAGAAAATCTCAAAATTTGAATTTTCACTGGAAACTCGAAATTCATCTTTTGGAATTCTTCCAATTTCCCGAAGTAAAACTGTCACGGGGTGTGAAATTATTTCTTAATCAAAATCAATTTCATTAATAGCTTTCAATCATTGAGAATATTCTCTTTTCATTTTAATCTCTCTTGCCAAATGTTAATAAATAAATATGAGCAGGAAATTTATTTGTATGACTTTCACATTGATAAACATTTATGCCTACGAATATAAACAAACATTAGATGTGTCATCAGAATCCTGAAACTTTGAAAAGGGGGAATCAGATATATCCAGCTCGTTCACGGTTTTAACTTTTGAAATTTGTCCGGAGTTATGTATTGAATGAGAGAATATATATTTATGTATATATATTTTTGATATTAATTTATATCTCACTATTTTTTTGATTTATTAAAACAACTTTTCTGGAAATTCATTTTTTATGTTCTTTGATTACTACTCCTACTTGTTAATAGGATTTCGAATTTTTGAAAATAAATTGAAGCTTATTAGAGCCTGTATAGTGCAAATGCGATCTTTCACAAAAAATGCAATTTTTGATCCCTATAAGCCTAAAAAGATTCCCAAAGCCATTGGTCTGTATGCTATTACGATAACTAAAAAGCAATGACTCAGTAAAATTATTATAAAAATCTAAGTTTGGTACTTATCGGCTGGAGATATCACTAATAACTTATAAGTACACAAATTAAAAAAAATCGTTAGAGCAGTTTTTGAGAAAATCGCAAAAAACGAAAATCTTTCATGTCAAATTCCGGTGTTCCGATTTCAACCAAAGCCTTGCTGTGCTCCTTCTAGCCTATATCGAGATTAAGTTTCGAATTTCGTAGATCTGAGACTTATGGTTGCGAAACGCAGGGGGGTACATACATATGTACATACATACACACGGACAAATATATTTTTTTAAAATCGATAAATATCTAACATTAGAACGAAGCCCACGAGTACTTTTAGAGCAATTTGAACCAAAATATTGCTGTGTATAATTTGTGTACTTTACAAGTGTCATAAGTTATTAATATAAATTTTAATCCGATTGAAATAAAGGAAGAGGGTGTAAATTAGGAGTGTAGCAAAATAAATATTTTAATCGTTCAATACTCGGATACGGTAAGTCACAGAGCTTTGGGATTTTAAATTTAAGCTTTCTATAGGCTAGAAGAAATACCTCGAAATTTTAGGTAAATTCGAAGAAACAGAAGTAGTTTTTAAGGAATTTGGTGTTGGTACTTGGTGAAACATTTTTTAAAATTATTGGATAAAATACTTGGTAGGTTCACATTAAGATATAAAAAAATAAAACGAATTTATTTTTGGATAATCTTTAATCTCGATATATATATTTCGGGTGACCAACCCATCTTCAGGAGAAACAGAAAGTAACTGACCTGGATAAGTCGAAATTGAATACAAGTCAATGGTAAAATTTATTTTTTAAGATAACAAAAGGGCAAATATTTAAAATTATTGGAGGGAAAAAAGGTAGAAAGTCTACTTTTGTTTAATTTTGAATGGCCTTTTGAGAAATGAGGATTTCGAATTTGAATACAACTCAATGGTAAAATTTATTTTTAAGATAACAAAGGGTAAATATTTAAAATTAGTGGAGGGAGAAGGTTAGGAAATCTATTTTGTTTAATTTTGAATGGTCTTCTGAGAAATGAGAATTTACACACAAAACAAATTTGCAAATATTTAAAGAATGTAATCAATGATTGTACTTTTCTTAACTTCTACCTTTTCTCCCACCAATAATTTTAAATATTTACCCTTTTGTTATCTTAAAAAATAAATTTTACCATTGACTTGTATTCAATTTCGACTCATCCAGGTCAGTTACTTTCTGTTTCTCCTGAAGATGGGTTAGTCACCCGAAATATATATATCGAGATTAAAGATTCTCCAAAAATAAATTCGTTTTATTTTTTTATATCTTAATGTGAAACCTACCAAGTATTTTTATCCAATAAACAGAAGTACATGTTTATTTGAAGATTTTTGATATTTTGCAATTTCGTTCAATGAAGAAAATTGTTATTATGATTTAAAATAAGAGAGAAACTAATGTGAAAGTCGTGGGGTGCTAGTTGATTAGATTTAGGGTTTGATTTATGTGGAGACGGCAAAATTTATTTATACCATCTTAGATTAAGCTGAAGACTAAGTGATTTTTCTTAATTAATAATTTTTCATTAAATCGTCTGAATTTTACACAAATTACAAGTTTTTCTTCTCTATACATTTTCTAAAAAACGCATGTCAGTAATAAATGATTATTTTAAAAATTTGTTAGAAAACTTCTGAGCTAGATTCCCGGTTCCTGCGTATAATATTTAAAAATATTTCGTTTAAATGATTTAGTAGTATTTTTTGATTAATATTTTAAATCATTCAATTTTATTGCATTAAATTCTATTGAATATAATTCAAACTATGATATGATCCGTGTAAAATTTAACTAAATATTAAATATGGATTTTTAGGTACTTGGATTAAAATAATAATAATAATAATAAATAAATCGACAGCATGGTTTTGTCTTTTTTATTTGAAACTTTTCCAAGCTCTTAAATTTTTGTTTCTGGCTGCAGTAATTATAAGTAAACATTCTTTGCTAGAAATATTTCAGAATAAGATTAATAAAAAAACAACACATTTCTTGTCTGGCGTTTGCTTGATGATCTTATAATTAATTATATTTGCATATTTTAAACATACAATCGAAACATAAAGAGAAATCACTGAGGTTGTCCTCTGCTTGATGTAAATATGGTAAACGTTATAAATCAACAATTCTGCTACTATCTTTTCACAAACAAATAATACAATATAACTACGACGTTTCGATCGACCTATTCCGCGATCGTTCTCAAGTATGAGCACCCACTCCGATTATAGGTTAACTGAGCCAATCACGTGTCGGTCAGGCTTATATAGACTCCATGTACAGTCCAGTCAAAAAACCAACACACAACCTTTTTCTATATAATCCTGACCGACACGTGATTGGCTCAGTTAACCTATAATCGGAACAAGGGCGGATCCAGTAATTTTTTATGGGGGGGGGGAGAATGTATATAAGGTGCCCGATGTATATAAGATCTACTTTTTATCTCGAAAGTGTGTCGCGATCGAATTGTCCAAGCGGGGGGGGGGGGGCAGAGACGCCCCCCCCCACACGCACATAGAACTTTATTTTTAATTAAAATTTTTTTAAAAAATAAATGTTTTTTTTTACAAACTTCATATCTCATATTTTAAGTTCATTAAAATAAAAATAAAAAAATGAAAAATATTGTTATAAATTCTCTGTCGATTTGGCCGCCGTTTTTTGGCCTCTACGTGCGACGCACGTGTTGCACTCCCGCCAGGCACGGGCCTGTATGGGGGGCGATCGCCCCCTCCGCCCCCCTGGATCCGCCCTTGAATCGGGGTGGGTGCTCATACCTGAGAATGATCGCAGAATAAGTTGATCGAAACGTCGTAGTTATATTGTATTATTCGTTCTTGTTTAATAAATAATTATAATTAATTATCAGTAATTTAAATAAAAATTAAAACTTTAATCAAATTAATCACAAAAATCAAAAAATAAAAGCTTCAACAGCTTCATTACTAATAAAATTTTTTCAATTAATACGACCGAATGTTTATTACTCCAGAATGATATACTTGGAAAATTCTAAAATAAAAACTTCACTGTTTAATTTATTTTTTCTCCAAATTTAAATACCTAATAATCCATATTTATAATTGACACCTTAATAATATTAATTATTATAATGATTTATACATTGAAAACCAAAAAGCCAGACCTCCATCTATTAAACGAAATAAATCTATTTTTTTATTTTGAGGAAAAATGTTATAGAAGATAAAACAAACAAATCGTTTTTCATATTCTTTTTTTTAATTAGAGAGGTCTCCAGTTATATATTTATAACATAGACTTTCTTTATAAACAAATTCGTCCTTCTATCTTTGATGTAGCTTTCCTCCCAATTGGCTCCCATCTGCTGCTTCCATGGCTATTTATAGTTAAGACCAGCCAAGTAAAATCCGGATTATTCCATAGATATGAAATATTTTTTCACAAAATTTCCCGCTCATTGCTGCAATCGAAAACTCAATTCTCGATGCTTGACCAATTTATGAATAGAACTAAAAATATTCCACTCATGACTCGTTTCTGTCAACACATTTTTATAGTTTACTTTTAAAATTCTTTTCTTGAACGTAACATTATTTATTCTTTTGAAATAGAAATGATTTTAAAAATTCATCCCGTTGAGATTTAAATGTAAGCAAATTCTCTTTATCGTTTATTCTTAATTAATTTAAAGTAATTTGAATGAAAATAAATAAATCCCTGCTTTGTGAAAAGAAGAAGAAAAAGAGATTTTATCGGTTAAATCAGCGGTTCACAAACTTTTCCGAGTTGCGGTGGCTTTTTCCAATTAAAATTTTTCTATGACATCCTACCCTAATAAAAGTACATACCTATATTAAAACAAATTCCGTATTTGGTCTCTCTAAATACTCTTGTATTAGAATCGATAAAAATATCTTGAGAATTAATAGTTTATTTTCCTATGAAAATAAAAAATTGAGACCACAGGGGGGAACCCTTTGTATATATTTCAGATTTTTTTTAGGGTGTTAAAGTTAAATTCTTTCGCTTTATTTCAAAACAAATACCGTATTTGGTATTCTTGTATTAGAATCGATTAAAATATCTTGGGAATTAATAGTTTATTTTTTTATGAAAATCTAAAATTCAGACCACAGGGGGGGGGGGACCCTTTGTATATATTTCAGATTTTTTCGAGGGTTTCAAAGTTAAATTCTTTCGCTTTATTTCAAAACAAATACCGTATTTGGTCTCTCTAAATACTCTTGTATTAGAATCAATAATCGCGAGGGAATGTGTTCGATATCACGGGTTATTTTAGTAAAAGATAACATGGTTGAGAATATGTGAATGGTACTCGTGTTTATAAAATATTTATTCCTGATTCATGACTCATGCCGTGCGTCAATCAATTGCAATAATAAATAATTTTTCAATAGAAAAAATAATATAAGTTGATTCGATTGATAATTAATTAAGCAAAACACGGCAGCATTTCTCTCGGTCTCAAACAAGAGAATTTGCCCCTCCGCAGAATATCAAAACAAAAATGTCTTCTATTCTAGAGCATTGTTAGTTAGTTGAACTATTTACTTTATAGTTCAGTCATTTGGTTCTAATAAAAGAGGTTACTTGGAAAGTTTACTGGGAGTTTCGAAAATGGCCAATTTTATAGATTTTGATGTGCTCTTTCCGAATGTCAACTTTCCACTTCGTATCTTTGCCGTTCGCGCCACCATATTGGAAAAATAACGCCTAAAAGCAGTTTTTTGACAAAATCTCTTTTCTGACTCATTTCACGATAATAACATTTATATACAAAATGAAACTAGAGAAAATTTCCTATAATTTATGTAATAATCTTTTTGTCAAATTAATAGTTTTGGCGTACAAGCGGCGCAAACCTACATCTACGCCAACCCGTGACATTTAATTTTAACTGATTACATTTGTGAATTATAAAAAATCGCAGTTTTTCCTTCACAAAATGAAAACCACTCATCCTAGAAACTTGATTTTTATCACATTGTCTAGAAATTTTATTGACCTGGACATTTACTTGGACCACTTTTTGTCAAAACTCTTAGATTTATAGATATCCTACATTTTCCGGACAGAATATGATCCTAATCCTCAAAAGCGTCACGGAAAATGCTAGATATCTATAAATCTAAGAATTTTATCAAAAAAGTGCTCCAAGTAAACGTTCAAGTCAATAAAATTTCCTAGACAATGTGATAAGAATCAAGTTTTTAGGATGAATGGTTTTCATTTTTTGAAGGAAAAACTGCGATTTTTCATAATTCACAAATGTAATCAGTTAAAATTAAATGTCACGGGTTGGCGAAGATGTATAATGGTTTGCGGAACTAGTAAGCCAAAACTATTAATTTAACAAAAAAAAGTTCATTACATAAATTGTAGGAAATTTTCTCTAGTTTCATTTTGTATATAAATGTTTTTACCGTGAAATGAGTCGGAAAGGAGATATTGTCAAGTAACTGCTTTTAGGCGCCATCCCTCCAATATGGCGGCGCGAACGGCAAAGATACGAGGTGGCAAAGTTAAATTTCGGAAAGAGCACATCAAAATCTATAAAATTACCCATTTTCAAAACTCTCGGTAAACTTTCCAGATAAAACTACCAATTTACTGGACTATTAATAAAAAAGTTAATACGAAAGTCTATAATGGGAATTAAAGGACCAATTTTTTGTGAGTGATTTTTTTATTTTTCAACCAACGTTTCGTCGACCTTGCCGACTTCTTCAGAGCTTCAAATAGTTATATCACACTTTTGTCTAAAGTACATAATTTTTTTATATCCGTAACGAAAATGTACTTTAGACGAATGTGTGATATAACTACGAGTATTTGAAGCCTTGAAGAAGTCGGCAAAGTCGAAGAAACGTTAGCTGAAAAATAAAAAATCACTCCCAAAAACTTGTCCTTTTTCATTATCAACTTTAGAATTAATACACATTTTGGACGGAAATGATAATAATAAAAAAGTTAATATTTAAAAAGCAAACATCTACCTTGTATACTCTGGAGTAGTAAGCCAAAAGGACTTAAAACTTCTCAATAGAATTAATTATCCAATTAAAATATTTATAAATAGAAATTGAAAAAATTACACACATTGCTTAATGTATTGGTTAATATTCGTTGTTAGTCATTACTTATAAATAAACGTTTTACGAAAACAAAATTTGAATAGACTACACAAGGTCTACAAAAAAGCTCCAAATTATAAACAGTATAAATATGATATATATTATTAATTAAACTTACCTTAATCCAGGTAGCTTTTTTGCAGACGTAGGTATGTCCACTCAAATATTTTTATTAAAATCGTTAGAGCCTTTAAAAAAGGTAGTATTTTAAAATAAATAAATAATTCATTACAGATTGTGCAAGAACAAAAAAATAAAATGAAAAATCTTCGATTTTATGGAATTTTGTTTTGCCGAGAGTCGCAGAGTTGTTGATTAATAAACAGAAATCAACGAGGTTATCCTATGCTTGATGAAAATAAACATATACATATATACGAGTATGTATTTCGATATACGTAGTTTCGAAGGTTTAACTTTCATAATTTTTAATTAGAAATATTTTATATGTTATTTCTTAAGGATTTAAATACCCATTTGGATTTACTAAATAAATTCGTTTTGTTATAATAACGAGCTGGTCAGCTAGCAAACGAATTAGTCTCTAGCAAACAAATTATATGTATATACGATTAAACTGGAAGTTTTTTTTGTCGAGAGTATAAATTAAAGGAGACAATAAAAGAGTGTGTCTTCTGCTGGAAAAATATATTTTTTTTTATTTATTTATAAAGAGATAAATTTCTATCATCATATATGTATATGTTTATTTGGATCAAGCAGAGGACATCCACATTGATTTCTCTTTATAAAAAAAAATCTTTCATTATTCTGCAATGAAAATTCGTCCTTTGTTGGGAAGATCACCATTTTTTAATACAATTGATTCCCTAATCTATGATAGTACTTCTTCTAAAATTAACTTAGTATTTCATTCTTTAATCTAATTCTAATCAAATTGAATGAAAATAATTTGATGGCTTAATGCTCTGGAGCCTTCCATTAACGACTGGACTCGCCTAGCTCATACGCAGCTTTCATTCTTCTATGGGCAAACTGTTGCCTAAATACAGGCGCACCACCCAGTTCAAATTCAGACATTTTGAGGATTTTAATTAGTACACTTATTGAGTGGATATTGATGAGGTAGTCCAAAAAATAAGATAATTTATACTATATTTTTATTCATAAACCGACGTTTCGGAGGCTATTCCCTCCTTCTTCAGGGTTTTGAAAACTCAGTGAAGGAAATCGATTATAATTCTGATTAAAATTAAATACAATATGTTACTGTTACTGCCACTGAAAGGGGAGACAGAGGAGAATGTCGCCTTGTATTTCCTTCACTGATTTTTCAAAACCCCGAAGAAGGAGGGAAAAGCCTCCGAAACGTCGGTTTATGAATAAAAAGATAGTATAAATTATCTTCTTTTTTTAGACTGACTCATCAAAATCCACTCAATTTCTCTTATCAGTCCATCTCCAAAAATTACTCCAATCTTATTAAGAACAGTTATTTATTTATATTTTATAAATCAATATTTTTCTTATACTTGCAAAAAAAATTGAATTAGTTAAAAAGCTCTAAATGAAAAAATAATTTAAATTTAAGTTCGATTTCGGACAAGAGCTACAATATTCAATTATTTTTTCACTCGTGATTGTAAAAGATAAAAGAATTGACTATTGGCTGATAAAATGAAATAAACAATTTATTACTCTTTATGCTGACCAATGGGTGAAGTTCTCCAGGCGGCCGGAATATTGAATTTACTCAAAAATCACTTAAAAATACTACATATTTTTCTTATTCGTATTAACTATTGTTTATACTGTCGAAGATAAGCTATTTTGTCATTATGAATGTACAATAGGGATGGGTCAGCGTTGTTTAAGGATCCTTTATTTACATGCCTCCCTCATACTAAAATTCTGAGCTTTAAATCTCATATTTTTCCAAATCTGCTAACTTTTGATTGGTGGTTTTAAACCTCTTAGATAGCTAGTAATATGATGTTTTTCCATCTGAAGGTTTAAGCATAAAAACAGCCAGCCTAGGGGCGGTACAGAGCGCAAAGTTTGCAAATCATAGTAATTGTATTACTTATTAAAGATCTCTAGATAGTCGTAGCGTTGATTATTTGAACAACTCTCTCAAAAGGCGATTTCCAAAATGCGCCGTATTTAGGATTTAGTGTTTGATTTTGATATTTTGTGCATGGGCTTCGTTTAGATCATATATTTTTTTTTTGGAGGTCATATTTTAACTTTGTTGATTGGGGAATCATCCATCTTTGAGCCAGCCCAAAATTTTACTTTCAAAAAGATGATCGAGCCATTCAAGAATTCAAGGCACTAAAAGGCGCTTACAGTTTTAATAATAATCGAAACCTTATACGATACATTAAATGAGATTTAGAAATAAAGATTATACATACACATTTCAAATAAGGTGTGATTAATGGACTGTCATTCTTTTCTTTTTTCTCCTTTCCTTTTAAACCAACGTTTCGGAGAATTATTCCTTATTATATGTCTTCTTCTTTCCTCCAGCAGTGTTTGAAATTGAAGCATCTTGTTTGTTTTCTTCATTGACCCTTTGAAACCCTGAAGAAGGAGGGAAGAATCCTCCGAAACGTTGGCTTAATAGGAAAGGAGAAAAAAGAAAAGAATGACAGTCCAATAAATACACCTTATTTGGAAATGTGATAATTTTTTTCTATCTTCACTACCTCTGGGCTGCATTCCATTACTTTCACTTGAAAATTCTACCTAAGGCACGCCTTCTGCACCTAGGCCCCCTGGGCGTGTTACCCTGCCGGGCAGCGTCTCGAGACGCCCAAAAGTTTTTTTAATATTTATTTAACGCATTGCCTAAACACGACCGCTATCTGACCAATCAGAATCGTTCTAATAATTTAAACCTTTGCCATTGGCTATGCACTGGCCAATCAGATCGTTTGGATCATACAAACATATGTACATACTTTTCCATTTTACATATATAGATATTCATTCAAAAATTTTAATCTTTAAAACTATTAATTTTTTCATTCTTATATATATCACTCAATTTCTGTTTGAAAATAGTTTTATTTCTTTAGTAAATCATTACGATAGAGATAAAAACTAATCTATTTCTATCCCTAAATAAAAATAAAAGTGATTGTGAAAAAGTGTAATAACTCATGCAAAGGAACTAAGTGAAAAAGTGAACGCGCAAGCGTGTTTGGTTTATAAAGGATAAGGAATATTGAATTATTATTTATTAGATTCTCTATTGAATTGTGATTTATTTAATTAAAAGACAGCCCTTTAAGTGCAGATGATTGAAGATGGGCCTCTCTAAGATATTTCTTTGAATAGACCTACTCGTACCTTTATTTCCTAAATCCATTAGTCCCCCATTTTCTTCGAAAGATAGGGAAATATATTTCTCATATTTATTTATTGGTTCGATTTCTTTTCTATACTCCATATTTCCCACCTCCTGTCTTATTCTTTTGAATGTATCTTCGCGATTTTCTTTATTCTCTTCCTCAAAGGTAGCTGAATTCAATCGATTCTCCTTCGCTATATTTTTTAGCTTTTTCCATTTTTCATCTTGATCTTGAAGTTGTATTTTTATACGTTTTATTTCATCGATTATTTTCTTATGATATATTTTATAAAAATCTCTTTCCTCTTTGGTTATAACTGAGAATTGTTCTAATTTACCTTTCATTGTTTTTCGTATTTTTCTTAATTCTCGAAACAGTTCTTTTATTATATTTTTAAAATCTCCATCAAATTTTATTATTTTGCCCTCGCACTTGTCCATTTCCCTTGTTAACAATACATTCTCCTGATTCTTATCATTTGTGGATGTTCCTGTGAAGATAGATCATTAAAGGATACCTAAACCACAATTAAAATATTCAAAAAAAATTTTATATCTATTTATTAATCATTTAAAATTTTATTAAATATTTCACATATAAAATTTTTTCTTTCTTTTTAAGAACAACAAACACTTATTTTTTATAAATATTTTTGGAAAATGTAATAACGAAATGCCATTTACTATAAATTCAGAAGCTTGGCTTTGGTTGTTACTTTCAAACTGAGTTTTATGAAAATAAAGTAATACAAAATTGATTAAATTTCAAGAGTCAGGTGGTTTTGATATTTTAAAATTGAAAAATATTTCATGATTTGATGGTTTTATAGCAGAAAATATTTTTAGCTTCATAAATTTTCTTAAGAATATACCCAGTGTTTGCTTATATTTTTGGTATCATAAGATGGTGGTAAAAACATAAGAATAGCGTAGCTAAAATATTCAATTCATTTTTTTACATAGATATGTTCAAAAAAACTCAGCATGTTAATATTTTAATATTTACCAGCAAAGCTTTAAAGTTAAATTATTCAATTTGATAAAGCAATTAGCATAATTCATATTTGGAATTAACTTTACTGGGGATTTAATTAACAAAAATTATTTTGTTAAAAATGTACGGTTTCCAGGCCTTTGTCATGGTATAGATATCAAAAGTATAATATGATAATAATAATTGATGAAACATGATTTCTATAAATTCGTTAAAAATGATTAATTGACAAAATTCAGAAAACCAAACCTCTGTTTTTTTATAATATTCGAAAGTATTCAGAATATAAATTATTTAAACAAAAAATATTCATTTAAAATATAACATAGATATTGATCTATATAACACATGTAAATATTTAATTTAATAATTTAACAAAAAATTAAATATTATTATTATAGTATATTTTCCTGATAAGATAGATGTTGGCATTCATACAATTTTTTATGCATTAATATATAAATTCAAGGGTATGTTTCCTAAACATTCTCTAGATATTAATATATTTATAAAAAATGTCCGATATAAAATTTTTTCAAGGCTAATTAGCATATTTAGTTTGATTTGCATTTGATACATACATTATATAAAGGTAGATATTTGGATTAACAAAAGAAAAAGGATTTTTATTCGCTTATTTACTAAATATTTTTTTTCATTTAACGCGAACCTTTATAAGATCCTTTTACCATGAATACAAAAATAAACTGATAAGATGGTTAAAGTGGGAAATACATTTACAAATCTTTCATTTAGGGCTAGTTTGTTATCCTCCGGACAAACTGCCAATTATTTTTGTCCGCCAGCTAAATCCCTTAAACGTCAGGTGTGCAATTATCTAAAGTTCGAACCAGAAATAATCAAAATCTAACAGATATTTTAACCCTTGGAGCTACGATAAACGAAGAAGAAATTAGCGATAAAAGCACAGCGAAACTTCCCTCTTTTATGTGATGTCTACATCAGAGATGAGAGAAACGACATCATATCCAATGAAAAGAAAAGTTAAAATACTATATCCGAACTAATTGGGGCTGTAGCCTGTTCGGATTAGCCGAAAGCAGCTTCGACAATTGAAGATAACTGATATCAAGTGAAAGATTAAGTGATATTTTATCTGTTTATATTATTATTTCATTGTTTTTGTAAAGTGATTAACCTAAAGAATTTCAATAACCAACTTTTAACGTGTAATATGTAAACACATTTACACTGTTAGGTATAATAACTGTACTTCTTTGTTAATTTTTCAACTAATTATGTAAAATAAGGTTATAATGTAGAATATATACATAATTGTTTTATGACTAAATAAATAAGTTTCTCTTTTTGCGTTCGGATTTGAGGGGTTTCACTGTAATTCTAAAAGTGCCTACGATATCAAAAGCCCATTTTTTCACACCCTATTTATACTCAAATTTGGAGAGCTTTGTGATTTTTATGAAGAATTAAGGCCAACAAAATTTGTGGAATATACGAGAATGAATATAGAAACCTTTGATGAGAACAACATTGTGATTTTTGGCATCACAAACTTGTGATATTAAGTGTCAACTTCGGTATTCGATAAGAGCCAAGAAAATTAATTCTTTATTTATCGTTGGTCTGCTAAAAAGCGTGGTCCTGGTCGTTGGTCCGGTGTAAACATTTCCGTTAAAAGTATGGTTTAATTTTATCCTCTTGGCTAGTATTGCCGCTCTTGTCGTTTATCGTGACTCCAGGAGAAGATGATTTCAAGCTAATTTTGGGCGGAGGTGGACAAATTGGCCCTTAAAGTTGTCATTTTTTTTAAATCTTGCATTTTTTGCTTACACAATTTCCTTACCTGAAGTGGTTGAATCTAATTCTTCCTTTGTTTGTGGAGTTTCAGAATCGTTTGGAAGTGGAGTTTCATTTTTGGCTTGACTAGATCCAGAACTTTGGGCCACAGTTGACTTTTGACTTGTTGAACTTGTGCTTGTCGACACGAGAACAGCATCTCCTCGATGTAAAGGTGCCCGGGATATCTAGAAATTAGCGACAATAACAATTTTAATAAAAATACTGATTAGAGTTTCTTATTTTAGAAGTATGTGGAAATCAACGGGGAAACTTGTTCGTATAGATGAAAAACTAATAACTGTAGATTTTGAGCCATATCGAACATCGCGTAACCGAGCCCTAGCCCTCTAAAGTTTGGAAAAATCAGTTTATTCCCTATTTTTCATTTTGGTGCACCCTGATATTAAACCAAATGGCCAATTTTGAGCAATATCGAACATCACGTAACCGAGCCCTAGCACTCTAAAGTTTAAAAAAGTAGGGTTTTTCATTTTAATCCACCCTAATATTAAACGGTCTTCCCAAATCGCCAAATTATATCGATAGAGGACGTTAATACGAATCTAAAACATGTTTATTTATTGAAAGCAGACTAAAATTGACGGTAATAATAAAAATTGGGTAAAATGGCGAGGTAGATTTCACAAAAAAAAGAAATAAAACAAAAATGAGTTATATAAAGATGTTTCATCTATAGTAGAACCAACACCTATCTCCTTAAAGTTATTTTTAAATTAACGGATTTATGAATTTTTTAGTTACATCATATTTGTATATTTCAAAATTTTGTACATTTTCTAGATATCATTTTATTAAAATTCGAATATTTCTTGCGATATTCTTCAATGGTTAATAATAAAAACTCCGTCAATTTTAGTCCGATTTCAATAAATAAACATGTTTTGGATTCGTATTAATATCCTCTATCGATACGATTTGGGAAGACCGTTTAATATTAGGGTGGACCAAAATGAAAAAACCTACTTTTTCAAACTTTAGAGGGCTAGGGCTCGGTTATTGCGTCAATCACTTGCAATAATAAATAATTTTTCAATAGAAAAAATAATATAAGTTGATTCGATTCGATAATTAATTAAGCAAAACACGGCAGCATTTCTCTCGGTCTCAAACAAGAGAGTTTGCCCCTCCGCAGAATATCAAAACAAAAATGTCTTTGAAGTGTTCTGTTCTAGAGCATTGTTAGTTGAACTATTTACTTTATAGTTCAGTCATTTGGTTCTAAAAAAAGAGGTTACCTGGAAAGTTTACCAGGAGGTTTGAAAATGGCTAATTTTATAGATTTTGATGTGCTCTTTCCGAATGTCAGCTTTGCCACTTCGTATCTTTGCCGTTCGCGCCACCATATTGAAAAAATAACGCCTAAAAGCAGTTTTTTGACAAAATCTCTTTTCCGACTCATTTCGCGATAATAACATTTAAATACAAAATGAAACTAGAGAAAATTTCCTATAATTTATGTAATAATCTTTTTTTGTTAAATTAATAGTTTTGGCGTACAAGCGCCGCAAACCTACATCTACGCCAACCCGTGACATTTAATTTTAACTGATTACATTTGTGAATTATAAAAAATCGCAGTTTTTCCTTCATAAAATAAAAACCACTCATCCTAGAAACTTGATTCTTATCACATTGTCTAGGAAATATTATTGACCTGGACGTTTACTTGGACCACTTTTTGTTAAAACTCTTAGATTTATAGATATCTTACATTTTCCGGACAAAATATGATCCGAATCCTCAAAATCGTCATGGAAAATGCTTGGTATCTATAAATCTAAGAATTTTATCAAAAAAGTGCTCCAAGTAAACTCGATATAGCTCAAAATTTACAGTTATTAGTTTTTTATCTATACGAATAAGTTTCCGGATTGTCTCGTTGTATTTCGCATAATTTGAAATTCTCCATATAAGTTAAAACCACTCTAATACTGATATTTCATAATAAAAACTATCTAACCTGAGCTCCTGATTGATCAAGTTCACTTTCGGTATCTTCTGCTGCAATTCGTTTGATTTCTGTTTCTGTTGATCCTGAAGTGCATACAGCTTCGCTCTCTGATGAAGTTGCACCTTCGACCTGACTCTGCTGCAGACGTTTACGTGCCAAGAAGCCTCGAGCGCCAGCCTGGATTGAACCAAAAAGTATAATGAATTAGTCATTTACTCTATTCTATTGAAAAGTTTTTTTTTTGCCGAGAGTAGCAGAGTTGTTGATTCACAAAGAGAAACAAAGAGGTTGTCCTCTGTTTGAGGCAAATAAACATACACACATATATATCATCTCGATATATATGTGTGTATGTTTATTTGCATCAAGCAGAGGACAACCTCTTTGTTTCTCTTTGTACTCTATTCTGGCATTTTTATTATAAAAAAATAGACAAATTAGCTTAAAATAACGAATGAAGCATTCGGGATGTTTTCACAAATTAGAATTACCATTTTCTTTGCACTTTTAATTTTAATCAAACTCTGTAATTAGTTAGGACTTAATCAACTTCTCTCTTCTGTCGTCTAATAGAAAATAATTAAATTTTCCATTTAAGCCGTTTAATTCTATTGAGTTTAAATGTCAACCCAGCGAATTAGCTGGAATCCCTAATGATTTTTGCAACACTTTAAATTGGGAATATGGCGAGATTGATACCTTATCAGGGATTCGGTCAAAAATGAAACGTTGTACTCCAAATTTGTCAAGGTTATATTTTAAGTTGTACTCTAAATATGTCTTATAATAAGTAAAAATTTTTATCTGCTCTATGAGGCAATTGCCTCAGAGCATCATTTAAATAAATAAATAAATAAGATACAGACTTAAAATTTACAAGTTCTATGTAGTCACTTGCCCAAAATGAAAATTTTTATTAAAATTTGAATTTAATGATTATTTTGGGAGGGTCAAATTTTTTTATGAGGTCACAAATAAAATATGTATATATATAATGGGGGGAAACAAAAATCAAAAATTTTGAAATTACGATATCACTTCGTTGTTGAAATATAATAAATTTGTGGGTGTTAGTCTGCCTTTAATTTTTTTAAATTCTCCTGACCATTCAAGATAGAGGGTTTTAAGTCGTAAAAGACTCAGCAATTCTCTTTAGGACAATTTAATTCCAGTGGATACAAGCAAAGAGGTCGAGTAAAATTAGCCTGGAACGCAGGGTGTTCCCAATCGATCAACCATTCAAGAACAAATAACATTACAAGTTACTTAATTAGATCGATGAAATGATTGTTTGCTAATAATATATTAATGCAAATTTAATTTTCATTTTGCTTGATAGGTACTGATTATTAATTTTTACAAACGTCTGAAATATAGAATAAAAAAATCATTTTCAAGCATAATTTTCCTGGTGTCTCAGTCTCGTACTTAGGATAATTGAAGAACGGAATGTCATAGAAAGTTTCTTCTAATTCCAAAGCCGTTCATATTTTTTAAAATAAAGAACCTTTGTGATTTTGGAATTTGTAGCTTCAGAATTTTTATTTGAAAAATACAGTAATTCAGAAAATAGTTGAATTTTCATTTGGGGAGCTAACAAATGGTCGAAACCAATGATCTTTGGCACATAGATTCACAAGTCCGTATTAAAAAAAGTCTCAGCTAAATTTTTAATTTATAGCTCAAACTCTTATCTGACAAAAAATTGTCAAATTTCTAAAATTTACGGAAATACTATAATGAGTTATTGAAGTTGTTATCGGGAAATAAGGCGTATATTTTTTATGCAGATAATTTATATTTTATAGCCAACGTTTAGCCAACTTTGTTGACTTCTTCAGGATTCAAATAGTTATCTTTCCTGAATATGTGTCATTTTTATAATTATTCTTTCTTATTAAACATACCAATGCAAGTCCATTAACATCATCTGCTATGTTTATTAAGAAATAATAATTATAAAAATGACAAATATGCAGGGAAGTTAACTATGTATTTGAGCCCTGAAGAAGTCAACAAATAAATTTTATAATTTTTTCTCATTAATATATCAAAGAATAATTGACATATCAATGAGAATTGTTTTTGACCGCGCTTATTTGAAAAAGATATTTATCGCGAGACTACTGCGGATTACGCTATTGGAGTTTGCGGAGTCTTAAGTCTGGACCAAGAGAGAAAAGATGTGATCCACTTAGCTACAATCAAACGTCATTTCGCGTATAGCCCGCTAGACATTCGGATGGATCATGAAGTGAACATGAAATCTTAGATGTTATATATTTAATCTCCCAGTCTAGAGCGCTTGATCTATTAGCATGTATGTTAGATGCTTGCCATTAATTAAAATGCCCGAATGTCTAGCGGGCTATACGCGAAATGACGTTGGATTGTAGCTAAGTGGACTCGCTATCTTTTTCTCTTGGTCCAGACTTAAGACTCCGCAGACTCCAATAGCGTAATCCGCAGTAGCCTCGCGATAAATATCTTTTTCAAATATGCGCGGTCAAAAACAATTCTCATTGATATGTCAATTATTCTTTGATATATTAATGAGAAAAATTATAAAATTTATTTAACATCATTATTTCAAGTTAGAAATATATAAGTTCAGATATTATTTTCACTCAATATTTGACAAAAATTCCCTACATTTGATTCGCGATTGAATCAAATGTAGAAAACATTCGATCAACGAATCGTTGGGAATTAAATATAAATTATCCGCATAAACACTATAGTCCTTATTTTCCGATAACAACTTTAATAATTTAATCGATGGACAAACTAATCAAAATAACTATAATGAGTCTTGAAAAAAAATTTACTTTTTCATCTAAATGATATTCAGATTATTCTAATTCCCTATTTAGCTCTCATTTCTTTCACATTTTCTCTTAAATTCCTATTGCTAATATAAATCACTTGTTTTCATTTCTTTTTTCTTTCTTTGAGATGAGAGGCGTATTGCCTTATTATGACAGCCTAGTCATTATAAAATAGGTATACATGAATCGAATGAGTGTTGGATCGGAGTCAAAGGTTTTTGCAGAGTCAGGTTTTAAAGTTTCTTTTTATTTCTTCTAAATTAAATTAAGGCTGTTTTGTTATATATTAACCATTGATTTTATTAAGCATCCAAGCATTCTCTTGCTACAGTGGATGCGATTCAGAAGAAAGCAATTAAACTAATAGGAGACCCAGCCCTAACAAACCCACTCGTCTCCCTGGCTCACCAAAGAACCGTTTCTGTCCTTTCCCTGTACTACAGATACTATTATGGTGTCTGTTCAGTAGAGCTGAAATCAATTATCCCCCCTATAGCCCTCTTTGCTAGAAACACGCGGTTTTCGAAAGCTCAGCACCCCTTCTCTGTCAATTTGGATAAAAGCCGAACCAACGCTTTCGCCAGCTCTTTTATCCCTATGACCTCAAGAGACTGGAACTCACTTCTAGCCACCGTCTTCCCCTCGACTTATAACCTTCAGCTGTTTAAGACCCGCATCCACTCGTCTCCCTGGCTCACCGAAGAACTGTATCTGTCCTTTCCCTGTACTACAGATACTATTATGGTGTCTGTTCAGTAGAGCTGAAATTAATTATCCCCCCTATAGCCCTCTTTGCTAGAAACACGCGGTTTTCGAAAGCTCAGCACCCCTTCTCTGTCAATTTGGATAAAAGCCGAACCAACGCTTTCGCCAGCTCTTTTATCCCTATGACCTCAAGAGACTGGAACTCACTTCTAGCCACCGTCTTCCCCTCGACTTATAACCTTCAGCTGTTTAAGACCCGCATCCACAGATACCTTTGACCCCAGCCCATAAAATCCCCTCTTCTTCTTCTTCTTTTCACGATGGAGGAGTCAACCCAGGCCTTTCGGGGATGCACCTTTTTGGTGTATCTCCTTCTCTCACCCATATCATTATAAAAAAAAAATCTCTCCAATATAATTAAAAATTACCTGGATTTTTGTCGCGGCTGACGATTCCAGTGACGAATCACTATCATTTAATTCATTTGGTAAGTGAACTTCTAAAATACTGGGAGGTGGTGGCAATTCCCCTTGTTCACCCATTTCTTCTTCTTCCAATGGTGGAGGTGGAAGCGAGAGATCTTCAAGCTCTTCGGCTGGTGGTGGCGGTAACTCTGATGTATCCTAAAATTAACATTCATATAATTAACATTTTTATTAAATTTTAAAAATAAAATAATAAATATTAATAGTTAATTAATCACTGATGATTTAGATTAGAAACATACTAAATAATTAACTTTTGTTATAAAATCAATTTCCTTTAAGAAATATTTAAGTTAATCTATAAAACTCGCTTGCAAAGTATTTTTTTTTTAATTGAATTGAATGCAATTTAATAAGATATATGTTTTAAGGTCAGAGTCACGAATTTTAGTAGATATACTGCATATATGTTTCAATTGCCAATAAATAATATAAAAAAAAACCATATATGTTTCAATTAACTTACACCTTTGAACCGATATAACTTTTGACTGTGTAAAAATTCATGATAAAGATTGAAGGTATGTAGACCTTCTCTTGGTAGCTCTATATCTTTAGATTTGATCACGAATATTCGCCAACTACCTATAACTTGGGTTTAACAATCAACCAAATTTAATAAGATCTTTGATACCTCATTAATAAATTTCTATTTTTGTAAAATTATAAATAATTATATTAGTTTATAAATTTACCTGCTCGTCATTTTCTGTCTCCAGTTGACGTCTTGTTTGATAACCGCGAAATGTGGCTTGTATTGTTGTTGCAGCTTCAACCAATTTTTGATGATCTTTATCTTCTGTGATTTGATTTGTTTGTTGTGAACTACTTTCTGAAGAAACAAGTTTAGCTAATTCAGAACACTCTGTACTTGGTGATGTTATAGGTTCAGGAGGTTCACATTCTTGTGGTTGTTGGAGAGCTACTAATTCTGATTCAGTTATTACATCCTCTAATTCACTATCAGGTCTTGTGGATTTTTCAGAAATAGTTTTATTATCAGAAGATTCCTGACTTTCATTTTCTTGAGTATTTAAATATGTTTTTGTCTCTGAATCACTTGTCTGTTTTTCAGATTCTGTTTTTTCTTCTGTACTAGTTTTTTGTTCTTGAGCTATTTCATTTGTTATTGTAATATCTGATGTTTTTTCGTTTTCACTAAGTTTTGTAATATCATCTTCTTTTGTTACTTTCTCATCTTGTGACAATTTATTATTATTACTTGAGTCTTCTAACAACTTTTCTTCTAATTTGGAATTATATTCATTTTCAGTGTTTTCAGATGCTTCTATTTTCTCAGACACAGATGATGAAATAACTAAAGATGAATTAGAAAGATCTGGCTGGTCTTTTTCTTGATCTGCTTCAGAAACATTACAACTTTCATTTTTTTCCAATTTTGGGGTTTCGTTTTCAGCCTTTTTACTTTCATTTTCAGGAACAATATTATTTAGATTAGGCGTTTCAGATTCTACGTTGTTTTCTAATGGTTTATTGGAAGACTCATTGTTTTCTGAAGAATGTGTTGATGAGTGATTATTGACGTTTTCTTTAATATCTGAATCACTTGAGGTGCTTAATATGATTGATGGAGATACTACTTCTATTCCAGAGGCACTTGATTCATTATTTATAGAGGCACCTTCTTTCATATTATCTTCAGATTTTATATGATTTATAGAGTTTTCGCTTGATTCATTCTGGAGATTTAGGCTAGATTCTATATCTTTAATATCTTCTAAGGATTTAGCAGATTCAGGAGATTTAGTAATATCAGGGCTGATGGAAGAATCTGGAGTTTCGGGAGATTCTAAAGATTCCTCTTCTTGCTTGGTTGTATCTAATTCATTTATTTCAGTTGTTTTATTTGGACTCAAGTCTAATTCGATAGGTTTTTGAACTGCTTCATTACTCAATATAATTTCTGGTGTACCGGCAGCTTCTGAGCTTTGAGAGGATTCAACTTCTTGATTTATCTGAATATCAGGTGTTGGAGGTTCACTTCTTAGAGATTCATATAATTCAATTCGATCAGAGCTTTTAATTAATTGTGGGGTTACAGAACTACCAGTATGTTCAGATTTAGATGTTTCTTCTTCTTTCTGCTCATGCGGTTCTGTAGATGAGGCACCTACACTTGTTAATAAAGGAGAAATCTGACTTAGAGCAGCTTTTAGAGGTGATTTTTCTATTTTGGAAGACAGAGGATCAAGGGATTTTGTCGACTCTGAAGATTTAACTGTTTCTGGAGTTTTAATTTGCTCAATAGGAGTTGCGGATTTTGAGATATTTTGAGTTTCATTTTCTAGGATTTTGCTGAATCTGGACTTTTAACAGATTTATGAATTTTTGAGGCGTCCTCAGTCTTATCAGATTCAGCTGACCTCACTGATTCTGATTCTTTTAAAGATGGTTCAGGAGATTTAACTGTGTCTATCACTGGGGATTTTGAAAGTTGGGCACTTATAGGAGATTCAGGCGATTTCACTAAAGAATCAGGTTCAGGCGATTTAACTGTTTCAGATGGCACTGGAGATTTTACTTGCTCTGGGCTTTTAATAAATTCAGGCGATTTAACTGTTTCAGTTGGTGTTTGTGATTTTTCTGACTCCGGGCTTTTGATAGGTTCAGAAGACTTGACTGTTTCAGTCGGTAGTGGGGATTTGGCTAGCTCGGGACTTTTAATTGATTCAGGTGATTTAACTGTTTCAGATGGTACTGGAGATTTCACTAGCTCCGGACTTTTAATAGATTCCGGTGATTTAACTGTTTCGGATTGTACTGGAGATTTTGGTGGCTCTGGACTTTTAATAGAATCAGGCGATTTAATTGTCTCAGATGGTACTGGAGATTTTGCTTGAACAGGACTTTTAATAGATTCAGGGGATTTAATTGTCTCAGATGGTACTGGAGATTTCGCTGGCTCCGGACTTTTAATAGGTTCAGGAGATTTTATTGTCTGAGATGGTACCGGGAATTTCGCTGGCTCCGGACTTTTAATAGATTCAGGCGATTTAATTGTCTCAGATTGTACCGGGGATTTCGCTGGCTCTGGGCTTTTAATAGATTCCGGTGATTTAGCTGTTTCAGATGGTACTGGAGCTTTTACTGGCTCTGGACTTTTAATACATTCAGGTGATTTAATTGGTACAGATGGTACTGGGGATATCACAGGTTCTGGACTTTTAATAGATTTCGGCGATTTAACTGTTTCAGATGGTACTGGAGATTTTGCTGACAGAGGACTTTTAATAGGTTCAGGCGATTTAATTGTCTCAGATGGTAGTGGAGATTTCACTGGCTCTGGACTTTTAATAGATTCAGGAGATTTAATTGTCTCAGATGGTACCGGGGATTTCGCTGGCTCCGGGCTTTTAATAGATTCAGGGGATTTAATTGTCTCAGATGGTACTGGAGATTTCGCTGACTCCGGACTTTTAATAGATTCAGGAGATTTTATTGTCTCAGATGGTAACGGGGATTTCGCTGGCTCCGGACTTTTAATAGATTCAGGCGATTTAATTGTCTCAGATGGTACCGGGGATTTCGCTGGCTCTGGGCTTTTAATAGATTCCGGCGATTTAGCTGTTTCAGATGGTACTGGAGATTTCACAGGCTCTGGACTTTTAATAGATTCAGGTGATTTAATTGTCTCAGATGGTACTGGGGATATCACGGGCTCCGGACTTTTAATAGATTCCGGCGATTTAACTATTTCTGATGGTACTGGAGATTTTGCTAGCACCGGGCTTTTAATAGATTCAGGTGATTTAATTGTCTCAGATGGTACTGGAGATATCACTGGTTCCGGAGTTTTTATAGATTCAGGCGATTTAATTGTCTCAGATGGTACTGGAGATATCACTGGCTCCGGACTTTTGATAGATTCAGGCGATTTAATTGTCTCAGATGGTGCTGGGGATTTTACAGGGACTGGAATTTTAATAGATTCAGGTGGTTTAACTGTTTCAGATGGCACCGAACCTTTAATAGATTCAGGTGATTTAATTGTCTCAGATGGTACTGGGGATTTCACTGACACCGGACTTTGTATAGATTCAGGCGATTTAGCTGTTTCAGGTGGTACTGGAGTTTTTGCTGGCTCTGGACTTTTAATAGATTCAGGTGATTTAATTGTCTGAGATGGTACCGGAGATTTTACTAGCACCGGACTTTTAATAGATTCCGGTGATTTAATTGTCTCAGATGGTACTGGGGATATTACGGGCTCCGGAATTTTAATAGATTCCGGCGATTTAACTATTTCAGATAGTACTGGAGATTTTGCTGACACCGGACTTTTAATAGATTCAGGTGATTTAATTGTTTCGGATGGTCCTGGAGATTTAGCTGGCTCCTGACCTTTAACAGGTTCAGATTCTTTTAGTGATGTTGGTTCAGGTGACTTGATTTGTTCATTCGCTGCTGGAGATTTGGGAGAATTTGAAGATCTTTCCGAATTAGATCTTAAATCAGCATCTGGAGATTTGATTGATTCCGGTGATTTTATTGTCTTTGGACTTTTAACTGATTCTGGCGACATTTTTGATTCAGCTTCTTTTATTGAACTTTGTTCAGGTGATTTTACAGTTTCACTTAGGGCTGGGGATTTTGATGATTCAACAGGTTCTTGCGATTTTGTTGATTCTGGACTTTTTACCAGTTCTGGCGACTTCGTAGTCTCTGAACTTTGAATTGAATCTTTAGGTGAGTCGCCTTCTTTTGTATCTATAGATTTATTTAATTGCTCGTTTCTAATATTGTCTTGTATTGATAAAACTATATTTTCCTTTGAAATCACTTTTTCTTCATTTTTTTCAGTTAAATCAATTTGGTCTGTTGATAATGGTTCAGGACTAGGTACTGCTGTTTCCGATTTGGACAAACTTATAGGTTCCTTACTCTCTTCGATTTCTGTTTTTTCAGCTATTAAATTTTCATCGTTTTCTGCTGCGTCAACGAGGCCTGCCTTGTCCGAGCCCTGGGTGGATGACGGCGAGAGTCCGGCTGCATGTGCTGTAAAATCAAAACAAAGATCATTTATTAGAATCTTTTTACTTTATTCGTAATGCAAATTAATTTATTTTGGTATTGTGTAGTGCAGTATTTCCCAACATTTTTAATTTAATATTGAATATATAATAAATATATTTGCAACGAAATTTTCCCTGGAGAGTGACGGACTAGTAGAACTTTTCAATGAAAGTAATGGAAGGCAGTCTAGGGGTAGTGAGGAAAGAAAAATTAACACATCAAATAAGGGTAATTTATTGAATCCTTCCTCCTTTCCTTTCAAACCGACGTTTCTAAGAGAAGGAGGGAAGAATCCTCCGAAACGTCGGTTTGAAAGGAAAGGAGGAAGGATTCCAATAAATTACACCTTATTTAATATGTGTTAATTTTTCTTCCTCACTACCCCTGGTCTGCCTTCCATTACTTTTGTTGAAAAGTTTTTTGTTTTGCCGAGAGTAGCAGAGTTGTTGATTTACAAAGAGAAACAAAGAGGTTCTCTCAGCTTGATGCAAATAAACATACACACATATATATCGAAATTATATATCTGTATATATATTATTTATTTGTTTGAGACTATAATTCGAAGACTTGTCTATCATCAGTCTTTTTTAATGATAAATATTATTTTTCATGCGGTCAATACTCTATGGATATTGAAAATTTACTTAGCTGTGAGCCAGTTAAAATTCTTCAATATCTATACTGTATTGACCCCATAAAAAATAATATTTATAATTAAAAAAGACTGATGATAAAGACCAAGTCTTTGAAACTATAGTCTCTAACAAATAAATAATAATATATATATATATATATATATATAGATATATAATTTCCATATAAATGTGTGTATGTTTATTTGCATCAAGTAGAGGACAACCTCTTTGTTTCTCTTTGTGTCCATTACTTTCAATTATAATAAATATATTTGGAAAAACTAAATGAGCTAAGTACCAAAATAGCTTTTGTGTGAAATCGATATTCAAATTTATTTTAATTTATTTTATATTTTGAGTGAAAAAATTACTAATGTAATTATTCTATTAAATAAATATATTGCTCTTTTGGCAGCGGATTTACTTTACTAACATTGGTCGAAAAATCTACAAAAAAATTAAATATGGCACTTTGCTTCTTAGCTTTTCCATGTGTCATTTATTAAAATTTTAATGACTCGCTATTTTATTGATATAGTTTCAATTATAATATTCAAGTTTAATTAAATATTTTTAAAATTAAAATTTTCTCATTAATATATCAAAGAATAATTAACATATTAACGAGAATTGTTTTGATCCCGCTTTTAAACATATCGCGAGATTTGGTTGAAGCTATTGTAGTCTCGCTGAGTCTTAAGTCTGGACCAAGAGAGATGACAAAAATCATCTGCTTTCGATTCACGATCGAATTAAATATTCTCTCTTGGTCCAGACTTAAGACTCAGCAGACTCCAATAGCTTCAACCAGCAGTAGTCAAGCGATATAACATATATATTGTTTAAAAAGCGCGATCAAATCAATTCTCCTTAATATGTTAATTATTCTTTGATATATTAATGAGAAATTTATAAATTTATTTATCTTCATTATTTCAATTTAGAAATATATAAATTCAGATATTATTTTCACTTCATATTTGACAAAAATCACCTGCTTTTGATTCACGATTGAATCAAATACAGGAAACTTATGATTAAATATTTTTATATAGTATAAGATCTAAGTTGAACAATGCTAGTAAATACTTAGAGGAAATATTAGTACTAAAGTCAATTTATAATTAGCTATTATATTATATTATAGATGTGTTAGATTTAATTATTATTATCATTTCCGTCCATAATGTGTATTAATGGGAATTAAGGACAAGTTTTTATTTTTCTCCTTGGGTGAAAAATAAAAAAATCCCACAAAAAACTTGTCCTTAATTCCCATTAATAAACCCTTGTTAGATTCAATTTAAAAATGATCAATACACATTCGTGTGGGTGGATGAAAGGGGGATTGACAACCAATCGACTTGATTGGGGAATAATGGAATTGAAATAATTATCGGAAAAGAGGTTTTTTTATCTAATTAGATTTTTCCTCTTATTAAAAACAAGGACTAAAGATGAATAAGGACACTCGATGGTGGAGAAGTAATCTCCGGAATCGAAGCAAAAATACAATGTATACATTAATTTAATGTAAAATAATTGGTTTAATAAAATTTATATAAAAAAAAAAAAAAATGTTATTTCGTGTGAATTAGAGATGGGAGGATGATGGATTGGGAGATTAGCAAACCAATCGACTTATGTTATTTCGTGAGAACCAATCGACTTGAATGGGGAATAATGGAATTGAAATAATTATCGGAAAAGAGGTTTTTTTATCTAATTAGATTTTTCCTCTTATTAAAAACAAGGACTAAAGATGAATAAGGACACCTCGATGGTGGAGAAGTAATCTCCGGAATCGAAGCAAAAATACAATGTATACATTAATTAATGTAAAATAATTGGTTTAATGTTATTTCGTTTTTATCTAATAGCGCATTCTCGTGTTTTTTCATTCACATTTTTATTCAATTTTTTGACTTTATCGAGATAATTATATTAATTTTTTAAGAAATCATATAATTGAATATGAGCAAAATAATATAATTGAAAAAATTTTGTTTTGCCGAGAGTAGCAGAGTTGTTGATTCACAAAGAGAAACAAAGAGGTTGTCCTCTGCTTGGTGCAAATAAACATACACACATATATATCGAAATGATATATCTGTATATATATATGTAAATTAGATAATAATATCTTATTCCTAATTTAGCGCTCTTATTATAACCTCTAGGGATTTATTAAATATTATGTTGGTAGTAGCTCTGGCTTGCTATGCACATGTCAGTTCGGTTAATAATATGAACTTGTAATTTAATATAAATAGAAGATAATAAGAATAAATTGTACATCTTTAAATACGTGATAAAGGTCTTATAATCTTTTCATTTATAGTTTCTAGCTAATGAATCATTTATAACCTAATCGATTTAAAGATTACAAAAAGATTATAAGAAGATACAATAATGACTCAACCAAAACTGCATTTACATCTGATGAAGATGAATGAAAGGGAGAACATCTTGATCGGAATATCTTTGGACAAGAGGGTATGGTATCGAATTCCAGAAGAATTGAAGAAGGTTGAAAACCATCCCGAACTGCTATCTTTGAGGACGGTTAGTAATACTCTGCAATCTATTACAAAGAACGGAGGATACAGGAAAATAGGTGTAACATTTAAACTAGAATTAAAAAAAATTTATCTGGATGAAGAAGAAAATTTTTGCGTGAAGGATTATGTTTTGGAGGAATATCAGGAAACTGATTGTACAACAGGAAAAAAGGGTGAGTTAACATCCAATGAACATTTTCTATTAGAGCAAATCAATGACCTAAAAACTAAATTAAAATCGCATACTCAAGTAAATTTAAACGAGATAGAAAAAATTTTTAATTGTAAAATTTAATGGAAGGCAAGAGGCAACAGTTTGGATGGAGTCATTCGAAAAGGAGTGCCTTAGGTGTGAAATTAGTAATAATAACACAAAAATAGAAATATTAAAAAATCTTCGTTGAGGGCAATATAAAAGAGTGGTATAGTGCCAATTTAATGAAATTATCAGCTTGATTGGGATGGTTGGAAAAAATTTTTGCTGACTTATGAAAAAGAAATTGAAGCTCCCATCTGCGCAGCGATTTGGATTTAAATATATTTCTGGATCATTAATCTGAATACGTAATTAAGAAAGAACGATTATTACTGGAAGCGGATAAAAATATACCAGAATTATTTAGGATTTATCAAATTGTGTTTAATTTACTGACTGAAATACAAAATAAATTGAAAGGAGAAAATTAAGACTATGGATGATTTAATAAACGAACTAAAGAAAATTAATGATTATCACCATATAACGACGAATTGGGAAACGAAGAAAAGTGAAGAAAAAAATTTGATTATGTTAAAGATAAATTATTGAAAATTTCAAAACTAAGAAGACCCCATGCACAAGATGTGAATCGTTGGGTCTTAAAAACCGTTATCACCCAATACAGGCATGTTGGAATAAAAGAATCAATAAAAATGAAATAAATATAACTGAAGAAGACGAAGACGATGAAGATGAAACATGACTACAAGATAATGATGTTAAAAAAACTAATTGGCCAAGGAATCCCACACCACTTTCACTAATAAAGATTAGGGTAATTGTAAATAAAGAGAAAACAATTCAAGCAGTATACGATAATGGCTCTACATGTTCACTAATTAATGAAAATTTATAAAATTATTAAAACAAAATTAATAAAGAATAAAAGTATATTGAAAAACCATAAATGATTGTGAAATTTACTGAAAACTCGGGCTAACCTACATATGAAAATTGAGAAATAGAAGACAAATTAAATTTAATAGTTGTAAAAAATGATAATTTTAACTACGATTTATTGATTGGATTGGATACAATAAAAAGGTTCAATTTAATACAAGATGAAAACTTAAAAATTAAACAAAGAATAAATGATAAAATAATAGACATAGATAATATCAATGATGATGATATATTTAGGAACAAGAACGAAATAAAAGAAGAAACAACAGAAGAAGCTACAAATAACATACACATGAAGAAAAGAGCCATAAAAGGTAACCATCCTACAGCTTATGAATACAGAAATATTAAAAATTTTGAGGAAAAATGTGATCCACTTAGATGAAGAAAAGAGAATGAAAACCGTTAAATTAATTCAAGAATACCAATCATGTTTCTGCAAAAGATAAATATGATGTCGGTTCAAGTTAAAACTGGAGAAGTAAAAATAAAGTTAAAAGAAGACAGATATATCTCAAAGAAACCATATCGGATGCTGCATTCCTAGACTAGGAAGAAATAGATTCTCAAATTTCAAAATTAATGGAAATTGACTCGATAGAAGAATCGAGTTCACCTTTTGCATCACTCGTGACGTTAGCTTTTAAAAAGTAGAGGGAAAAAGAACTCGATTGTGTATAGATCTGAGAGAATTGAATAAATTAGGAATGCAGAACCACAGCCATTCCCTAGAATAGAAGATTTAGTAGTGGATGTTTAACGGCTGTGATTGGTATACGGCATTAGATATAAATTCAGCTTTTTGGGCTATCCCAATTAGAGAAAAAGACAGGAGAAACAGCCTTTATAACAAGAAGAGGGCACTCGCAATGGAAGGTACTACCATTCGGTTACAAGAATTCGCCCGCTATCTTCCTAAAGAGTTCTGGCAAGTATAATCAGACGACACAATTTAAACGAATTTTGGTGTAAAATGGTATAGACGATATTCTGATTTTTGCAAAATCATTTAATGAACATTTAGAACACATTCGGTTATTTTTTGAGGCAATAAAAAAGAAGGTTTTAAATTAAAATTAGAAAATGTATGTTTGCTAGACACTCTGTCAAATATTTAGGCCACGAAATTGAAGATGGGAAAGTATACCCAACTAAGGATAATTTAATTTCGATTAAGGAATTTAAACGTCCAAAATCAAAAAAACGGTCATCAATATTGGGAAAAATAAATTTCTACAGAAAATTCATCGACCACTGTACACACAAGTTGGCACCATCACACAGCTTATTCAAGAAGAACCAAAAATTTAAATGGTCTAGCGAAGAATGCGAAAATTGTTTTATCGACGCAAAAAATGTTTACTGCACAACACCAATTTTAGCAGTCGACGATCCAGTAAATAAGGACACAGTTGTAGAAGTGGACGCAAGCCGATTGGGGCTGGGTGCTGTTCTAAAGCAAAAACAGGAAGATGGATTTACATCCAGTAGCATACTTCTCAAAGAAATTGACACTGGACAAATGAAGAAAGAAGTAACAGCTTGAATCTTTAGCAGACCTAAGGAAGCGATTGCTTATGCAATGGCAACATTATCTAATAGGTAAAGAATTCACAGTCACATCAGACCATAAACCACTTGGCAAATTTAAAATCAAAAGCGAGAGCTGACGAACGCCCAAATTATATGATGTTATACTTGACACAATATGCCTTTAAAGTGGTCTACCCAAGAAGGAAAAGAAAATATAGAAGCTGACGTACCTTGCCCAGCAATCCTGAGCTTTGGAAGATTCCGAAAATAAAGAAGATCGCTTAGAGAAATAGTGAGACATGATCAAGATAGAAGAAAGCTAATTAATGGAAGTCAGGAATCTATCAAAGATGAAATTGAAAAGTTCAAAAGAAGACTTTAAAAACGGTGACCTCAATTTCAAAATGTTAAAAAATCATAAGAATATACGACGCAGAATTTGGAAAAAAATTGACCAGACAAACAAAGGATGAATTCTACGGTCATATTGGTAATCATCTGTATGCCATGAAAAAATAAGACCATTCTTTATTACTTTTCAAGAATATGGACGAGTGTGGAATAAAAGATTATCATTGTAACACATGTAGAGCATACAAAGAATAAATCAAGGGGTCCAAGAGAAATAGGTCTATTCTCAAACTAGGACCAGCCAAATGTCCATTTGAAATAATGTCAATGGAGCAATTAGGTGGTTTTGGTGGTAATGAGATCAACAAAGAAATATATGCATTTGCTGGTGGATCATTTCTCTAGATATGCTTGGATTTCGACATCAACTACCCAGTCTGCAGATGATTTCATTAAATTACTAAACCCGATTATAAATAAAAACGAAATAAAATGATTTAGTTGACCAATATAGTGCTTTAAATTCAATTAAATTTAAAAAGTATCTAAAAGAAAAGAAAATTCAACTAATATTTACATCTATAGATTCCCTGATAACTAATGGTTTAAAATGAGAGATTAAACCAGACTTTAGTAAATAGATTAAGATGTAAATAAAATAAAAAAGATAAACGAGCATACGAAATTAGCAGAAGAATGGTGCAAGAGAATATAATATTACAAATCATAGCGCTAAAATACTCACCCTCTTACCTGTTGTACGAACAAAGTTCTGATATTATCCCCGAAGAGTTACACAAAAAAGAAGATATAGAGAAAGATAAAGAGAAGAAGCATTCAGAACTCAGAAAAAAATTTTCTCAAAAATAAAAAGAAATTTGATGTGAATAAAAAAGAACATCAATTCAAAGAAGGAGAATGGGTATATGTTATGAATGAAATAAATTAAACAGGCAAGTTAGAAGAAATAAGAAGCGGACCATTCATCATCAGCAAGAAAGTTTCAAACTCTCTATGCATAAAACTAAAGTAGTAATAAGAAAAACAAGGAAAGTGTGGTGAACAAGGAATGAGACCCCTTTTCCTATGGAAAAAGAGTCCCTAGCAGAGATGTAAATTAGATAATAATATTCATTCTTCCTAATTTAGCGCTCTTATTATAACCTCTAGGATTTATTAAATATTATGTTATAGTAGCTCTGGCTTGCTATGCACATGTCAGTTCGGTTAATAATATGAACTTGTAATTTAATATAAATAGGAGATAATAAGAGGTAGAATTGTACATCTTTAAATACGTGATAAAGGTCTTATAATCTTTTCATTTTATAGTTTCAGCATACTGAATCATGTCATAACCTAATCGATTTAAAGATTATACATATATATATATATATATGTATATATATATATTATTTAGTTGTTTGACACTATAGTTTCGAAGACTTGGTCTTCATCATCAGTCTTTTTTAATTATAAATATTGTTTTTCATGGAGTCAATACCTTATGGATATTGAAATTTTTTTGATGTTTTCTTAGCTGGTAGCCAGTTAGAATTAAAATCATTTTTGAGTTCACACTCATTTTTAAACATATGCATCCCTTTTCTTTGTGACAAAGGACAGACTGACAATGGAAGGGGGTTTCCTTTTTTTCCCACTTTCTTTTATCTAAAATTGTTCGTATTGATGATGAAGACCAAGTCTTCGAAACTATAGTGTCAAACAACCAAATAATATATATATATACAGATATATCATTTCGATATATATGTGTGTATGTTTATTTGCATCAAGCAGAGGACAACCTCTTTGTTTCTCTTTGTGAACAAAATAATAATAAATTTGGGGGAATTTCGTAAACCTTTTCACAACACTGTACGCTTTCTGTTAAATTAACCTAAGGCCAAATACTCTTAAAGGGTAGAGGCTTTGTAATTGTAGTAAAAATTGCAGAAAAAAGCAGAAACTTTTCTAAAACACGGCACGATCTCAGCAAATTATCTAATTTTTTATTCCAATAAAAAATTTGAGCTAGAAAGCTGAAACCTGGTAGAAATTGGCTTCTTATTAATACAAACTTTTGTGATTAATTTAAGCTCATTAACTATAATCGTTGAATACATATACATTCTAATTTAAAATAAAATATATACTATATATTATTTTAAATTATTTATTATTTTTTCTTTTTTGCGAATTTACGTACCATTGAAAAGGGGAGAAATTCTCCCGAAACGTTTGGTGTTTTCTTGATTGTTTTTTTGAAAGATTTGTATTTTTTAATATTTCATTATTCGTGTCCATGATTAAAAATTAAAAGAATCGTAGGGAGTTGGACTTGACTTTAAATTAAATTCAAAGTTTTTTATTTAAATAGGCCAAACGTTTTGTTGCTGAGTTCGCAAACTTTTCAGGCTCATTTATTAAACTTATTTGTCTAGGGTTTTGACTAAGAACTAAGAGAAAAACAGACAAATAAGTTTAATAAATGACTCACTGAAGAAGCTGGGAACCAGCAATAAAATGTTAAGCCTATTTAAATAAAAAACATTAATCTTTAATTTAAAGTCAAGTCCAACTCCCTTCGATTCCTATAAGTATTTTTTTATTTGATACAATCAATAACTAATTTTTTCTTTGATATACTATAAATATATCATATTCTAAGACTACAATTCCCTTACGCAGTCTAATTAACCCATATATGCTTCTTGACCAACTATCCTTAACGAGTAGCGTTTTAATTTTAGCAGAAAATTGAGGAAAAATTGAATTTCAAGCCAATTTTGCTATATTACATTTTTTTGGTATGTGTAAAATTTGAGATAAAAACACTGGAAGAATAACGACTTCCTTATTTACTCCTATATTTTTCGGCCCCAGAAAAAAACATATTTAGTTAATTTTTTATTATTACCTACATTAAAATAGTAATTCTTTAAGGAATAGTAAATAATCTCATAAAAAAAATATAATAATACCTAATCATTTATATATATAACCAGCTAGGAAGCCCGCCTTCGGCGGCCATATTGCTGGCCAGGTAATCCGGGCAAATTATTCATATAAATATTATGACAAATTTCAGATCATTAGCTTCAACCGTTTGGATATACATAATTATATATAATACTAGCTGCTCCAGACGTGCAGAAATATTTATTTAACGCATTGGCTAAGCACGATCGCTATCTGACCAATCAGAATCGTTCTAATAATTTAAAGCTTTGCCATTGTCTATGCACTGGCAAATCAGGTCGTTTGGATCATACAAACATACATACATACTTTTCCATTATATATATATATAGATATAAATATATAATTCATTTTATATAATGAAATAAAACATTTCTACCTCACAAGGACGCACTCAGAGAAGGGCCCTAGCCCAGGCGCGGATCCAGACCTCTGTTTGGGGGGGGCGGTCGCCGGTATATAAGATCTACTTTTGATCTCGGAAGTGTCACGATCGAATTGTCCAAGCGGGGGGGGGGGGGCTCAGAGGCGCCCCCCCCACACACACACACACATAGTACTTTATTTTCTTCAATTTTAAAATTTAATGTTATAAAAAAAAATTAAATAAACATATAAAAAATGTTGATCTCCATGCTTTGGGGGGGGCGGTCGCCCCCATCGCCCCCCCCTGGATCCGCGCATGCCCTAGCCCGCCTCGCCCCAGAAATCATTTAGGCTACACCGAGGGATGATCCGCGATAGGAAGTAGGTGTACACCTCTTTGGAAGTATTTTGGAACTACTTGGAAATATTTGAAAGTACTTGGAAATATTTGGAAGTGCTTGGGAATATTTGGAGGTACTTGGGAATATTTGGAAGTACTTTGAAATATTTGGAAGTGTTTGAGGATATTTGGAAGTATTTGGAAACATTTGAAAGTACAAGTGGAAGTAGGTGTTCAGCATATTAGGTCGCGGTTCACCCCTCGGTCGACACGATATATAATTTGGAATTTATAAGGGGTCCAGAGGGCATTTAAAGGGTTGTTAGAATGCAGGGGGATTAAAGATGGGGTCCAGGGGGTGAGGCCCATCTCAGCTAGTATACAATAAAGGAAATATATCTATCATATCTTCATTTTTTTATTGGAATATTTTTGTTTCATTAGTCATTAGTGTCCATGTATATTTATTTATACCTCAGGTAAAGATTTTTTCGATAGATAGCCATATAATTTCTATTATTTTATCTACATTATCAAGCGTTAGATGCACGTGTGCAAAATATTCGCAATATTGAAGTTGATTAATCAAAGCGATTTTATAATTCAGTGATAGCAGTATATATGCTTTGTTCATCGAGAAACGAAATGCAATCAATCATTCCACGAATAAACATCGCGTCTACTTAGAGGGATCATTTTAACCCATCCAAGATACTTATGTATATCATTTATACACCGATATGCTGATAAGCCTGGATAATATGTAATAGATCCTTCCACTCACAACTGACAGATCCTTTTATTTATCACTCTTTCCATTATTTTTCCAATCCTTGAATTTTTTAGATTTCTGGATTTATTTTTTACATGTTATTTAATTATTTCACAAATCTACATTTTTCTCATAGTTATGGATACGCAATGGTATAAATCCGACATTCATAGATATAAATAACGTTAAAGTTGGTCTCTAACATTGAACGAATTTCACTGTAATGCATTTTGAACTATATTTATATCTTCCCTTTCTTCTTTAATACTAAGTACCTGGAGGCACCGAGCGATGCTCGAACTTCTTCCTTCAGTTAAAACGTTTATTTTAATATTATTTTTAATTTAAAATTTTTGATAAAAAGGTCGATTTTTATTTGAGAGGCGTTTTCAAATTAAAATAAACTGCAACGGATCGTTGCTAAACTTTATCCAAATTCATTTGAAATATTAATATGTTTGTTCCTTTATTATTAATCAGATATCACTTGCAATTTGTAGTTCATATTGAAATTAATTCAAAAATAATTCTCATTTAAGAGTCGAGGAATAACCATTCTACATTGGATTTTTGACGTTTCGGTTTTTATTGCGTAACCATTGCTGAAGACATAGAGGAATCGACTTAAAATCAAAAATAGCTATCGATTCTCATCTAATACTTGAGGAATAACAATTCTACATTAGGTTTTTGACGTTTCGATTATTATTGGTAACCATTGCATGAAGACATGGAGGAAACGACTTAAAATCAAAAATAACGATCGACTCTTATCTAATACTAGAGGAATAACCTTATTGAATTCCATTTTCGATGTTTTGACTATTAATGAAACCTCTACTGAAAATGTAGAAGAATCGACTTAAAATCAAAAAGACTAAATTCTTTTATGGCAAACAACTCAAGCTTGAGTTGTTTACCAAAAAAGAATTTAGTCTTTTTGATTTTAAGTCGATTCTTCTACATTTTCAGTAGAGGTTTCCATTAATAGTCAAAACATCAAAAATGGAATTCAATAAGGTTATTCCTCTAGTATTAGATAAGAATCGATCGTTATTTTTGATTTTAAGTCGATTCCTCCATGTCTTCAGCAATGGTTACCAATAATAATCGAAACGTCAAAAACCTAATGTAGAATTGTTATTCCTCAAGTATTAGATGAGAATCAATCGCTATTTTTGATTTTAAGTCGATTCCTCTATGTCTTCAGCAATGGTTACCAATAAAAACCGAAACGTCAAAAATCCAATATAGAATGGATATTTCTCAAGTATTAGATGAGAATCAATCGCTATTTTTGGTTTAAAGTTGATTTCTCTATGTCTTCAGCAATGGTTACTAATAAAAACCGAAACGTCAAAAATCCAATATAGAATGGATATTTCTCAAGTATTAGATGAGAATCAATCGCTATTTTTTATTTTAAGTCGATTCCTCCACGTCTTCAGCAATGGTTACTAATAAAAACCGAAACGTCAAAAATCCAATATAGAATGATTATTCCTCAAGTACTAGATGAGAATCAATCGCTATTTTTGGTTTAAAGTCGATTTCTCTATGTCTTCAGCAATGGTTACTAATAAAAACCGAAACGTCAAAAATCCAATATAGAATGATTATTCCTCAAGTACTAGATGAGAATCAATCGCTATTTTTGGTTTAAAGTCGATTTCTCTATGTCTTCAACAATGGTTACTAATAAAAACCGAAACGTCAAAAATCCAATATAGAATGATTATTCCTCAAGAACTAGATGAGAATCAATCGCTATTTTTGGTTTAAAATCGATTTCTCTATGTCTTCAGCAATGGTTACTAATAAAAACCGAAACGTCAAAAATCCAATATAGAATGATTATTCCTCAAGTACTAGATGAGAATCAATCGCTATTTTTGGTTTAAAATCGATTTCTCTGTCTTCAGCAAAGGTAACGGATAAGAAAACAACGCAGTTGCTATGGTTACTCATAAAAATTCCTCCCAAATTTTTAGCATTTCACAGAGAGAAGCCTATCCATTCTTACTTAAGTTAGGTTAAATGAGCTATATTAAAACGATCAAATGAATAAATTTAAAATTTTTTTAAAAGTACTATCTTACTTTAGAGTAAAGTACTTTAAAATATAATTTTACTAAAAACTTTATTTAACCTTTTTTGTGGTCCCCAAGGTACTTAATTAGGATATTAAATTTCATCAAAATTGGTTAAGTCATTTTCAAAATATTTAGAAAAAAATAAAAAAGTACCGAAATAAAGTACTAATGTTTGTGGGCCGATATGTACCAAAAACTAATCAGCGCTTCATTTTGTTAAACTAATGGTAGGTTTTCAATTTCATTTCAATCGGTGCAACGGTGTGGAAAAAATCGTGGGCCAAAAAAGCGATAACATCCATCCATACATACATCCATCCATCCATACGCACGCACTAAATGAAAAAATCGCCCTTTTTGGCCTCTCGACGAGACCCCATGTAATTTTTGACAAAACCGTCACGTGTTAAAATTCAACCTATATGAATACTACAATTTGTGACTTTAATTGAATCCATGGGTTCCGTAGTCTTTACCTGAGGACCCTTTGAAGCCACGCTTGCCCCGAGAGCGATTACAATACTTTACCCATGCTTTGCATTGGATAAAGTAAAAATACAAATATATATAGTATTCGCCCACTGTACCCCCACCCCCGAAACCTCGTCCTACCCCCGGATCCTCCACCACTACACCCCACCTCCTGCACCTGTTTTGATTCAACCATATGATTCATTTTTATTCATCCAATGTTAATAAATAAAACCTATCAAAATGTGTTGTTTTTTCAGAAAATTGACACCTGCTTATGCGAAATATATTTTTAAATAAATTCTTGAATATTTTTTATTCTATTAAATAAATAAAGTTCTTTATAAAAACAATTATAAAACGTTTATTAATATTTTTAACGTTTATGGAGTACAAAATATGTTAAAATCCACAATCACAATACTTCTTCGAGGCCTTTTAGAACAATGAATTAAGGCAACCCATTGTCTGCCTGGGTAGAAAAGGAAAAGGGAAACATTTTGTAAAACCCTAAGAATGGGATTTGTCTACCTGAGAATAATTAATTTGATTACGAAAAAACCCATCAAAAACAATTTTGTCAAAGATGAGACCGTGACAGATCGAATTGTTACCCCAAAAACAAAAAGGGGTCCTAACCCGTGAATTTCATCAAAATCGGTAGAGTCGTTTTCAAAATATAACCAAGATACAAATATATAAACAAACAAATATATATACAAACAAATATATATATATATGTACAAATAAATATACAATTTTTGCTCGTTTAATAAGAGTAGATTAATATCTCGGATTTTACGTCATTTATTATAAGAAAATTTTTGTAGATCTTGTATCGTGGCGTTAAGGGAGTTCGGGACAGCTTATCTATCTGGTTGATCTTCGAAAAATCTTTTGTATTTCTGCAGAGTGACAACATCTGCCTAATATTTTTTTTTTTTTTGGCTTTTTCGGCCTTTCTAACCATAAGCCAATTTACGATACTATATATTTTTTAAATTTTGTCTCTACCCCGGGGGTCAGATTTAATCAATTTTTTTAATAAAAAAATTGTTAATAATGAGCTTAATTTCAAATAAAAATCTTTGTTTTGATAATTTTAATAAAAAGAATATTGAGATAAATTTTTTCTCATTATAAAAACATTTATTTAACACAAAAACGATTTTAAAAAATAGAGTTGAAATTCTACACTCGTGCTTTTGTTATATTCTGTTGGCTGCAAAATAACTTTTTATTTTTACATTTATGAATAACTAATTAATTAGACTGTCAAATCTATCGAAAAATGTATCATTCGATACATAAAAGTTTAATTATTAGTCTGTATAAATTTGTTGAAAATGGTATAATTTGTATAGAAGTTATAGCCCTTTTAAAAGCTCGCTCCATTTACTTCCATATTAAAAGGACAATTTTCAATAATATTTATTTCTCGGTAATGGGGCAGACGGTCAACTTCAAATTTCGGGAATAAATATTTAATACTTCAATGATTCGATGGTAAAAATTTGAGAATTTTCTTTTAAAAATGATAAACAGTCCCGAACCTCCTTAATGAGGGATACAAATTTTATTTTGTTCTTTTTTATTGTATTGAAATTTACTTTTTTTTTTTAATTTAAAAAACATGAAGCAAACTTTAAAAGGTGGTTATTTAAAATTTATATTATTTTCGAATAATATTATTGTTGGTGTAGGTCATGAAAAAATGTTAACGGTGAAAGGGGATCGTGATGAAAAAAGTTTGTATAGCTCTGGTAATTTGAACTAAAAAGAATTACAAATTTCTCTATTGCGTTAGAGAGAGATCATTTATTTGGTCAGAACTTATAACTATACATAAAGAGAAGCAAAGAGATTGTCCTCTGCTTGATGCAAATAAACATACACACATATACATAAAAAATATATGTGTGTATGTTTATTTGCATCAAGCAGAGGACACCCTCTTTGTTTCTCTTTATGAATCAAAACTCTAGTCTAATTATGTTGGCTGCAAATAACATTTCATTTTTACATTTACGAATAACTAATTAGCTAGACTATCATTCTATCTCTCTATTGAAAAATGTATCATTCGATTCATAAAAGTTGAATTATTGATCTGTATAAATTTGTTGAAAATGGTATAATTTGTATAGAAGTTATAGCCCTTTTAAAAGATCGGTCCATTTACTTCCATGTTAAAAGGACAATTTTTAATCATTTATTTCTCGGTAATGGGTCAGACGGTCAACTTCAAATTTCGGGAATAAATATTTAATACATCAATGGTAAAAATTTGAGAATTTTCTTATAAAAATGATAAACAGACCCGAATTCCCTTAAATCAACATTTTTAATCAAAATCGTTAAAAAGTTACTAAAACACCTTAAAAAGTGAAAAATGAAAATATTTTCAAGACTTGGTTTGCGTTCCGCAAATTTCTGTAATAAGGCAATTTTTCTCAGCGAACAGTTTTTTAATACCAACACCTGTGCCAAATTTTAGCTCACTAGCCTCAACCATTTGACACCTCTCCAAAGACTGTCGATGAAGGTCAAATCTTCGAAACTATAGACTCAAATAAATAAATTATATATATATTTACTTATATTTGCTATATATGTTACAGTAAAAACCCGTTTATAGTAAGAACTTGCACTTACTAGTTAAAACTCGTTTCATTGAATACCTTTGTGGCCACTAGAGTTTACTGATGTTGGTTGAGTTTGGTTGAGAAACTATTTTATTATAAAGTGAAATCAATGGGGCTGTTCTGTGGTTGATGCAAATAAACAAATTATACATATATATGTTGGAGTAAGTTTTTTAGTAAGAATGGGTTCTTACTAGTTAAAACGCGTTTCACTGAATACCTTTGTGGCAACTAGAATTTACTGATGTTGGTTGAGTTTGGTTCAAAGGTCTAAAATCTTCATTGTTGACCTTCCGTCTCATTTTAGGTGTTTATTTTCAAAAAATTTTAAACGAAAATCTCAAAAATTAGAAGCAAAGTTAAAGAGGATGTAATTTTTGACATTTACCTTTACAAATTTTGAAAATAAACACCCAAAATAAGGCGGAAGGTCAAAAATGAAGATTTTAGACCTTTGAACCAAACTCAACCAACATCAGTAAATTCTAGTTGCCACAAAGGTATTCAGTGAAACGCGTTTTAGCTAGTAAGAGGGTTATTACTAAAAACGGGTTTTTACTGCAAAACATATATGTATAATATGTTTATTTGCATCAAGCAGAGAACAACCCCATTGATTTCACTTTATAATCAAATACTTTCTGCTTCTTTTTGATTACTATTAAATACATATATTAAATATTAAGAAAAATATTCATCTTCGGGTTTTTACTGCAAAACATATATGTATAATATGTTTATTTGCATCAAGCAGAGAACAACCCCATTGATTTCACTTTATAATCAAATACTTTCTGCTTCTTTTTGATTACTATTAAATACATATATTAAATATTAAGAAAAATATTCATCTTCTCATATACTTAAAAAACATGTATAAATCTACTCTTATTAGCTCTGAGGGTTCTGACGTCAAACCTAGTTCAATTTGTATTCGGGAAAAAATAGTTATTCCTAGATCTATATATACATCCTTGATATAAAATGAACTTGTTTTATTTATTTATCGATTGCTTCCTTTATGTTATTGTAAGTAAATTATATTTCTTTACTTATCTCTATAAAAATCGTTTATTTGTTTGGAAATATCAAAATAATTCGTTTATTTACAAATATCCCTCGCTTTTATGTCTGTTACAAAAAGTATTAAGTTGATAAATGAAAGTCCATCAGCGACCAACTTAAAGGCTTTAATAATAAAAAAAGTTCATAAAAGAAAGCTTGGTTCGTTGAACAACCTCTTCACTGAGTGAAAAAAATCCCAAGGTTTTAATATACTTTTCCGCTTGAAGAGATGTATGTGCTTTTATCGTTGAGAATTAAAAAAAAAGCCCTAAGAGAGAAATTAATTGATGAAACCGTTGGCAATTAGCGAAATCTTTTTAGGTTTTTTTATGTGTTTAGAAATAAAAAATAAAGTATGCAAACAAAATGCTAATTTGTTCAAAAGTCTACTATTACATCAAGTTAGATTGAATTCTCAAACAAATAAAATCTTATTACCATAAATGGATTTTAATTTAAAATATCCATGACTAGAATGCGGGAAAGAATTACAATCTTCTTTTTTAACACCGATTGTTAATACATTTTATATTTTACATACTCGTAATATTTTAAACAAATTTGTATATTGTAACACCTCTTTTTTTGGAATATTTTATTCTAGTACTTTTTTTACAAACACACAGGAAATTTAAACAGAGTGGACTGCATACTGAGGGTTCCATACCTAATATCATCCAAAATATGGAGAAATAGGTATCAAGTTTTTTACTTTATCATACAGTGTATGGTCAAGTATTGTAATAGTGCATGAAAAAAGTGTTTTTTTATCTCCTTTTTATCGAAATATCTAAAAAACGGCTGAAACTATTTTAATAAAAAAATTCGGCGAAACCATAGCATTTCGGTCTACAAAAAAGCCCTAATAAGTGAACATCAAAAAAATTATATTTTTCGAGATAAAAATTGTTTTGTCAAAATGTTTGTTAGTCTGTTTAGTCTCTGTTAGTTACCAAATTACCAAATTTTGTGGACGAGCTTGCTCAAAACTAGTGTGAATATTAAAACCAAATTTCTCACTTAGTTTTGGTGCATTGAGATTAAGAGCTGATTAGATTTTGGTGCATATCGACCCAAAATTAAGGGGGTGGAGGGGGTTACAAATTAAAAATCTAGGCCATTTGAGAAAACTCAACCAAATTTTTTATACATAATGCATGGGCCCCCAGAAGTCTAAAAATGAAAAAACTAACCGCACAAAATGGTGGGGTCAAAAAATAAAAATATAGCCCCTTGTAACAAACTCAAACAAATTTTGTATACATAATCCGTGGCCCCCCATAAGACTAAAAATGCAAAACCTAACCACCCAAAATGGGGGGGGGGGGGAGGACAAAAAATGAAAATATAGGCCCGTGAACCACACTCAGCCAAATTTTGTATACATAATTCGTGTGCCCCCAGAAGTCAAAAATGCAAAAATTACCCCCTCTCCTACATGATTATAAATAATTTTATTAAATACTAAATATAAGAGAGGGACCAGGCTGTATGGTAAAGTCAAGTTGATGGCCACATCAGAACGTGTCAATTTATTTTTGTTTCTAAGGAGAAAATATGGTAATATTTTTTTTTGTTGATAATTTTAAGTTACGTGGCTTGTAAATCTCTGTAGGTACAATACTCATGTAAACAAGGGTACTTTGACACTCTCGTACACTCATTTTGAAGTGAATTAAATAAAAAAATAGCCTCCTTCTAGTTAATGATATCTTCTCAGGGATTCCTCACTCGCCATAATAATAATAATAAAATATTTTCGTCAGTATAAAAATTTGATCCTTTTTTACTTTATCCAATGCTAAGCATGGGGAAAGTATTGTAATCGGGCTCGCGGCAAGCGCGACTTCAAGTGGTAGATAATTTTAAACTAACTATCGCTCGGCGAAACACCACTGCTCAAGTTATTAAAACTCAGTAAACTAGATTTCATCTATCTTTCTGAGATCAGACTTGTGATTCCGATTTCTTTCTTTCTTTCTATTCAATAATTTACACCCCCTCGCTCATTCTACATCATGTCTACGTTGAGCATCCACTATTCCAATATTCGCGGTCTCTTTAGTAATAAAACTTCCGTTTTCCAGCATCTCGAAGACGAAAGACCCTCCATTTTGGCCCTCACTGAAACCCAAATTGACACAAACAAATCCGATACTCCAGATCTCAAATTCGGAAAATATATTCTACACCCCAAATTCCGCCGGTATAACGGCGTCTGTTGCTACGTTCGCGATAACATCCCCTGCGAACGACTTGGGTTTTTAGAAAAAAAAGCTTACGACGCATTATGGCTTAAAATTAATACTAAGACCTCAAGTAGAATTCTCTGTACAATCTATAGATCTCCAAATGATAAAAAATTTAAAGAATTTTTCGACTATCTCGGCAATTGTGTGAATGTAATTCTCTCACGTTTTCCAAATTCTGAAGTCTCTTTCCTAGGTGACTTCAATGTACACAATAAGGACTGGTTGACATTCTCCAGGTCCAACACCCCTGAAGGCAACGCTGCTCACATATTTGCAACTTCATATGACTTAACCCAAATTATAGATCGCCCCACTAGGATTCCGGACAACACAAATGACACCCCATATCTACTCGACCTCTTTCTGTCATCTGCCCCTTCTCAATTCTCTTTTATTATCTCTGCACCTCTAGGTAACTCAGACCACAACTTAATTAAAATAAAATCACATATCAACTTAGTAAAACCCACTCTACCCTGCCCAAAGCCCAGAGAAATAAGGCTTTTTCTTAAAGCCAACTGGGATGAAATGCGTAACTTCTTTAGCTCTTTCCCATGGAATGATTACTGCTTCAGAAACAAAAATGCCACCGAATGTGCCTCTGCATTCTCTGAAGTGATTCAAATGGGCATTGAGTTATATGTCCCTTTCAAACGGGTAATTGGAAAACAGGACTCCAAGCCCTGGTTCAATAAGTCTTGCTCCGAAGCAGTTAAACAAAAAAATCATGCTTTCTATAATTGGTCTTCGACACCATCAGAGGATAATCGCGTTCTCCTCACTAAAGCCCGCGCCCACTGTAAAAAAACAATCGATAATGCGATGAAGTCCTTCATTCAGAAAAAAGCTGACAGGCTAGCAGCTTGCCCCAGCAATTCAAACCAATTCTGGTCCCTTGATAAGTATGTAAAAAGAAATTTTACAAACTCATCATTTCCACCTCTCAATCTCTCCGACAACTTGATAGCCATTGACGCCCCCGACAAAGCCGAAGCTTTTGCCTCATATTTCGCGTCCAACTCAAACCTGGACGACAAAGGGCTTGAACCACCCACATACCCCCCAGTACTAATATAATGTCAGATACTGTTTTCAGGATACCAGCAATTCTAAAGATCATCCAGAATCTAAAGAACAACTCTTCTGCTGGCCCCGACGATATCCCTGCCATTCTCATTAAAAAATGTGCCCCTGAACTTGCTCCTATACTATCCAAATTATACAATCTCTCCTATAACTCTGGAATATTTCCGGAAGCCTGGAAACTAGCCAGAATCCAACCAATTAAGAAAAAAGGCGATTCTTCCAACATAAAAAACTATCGACCTATAGCGATCACTTCTGTCTTATCCAAAATTATGGAAAAGGCCATCAACGAGCAAGTTCTACGACACTTAGAGTCAAATAAATTTATCCACGATAGGCAATACGGCTTCAGGCAATCCCGGTCGACAGGTGACATCCTAGCATATGTAACTCATATCTGGAACAAAACCTTGGAGGCCGGGAATGAGACCCTCGCGGTAGCTTTAGACATTTCAAAAGCCTTCGATATGGTCTGGCACAAAAATCTTCTTGCCAAATTGACCTCCGTCGGCCTTGCACCGAAACTCTGTAAGTTGCTCGAAAGTTTTCTTTCAGACCGTAGTATTAAGGTTGTCATCGATGGAATATCATCTTCCCCCTTCCACACCAACGCTGGAGTTCCTCAGGGATCGGTTATCTCCCCTACGCTTTTTCTTATCTATATCAACGACCTTCTAAACTTGCCCTCCAATCCGGTACATTGTTACGCAGATGACAGCACCCTACATAACGCCCCTACATCGCAAAACCGTGCAGACATTGCCTCTTCAATTAATTTAGACTTATGCAAACTTAAAAACTGGGGATCCCAAAACTTAGTTAACTTCAATGCAGGGAAAACTCAGTGTTGCCTTATTTCTAGGCGCGTCGACAGAAACCTCCCAAACATATCATTCGACTCAAACTCACTAGAATTCAGGGATAAAATTTCAATGCTAGGCGTAACTCTAGGGTCTGACCTTTCATGGAATGACCATATCTCAACCACTGCTAAAGCTGCAGCGCGCAAGCTTGGTCTCCTATTTAGGTCTAGACGCTGTTATACTCCCAGTCAACTTCTTATGCTGTATAAGGCTCAAATTCGTCCCTGTCTCGAATATGGCTCTCATCTGTGGAGGGGTGCCTCCAAGCATTCTCTTGCCACACTGGATGCAATTCAGAAGCGAGCAATTAAACTAATAGGAGAACCGGCTCTAACCAACTCACTCGACTCCCTGGCTCACCGAAGAACCGTTTCTGCCCTTTCCCTGTACTACAGATACTATCACGGTGTCTGTTCAGTCGAGCTGAAATCAATTATCCCACCTAATGCCCTCTTTACGCGAAACACGCGGTTTTCTAACGCTCAGCACCCCTTCGCTGTCAAATTGGATAAAATTCGAACAAGCGCTTTCGCCAACTCTTTTATCCCTTTGACCTCCAGAGACTGGAACTCGCTCCCTGCTACCATCTTTCCCGCGACTTATAACCTTCAGCTATTTAAGACCCGTATCCACAGATACCTTCGACCCCCGCCCAACCCATAAAATTCTTTCTTCTTCTTTTCACGATGGAGGGGCCAACCCAGGCCTTTAGGGGTTGCACCTTTTTTGGTGTAACTCCTTCTCTCATCATTATCATAAAAAAAAAAAAAAAAAAAAGGGTCCTCAGGTACTAAGGAACCCATGGATTCAATTAAAGTCACAAATTGTAGTATTCAATTAGCTTGAATTTTAGCACGTGACGATTTTGCCAAAAATTACATGGGGTCTCGTCGAGAGGCCAAAAAGTGCGATTTTTTCATTTAGTGCGTGCGGATGGATGGCTGTATGGTTGGATGGATGTTATCGATTTTTTGGCCCACGATTTTTTTCACACCGTTGCACCGATTGAAATGAAATTGAAAACCTAGTATTAGTTTAACAAAATGATTAGTTTTTGGTACATTTTGGCCCACAAACATTAGTACTTTATTTCTGTACTTTTTTCTAAATATCTTGAAAATGACTTAACCAATTTTGATGAAATTTAATATCCTAATTAAGTACCGTGGGGACCACAAAAAAGGTTAAATAAAGTTTTTAGTAAAATTATATTTTAAAGTACTTTACTCTAGAGTAAGATAGTACATTTTTTTAATTTTTAATTTTAAATTCTCTTAAAATTTATTCATTCGATCGGTTTATATTAGCTAATTTAAACTTAATTAAGTAAGAGTGGATAGGCTTCTCTCTGTGAAATGCTAACAATTTAGGAGGAAATTTTATAAGTAACCATAGCAACTGCGTTGTTTTCTTATTCGTTACCTTTGCTGAAGACATAGAGGAGTTAAAATCAAAAATAGCGATTGATTCTCATCTAGTTTAAATACAATCCGATTAAAATTTTAATAAGCTTTTCGATTTAGGAGAAAATAAATGCAGGTAACTTTTGAAAATTTTCTGTTTAACTTTGCATAAAGAAATTGTAGCGACACTAATAGGGTTTCATTTTACTTTTGTACGGAACCTTAAAAACAGCTCGTTTTAGTATTAAGGAACCCTGAAATGTGAAGTTCTAACAAAATATTGTTTTCATCAGTATTGGGATGATGAGTTTCATGAACTGTGCTCTGTGTGACTATAAAGTAATAAATGCTGCTTATCTCCATAACTGTCCATTTTGGATAAAGGGAATGAACAGGCCCAATTGATTTCAAATTGATATTTAACAAATTTAAATTTGGTTTACGGTTAAAAAATATGATAACAAGAAAATATTATTGAACTTTGGTTACTTGTTATTTATTATACCCTGGTTTACTAATTAGCTCATAAATGTACCTCGTGCATAGGATGGAGTTTTCAATTCACTTAAAAGCTAATTTAGATGCAATTTTAAAATATACTGAAACGTGGAGAGAAATAATTTTAAATCAACTGGTATGTTCACCACACGACTTTCACATTTTCATTTATTTGAAGTCATCGCGACACTACTAATTTACACCCTCTTCCTTTATTTCGTTTTCTCCTCCCCCTAACTTTCCCAATCATACCTATTTCCAAAAAAATTATTATTTGTAAAAGTTTTTCCAATTTAAGTATATTCAGTTTTCTCTGTCTTCTGGAGATGGACTGACAACCCGAAATATATCGAATTCTTAACTCATTTTTGTTTTATTTCATTTTTTGTGAAACCTACCTCGCAATTTTACCCAATATTATATAAAAATATTTCACCTAGAACCGAAGGGTGAACCGCGACCTAATATGCTGTACACCTACTTCCAATTATTTCCAAGTACTTCCAAATATTTCCAAGTACTTCCAAATATTTCCAAGTACTTCCAAATATTTCCAAGTAATTCCAAATATTTCCAAGTACTTCGAAATATTTCCAAGTAATTCCAAATATTTCCAAGTACTTCCAAATATTTCCAAATACTTTCAAATATTTCCAAGTACTTCCAAATATTTCCAAGTACTTCCAAAATACTTCCAAAGAGATGTATGCCTACTTCCAATCGCGGATTACCCCTCGTCTAGAATTTGTAACAGGAATGAGAGAAAAATTAAAAACACAGAGTTTTTATAAAATGAGCCAGACGTTTTGTCAATTTATTTTGATTTCCTCAGTAGACCATTTAAGGAGGTTCTTTCGCGATAATCCACACAAAAAGTTTTGCCTCGTAACCACTCTATGAATATGAACGGTGCTAAAATTTTAGGTTATGTTTTGTTAACGTAACTGTACTTTTTACACTACTATATTCTCTTTATGAATTTATCGTTTCCAAGCCATTGATATTATATCCCCTCCGCTAAAAATAATAGCCCAAATATGTTTTTTTATTTTTTATCAAAACTACGAGGTAAATAATTTCAATTTTTTTTTAAGTAACTCCGAATATATTATTCCGAGGGGTGAACCGCGACCTAATATGCTGTACTTCCAAATATTTCCAAGTACTTTTAAATATTTCCAAATACTTTCAAATATTTCCAAGTACTTCCAAATATTTCCATGTACTTCCAAAATACTTCCAAAGAGATGTACGCCTACTTCCAATCGCGGATCCCCCTCGCCTAGAACCAACACCTATCTCCTTAAAAGTATAGGTTGGTCCAATATTCATTTACAATCAAAATTTAAACATAGGGGATTTAATTATTCATTCGCAATTATTAGATTACTTGAAAAAAAAAGAAATTAGCTTTTATTTTTTGTAATTGATGTAAAAAACTTGCTTTTATATTACATAATGGTGAAAGAAATATAGCAAGTTCTCTCCTTTAATTGGAATCTCCCTCTTAAATTCTTTTTTGAAGCAAAATCAATACTGAATTGCTTTTCCTTGATACTTGTCTATTCCTTCTATATGGAAATGAAGTGAATAAACATGGTGTCGAATGTTTTAATTTATTCCTATTCTATTCATGTCTTTATTCAATTGATTTCTTGAAGAATTCTACCATCAAAGCTGACATATCGTTTTTGTTTTCACTTAGATAAACTTCACCCTATTACACTCAGTTCATTCAATCGTTTGACATTGATATACCATCAAAAGAGTCAAATATCACTTTTTAATAAAACATTTATTCAAGAAAAAAACTCATTATAGAAAATGATTTGATAGGGGGTAAGTTCTTATCAAAACAATGGCAGGGGTGCAAAAAAGAAAGTACTTTCGCACTTGGGTGGCTAAACGCACAAACGGTCTCATTAAATGTAACTAAATTAATAAGTTGTTGAAGGGAAATAAGGACAATAGCTTATGCAAGTATTTTTATTTTATGCCAACGTTTCGTCAATTTTGTTGACTTCTTCAGAGCTCAAACAAATTAATTTCTTTGCATATTTGTCATTTTATAAATTTATATTTATAGGCACATATATGTTGGCTAAGAATGAATATTTATAAAATGACAAATATGTAAAGAAATTAATTTGTTTGAGCCTGAGGAAGTCAACAAAATTGACGAAACGTTGGCATAAAATAAAAATACTTTCATAAGCTATTGTCCTTATTTCCTGCAACAACTTATTAATTTAATCGATGGATATAAATAATCAAAATGATTAAATCTAACATTATGGCAAATAATAATAATATTTATAAAGAGAAATCAATGAGGTTGTCCTCTGCTTGATCCAAATAAACATATAGAAAAGAAAAAATATTTATTGATTGTTTTATAGTTAATAGAGCAAGGGCGTGTAGTTTCACAGTGAATGAAATAAAACTCAAAGAGGTTTATACAAACTCAATATATTTCGGATTATTAGTCCATCATCAGGAGTTTACAATAATTAACTTGTAAACTCCTGATGATGTGACTAATAATCCGAAATATATTGAGTTTGTATAAACCTCTTTGAGTTTTATTTCATTCACTGTGAAACTACACACCCTTTACTCTATTAACTAACATCATGTTTCACCTAAAACCTACACCACTTTCCATAAGTAAGATTGTTTTATAATTAAAAAATACAAATCTTTAAAAAAAATCTTCAAAACTTTTATTTTAAATCTAAAAGTTTCGGGAGAATTTCTCTCTTTATCAATGGAATTTTAATTTGAAAATAGAAAAATGAAAGTTACTTTTACTAAGATTTAAAAAAACACACTGAAACGTTTGGATTTAAAATAAACGTTTTGAAAATTGTTTTTTAATAGATTTGAATTTTTTAAATAAACATAACTATATACTTTTTTACTTAGGAAAAGTAGTGTAGGTTTTAGGTGAAACATGATATTAATTAATAAAGTAAAGGGAGTGTAGTTTCACAGTGAATGAAATAAAACTCAAAGAGGTTTATCCAAACTCAATATATTTCTGATTATTAGTCCATCATCAGGAGTTTACAGATTAAAAAACATTGGTTTTTGAGTTTGTATAAACCTCTTTGAGTTTTATTTCATTCACTGTGAAACTACACTCCCTTTACTTTATGAAATAAGTATATACACATAATTTATTTTTAGAGACTATGGTTTTGAAGGTTTGACCATCAATCATCGGTTCTTTTAATTATAAATATCTTTATCTGTTATTTCTGATGGGTTCAAATACCCGATTGGATGTAGGTAAATTTGTTTAATCTTAATATCAAGCAGGTCATATAACAAACGAATACCTCCTTTTATTTAGGTATAAAAGTAAACATAGATATATGCTTTGTAATTGAATATTACTAATAGTGACAATATTTTTTTGCACATGAATGGCAGAAACATAAACATTCTTAATTAGTAGAGATTGTGGTGTTGGTGCAAGGTGAAACATCTTTAATAAAGATAAGAGTAAATAAATATTATATTTAATATTGATTTACTATTTTTAATTTTATTGTGAAATAAGTGACCTAGTATCCTCATCTTATAGTAAATCAATATTAAATATAATATTTATTTACTCTTATCTTTATAAACATTCTTGATAAATTTAATTCTTTTAATCATTCCAGCAAGTTTAATCGAAGCTGAACAAACAGATAATAATTTTGTCCAGGGAGAATGGTGTAGGTTATAGATAAAACATAATATTTAATAAATTTAAAACATAAATTGGTAGGTAGGTTTCACAAATAAAAGGCAAATTGCTTATGAGCAAGACTATGTATGGGAACTCCTTAAGTTTGGCTCATAACCCGAAATTTGGATGATCTTGCTCATAAGCAATTTGTCTTTTATTTGTGAAACCTACCTACTAATTTATATTTTTTAAATTTAAATTTAAATTTTATTAAACTAATACTAGTCAGTATTTCATTTCAACTTATAGATTCAATTTTGGAATTCTCTTTTTCAAATTTTCAAAAAATTTCTGCATTAAACTACCAAATTATGGTACAAGGGTCATTTTAAAATAACAAATATATAATTCATTGTAAAAAATTGATAAGTCATGTCTGATTACTTTAATCAGGTATCACCAAATACATTATTATTACCATTAAAGTTCTTTTAAAATTGAAACCAGACTAGATTCCATTAGATAGTCTTAATGGAGTTGTTAGAATAATCGAATATTGAGTCATTATCTTATATTAAATCATTCTAACATTCCTAGAATGAATTATGTATTGTTTCGAATTAAAGATGTCAAGAAAATTTTGACGAAACTTTTATCGATCAAATCAATATTAAAGGGGACCATAGACTGTCAAACAATTCCGCAACACAGGCTGTTGCGGAATTGTTTGACAGTGTATGGCAGTGTTTGATGTGTTGCGCAAATGTTTGACAAGTTTTAAAAATGTTTGAAATCTTTTGCACAACTGGAGCGTTGCGCAAAGAGTTGTGTTGTGTGTGGGCGAGTTGCGTAACATTTTTTAGCTGTCTGCCGGTTTTCTTGACGAAAGGTTCACTTGTGCAACGCAGCGTTGTGCATCATTTCTTCTTGTCAATGTATGGGCCCCGGAAAACGATGCGCAACACAACGTTGCACATCGCTTTGTTGCGCAATTTGTTTGACAGTGTATGGGCCCCTTTAGAAGAGGTTATTTTCATCTCAAAATTACAACCATATTTTTCCAATTTACTTTATTCTCTAATTTCATCTCGAGTGATTTAACTTGAAAAATACTTCTAAATATTTAGTAAATCAACTAACAATCAATTATTATTTTTTTACTTCATTTTAAAATTAAACGATATGAATTCATTTATAAAACATAATTATTTTCTATACATCTGCTTTAATTTCCGAAAGAAAAATTATTACTTTTTTTCTCTCACTTCGATTTCGAGTACAATTCTCAAAATTGAATAAATATACACATTTATTATTTGTTGAGTTGATCTAAATGCCCTTTATATTTCTCTTCAGTTGACAGTAGTGTGCTTTTATATGAAATATTATTATCTACTTATTTACCCTCAGGGGCTCCCATCTGGTTGGATACATGGTCGGCGACTGAACTTTAAATATTATTTTTTATGAAAAACACTCCGTCTTTCGAAATATTAGCAGCTGTTTTCTTTTCGCTTATATACATATTTGCAAACACCAAAGAGGACAAATAATACAATGGTAGATTAAGAGAATGGGCGAGAATTTTGCATATGTTGATTTTTGAAAAAAAAAAAAATTATGGTCAAGGAAAGGTCACTTTAAACACGTCCAAGTGAAGTAGTACTCACATACTGAGGATTCCGTACTTTTTCAAGTGTCATCTAGTCTAATTATTTTATAGTATCAAATTAATTTTCTAAAGATAAAAGTAAATAAATATTTTACGAGATATTAATTTACTATGAGTTAGTTTTCTAGGTCACTTGTTTCTACGTTAAAAATTAAAAAAATAAAATTTTTGAAATATATATATTTCGGGCTATCAACCCATCTTCAGGAATTACAGACATTAACTGATCATAAGTTTCCTATATTTGATTCAATCGCGAATCGAATGCAGGTGATTTTTGTCAGATATTAAGAAATAATAATATCCGAATTATTTTTTTAATTTTTAACGTGAAACAAGTGACCTAGAAAACTAACTCATAGTAAATTAATATCTCATAAAATATTTATTTACTTTTATCTTTAGAAAATTAATTTGATACTATTTAAAAATAATTAGACTAAAAACGCGATCAAAAACAATTATCTTTAATATGTTAATTAGAAAATTATTTAAAGACATTAACTGAGTTAATGGCCCGAAATATATAGGTATATTAAAAAAATTTACTTCTTTAATTTTTTTAATTTTTAATGTGAAACAATTGACTTAGAAAACTAACTCATAGTAAATTAATATCTCATAAAATATTTATTTACTTTTTATCTTTATTAAAGATGTTTCACCTTGCAAGAACACCACAATATCTATTAAAATTTTCTTGAGAATTTATGTACAAAAATTTGAATTTTGAACATAAAGTTTAAATTATTTCTTGATTAAATTAAAATTAAATTCTTCATTAAGTTCTTAGATACTTCGAAAATATTAGGTGAATTCATGTCAATCTGAAATTTCACAAAGATTAAAATTAAATTAGAGAATAAGGAAAAAATTCTATTATAGACCACAAAATCTAGCGGGATTCGAACCCGGATACGCCGCATTACGCTATGTAGATCCTTTTGCATACAATTCAATTTTTACTTTACCATACAGGGTATGGTCAAGTATTATAATCGTGCATGAAAAAAGTGGTTTTTTTTCCTTATTTTTTTCAAAATATCTAAAAACAGCTGAAACTATTTCGATTAAAAAAATTGAGCGAAACCATGGCATTTAGGTCTACAAAAAGCTCTAATAAGTGAACATCGAAAAAATTATATTTTTCGAGATAATAATTATTTTGTCAAAATGTCTGTTAGTTAGTTAGTTAGTCTGTGGGTTACCAAATTTGTGGACGAGCTAGCTCAAAAACTAGTGTGAATATCGAAACCAAATTTCACACGTAGTTTTGGTCCATTAAGATTAAGAGCTGATTAGATTTTGGTGCATATCGACCCAAAATTAAGGGAGGTCGAGAGGGGGTTAAAAATTAAAAATCTAGGTCGTTTGAGCAAACTCAACCAAATGTTGTATACATAATCAGTGGACCCTCCAGAAGTCTAAAAATGCAAAATCTAACCGCCCAAATGGGGGAGGGGGAGGGCGGAGGGTCAAAAAATGAAAATCTTTGCCATTTACCAAACTCAACGCAAATTTTGTATACATAATCAGTGGGTCCCAGGAGTCTAAAAATGCAAAAACTAACCCCCCCCCTACATGATTATAAACAATTTTATTAAATATTAAATATAAGAGAGGGGCCATGTTGTATGGTAAAGTCAAGTGGATGGCCACATCAGAACACGTCAGCTTATTTTTATTTATTTTCTGATTTAATTTAATTTGTAAATTGTCTTTTTAGGAGACCCCGTTCCGTTTGGGCCCTAGGCTTTAAGAGAAAATAATTTTCAAGATTTGGGGAATGTAATAATTTGGGCGGTATTTTAATATAAATAACTTTTTATTTAGTAAAAGATGAAGAAATTATTAGCCAATTTACTGTTAATTATTATTTTCGTAATTGTTAATGTTTATTATTATAATTATTTGGAAATTTCTTGGTTTATAGCTCCGTAAGGATTTCCAACTTTGTTAGCCAAAGAGGTTTGCATGCATAGTTAGAATAGTTAGTATAATTATTCTCTGCATTATTAATCTAGTTCTGACCTTTCAAGTTTAATTACACTTAATGAAATATTCATCTAAATTCTCTGTAGACTGAAAAATTATTTGAGAAAATATTTTATTATTTAAATTAAATTAATTTTTGATAAATAGATCCGATAAAGAACGGTATAACGAGCTCATCAAGATGGGTATCTAAGTTCAAATACGAACACGACCTCAGAAAAGGAAGAAGAATATTTGTTAGATGAGTTGACATTTATTTCAATTATTTAGAATTGAAATTGGTATAAAAAGTGAAAACTTTTTTAAATCTTGGAACACTGCGATTTTGACGGATTTATCGTCAGCGAAGGGTTTGAGCTAGAAAGCAGCAACTTTATAGAAATAAGCTGACGTGTTCTGATGTGGCCATCCAGTTGACTTTACCATACAACCTGGCCCCTCACTCTTATTTAATATTTAATAAAATTATTTATATTCATGTAGGAGGAGGGGTTAGTTTTTTATTTTTAGACTCCTGGGGGCCCACTGATTATGTATACAAAATTTGGTTGAGTTTAGTACAAGAGCCTAGATTTTTATTTTTTGACCATAGCCCCCCCCCCATTTTGGACGGTTAGTTTTTTCATTTCTAGACTTCTGGGGGTCCACTGATTATGTATACAAAATTTCCTTGAGTTTGCTCAAATGGCCTAGATTTTTAATTTTTAACCCCCTTAATTTGGGTCGATATGCACCAAAATCTAATCAGCTCTTAATCTCAATGGACCAAAACTACGTGTGAAATTTGGTTTCAATATTCACACTAGTTTTTGAGCTAGCTCGCCCACAAAAATTTGGTAACGCACAGATAACCAGACACTCAATCAACTTGAAACTATATATAAATATAAAAATATAATATATATTTTATTAATATTAAACTTAACACTTTTGAAGTTTTTCTTTTAGAGACGCACTGATATATTAATATTTCAGTATTTGGATTGAAAGCAATTCGAAAATAAACAAGACTATATCCAACAAAATATCATTTATTAGAAAAGTTTTTTTCCCTTTTAGTGTTCTTTCGAAACGGAGGATTTTCCCCTCCTTCCTCAGGGTTAGTTGGTGTGCAGAAAATACTTTATGACCTCCTATCATCAGTAGAATTGAGTGTACTAGTTCGTAAAATATTCTCTGCACACCAACCAACACTGTGTGAAGAGACAGGAAGGAAAGGTGCTATATACTTTCTTCATTGAACTTTTTGAATCCTGAGGAAGGAGGGAAAATCCTCTGAACCGTCGGTTTCGAAATAAAACTAAACTTTTCAAATAAATGGTATTTTGTTGGATATAGTTCTCTTGTTTATTTCAGGACTGTCTTCATCCAAATCGTGAGATATTAAACTTAACGTATAATAAAATTTTACCTATATCTTATATGATATAGCTCTGATTTTTTAAAATTATACAATATTCAATTGATATTCATTTTCAAAAAAAAAAAAAATGATAAAAATAGGTATCTCTTTAATCAAGTTAGAACACAAACCCAAAAATTTTTTTGGGGAAGGCAAAATTTTTTTGCCTTTGATTTTCGAAAATAAAATTTGAAGATAAATGTAAATCAAATTAAAAATTTTAAAATAGTGATTTTAAATAAAATTTTAAAATACACTTCTAGGAACCTCATTTGTTGGAGTATTAATCACTTAAAAATCTTTATTTTATTTTATCTTTTTTATTTTGTTTATTCGAGGTCAAGCATGTATTTTTTCTATTTATGTCTGTGTGGATTTCGATGCTCTAACTCGAGAACCATAGTCCCCACAAGGATGTTCCAAGTGCACCTGTTGGTCCAGGGGCCCGAACGTGACGTTTTTTTTAAGGGGGTATTTTTACAATGTAAAAATATTTCTACTAAAATATTCTATTCGTTCCTAAATAAAATTAAATTCATTTCTTAATATTTTTTTCAATTGTGATTTCCCAATTTATTTATTATATGTATTTACTGTATGTTATTATTAATATAACATCGAAGTTTTTTTTTAGTTTTTTTTGCATTTCGGCCTTTCTAGCCATAAGCCAATTTAAGACACTTATAATTATTTTTTAAAAAATTTTCTCTACCCAGAGATCAAATTTTAGCCGGGTGCCTTGAGTCGGATTCGAACCCGGGTCCACTTGGTTAGCAGGCTTGTACGCTAACCCCTAGCCTAATTCGACCCCAACATCGAAGTTAAATCGAAATAAATTTAAAAAATAAATAAATAAACTGATGTGGCCATCAATATAACTATATAGTAAAAAAACACTTTTTCCATGCACGATTACAATACTTGACCATACACTGTATGGTAAATTAAAAAAAAAAATTAAATTATGTTAGATCAGATGACTTTAAACTTGAATATAAATTTTCAATTCCATCGATTGACAAGCTCGTTATTTGGCCCTCTCATTCACACATGGATGGATGGACTCTAAAAGGGATAAAAAATCCTTCCAAATCGATCAATTTAAGTGCTAATAAAATCTATATACTAGTAAAATCCTTTAATGGAGAAATAAAAAATTTATGAGTAAAACTTAAAATTATTATTTGTAAAATGTGCAATCATATCACAACTTGTCTATATAAAATAGGACATAAAATTGAAAACATTTTTAAGACTCGGTTCGTTCTCTGCGTTTTTTGTTGATATGTTTTACTTTCACATTTATATTCTATAGAACATAGTAATGTGAAGTATTACGATCGCCTGCCTGGGTCCTGACACTTTGCGAGCTTCTATCTCGGTGATGAAAAAAGTTAATTTCATTTTGTAACTTCTAGGTGGAAGAAATCGATGCCCTTAATAGTTCGAAACCAGATTTAGAAATTAAAACCGGATATTATGCCCCCATAGCCCAAAAAGGGGCCAAAAATTCATTGGTCAGTGCATATGTATCTCCCCTGCGTTTCGCAACCATAAGTCTCAGTTCTAAGAAATTCGAAAGTTAAGCTCTATTTAGGCTAGAAGGAGTACAGCATCAAGCTTTTGGTTGAAATCAGAGCACCGGAAGTTGACTTTTACATGAAAGAGATTTTTCGTTTTTTTTTATTTTTTTTATTTACCTACTCAAAAATGGCACTAACGATTTTTTTTTAATATTGATGTACTTATTGAGTGTCATGAGTTATTAGTTGTGTATAAATTTTAATCCGATTGAAATAAAGGAAGGGGGTGTAAATTAGCAGTGTCACGATGATTTCAAATAAGTGAGAATGTGAAAGTCGTGTGACACCAGTTGATTTATGAAATTTCCTGACTTTCTACCAATAACTGCTAATTGTAAAAAATGTATTGCACACTGAGACCCCTATGGACCGGGGGTAGAATAAGTCCATAGTATCCTCTGCTTGTCGTAAAATGCGACTAAAAGGGGTTGGACGTGAGGGTAACAAGCTCACTCCGTAAAAATACCTCCCAGTCATGGAAGCAGGTCATTTGATTCCATTCAACAGGGAGAAGAATATTATATAGTAAGAAACCTAGATAAAACAAAAATAATAAATTAAGATTCTAAAGAAAAAAAAGAAGCACATTTCTTCTTTGAGAAGCTTCTTATATAAGAAATTTGGATTATATGTTTACTTGGCTGCCAAGCAGCCAAGTAAACATATATCGAGGGGTGAACCGCGAACTAATATGCTTTACACCTTCCACTTGTACTTCCAAATATTTCAAAATATTTCCAAGTACTTCCAAATATTTCCAAGTAATTCCAAATATTTCCAAGTACTTCTAAATATTTCCGAGTACTTACAAATATTTTCAAGTACTTAAAAATATTTCCAAGTACTTCCAAAATACTTCCAAAGAGGTGTACACCTACTTCCAATCGCGGATCACCCCTCGACATATATACACTTTACGCTCGATCTGAATGAAGCAAAACTGCCTGGTTTTTATTAGGAGTTGCCTCTCCCTAAGTAAATTCTTTGACTTCTTACTAATTAAAATTTGGAACTCATATAAATCATTCATGGGATGCAAACCCCACCTCTGATGGGATGCTTGTCCGAGGTCATTTAAAAGGCCTATTTTCCGAGCCTCGTCTCTGTGAGCTCCTTAGCTCAGTGGGTTAAATGAACATTGCTAGAGTAATTAAATAAGGACTAATTTAAATAATAAACGGCAATCCCAGGATTCAATTTTATCGGTTAAACATTTCACTGTCAAAAAATGTCAAATCACTAAAATTTGCGGAAAGTGTATCGAATTTTACTTCATTTTTATTTAAAAATTATCGAATATCCTTTTTTTGCTTTTGAATCTATTTAATGGATTCTAAAAGCTATAAGCACATCCTTCCAATCCATCAATTTAAGGGCTAATAAACAGTATACACATGTATATATAGTACCATATAATAGAAAAGAACGAGTTTATGCGTAAAATTTAAAGATGTTACATTTCATTTCCCGGCTTGTTTGTATAAAAGCCATTCGGGCGTAGAAAGCATTATCTAGTGGGCGTCGAAAAGAATAGACCATGAGGAAATATCAATATAGAAAGGACAATGTACCATTGTAGTGTGCGTGATATACGTATATAACGTGAGAAGGGACCAAGGCAAGGTGCTAGGTCAGCCAGCATCGATCAATGAACCAGAAAGAAATAACTCATGTGCACACCACTCTACTCTCACTTATCCTTCTTTTGAATTATCAATATAATGCTTAGGATTGAATAGAAGGGAGCCCAGAATTAAATAATACTTAATGATTATTTTCAATAAAGAAATGTTTCATAAAGAGAAATAAATAGGTTGTCCTCTGCTTGATGCAAATAAACATACGAATATATGGGGCATTCCACGCCAAATCGGACGGTTTGAAAAATTTCAATATTTAATTTCCTTCATTTTTTGACATTTTGCTTTACCATACAGTGTATGGTTGAGTATTGTAATCGTGCATGAAAAAAGTGTTTTTTCTTTCTTTTTTTCGAAATATCTAAAAAACGGCTGAAACTATTTTGATTAGCTTGAGCAAACTCAACTAAATTTTGTATACATAATCAGTGGGACCCCAGAAGTATAAAAATGCAAAAATTAACCGCCCAAAATGGAGGGGGGTGTAGTAAAATGAAAATCTTGGCCATTTACCAAACTCAACCACATTTTGTATACATAATCAGTGGGACCCCAGAAGTCTAAAAATGCAAAAACTAACCGCCCAAAATGGGGGGGGGGGGGGGCCAAAAATGAAAATATATGCTCATGTACCAAACTCAACCAAATTTTGTATACATAATCAGTGGGTCCCCAGGAATCTAAAAATTCAAAAACTAATCCCCCCTTTATGATTATAAATAATTTTATTAAATATTAAATATAAGTGAGGGGCCAGGTTGTATGGTAAAGTCAAGTGGATGGCCAAATCAGAACACGTCAGCTTATTTTAGTATCCATCAAAAAACTCTTCCTGGTAAATTTTGAAATTTTTTTGATCACCCGCTTAAAAGATATCGAATTTCGATTTTTCGCTCATAACTTTTTCAAAAATGGTCCAAAATCAATTTTTTTTTTAATTTTTGTTTTTTTAGATAATTTTTAGTAAAAAATACAATAAAACTATTTAAAGTGTTTTTATGTGCTATTTTTGAGTTTGAAAATTTGAATCTTGTTTTTGAAACTGTATGTATTCTTCGATTTTTTTGAAAAATTTTATTTTAAACTTCCAACCATTCTACAAATTTTAAGACCGGGTTGATAGTGGGCCAATACTATTACAATTATTAATATTTACAATTACTATTTTATTTCAATTTTCGATTTTGATTTTCTTTCAACAAACTAAAATACTAATTATTTATTTTGTTTAAAACACCTATTAATGATAAAAAGTGTAAAAATCAATTCAAAATAACTAAAAAAAGAGAACTAAATACCAAAAAGTGGTTTTAATAATGGTTAATATAGCGAATAAAATTTTTTTGAAATTTTTAAAAATCGAAAAAAATAGTAATATGCAAGTAATATGCAGAATACGTTAAAATATGCAAATATATGCATTAAAAATTGGCAAAATAAATTTTTTTATGCACTAATAATTAAAACTGAAGACAAAAAGACTATATATTTGAAGGAGTGCTATGAAAGAAATAAAATCATAAAGTAAGCTCTAGACACTAAGTGTCAAATATGTACTTTTTTTGCGTAAACATTGGACAAAATTCTCATTATATTAAAAAATCTTTAAACTCAAAGAAATATTAGGTGATCCGTTGCAGTTCATTTATATTTAAATTCAAATAAATACATTTTCTTTTAAATTCAAGACGGTTTGAGTTTTAATAGATAAGTACTTTCTTTTTATTTTAGATATATGCGCTCTGCTAGTACAATCGACCTCAGTGCCCGAGACCCGCGCGTCCGCCAGTTGAACCAGGCCCGCAGGACATGAAGACCCTCCTCTAGCAACATCCTCAATTTATTACCAATCAAGGTAAGATTTTGAATTATTTTCTATTTTAATTAATTAATTTTCACTTCTCTGAGTTAGAAATTTAAGAAATTAAAAAAATAAATAAATATTTTATTCGACCAAGACTAACTGATTCACTTTTTGATATGTAAAACAACTTGTTATTTTATTTTCTATATATAATCCATACATTTAAAGCATTTCGCTCTTTTTTAATTGTAATAAAAATATGTTAATGGAATCTTAATTATAAAGAGAAACAAAAGAGAAACAAAAGAGGTTGTCCTCTGCTTGATACAAATAAACATACATATATAAATCAAATATATATCTTCAGTGGCGTAGCCAGAAAAGTTTCATGGGGGGGGGGGGGTCAATCCACAAAGCAAATTATTTAGTGGGAATTTTTTTTATTAAAACAAATAGTCCAGTTAAATTGTGTTTTTACCCGGAAAGTTTTGAGTTAGTTGTAATTTCTCCGATACTTTGTGTTTTTGGATGTGCTGAATCCGAATATGAGGTTTGCTAACAAAATTTTATGACGGAATATTGTCAAAAAAGGTAAAAAAATCTCATTTTTTTGCGGTTTTTTGCTTATAACTCGAAAACTATTAACTTTTCATAAATAATCTTCCTATTCAAAATGAAAGTTCATAAAATTTTCTACAAATTTCATTATTTAGGTTTTTTCTCTAACTAACCGTTCGGACTCAAGCGCTAGTTGAAAATTGGAGTATATTTTTTTTGTCTGCAAATCCCAAAAACTCGCACTTTTTTCGATTTTTTCCCATTTTGACCATGAAAGAGCACGTTTTCGACAAAGACCACTCTATACATTTTTAAACTAGATTAAATTTGCTACAATTCAAACAAAGTTTCATCTTAATTGGATAATGCTAATCCGTGCCGCAATGAGGATGAAGTTTTGAAAAAATGCAATTTTTTTTGCAAAAAATCGCAGTTTTTCTTTCATAAAATGAAAACCACTCATCCTAGAAAGTTGATTCCTATCTCATTCTCTAGGAAATTGTGTTGAATTGAACGTTTACTTGGACCACTTTTTTGATAAAAGTCTTAGATATATAGATATTCAGCATTTTCCATGACACTTTTGAGGATTCGGATCATATCCTCTCCGGAAAATGCTGGATATCTATAAATCTAAGAGTTTTATCAAAAAAGTGGTTCAATTCAACACAATTCCTTAGAGAATGAGATAGGAATCAATTTTTTAGGATGGGTGGTTTTCATTTTATGAAGGAAAAAATGTGTTATTTATGAAAAATTGATAGTTTTCGAGTTATAAGCAAAAAACCGCCAAAAAATGAGAATTTTTACCTTTTTTTTGCATTTTTGACAACGTCCCATCACGAAATTTTGTTAGCACACCTCAGATTCGGATTCAGCACAGCAATAAACATATAGGATCAAGAAATCAAAACTACCCCAAAACTTTACTGAGAGGGGCGCTTTAAAAAAATTTAGTGAGAGAGTGATTGCCCCAAAAAAATTCAACTTAAAATTCAAATTGACACTCGTTAATTTCTTTTTTTTTTTCAATATTTATGACTCTCGGACACCTGTCCATCTTGTCCAATTCCAATGTACCTAATTTGTTTACATTTTTTAAACTGTAGGAATTTTAAACTGAGAGTAGAATCGCCATATTATATTCGTCTCTTTCAAATTAGTATGGGCTGAATTCAAAATGAGTCTTTTAAAAAACACTTACTTGAACAAGGAAATATGTCAGTAATAACGGTACCGCGACATTTCAGCCTCCGACAAAATATCCCAAGGACAAAATATCCCCCGACATAATATCTTCTGACAAAATATTCCCCAGTATAAGGGAGAATACAAAAGAGATTAACTGAGAAGCTTATAATCATAGTTTTGAATAATATAAACAGACTTTCATATTTTGACGGCTAATTAGCCGTTTGAAAGTGCTGCTGTCGGACAGGACATGTTTGATTAGGAAAAAATGGGAGCCCCACACACACCCCGCCCGACAATTGACTGGTTCGGTTTTCAATGTGTGTTTGATTAGAAAAAAAAATGGGAGCCCGAAACACACCCCGCCCGGACTAAACTTTCGGAGGTTCGGTTAATAAATATTCAGTTGATGCCAACCGAACCGTCTAAATGCCAGCCCGAAAAGGAACTATACGAACCCAATATATATTAATCGAACCGGAGTCGATTTGCATTACTCATAAGATTCATGAGGGGAAGGGTTATTTTGTCATGATATATTCTGAAGGATATTTTGTCGGGGGATATTTTGTCGGGGGATATTTTGTCGGGGGATATTTTGTCGGGGGATGTTTTGTCGGGGATATTTTGTCGGGGATATTTTTCGGGGGCTGAAATGTCGCGGAATCAGTAATAACAATTTAAAGAGCAAAAACGTGTACTTTATTTACAAACTAACATAAGGTATGAACAGAAATGTCTATTTCACTTCAAATGAGTCTTTATAGGCACTTTGGCTGAAATTTCAATGTTCAATCAGAGATGTCGTCTGATAATGTTGAGGGGATCGCTGGTCTGGCATTCACTGTAGACATGTTAGCTTGAATTTTTCCTCAGCTCTCTTGAACAAGCACTAAATCTTTTGAATTTCGTTAAAAAATCGATTTCAGACAATCGAATCTGCCGGACCTATCGAGTGCCGGATTATCAAGGTTCTACTATATTAGGTATTCAAACTAATTGGATTAGAGATTTTCGATGGGCATATGGAATTCGCTCAAACATTTCCAGTTTTTTAATTGGAAATATTTTGTTTAATGAGAGTAGCAGAGTTTTTGATTCATAAAGAGAGGTCAATAATTTGTTATGTGACCAGCTTGCTATAACATCAAAACAAATTTAACTACCATATATCCAATCTGGTATTTGAACCCATGAGAAATAAAAAATAAAATATTTCTAATTAAAAAAAATAAAGATTAAACCTTCAAAACTATAGTCTCTAACAAATAAATTATATAGAGTATATTCTTAATTTATATTCGTTATATATATGTTTCAGTAAAAACCAGTTTTTAGTAAGAACGGGTTCTTATTAGTTAAAACGCGTTTCAGAATACCTTTGTGGCAACTAGAATTTACTTATGTTGGTTGAGTTTGGTTCAAAGGTCTAGAATCTTCATTTTTGACCTCCCGCCTCATTTTGGGTGTTTATTTATATTATAGTAGTTATCTGTGAAAATAGTACATTTCCGTTAGGGGGTAGGACGTAGAACAAAAGATTTAATTGTAGGATATCTCCTCTCAAAGTAGGGTGGTCACCATAATCTAATGGAGTATTTAGATATTTTTTGATAAAATTTGTTTCTAGTTATGATTTTCAGTAACTATGATATATTAATAATAGTAAGTAAAATTTCAGGGTAGCGGTTTCACAAAAATAAAACAAATACGATTGTTTTGAGTTTTATCTCGATATATAAGAAAAAACGGGTTCTTTCTAATTAAAACGCGTTTCACTGAATACCTTTGTGTCAACTAGAATTTACTGATGTTGGTTGAGTTTGGTTCAAAGGTCTAGAATCTTCATTTTTGACCTCCCGCCTCATTTTGGGTGTTTATTTACAAAATTTTACATCCCATTAGGACCAAAGTTCTAGAGGATGTAATTTTTGACATTTTCTTTTAAAAAATGTGGTGGCAGGTCAAAAATGAAGCTAGACCTTTGAACCAAACTCAACCAACTTCAGTAAATTCTAGCTGCCACAAAGGTATTCAGTGAAATGCGCTTTAACTAGTAAGAACCCGATGTTTTACTGCAACATATATATGAATTCTTCACTTGCCAAATCGATTAACTCCACTTTTTGAATTTTATTAAATTTTAATGTCAAAGCACTTGATTGACTCCTAACTCTATATATTCAAAACAAATTTCTCTAATAATAAGTATTAACACCACTAAGGGCCAGTTGCACGTCGGTTGGTAAAGTCTTTGTAAAAGTTGACAAAGGGTAAAACCGAGGGGTGAACCGCTAATATGCTGTACACCTACTTCCACTTGTACTTCCAAATATTTCCAAGTAATTTCAAATATTTCCAAGTACTTCTAAATATTCCCAAGTACTTCAAATATTCCCAAGTGCTTTCAAATATTTCCAAATACTTCCAAAATACTTCCAATGAAGTGTACACCTACTTCCACTCGCGGATCACCCCTCGGGTAAAACCTTAGAATTCACCTTGTGCCCGGCGGAATGGCCAATCAGATGAAAGTGTGTGTGTGTGTGTGTGTGTGTGTGTGTGTGTGTGTGTGTGTGTGTGTGTGTGTGTGTGTGTGTGTGTGTGTGTGTGTGTGTGTGTGTGTGTGTGTGTGTGTCATCTGATTGGCCACACGGCCGGGCACAAGGTGAATTCTAAGGTTTTACCCTTTATCAACTTTTACAAAGACTTTACCAACCGACATACAACTGGCCCTTCATGGCAAAATTTGTTGGCTATTCAATAATAAATAATATAATAATATACATTATTTCATCGCATTCCTCCACTTTTTGCTTTATGGAGTTAATCGATTTGGCAAGTGAAGCATTCATATATGATATATGTATATGTTTATTTGCATCAAGGAGAAGACAGCCTCATTGATTTTTCTTTATTACAGTTTTTGATTTATTCATTTTTATAAATGTTGAAATCTGAAAATCCTCAAATTTATCATATACGAAAAATTGCGGAATTGTATATTCTTAATGTTTTAATATGTATTTGAATTTATAATTATTTATGATGAATTAAGAAAGGATTTCAAAAGACATCAAAGTTACTAATGGAACATTAAACCGTTCATTTGGGTTTATTAAAGGGAAGTGCTTAGTGCTAAGCCATCAATAAATTTCAAATATATAGTGTATACTAGAAATTTTGATATCAATTTCATTAAATGAGTCTATTCATCTTCCTTTGGTAAATCAATTCATTCAATTCAACTCTATTTTCTGATGAAAATAAATTTCATTTGAAATGGAATTTATTTCATTTCATTCATTGAAATAAATCAGCTCCAATTATTGATTGTATGCTGGGTTTTTTTTTCTAGTCCCGTAATGACCATCCACTGATTCCTTTCTTGCATAGTCAGCTTCGAGGATAGGCCGTATTTTGGCTCTCGAAATAAACTAGTATTTTCATTAGATTTTTTCAGTTTACTTTACTATCCAGGGTATGAAAAGAATTTAAAATTTCTCTAAAAAAGTTATTTCTACTAGATTCTAGAGCAATTCCAAATCACTAAGTGTAAATATGGCCTGAAATAAGATTTCTACTACTATTTAAAATGCGTTTAGTTTTTTGAAAATTAATATCCCCCCCCGAAATTCTCAATGAAGTTGATAAGGGTCCCCCCTTTGTATCAACTACCATTCTAGAAGAGGCTTAAAAAGTAATTTTTTTCTAGATATTCAAACGAAAATATACTCTTTTAACTATAAATAAAATATACTATTCAAAATGCGTTTAATTTTTTGAAAATTAATATTTTTTATTCCCGAAATTCTCAATGATCCCTGCTATAAGAGGGTTAAAAAATTCATTTTTTTCGACATTTTTAAACAGAAATATACTCTTTTAACACTATATGAAATATAACATTTAAAATGCTCTTAGCTGTTTGAAAATTAGTATACCCCCCCTCCCCTCGAAATTCTCAATGAAGTTGATAAGGGTCCCCCCTTTGTATCAACTATCCCTGGCTATTTGCCATTTTTTCGTTTTTCGACAAATTTTTTTTTTTAGATATTTCAAATAAAATCAATTTTTTCAATTCTCTAGGACCGCCTGATCCCAAATATACTAAAATTTCTATAATTTGAAAATTTCAAATTTTATGTCAAAATCAGAAACACAAGGCTATTTATTATAGCCTTGCCATTTTTTTGTTTTTCGACAAGATTTTTTTTTTTGGAGATATTTACAGTTTTCTGGTCAACTTTTCATCTCCTAAACGAGGTGACTACCCTTAATATAGAATTTCATTAAAAAATGATTTTCACAAGATTCTAGAGCAATTTCAAATCAGTAAATGTAAATATGGCCTGAAATAAGTTTTCTGATCAACGGGATGACTACCCTTAATATAGAATTTCATTAAAACATAATTTCCAGATTTTAGGGCAACCAAATCACTTAAGTATAAATATGGCCTGAATTAATTTTTCTTATTAACCCTTCATACCCTAAAAGGGGAAACCACCCTTAAAATAGAATTTCATTAAAACATGATTTCCTCAAGATTTCAGGGCAACCAAATCACTAAGTATTAATATGGCCTGAATTAATTTTTCTTATTTAACCCTTCATACCCTAAAGGGGATAACCACCCTAAATATAGAATTTGATTAAAAAATGATTTCGACAAGATTTTAGGGCAATTCTAAATTAGTAAGTATGAATATGGCCTGTATGGTAAAGTCATGTGGATGGCCACATCAGTTTAATTACCGCTAATCGTATAAACAAGCAGTTTTCAATTGGAAAATGTATATAATATATTTTCAAATAATTTTTTCATGGAACGCACTCTTTAGGTACTTTTGATATGACACAGTCTAACGCAAAAGAATTCTCTCTAAACTATAATTTTGACCACCTTGAGTTTAACAGATGGCAGCACTTGATGGCAACGCCTGTATTTAGACAACCAAAACAGTCGCTAGCACTGTGAATGATCAGATGAGCCTTCCAATAAATTTATTTATATATGTACTAAAAAAATAATATATGTACCATATATTCATGAAAAAAAAAACATTTATTGATTTTTTAATCTATGTAAATAAATGCATATCTTTCTAGAACAATCTAAAAACGTTTATTAAAATTTCAGATGTTTCAGGAAATATTCTCTCTTTATTAATGAAAATTTGAAATTTTTGAAAAAAACGAATTTTTTAAATGTAAAATGTTTTTAGAGTAACTATTTTTTTCAAATATTTCCATTGATATCTAAAAGAATTTCTTCTGAAACATCTGAAACTTTAATAAAAGTTTCTAGATTCTTCTAAAAAGATTTGAATTTATGATCAAATTTGAACGTAAAAACTCAATAAATTTTAAGTTTAATCAAATATTCCTTTTGAATTATTAAACAGATTAATCTCTCAATATTGAGTCTCTAAAAACCTTCTCTTTGTTATTTTATAATGTGAAATGTGAACCCTTTTTACTTTATCCATGCAAAGGAAATAAAGTATTTCTACATATATATGTTGCAGTAAAAACCCATTTTTAGCAAGAACGGGTTCTTACTAGTTAAAACGTGTTTCACTGAATATCTTTGTGACAACTAGAATTTACTGATGTTGGTTGAGTTTGGTTCAAAAGTCTGGAATCTTCATTTTTGACCTTCCGCCTCATTTTGAGTGTTTATTTTTAAATGAAAATGTCAAAAATTACACACTCTACAACATTTCTTCTAATTTTTGACATTTTAGTTTAAAAAACTTTGAAAATAAACACTCAAAATAAGCCGGAATGTCAAAAATGAAGATTCTAGACCTTTGAACCAAACTCAACCAACATCAGTAAATTCAAGTTGCAACAAAGGTATTGAGTGAAACGTGTTTTAACTAGCAAGAAACGGGTTTTTATTGCAACATATATATCTACATGTAGAAAACTTTTTAGGTAAACCCAACTTTTCATTTGCCTCTTTACCATTAATTCACATAGAAAACGAAATGGAAAAGAATCAATTCATTTAAATTGACATTTTTAATCTTTTTTGAATGATAAAAATTCGTAACCCATTTAGGCCAATTAATTAATATGAGCGGAGCCTGAAGAAATTTCCATCAATGAAATTTTTTGAATTACGAATAAGAAGCCAAGAGGAGGGCGAGCTGAAAGAGGTCCTACCTTATCCTGGGGATTTATATATAAAAAAGGGGATCATCTTTAAGTTTAATGCAATGCTCGAAACCACCCTCGCGCCCCTACCTACAAGCCAGCCCGCTACATTTTTCCAGCCTAGCTACTCTTGGAGAAAAGACAGGTGAACCCTTCTGCCCGATTAAGACCATAGATCCACCTCAAACCCACCTCAGAGACATAAAGAACATATATCAGGCTTCATTCCTCCCCAAAACACAAATATACAAACACAAATGATCTTGGATCACCATCTTTGAAAATTAGATTAACTTAATTGTGATTATAAATAAGAACCTGGGGGCACCGAGCGATGCTTGGTAGCTTCTTCCTTCAGTTAAAAGCTTTATTTTAATATTATTTCTAATTTAAAATTCAGATAAAAATGTCGATTTTTATTTGAAAGCCGTTTTCAAATTAAAAAAATACAAAAATATATAATATTCGCCCACTGTACCCCCTCCTCCCCCACCTGCACCCCGCTCGACCCCACCCCCGAAACCTCGCCCTACCCCCGGATCACCCACCACTGCATCCCACCTCCTGCACCTGTTTTGATTCAACCATATGATTCATTTTTATTCATCCAATTGTTAATAAATAAAACCTATCAAAATGTGTTGTTTTTTCAGAAAATTGACACCTGCTTATGCGAAATATATTTTTAAATAAATTCTTGATTATTTTTTATTCTATTAAATAAATAAAGTTCATTATAAAAACAATTATAAAACGTTTATTAATATTTCTAACGTTTAGGGAGAACAAAATATGTTAAAATCCACAGTACTTCTTCAAGGCTTTTGAGAATAAAGAATTAACCCGACCCATTGTCTGTCTGGGTAGAAAAGTAAACAAAAGAGAAACCTTTTTAAAACCCTAAGAATGGGATTTGTCTACCTGAGAATAATTAATTTGATTACGAAAAAACTCATCAAACACAATTTTGTCGACGATGAGAGCGCGACAGATCGAATTGTCACCCCAAAAATCCCCTAACCCGTGAATTTCATCAAAATCGGTAGAGTCGTTTTCAAAATAGAACCAAGATACAAATATATATACAAACAAATAAATATATATGTATAAATAAATAAATATATATATATATATATATATATATATATATATAACACTGGTTATAGTTTAATAAGTGGATTTTTGTGGATTTTGTATGAAGGAGGAACTATCCTCCAAATCGTCGAATTTTTAAGATCATGAAAAATACATATACAAGAACTGTTCATTTAATATAATAAACCAGGGGTCCCAAAACTTTCTAGAAATAGGGCCACATGTGAACATTGAAAACTATGGGCGGACCGGATATAACATATTATGAATATTTATAATGTGTTATTATATGACATTAATATTTAATATAGTGAATATTTGTGAATTAATTCTGTAGTAGCCGCGGGGCGGATGGAAAATTTTCAAAGGCCGGATTTGGCCCGCGGGCCGTAGTTTGGGGAGCCCTGTAATAAACTATGAACCAATGCGATAAAACATTATATTTTATTCCAATATACCCAAATTTATTTTGATACTAGTACAGGGGTGTCAAACCTTTTGGCTTACACGGTCCGCATTTAAAATAAAGACAAATGCCTAGGGTCGCAGATAAAATATTATAATTCTATTGATATTTTTTAATAAAAAAAAAGTTTAATAATGTAGAATAATGATATCCACCATGACAAAGAGGCAAACATATCTTAAAAATATATAACAGGAATAGTAGGGAATTGGATAAAATTAAATACATAGAGTTTTTTAAAGGGCCAGTCGTTTGGTCAATTTATTTTGACTTCCTCAGTGGCTACAAAATTGACATAACGTCTGGCCCATTAAAAAAAAACTCTATGTTTTTAATTTTATCCAATTCCCTACTATTCCTGTTATAAATTTACTAATGATACGAATGATGTAACATTATCTTAAAAATATTTCTAATTAATAAAAAATGGAGTCAATATATGACAAAATTGTGATTATTTTCTCGGAAATCTTGATATATATTTTTTCACATTCAAAATCTAAAATCTGCCCTTTTATTTTTCGAAAATTTTTGGAGAGATTGTCCAATTTCTTCTTAATTTAAAAACAAAAATACAGACAGTCGTGGGACTGTCGGTAGAAGCTTTGCCTCTTCGTCGTTGATATGCATTGTCCATTGATTACAAATAATAAAATAATAAAAATAAAAAAATATTGAATAAAGAAAAAATCAATTATAATAATGAAATAAGAAGATGTCGGAAACAGAATTTTTTTAAAATAATAAATTTATTGCAAATAAATAATTAAATAAATAAATTATAAAAAATTTACAGAATATGTATTGAAAAATATGTAAACAATTGAGATCTATTGTGTTTGTATCATAGAAACTTCAGGTTTGTGATAACTGAAATAAGACACGTAAATTTGTGATTCAATATTTTGTGAATATCTTGAAAAAACTGCATCAATGGTGGTTCCATATTTAGTTGTAGATGTTTTAATTTTCTCCATAAATGTGGCCCAACTAAGCGGGTTCTAACCGGCTTATAAATTGGTGTAGCTCTTACAGGTGGCATTTGTCGCAAATCTCCTATCAAAATAATAACTACGTTTCCGAAATCTGCAGAGTGGTTTCCAGTAATTTGTTTTAATCCCAAATCAATTTTACATAAAAGTTCCGCACTAATCATACTTATTTCATCAATGATGAGTACTTTGACATATCTAAAAAGCGATCTGTACAAATGCAATGTTTCGGACGATAAAGGCAACAAGTTCGAAATAGATATTCTAAGGGCTTTCAGTGCCTGTCATCTGATTGGCCATCCCAGTGGCTCCATTTACCATCTACCGTTTGTTAGTGGTAAAAAGCATTTACTTTGCGACATACAACCGGCTCTAAGAGCTGTGTGAACGGTTGTGCCATCAATAGCTACTGCAGCTTTACCTCTGGCCTCACCCTTCACCCGCCCTCTCTCACTTCCCCTACCAGCAGCCCAGAATCGTAGCGGAATGGGAATCTTACGGGGTCGCTTTTTCCCATTTAGACCCTGCCCAGCGCGCTTAAAGAAGCAATGCTTCAAAAAATTAGGTCAAATTGTATCAGATATGTTTTCCAGTAAGTATATAAAAATCTTAATGTTTTAAAGAAGTTTATAATTTTATGTCGGGTTGCATTCATTGCACTGCTGCCCCCATGCACCCCGCAGGCCGCGGGTTGGACAGCCCTGTACTAGTAAGTAGGTACATTTGTGTAAGCTATTCTCTAATTCGATCGGGTTTCTCTATTAAAGCTTTTATTATATTACTACTAAACAAAATATTCCTCTCAGACGTTTATTTCCTTTTTGTTTCGATAATTCAATTCCGTCTAGAGATTGAGGGTGGTGCTCCTTTAATTGCTTTTCTCCAGACCCCTGTTTTCTCTATCCCCTCAACGCCAGAGATGAATTCCCCCATGGTATCTATTTTTGGTAATTCCTATTCTAAGGAGGATCTGATATTTGAAGTAGAACCCTGACCTCTTTGCCATCAGACCAGAGCTATTTGTGGCCTCCCAAACACATCATGTTTTTAAATGGGAGATTCCTATAGAAAATAAACGATTAGCGTCGAAGAAAAATATATGAAAACTTCAAAGTCTTACTTCTATACATATAATATTTATATTTATTATATTGTATTCGTCATAGAGTTTGTTAAAATATAATTATGCCAATGATTTCTTTTTTGTAATTATTCTTTTTATAATAAGATACTTTTATTTAACTGTATTTCTGTTTGTTGGGGCACATATTTTTATAATCCAATTTTGATCCACTTTTTAACCGACTTCAAAAAAAGGAGGAGGTTCTCTATTCGACTGATTTTTTTTTTTTTTTTTGTGCCTATGTTACCTCATATCTCCGCCAATTGTGAACCGATTTTGAAAAATTTTTTTGCATTGGGTCCAGTATACCTTCCGATTGGTCCCATTTTTTTTCATAGGTATTAGACCTTTTTAGGTTTGTTTGTTCAGGACTAACTTCTTTGTTTATGAACCGATTTCGATGATTCTTTTTTTATTGGAAAGGAGGTATCTTAGGCATGGTGCAATATTAATTTGGTGAAGCTCTGATGATAGGATCACTATTAATAACATCACTAAAAAAATAAAAATAAAAATAATTTTTAAGAAAAAAATAAAACCGACTTCAAAAAAATTAAATGCAACAAATAAAATACACTAAAAGGAATAAAATAATTATTATCTTATTTAGTTACAACTAAACTACAAAATATTAACATGAAATTACTTTTTTAAGTCGGTGCCAAACATATACCTTTTATGAATCGCACTCGACGGATCATACTTAGTACGTTTGGAGGGTATGCTCGCTTATAGGTATAGTTTGTTTGGTACCGACTTCAAAAAGTAATTTTATGTTAATATTTCGTAGTTTAGTTGTAACTAAATAAGATAATAATTATTTTATACCTTTTAGTGTATTTTATTTGTTGCATTTAATTTTTTTGAAGTCGGTTTTATTTTTTTCTTAAAAATTATTTTTATAAAGAACCGATTTTCCGAAATTTTGCATCCATATTCGTATAGTAAATTTGTGGTGACAATAAATTATCCCTGAATAAATATTTAAGATTATCGTGTAAATATTAACAAGAAATATCATAATTTACAAGATACATATGGTATTATCTACAGATACGGATCTACATAGGGACTAAAAGGGTTTAAGCCCCTAGGCCCTCAAGTGTCAAGGGGCCCATGTAATTTGAATTATAAAAATACATTTTTAATACTTTTTATTTACTTTTATTTCATTTTATTAAAGTTTTTCTTTGTTTATACGTTTATGTTAATATTTCTTTATTTCATAAGTTTTTTATAATAATATAATATAATTATTTTGATTATTTATGTCCATCGATTAAATTAATAAGTTGTTGTAGGGAAATAAGGACAATACCTTATACACGTATTTTTTATTTTATGCTAACGTTTCGTCAACTTTGTTGACTTCTTCAGGGCTCAAACAAATTAATTTCTTTGCATATTTGTCAATTTATAAATATTCATTCTTAGCAAACACATATAGGCACATATTGAAAATATTTCCTATTTAAATATAAAAATATTTTTATTTATTATTGAAATTAATTTGTTTGAGCTCCTGAAGAAGTCAACAAAGTTGACGAAACCTTGGAATTAAAGAAAAAAAATCAGTCGAATAGAGAACCTCCTCCTTTTTTGAAGTCGGTTAAAAATAAAAAATACTTGCATAAGCTATTGTCCCTATTTCCCTACAACAGCTTATTAATATAATATAACCTATTATTTTGATGTTATTAAAAATGAATTTTGAACCACAATTTAAAGATTCAACATAGCAATTTAACAAAGCATGGGACCCCCAGTTAACTTCAAGCCATAGGCCCGGTAAAACCTAAATCCGCCCCTGATTATGTAAGTTAAAGGGTATTTTCTATATATACTATTCTAAGATAAAAGTGCAAATACAGATCTCTATCTATGAACATACAAATTATTTTATAGAACTGAGTTCAAATTTCCTATTGCTTTTCTCAGTAGTGAAGGTTTCAAAAACTAAAACGTCTAAATTAAAAATACTTTGAAAAAGCATTTTAAAAAATACGTTTATATTTCTAAACGCATCAAATAATAGAAAATAAGTTTTCCATCTGTATTTAAAAAATTACCATATACCTATGATTAGATATAAAACCTAGCCGCTTATTTTAATTAAATTATAAGCTGAAACTACTCTTAGTTTTATTTTATTGACCGAAAAATTTTCATACATACATGACTAAAAAAGTACGTAGTTAACGAAGGGAAAACTCAATGACTCAATACGAGTATAATTATCAAGATAATTTAAATGAAACATTCTGATCACATTAGTTTAGAGGGGAAATAAACAATAGTATTAGATTAATCAATGATTTTATTAAGCCCACCAGTTAAACAGAGCAGGTATTGAATTCTTTCTAAAAAAATTTTTTTATTCTTAATTGTGCTTAGAAATTTCTAAAACATGGAGAAAATTCCTTTTCAAGTAACATTTTGCTTTTACTGATTGTCTGTCGTGTGTCTGTCAGGATTTCAATACTCACGAAAACTCAAGATTAAATTAAATTAAAAACTATTGACCAATAGTTTACAATTTCAAATGCTTCGAGGCTCAAAGTTCTCCCATTCGATTGTATTATTAGTGAAGGAGACAATAAAAGAGTGTGTCTTCTGCTGGAATTATAAATTTTATTTATTTATAACGAGACTATAGTTTCGAGGGCTTTGCCCTCTTCATCAGTCTATTACAATGTATTCACAGGAATTAATTTATGAAATTCCAGCAGAAGACACACTCTTTTATTGTCTCCTTCAATATATAAAAATTCTGCTACTCTCGGCAAAAACTTTCAATGTATTATTAGTATTATTATTTTTTTTAGACATTTCTTTTAAATTTTAAATTAGGAAGGAGAAGGAAAATTGAGAAAAAACCCTTTGTTTATTTTTTTGATCTAAAAAAATAAACAAAGGTTTTTTTTTCAAAATAAATGATGATGAAGAGGAAGCATTAAGGGGATTAGTGACTGTTTATCATTTTTATAAGAAAATACTCAAATATTTACCATCGAATCATTGATGTATTAAATATTTATGCCCGAAATTTTAAGTTGATCATCTGTCTCATTATCGAGAAATAAATTATTGAAAATTGTCCTTTTAACATGGAAGTATATGGACCGAGCTTTTAAAGGGGCTATAAGTTCTATACAAATTATATCATTTTCAAAAAATTATACAGATCAATAATTCAACTTTTATGAATCGAATGATATATTTTTCAATAGATTTGAAAGTCTAGTTAATTAGTTATTCTTAAATGTAAAAAAAAAAAAATGTTATTTGCAGCCAACAGAATATAACAAAAGCACTAGTATAAAATTCCAACTCTTTTTCTTGAAATCGTTTTTGTGTTAAATAAATGTTTTTATAAAGAGAAAATATTTATCTCAATATTCTTTTTATTAATATTATCAAAACAAAGATTTTTATTCGAAATTAACCTCATTATTAACAATTGTTTTATTAAAAAAATTAGTAGGGAGTTGTCAGTCTGAAAAAATACAAAATAATTTTTCGAAATCAACCAGATAGATAAGCTGTCCCAAACCTCTTTAAATGAAAAAGAAGTGTCAAATGGGTTTAGGTCGTTAATTAGGAGAAGTTGTTCTGGTATTATTTTCAAATTTTTTAAATATAGATAATTCTCTGTTTTCAATTTGTGAAGTCATGTTTAATTCTATTCGTTTAATGTGAATATTAATTCTGGATGGAGGAATTGTAATTTTTCTTAATATTTTGCACTGGAACCTTTTCAAGTCTAGTTTTGGAGGCGAAGGGAAGCCATGCGGGGCCAGCCTATTCCATGATTTGCCTGACAGTCATTTTAAATTTTGTCAACTTTTCATTCAAAGGAAACAAGCTGCCAGGTCGAATTAAAAGCCAAACGATTTTTATGGCCAGGAGAATATTCTCTCTGGCTAACTTGGTGGGGTGAGCCCAATTTACCCCACGGTCTAGAGTAGCACTAATATATTTCACACTAGGCTGCTATTTAAAATTATATCTGCTAATGTCTAATTTTGTATTAAAATATATTTAAATTTTCTTGTTAAAATGATAGCTTTGGGCTTATTTGGGTTTATTTTGAGCCTCCAATCTTTGAAATAGTATAACATCACATGTGTTTCCTCTTAGTCCATCTTAGTCCATAAATTACGGCCCACGAATTTCAAGACCCCCTGAGTAACATTCTGTCACATTTTCATTGAGCCCCGCCTATATTGTGACGTCACACTATCCTTTTATACCCTATAATTTATTAATTGTAGAATTTTTTTTTATAAATTAAACTCAAAGGGATTTAATATATTTTAAATTTCTCTTTACATTTATTCACAACTTTCCGTCATTGTGAACTTAAACCAAACACAAACAGTTTATTACTACAAATTTTTAAAACGAAAGTTCTGATGCTAAAAAGACAAAAAATCTAATCAAAAAAACTGAACTCTTAATATCCAATACACTGAAAATGTAATTCAGTCATCAACAGAATTTTACACTTGAATTGAATATAACTTGAGTTAACATTTTTAGCTGAGCAAATATACATACATGTTGGATTTCGACTTTATGGTTAATCACAATGCCAGAAATCCAAGTTTGGCACTTGGGTTTTACTACCGAGGAGGGTATATATATGAATTGCAAGATCCTTAAAGAGTGGATTAATTATTATATTAATTAAAATGATTAAAAAAAAAATATGTTAATAGTAATTTGATAAAAAATTGATATCTAAAATTTCATGTTAAATTTATTTTCATTTATTTTTTACTGATAATTTCACTTTTTTTAAATAACAATATTCTTTTATATTTTTTGTTTTAGAGAATCGAGCTCACCTAGAGAAATACATTCGAGATAATCGGAATTCAAAACGGCATTTTATTCAGTTGAGTGGCGGAAATCGACCATGGCAGACGAAGCAGCCAGCCATTATTCCAAGGTAAGAGCAAATCGACTAAACTAGAATTAATTTCGATACATCGTCAATACATTAATTAGTATAAGTCATATTAATATTACAACATCATATGAGGCGTTCAAAAGCAGAGTGGACCATCCCACTTTTGGTTTTTTTATTAGAAATCCTGTAAAATAGAAATAAAGGTTCGAGGCAAAAGTGGTACCTATGGTGTAATCCGAGGGGTGGTCCGCCATTGGAAGTAGGTGTACACATCTTTGGAAGTATTTTAGAAGTACTTGGAAATATTTGGAAGTACAAGTAGGTGTACAGCATATTAGGTCGCGGTTCACCCCTCGGTGTAATCTAAAAGGGCGTTCTAAGTTATTTGTCAACTTAGTTACAAAATGTCCGAACTACAAAATATTCCCACTGTGATACATGAATTTGCATTTTATTTATGTGGTACATACTGAAAGTTTGATAATTTTCCCTTTAGGGTATTTTTCGAGGAAAGTCAATATCTAGGCGAGTTTGTCCAGATTGGTTCTAATTTTTAATGTCGTTTGAGCCTCGCGGGGGCCGGTCGGAATTTTGTGTCCGGGGGTGTAGGCTTGAGGGGCGCCAGGCTGTAGGAGTATAGGGGCGACAGGCTGTCTCGTCTGCCTGGAAGGGCGCAAGTATCGACCGGCAGGGGATATTTGAATGGGCGTCTGCTCACGCTCAGTACTCCCAACCAGCATCCCTTTCAACACCCCGCAAGCCGAAGGACGCCGCGCGTATACTCCTTTTACTATACAGTCCACACCCTCCACGGCATACCTGTTGGATATAGCAAAAAACCCTTTCGAGTGAGGATACAAATTCGAATCTTATTCTTATTGAAGAGTAGCCTATTAACTTAACAAGAGAGGTTTGAATCAAACCCCCTATGCCATCTACAACCACTGAAACTGTTTCAATTACTAAAACTCTTACTCCCCAATTTCCCAAAGGTAATATACTTATCAAACTCAAAGGTGCAATCTTTTCTCAGGTCAATAAAATTGCTTGATTCTTTCAACCCAAATTTTCTGCGATACTGGGAAACCAAAAACACAAGGGAGCTATCCCTAATTTTATAGCCACATTCCAATTTCCAATTTAACGTTCATTCATTTGGAATCTGTACCGATTGGGATTTGAACTGACTGTTTTACATCAATTCAAACAATTATATCAATAAATTACGAATTTGTATCCTCACTCGATCGAAGAGTTTGCTTCTTTAAAGGGACTTTTCTTGTTAATGGATTTAGCGGTCAGACTGATAGATAGTCTTAACAGGGATTCTCAAGTTTCGGAATGTTTCACAACTTAAATTAACTGCAGAAAATTTAAGTAATTTAGGACTTTGTGTCGCCAAGAAAATGCGTTTGTGGTCAGTGAACGAACAGACATTATAAAATAAACAAAATCATAGATAATTTAATTTTATTTATTTTCTTAGAAAGACGGACTGGTAAGCGAAATAAGTAGGTTATAATGAAAGACAGTCCATAAATTACTTAAATTTTATTCAAATTCCGGGGAGTTTCGGGGACCATTTTTCTCCTTCTTCAGGGTATTGAATAGTTATTGATGGATGAGTATAACTCGGCTCCCATTTGTCTCACTTTTCAGTGATAACAACAATATTACAATACTTTTCACCATTATATCATAAGTGTACCTACTTAGTTAACTGATTCAAATTTTGATTCATCAGTTAACTAAGTACACTTATGATTTAAAATTTTTTAAGGATTTAGGTGTCGGTTCTAGGTGAAACATTATAAGTAACTTATGAGGAGAATTTTCTAGGTTAGGTTTCACAAAAAGGAAATATTAAAACAAATGTATGTTTATTTGAGTTTGATTCACTCGATATATATTTCGGGTTATTAGCCCATCTTCAGGAGTTCAAATAAAAAACTCTTCTTTCTCAAAATTTTACTTGTTAAATGTTTTTACAAATTTGTATTCAGTTTTTATTTGAACTCCTGAAGATGGGCTAATAACCCGAAATATATACCTATCGAGTGAATCAAACTCAAATAAACATACATTTGTTTTAATATTTCCTTTTTGTGAAACCTAACCTAGAAAATTCTCCTCATAAGTTACTTATGATTTAAAGTTGAAAAGTATTGTAATAATGTTGTTATCACTGAAAAGAGAGACAAATGGGAGCCTAGTTATACTCACCCATCAATAACCATTCAATACACTGAAGAAGGAGAGAAAAGTTCTCCGAAACGTCGGAATTTGAATAAAATGTAAATAATTTATGGACTTCCTTTCATTGTCAAATGTCCAATTTTTTACTACCGATTTTTATTGTTTTAATCTGGGTTGTCAAATGTCCAATTTTTAATGTTTTGTGCTTTTTTTACTACCGATTTTTATTGTTTTAAACTGGCTGTCAAATGTCCAATTTTTAGTGTTTTGTGGTTTTTTTTACTACCGATTTTTATTGTTTTAAGCTGGGTTGTCATGTCCAACTGGGATGCATTATAAAACTTCAAATGTCCTACTTTGACTATGTCAATATATGGTCACCCTAAATTAGATACTCAACAATGCATTTAGATGCTGAATCTAGTTACTTAACAACACTGATTATGATGTATAAGCTATAGATGTCCCGTCTCTCTGAGTATGTCCCTGCCATTTAGTATAATTCTAAAATTTTAAATGGGTAATAACCCATTTAATCCAACCTCATTATTTGTTTCATTAATTCAATGATTTATAAACATAAACACCAAAATATAATTTTCTCTTAAGAGGTTCTCGTGATGTTAATAATTTATTTCAAGCAGCCTAAGACAATTTTAAATGAGCGAACTGTTTTAATTAAAACTTGAAATTCTAAATGCGTTCTGTGATATTCCAAAAAAAGTTAATTACTTAGTATGTAAACACCGTGAATTTATTGCAGAAAATTGCACTCAACAACTTAAGAACCTTTTTATTGATTCTCATTAAATCCGCAGATAATGAATACTTAGTATATAAAGTGAAGGGCCATTGTACACTCACGATGAGTATTAGTACTTTACATTTAAGAGCAACCAATTAAAACCTTTGAGAGGATTGAATAAGTTAAAGAGTATTTAATATGAAATTTCTAATTTCATAATAGTTGCTATGTATTATACTATTTTTAACCGACTTTGAAAAAAGGAGGAGGTTATCAATTCAACTGAATGTCTGTTTTTTTTGTGTTTGAACATTTATTTCTCTTTACCATGTGGACCGATTTTGATGATTTTTTTTGCATTGGGTTCAGTCTAGTTCCCGATTGGTCCCATTTAAATTTATTAGTATTGGACCTTTTTTATTATGTATGTTCACGCATAACTTCTTTGCTTATGAACCAATTTCAATGATTCTTTTTTTATTCGAAAGGGGGTACCTTTAGGGGTGGTCCCATATTAATTTGGTCAAGTTCTGATGATGTTTGTTCGTAGATTTCTCTTTACCATATAAACTGATTCGATGATTTTTTGCATTGGGTTCAGTATAGTTGCCGATTGGTCCCGTATAGATTTCATTGGTATTGGACCTTTTTTGTTATGTATGTTCACGCATAACTTCTTTGATTATAGACCGATTTCGATGATTCTTTTTTTATTGGAAAGGGGGTACCTTATCTATTATGCTTTTTTATTCTTTGCAGTATCTAATTATATCGATAGAAAATTGATTGGAAGAATAAGAGAAATCCCTTTTTTAGGCTCTGCAAATTTTAGTAATTTGAAGGGGATAAAGGAGCAATGTCAATTTTTTATAAAAAATGTGAATATCATGCCCTCTAGAAGCACATGAAGGAAATTATTAATCAGTATTTCATTTTTGAAATAAAGGGATTATATCAAGCTTAAAATGACGCGAAAACTTTTGCTATTCTGAAGAGAAAATAGTTTTTTTTTTTTTAAATAATTGTTTTAAAAAAGAAAGAATTTACATTTTTAGGTCAGATCTAGGATTTTACTGGAGAGCATTTGTTTATATTGCGTATCAGAAAGATTCTCCAGTAAATCGTAGATCTAACCTAAAAATGTAAATTCTTTCTTTTTTAATATAAAGTTGGCTAAAAGCCCCGAGGTGATATTTTTGGAAAAATTCTATCTAGTTTCAAAAGAAAATATACTCAAAATCTTTGATTCATCATAATTGTTTTAGTTGACAATGTGCCTTTGTCCCCTATACCCTTCATTTGGTAATTATTTTTGTCAATGAACGGTTTGAGCTGTAAAGTCACAGCTTCATTTTATAATTACAAACCCAAGCGCTGAATTTCAGCTCATATTAGCTACAACAGCTCTATAGCTCCCATATATCAATTTCCTTTTTCCTGATATTTTGCATTTATAAGGGTGAAGATATGAAAATACAAAGCCTAAAATTTAATCAATATTTTATTTGTGAAATTTACACATTTTGGCGTATGAATTAACTTTCCGTCATTGTGAACTTAAACCAAATACAAGCAGTTTATTATTACAAATTTTTAAAACAAAAGTTCTGTTGCTAAAAAGAGCAAAAATCTAATCAATTCTTGAATTTAGATATAGAAACATTTAGAAAATTTATTCTGGTGTCAACATTTTTCTATTTCAAAAATGAAGTTTTATTTAAATTTAAGACTTAATAGCTTTAGAACTTCCGGTATAAAAATGTAGAAAAATAGAATATGGGAGCTAACTGGTTGTATCTAATAAGCTGAAATATGTCACATCAGCTTATATTAATTAAAGTTTGCCTTTGTGCTAGCTCAAACTGTTTTCTGACCAAACACTGTCATATCAGTAGAATTTGGAGAAAGCGTACTGAAACTTATTTATTTTTAATTTTATTAACTTTTACTTTTAAAGAGAAATTTTTTTAGAAATTTTTAAAAAATCTTATAAATTCGTTTTTTAAGGCTCTCAGACCATTATTTACGGAGATAGAGACGTTTAAAGATTTTAAAGACAAAAAATTTTCAGAAATTTTTAAAAATCTTATAAATTTGTTTTTTAGGGCTCTCAGACCATTATTTACGGAGATAGAGACGTTTAAAGGTTTTAATATCACTTTTATTTATTATTTTTTAAATATTGTTTTGTTATTGATATGGACTAGTCTTGTGTGTTTACTAAACATGGCAGAATATTATTAAACATTTTCTATACAATAAACATAAAATTAAACACTGTACTATGTTGACTCATTGGAAATTCATCTTTGTCCCTCAAATAATCAGAACAAATAGTATTTTCTATTTTTATGCATACCAATTTGTTATTGAATCAATCCTTTACATTAGGAAATCAAATAATCTCATGCAATCTATTTATTTATGACGTTATCGTTCAATTCGCATATACTACTATATTCGAAACACAAATTGGAATGTATTTAATATCGTAATCTTTTAAATAAACAAATCGAAACTGATTGGCATACATTCCATTCGGTCCAAAATTCAAATCCTAAATTTATTATCAGGAAGACTTTCAGTTTAGATGCAGTGTCTTTATATATATCGACTATTTGGATTAAGTCCAAGCGGTTCATCTTTCCTACTGCTCACTCAAGCAGAGGCTAATTTAAAAAGAAAAAAAATTCCCTCACAAAAACACAAAAAATAACCTCCCTTTTTCCAATTAACAAAATAGTTGAACATTCATTTAATGAACAGCAAGATTTTATACATTTTGTTGTCTAATTCTTTAAGATTTGCTTTGTCCACCTCTAGTTAAAATCCAATCTTTTAAGACCAGCCTCCACATTCCACATGGTTCTTCCATTCTCTAAAATTCATTGCTCTTTCACTGTGCAATGCGCGAGTCATTCCTGACTTAGAGATGTTGCACCTTTCACTATTAAAAAAAACTTCTTATTTTTTCTCGATACATGAGCCACTTCTGACTTATAGGTGTTGCACCTTACTATCTCACGGTTTGTTTCATTCATTCCTCTTTCACTGTTTAATACATGAGCCATTCCATGACTTAAAGATGTTCCACCTTTCACTATTAAAAAATAACTCTTGAATGATCCTCCTTTTTTACAATGCAAGAGCTAATTCTGTCTTATAGATGTTGCACTTTTCTTCTTTGTTTCATTATTTAAGCTCTTGGAATTTTCCTCTTCCTCTTTTCACGATGTATAATAATCATCCGACTTCTTCAAGTGCCATAATCGATCCCGAGCGCATCCTCTCCAATGTAATTTTCCTGGAGAATTTTTCACAGGGGTGGTTTCCCATTGCCTTCCCCTGAATGGATCAGATCATAGGCGGCCAAATATTTGCAGCGAGTAGGGCTTGAACCCACGCTAGCTTGATTAGAAGGCGTGCTCTATAACTACTCGGTCAATTTGACTCCCTCAATCCTGACTAATGGACCTTTTTGTGTCCCACTTTTCATCATTAAAAAAAACACTCCAAATTTTTTCTTTTCTTTTCACGAAGCGTCATACCAGACTTATATATATGTAGATGTTTCACTTTCTTGCTGTTAAAAATTATTTCGTGATATCATTAAGAAAAGCCTGAAATTTCTTCCTCTTCTTTTTTTGAAGGGAAAGTCAATATCTTCTGACTTATAGATGTTGCACCTTCTTACATCAATGTCACTAAAAAACAACTTTTTCTCTATCTCTTGTTTTCAATACTAGTTAGACGTTGAATCTTCTTGATAGTATACCTCCTTGGATCAAAATCATGAAAAAGAGTTAGATTATAGAGGAATGGCTTCAAATTTCGAATATACCTGCAAATTACGGACTAAAAAAAAAAAAAAGATATCCAGTCGAGGGGTGAACCGCGACCCAATGTCGTGTACACCTACTTCAACTTTCATTTACAAGTAGAAGACAATAGAAAAAGGGGAATTATCTAATGAATTCCAAAGTAATTCCACATAATTCCAAAGACGTGTATACCTAATTCCAATCGCGGTTCACCCCTCCTATCCAGTCAAACTCTGGGTGTCTCGAAAAACCATGCCATAGTCACTAGCCAGCCTGAAATGTTGTTTTTGTTTCAATTTCTTTTTGGGTATATTTTTTATTCCCTCTTGTATCGAGAATAATGATATTAAAAATGAAATATATTTGAAAATATTATTAAAAAAAAATACTGAATCCTCTTTAATAGTATTACGTTTTTAAATATTTATTTGAATATCATGCTTGTGATAACATAATGATTCATAGTTTATTAAACATTGAGCAAATCATGACTAACCTCATAAAAGATTAAATGATAATTAACCGACACGAGCTCAATGTAAAATAATCCTATACAAAAATAGAAGAAAAAAACTAAAAACTTTTTCACGATTTGGTACGCATACTTCAAATTTTAGTGATTGGTTTTTGTTCCTTAGATAAATGAAATGGTTTTGGCTAGAAAGACGAAACTTGGCGCAGAGGTGTAATTTATTAATACAAACTTTTCTGCCAAACTTCAACTTATTAGCTACAATTATTTAACAGCTCACCAATGTAATATTTCGATTTTTATATGATTATTATTATTTATTTTTTTAATGTAAACACATGATTGTAAAATTCGAAGAGGGCTAATTGGGTATCTTGGGTATCAAAATCCAGGTAAATAGATTGACAACGAAAAATCATGTTTGAAAATGATTTTTCTCCACTTTGTGGCCCATTGAATTTGACTTTGGCATCTGATCGACCACAATACTTTAGATGAATTAACTTTTTAAACGATGGTTTTATTTTTTTCTTAATGCAATTCGAAGTTAAATAATGTAATCAATGTATATACGATATATAAAATTAAGGCTTTGTCTGCACATTGCTCCAAATCACGGCAAATTTTGGTTGCACACGTTTCAAGCAAAGTTATGAACGTTTAAAAAAATTTCCCCAAAAAACTAGCCAAAAAAAAAGGGGGGGGGGGGTGAAAAAATGTAAATTCTTGCCCTTGGAGCAAACTCAACCAAATTTTGTATACATAATCTGTGGGCCTCTAGAGAGCTAGAAATGCAAAAACAAACCACCCAAAATAGGGAGGAGGGTCAAAAAATGAAAATTCTTGCTCTTGGACCAAACTCAACCAAATTTGGTATACATAATCTGTGTCACTAGAAGGCTAGAAATGCAAAACGTGGGTGCGGAGGGTGGTTGCGGGGGTGGAATGGGGGGGTGAGGGGGTAAGGCAGAGTAGGGTGAGTGTGCAAGGGGTGGTCGAGGGGGAGTAATGGGGGTGGTACGGGTTGGGGGTCCAGTGGGTTAGGCAGGGGTGTGGTGCGCGGGGGTGGGAAGCACGAGGTGCAGTCCGGGGTGGGTGGGGTGCGGGGTGGAGTGTTGAGGGTTGAGAACGGGTGCATGGTTCGGGGGTGGGGGTCCAGGGGCGTAGCCCCCTGACTAGCTAGAGGGCCGCCGAAGTCGGGCCTTGCAGCTAATAATTTCTAAATGTAGAATTTAACTTTCGCGGATCAAATTGCTTTAACAATACTTTATCTAATAAAACTATACTATGGATAAACTAAAAGGAAAATAGTAAGTGAGTCTTTACTAATAAAAATTTTTTATCAATGGAATTTGATGGATAATGGAAAGAAACAATTTCTAAATAAAAATGTCATTTTTACCTCTTAAAAAACGACGTTCCTGAGAATCTTCATTCTTTCTTCAGGCTTAATAGAGTCAATAAAGAAAGCATTTAACCTGCCACCAAACATTTTTATATTAATAACATCCCCTTTCCTTCATAACCAGAATTACTAAGTATTAACCAAATGTTTTCTGCTGGGCAGGGGAGACTAATTGCCAATCTGCCAATCGATCTCTGCTTTGGACCATTGTGTTGCTAACCAACGTCAATATTCAAAACGATTCGAACAGAAATAGCCTTTGTCAGGGGACTTTCCTCACAGGAGTACGTGAGGCTCCATAAATTATCAAAACACAAACAAAAATAATAATACTCAAAGTTTAGTATAGTTCACGTTTTAGAAAGTAGAACGACAGACACTAGGACAGAAAAAAATATTATCCAAGTTTTAAAACTTTTAATATTTAAACCAAAGAAATATGAATAGTGAGTCCAGGAGCCAGTCTTTAGTGTTGAAGGAGGAAAACAGAAAACTAGTTTATTGCTAGTTTATAGGATAACATTTTTAACTTAAAATATTTTATTTTAACTGAAATTAAAGAGATAAGTGAAAGTCATGTTCCGTGGTCATTAAACTACAAAAGTATTATAATAAAATAACATATTAATTATGTAGAAACTTCCAAAATGAAGTATTTGAAGCTCAAGAGAGACAGATATGAAGCTCTCTAAGGGCCAGTTGTATGTCAATTGGTAAAGTCTTTGTAAAAGTTGACAAAGGGTAAAACCTTAGAATTCACGTGTCTTCTGATTGGCCATCTGGCCGGGCTCAAGGTGAATTCTAAGGTTTTATCCTTTGTCACCTTTTACAAAGACTTTACCAATCGACATACAACTGGTCCTAAGTAAAATAAATATAGTAAAATTATTCTTAATTGAAAAAATCCGATGGCTTTCTTTATTACTGAGATAATCAAAATGTTTAGGCTAATACTCTCAGCCATCTTCAGTCTCAGACGATGAATTCAAGCATTAGAAAATGCATTTTCCATTATACAAATGCAATCACATGTAAGTCAAGTTAACAATACTGGTGAAGACTGGGTGGTTTCTCTGGATCTCTCTGTTTTTCATGAGAATTGGTTTTTTACTTTTTCCATTGGTTTTTACACATCAACTTAATGTATGTAAAATTTGAAGTGTTCGAGTACTGCTAACTTGCCTTACATATGATTGGATTTGTATAATAAAAAATGCATTTTCTAATGCTTGAATTCATTGTCTGAGACTGAAGATGTTTCGATGATTTTGATTATCTCAGTAATAAAGAAAGGTTTTTCCAATTAAGAAATATTTTATTTATTTTACTTCGAGAGCTTCACATCTGTCTCTCATGGGCTTCAAATACTTCATTTTGGTAGTTTATAGGTACCTATTAATTGCCATTTCAAGCAAAAATTATTGATATTATTAATTTAATAAGATATATTATAAGGAGTTAACAGTTTTTTTTTAATGTTTCTTAGATATAAAATCACGTGAGGGGAGGATTCTGGGTTTCTTTGAACTTGGGGCTGATGCAAGTAAGTAAAGTGGTTTAATAGGAAATAAGTTTTAATATCTACATAGATTTGCATTTTCAAGTCATTTTTTTAAAATATTGTAAATTTTCCCTTCCATATATTTTCCCTTTAGCAATATAAGTAGATACAAAAAACATGACCTGAGATTCAGTTTATTTACTAATCTCATACTGGCAACTTCCAGAAAAATACTCTAAGACTAAAGAAATGAATTAATTTAAATATTTATTACTCTAAATCAGTGATTTTTAACCTGGGTTCCGCGGAACCCCAGGGTTCCACAAAGAAAGGTTTGGGGTTCCCCGTGCCTAGAGGTCAATAAAAGAAAAAATAGAAAAACAAAAATAGTAGTTAGTATGTTAATATCACCCCTCAACAAATTTGTCATATAAAGAAAAAAATACTAAATTTAGAATCTAACTATTACCTTATAAAGTTTAGGGAAAGCGGTGTTGGTTTATAGTGAAACATAATAAACACAGGAATTATTAAACGGGTTATAGTGGTGTTTGACAAAGAGGAAATAAAATAAAAAAAAATTAAAAATTCTTTTAAATTATTTTGAATATTTTTTTATTTATCTCTATACATATTTCGGGCTATGAATCCTTCATCAGGAGGTTTAACAGAAAACTGAATATAAAATTTTTATGAAAGATATTAATTTGCCGATGGTAATAGATTCAAATTTACTAGAAATTCATAGATCAAAGATGGTGTCATCTATTAATTCCGATGGAGTGGAATATTTTTAATTATATGTCAGAAGGGTTGTTTTTCACCCTCTGACATATAATTAAAAATATTCCACTCCATCGGAATTAATAGATGACACCATCTTTGATCTATGAATTTCTAATAAAATTTTTACATTGTATCGATGTTATTATAGTACAGGGCGAGGGGAGGGGGAGAGCCAATGGGCGTTGAAAGAATTGAGTGGTTGAATTTAAAGGTATGTGGAAGGGAGAAAATGGGTATTGAACAAATTGTCTGGTCAGAGTCAGGTACATTTCAAATAGGATGTCTTTGTTCGAAATTTATTTGTATAGGATTCAGGTTCATAGCCCGAAATATGTATAGAGATAAATAAAAAAATCTCCAAAATAATTTAAAAGAATTTTTAATTTTTTAAAATTTTATTTCCACTTTGTGAAATATCAAATTGGTTTTTATTTGTAGTTATAATAAAAAGAGAATGAAAGAATTTCTTGGTTTTTTTAATTTTAAGTCAATCCAATTTTTAACGCCGACAGGTACAAATCACCTGGCTACATTGAGGCTCTCTTACTCCGGCATTTTAAAGTTAAAATGGTAACAGCCCATTTTCGCACATTGTTGAACAAAGAATCGAATTTAGAAGTATGTTTTTTTTATGCATAGTAGAGTTAAAAAATCTTAAATCTGAACTTTTTCAAAATTTATTAATTTAATAACTTAAAAATAGGAAAGAGATTAACCAGTCAAGCCAAATATAGAATAAATTTCGTAAAAATTAGTTTATTTTTCATATTTAAAGAGAAGCTGGCTTAAGCCGGGATTATCTAAAGTCATTCGTGGTATATGAGCTTTGAGGCCCAGTTCTGAATATAGTCAGGGGAATGAGATTAGTCAGGGTCCAAACACCCTCATATAACAAAATAGAACATTATGATTGGCGATGTCCCTTAGAAGGGGTAGAAAACTAAGAATTATATAAAACATAGCCCCCACACATCAAGGAGACACAATCGGAAATGCATAAAGAGGATGACACGAAGAAATATCGCTCTCTATTATTTTATCCAGCTCTTACCTTACATCTCTATATTATACACTCTCTCTATTACTCGATCTCACGAGTATATTTCTTCTTCCTGGAGTCGTTTTTGCGGGCATTTTCATTCATCCACTTGCGAGCCCCTCCATTGGCATTTCTATCATTAGCACGATAGCTAATTGGATAGCACGGACAAGAATACCTGTCCGGCTCTCGTGAAGACACCACGGAAGCTGATCAAAAAGGCGAGACTCCAGGCCCGTTACACACTCTTCGACGTGGCAGTCTACGGAACCTGAGCGAAAGGTGGCCACGGCCCAGCTAATGCTGCTTGAATTACTTTGAACCGAGCAGCACATCTCAAGAGCAAACGTAATTAATCCTACTTTCTTCGAACGATCTCCGTTCACACATTAAAGACATCCAATCAATTAATTCTTTCTGACTGTTAAATTCACCAAGGACCTCAATAAATTATATACTATACATTGAATTCTTGATTATCTTTCACTGTTAAGAAAATTTCCCCATTCTCCTTTGCAGCTAGAATTTATTTAAGTATTTTTATTTTATTTTTGCCTATTTAGAATTATTTTTTTTATTTTTTTTGTAAATTCATTGCATCAGATTAACTTCAGTAACGTAGAATTTGAACATAAGAGTAAATTCAGTAGTTTATCAAACTAGTACAACGAGATACACTGAGTTACACCACCACCTCCACGTCTATAAAGGTTAGTATTCTCACACTCAGGAATATTCCCCTTAAACGTCCCCGTACCAAACTAATTTCCTTACCCCTCCAACCATATACCCTCCCCAACCCCATGGCAAAGTTAATTACCGACAGGTACAACTTTAACCCGTTGAATAATTCCTGTATTACATTATAGTCAAATAAAACCATTAATACTTAAAAATGCGGGGAACATCACAATTATTGTCTCAGTAATACCATTTTTGTTGCTCTATAGTTCCTTAACTTACTTATAATACAAATATTACGTTACATTAGTAACAAAATGAAAACATCATTTAAATTGTTTTATTATTATTTTGTTATTAATGACGTTTGAAATAATATTGCTTTTCAAATAGATGAGAATATTATTTATGAGTATACATTGAATATGTAAAAAACCTGTCCGATCCGAAAGGGCCATTGGGTATCTCAGTGACAAAAAACTTTAATAATAATTAAACAATTAAATATTCCAGCGCCTCCCAATCGATCGCAGACCCCAAAGATCGAAAATAATTTTCTCTTCACCCGGGGCGCGACCACAACGAGGCCGTGTAAAGACAATTAATAACAAATTTAAATTTAGGGAACGAAGAAAAGTTTATTTTTATTACAGACAAAAGGATCAGCCGGGGCTCGAACCCGGGATCTTTGCATGTGTACTGCAATGCTTTGTCATAAGAGTTTTAACTCCTATATCCACTAAGCTACTGATCCCTGAACCCAAACTAATACCCCTTGTCTATATGAATTATGGAATTTCTTTTTAATCCTCTCCTCGTTCATTTTTCGCAGCCTAAGCCTTGATTCATTAATTAAACAATTAAATATTCCAGCGCCTCCCAAGTACCGCAGTACACATGCAAAGATCCCGGGTTCGAGCCCCGGCTGATCCTTTTGTCTGTAATAAAAATAAACTTTTCTTCGTTCCCTAAATTTAAATTTGTTATTTAATAATAATATTATTCATGAAAATAAAAATATTAGGTAGGTATTGTAATTTAAAATGCACGTTTTTTTGTGCCCAATTTCCCCAAAATTTAGCAAATTTTTAAAATGTGGCAACACCGTCATCGGCGGCGGTATGATTTATTTGGAAGCTATAAAAGTAGCATGTTGTGATTTTGACGAAAAATTAAATATCTTATATTTTAGTGCTAGGGGGTTCCTCATAAATAAATATAAGTGCTCTAGGGTTCCTCGCTCTACTAAAGTTTGAGAAACACTGATCATAAAGAATCAACCCCTAACATTATTTTAGAACGTTTGAATAAAATTAAGTTCCCTTTTTATTAACGCTATTTTTTGACCCCCATATATTTTCTTCCAACAATATTAAAATTAAAGTACCTGGAGGCACCGAGCGATGCTCGGTAACTTCTTCCTTCAGTTAAAACCTTTATTTTAATATTATTTTTAATTTAAAATTTTGATAAAAAGGTCGATTTTTATTTGACAGCCGTTTTCAAATTAAAAAAATACAAATATATATAGTATTTGCCCACTGTACCCCCCCCTCACCCCGCTTGCCCCCCCCACCCCCGAAACCTTGCCCTACCCCCGGATCCCCCACCACTGCACCACACCTCCTGCACCTGTTTTGATTCAACCATATGATTCATTTTTATTCATCCAATTGTTAATAAATAAAACCTAACAAAATGTGTTGTTTTTTCAGAAAATTGAGACCTGCTTATGCGAAATATATTTTTAAATAAATTCTTGATTATTTTTTATTCTATTAAATAAATAAAATTCTTTATAAAAACAATTATAAAACGTTTATTAATATTTCTAACGTTTAGGTTGAACAAAATATGTTTTAAACCACAATCACAATACTTCTTCAAGGCCTTTGAGAATAAAGGATTTACCCGACCCATTGTCTGTCTGAGCACAAAAGGAAAAGGGAAAACTTTTTTTAAACCCTAAGAATGGGATTTGTCTACCTGAGAATAATTAATTTGATTACGAAAAAACCCATCAAAAACAATTTTCTCGAAGATGAGACCGTGACAGATCGAATTGTCACCCCAAAAACCCCCTAACTCGTGAATTTCATCAAAATCGGTAGAGTCGTTTTCAAAATAGAACCAAGATACAAACAAATATATATACAAACAAATAAATATACAATCAAATAAATATACAATTTTTGCTCGTTTAAAAAGAGTAGATATATTAACCCTCAGATTTTTTTCTTTAATTTGATTATTTTAATGCAATTCAATCCGAGTTCATTTAATGAATCAAGTAGCAACACCAGATTTTAATCAATAAAACTGAAAACTTAGTGAACGCAGTGCTAGTTTATAGTAAAACATTTTTTTATACTTGAAACATTGAGAAAAATAGTGAAATATAAATTTTTATTTATTTCAGAACGTTTAAAATTTAAAATTTTTATCTACATTTAGATAGATAATTATTTTTATTATTTTTAATAATATTTTAAATAATAATTTCAAATCCCAATTACCAACATAATTTATTGAGTGACCGTCACTAATTAAATTCCTCTCTATTCTACTTGTCTTCGTATTCTCTTATTACTGCTAACCACTTCGGTTGTCTATAGTTGACCCAGAAAAACAAGCCGAGGAAAGCATTTAATCACAAAGGATTTATGGGGTAACATCAAACATTATATCTCTGTATTTTTTTGACAAAAGTCCATTAAGTTTTAGGCTTACTTGTTGAATTAGTAAACAAATTATCGCGATGGGTTATTTTTACTGTTTGCGACCTTAGCCTAAAGCAGTTTTTCTTAACCTTTTTAGTTTTGTCAAACAATTCATGTATCTTTACCCTTGTTAAAAAAAATGAGAAAATCAGACTAATAAGTTATTGGGATTATTGATCGTTTATGATTTGTTTTTCTACCAAAAATGCTCAATGTTCTTTCAGTTTTAATTTGTAGAACTTTGATGGTATAATTATTATTGGATAATTATTATTATTGATGGTATAATTAGATAATATAATAAGCCCATGACAATCAAAACAAATATAGGTGCTTTGAGAACTAGAAGTTTTTGTCTTTTAATATATTAATTATAGTACAAGGTACCGACTTAGGTCGACCTTCACCTATCGAGTTTCCTAATGAATATTTTGATAAAATAATATATTAATAAGCAAAACTTGATAGGGTCGACATCCAATTTCCCTGCATAGCTATTTTTGATAAAAAATAATATAAAAAAAAATTAATTAATTCGCAATAAAATGATCTACATTTTCATATTTGACAATAAAAGAAACTCTATAACTACAAAATACCGATTCGAAGTTACCTGTTGATACTCTGTCTACCTGGACTTATGCAGGGAAAAAAGATTGCAACCCAACTTTGGGATTTTATAGACATATTTTACTCTCCATTGGTAATATATTTGTCCGGAAACTCGATAACTAGATCTATGTAAAAAAAAATTAACAACTTTAATTTTTTATTAAAAGCAGCTATGCAGGAAAATTGGATGTCGACCCTATCAAGTTTTCTTTATTAATACATTATATTATCAAAATATTAATTTCATTAGGAAACTTGATAGGTGAAGTTCGACCTAAGTCGGGATCTTAGACTATTAGACTGATTATACTCTTCAAATAGCTATTATAACCTCGTATGGGTAATTTCCCCTAGGTTAAGAACTATGGCCCTAAAGAGTGATGGCTACTGATGAAGTGATCGTCTGTTTAATCTGTTTCCAGGTTCTTTAAATTTCGCAACCTAACATATTATTTTTTAATAAAACAAAAGTAAAAATATTTTTTGAGAAAATTATTATTTACTGTGAGTTGTTCACTAGTTCACTTGTTTCACGTGTAAGAAATAAAGGAGAGAGAGAGTTTTGTCAATATACAGTGAAACCCCTCAAATCCGAACTAATTGGGGCTGTAGCCTGTTCGGATTTCAATTTGTTCGGATTAGCCGAAAGCAGCTTCGACAATTGAAGATAACTGATATCAAGTAAAAGATTAAGTGATAATTTGTGTGTTTCTATTATTATTTCATTGTTTTTGCAAAGTAATTAACCTAAAGAATTTCAATAACCAACTTTTACCGTTTTTCAATCCTGGATGACAAGTATGTAGACATATTTACACTTTGTTAGGTACGCTAACTTTACTTCTTTGTTAATTTTTCAATTAATTATCTAAAATAAGGTTATAATGTAGAATATATACATAATTGTTTTATGACTAAATAAATAAGTTTCTTTTTTTTTGCGTTCGGATTTCCCGGGATTTCGGATTCCCGGGGTTCGGATTTGAGGAGTTTCACTGTATATATTTCGGGCTGTCAATCCATCATCAGGAGCTACAAAATATAACTGTTTTAGCTGATAGCCCGATATATATATTGAAAAAACTCTCTCTCCTTTTTTCTTACACGTGAATCAAGTGACCTAGTGAACAACTCACAGTAAATAATAATTTCCTCAAAAAATATTTTTACTTTTCTTTGATTGAAATAAAATATATTTCACCTCGCACCAACATCAGACTCTCTAAAAATTATTAACAGATTTCTGTTATATTTTTTTTCCTATAGCTTACGTGTAACATGCTTTCACATCAAAAAGTATTTATGTAATATAAAATTTGAAAAAAAATAAGCACATATATCATATATGTTTATATTACAAGCTTCTTCTTTGAACATAGTACAATTAGATTAATTACACAAAACTATTTTTTGAGGAAAAGAAAGAAATTCGAACGTGTTTAAGTTAAGGAAATATAGCTTAACAAATTACGAATGGGATTTCCTTGAAATTGCCTGTGAGTCAGTCTGTCCGTCTTCTTTTTTTAAATCGCATTTCTCAGGCGATACATTTATCCTCGACTCATTTGTTAGCAGCTAACAAAATTCCTCGTGAATATATTATTTATTTTTATCATTCATAGCGAGGGTGGCTCTAGGCAAATTTTAAAGGGTATAACATATTTTTTGATTTAATTTAAAATCTTTAGATATATAATAAATATTTTATTTTAGATTTAAATTTAACTATTTTCCTTCCCCTTTTCGAAACTTCAAGGACAATATATCGCTCTGCGTATGTTGTATTTATTGAAAAATATTAATTTTTTTATTCTTGCTTATCCATGTTTAAAAATGTCTGAAATCTGGAAGGAAATCACTTTCAAGGATGAGTTTTTCTCTTTATGTGTATCTATCCGTCAGTCTGAATCCTGATAAGTACTACACCCGATTAATTCAAGAACGGAACATATTAGGAACCTAGTTTTGGTTCATAATCGTTAACATTTTCACAAAGAATAATACATTAAATTTTGAGCTAAATAGATTTCAAATTTCCTGTTCAAAAATGCAGAAAATTAAAAAAAAAAATAATGGAATATAATCAATTGAAGGAGACAATAAAAGAGTGTGTCTTCTGCTGGAATTATAAATTTTTAATTTATTTATAACGAGACTATAGTTTCGAGAGCTTTGCCCTTTTCATCAGCCTATTACAATTGATTCACAGGAATTAATTTATTCGTATTAATATAATAGCTTTAACCTGGACCTTTAGAACGACCTTAGCTAATAAGGTGAAAAAATATATATGTATATGTTGCAGTAAAAACCCGTTTTTAGTAAGAACGTGTTCTTACTAGTCAAACCGCGTTTAACTGAATACCCTTAAGGCAACTAGAATTTACTGATGTTAGTTGAGTTCTGTTCAAAGGTCTAGAATCTTCATTTTTGACCTTTCGTTTCATTTTTTAAACGAAAATTTTAAAAAATTACATCCTCTACAACTTTGCTTCTAAAGAGGATGTAAAATTTTTAAAATAAACACCCAAAATTAGGCGGAAGGTCAAAAATGAAGATTCTAAAGTCTAGACCTTTGAACCAAACTCACCCAATATCAGTAAATTCTAGTTGACACAAAGGTATTCAGCGAAACGCGTTTTAACTAGTAAGAACCCGTCCTACTAAAAACGGGTTAAAAAAATTATAAAGGAATAAATAATACTCTGATTTCGAGTGATGCATTGTACAATTTACATCAGCAAGTTTAAATTAGTAATATTTTCTTTTAAGTTAAATTTTTTGTCATTTAGTGGGGTTAATACTTATTATTAGAAAAATTTGAATCATATTCGAAAAATAGTGCTTTCTAAATGAAAGAGAAAGTAAATATATCTTCAATAAATTGTTCTTGATGGTTTAGTATTTTATTAATAAAAAAATACAAAACGAATTGTACACTCTTAAATTGGTTTGACCATAAAAAATATATTTTCTATGAATCAATCCTTAAGAAATTTTGGAAAGTCTAACAGAAAATAACTTTTGTACTTTTCCCTTAAAGTTGTCTGAATATTTCACTTTCCTAGCTCAACATTTATTAGCCCAAAATCTGGACATGACATAAATACGGTCCCGTCTGTATAACAAGTAATTGTTTCAAATATTTAGTTCAATACATTTAGAATAAATATTTCGACAAAAGCGTATTCAATTAGTTTCAGGAATTCAACATGAATAGTATTTAATCAAGTTCCCCTTGACACAAACCCTTTAGACAACAGCCCTTCTTGTAAAATACGGTGAGCCACAAACTACGTTCATTTGTCTTGGTAACCACACAGCAACCCCTTTATTTATTGTCTCTTAATTTATTTTAAATCAAAATACGATTAAAGTATTTATTTCGGTTTTAAATGAAAATTAACCCAACACCTGGACCTGAAATGAAAGCCAAAGTCTTTTGAGCCAGTACTACAAATGAAATATGCTCATTCTAAAAGAGGTCAGTATAATTATGAACCAACATTGACAATTTAACAGACATGTACAAAGAAAGATATTCGATCCAAAGTAAATCATCGCGCCTGGATATTAGGCAACAAAAGATGTAATCTACAAAGGAAACCAGCAGTTTGAATATATATATATAAACCTTCTCGGTGCGCTCAATATTTCATCCAAAACATGTTTTTTCTTAATCGTGCTTACAAATGAAAAGTAAAGAAAAGTAATTTTCAAGTATAGAATTATTTTTAAACCGACTTCAAAAAATGAGAAGATTCTCAATTCAACTGATTTTTTTGTGTCTATGCTACCTGATATCTTCGCCAATTGTGAACCGATTTTGATGATGTTTTTTGCATTGGGTTCAGTCTAGTTTCCGATTGGTCCCGTTTTTTTTTCATTGGTATTGGACCTTTTTTGCTATTTGTTTAGGCATAACTTCTTTGTTTATGAACCGATTTCAAAGATTCTTTTTATATTGGAATGAGGGTACCTTAGGGGTGGCCCCATATTAATTTAGTCAAGTTCTGATAATATGATCAATGACGAATTAACGTAAATATCCTATTCTTACCAGCAAATAATCGAAATTATAATAAATAAACTCTTTTATAAAAAAATCAATCTTAAAACATTTATTTAAAACCCGCAAATATTTCTGGAGAATTTCTATATTCATGAATTTAATTTTATTATCATTTTCTGATTTATTCACCCGACCCTTTCTCTTACGAGATGCATTCAAGGTATTATATTAAGTCACTATTAATAACATCACTAAAAAGAGAAAAATAAAAATAATTTTTATAAAAAAAAATAAATAAAACCGACTTCAAAAAAATTAAATGCAACAAATAAAATAATAAGAACTTAAAAATCAAATAAAATACACTAAAAGGTATAAAATAATTATCTTATTTAGTTACAACTAAACGACGAAATATTAACATGAAATTACTTTTTGAAGTCGGTGCCAAACATACATTTTATTAATCGCACTCGACGGATCTTACTTAGTACCTACGTTTGGCGGGTACGCTCGCTTATAGGTATAGTTTGTTTGGCACCGACTTCAAAAAGTAATTTCATGTTAATATTTCGTCGTTTAGTTGTAACTAAATAAGTTAATTATTTTATACCTTTTAGTGTATTTTAATTTATTTTTAAATTATTATTATTTTATTTGTCGCATTTAATTTTTTTGAAGTCGATTTTATTCTTTTTGATAAAAATTATCAAGTATATGATTATTTTTCTATCTGTCTGTAACTCAACAATGAAAATGAAAATGTGGGTTTTTGTTAAAATTTTTTCACAATTTAAAAAATAGGGTAGATTGGGGTGAGACGCCATATTATACAAGATATTATACATAGACGTTTCTCGTGCTTTATTAATATACTTTGGAAATTTTATAATTATTTAAAATAATTTTATAAAAGAATGGTAAGTATCATTGTGAAAAATTCAGACAAAAGATAGCAAACGACGACACGTGTAATTAATAGCTGTCCCAAGGTTTTCTTTACATCGGTAAACTTGCTAGTTTGTCATTGAAATAGAATAGTTCTTCCAGCTGCGGTTTTATGTGTACGATAAAATGCGAACAAACAGGGCATATGACCAATTTGTCTTCTAAAATTTCTAAACACTTTCAAACTATATAAATAAAATTCGGATTTTGGATTATGGATAGGTAGAAAAATTTGCCTTTGTCTTGTTTAATAAAAATAATAATATTTTAGGGATATCTTGCCTTAAAAATAATAATGATGATGCAATGCATAGCAAAGAAAAAGAAAAGAAATTTATTTGAATATTCAAGCAGGATATTTTTTTTTTTTTTTTTGTAAATTTATTTGACTAAATAATCAGCTATTAGGAGAATTATATTGGACTTGAGATAAATTAAAAGCCTTCCAAACTGTAGTTTATATATATATATATAGTTGTAGATATAGAGGCTGGTAAATACATTATATTATGCCCAGATATAGTGTCTATAGTTTCGAGGGCTTTAAATTCATTTTAAGTAAAATAATTATTGTATTAGCTTCTTTTTTAGTTTAAAAATACTAGAAAAAAACCTATTTAATATTCTTGTATACAAGTATATATAAAGGTCAAGGGGGTTAAAAAGTAAAGGGCACTTAATCAAGGATTTTTTGAGAAGAGACCAAAATTTTATTTGGAATAGATAAATATATATATTGAAAAAAATAATTGAGATTAAATTCAATTTCAATATATTTGATATTAAATTTTTATAATTATACATTTTTATATAGTGTAAGGTAGATAAAGGTCCGACCCTTGCCCCCACTAGTTCTACCAGTCCCTCTCCTAAATATTGGTTCTCGAAATGAAATAAAATTGTTGCATTGTTTCAATGGGCAATTAAAATTAATGATTTTTCCAAAAAGGGCACGGATAGAAGGTTTGAAGTCCCTGCATGGTATATATTTTCCAGTTCAAGCATGTCAAAGACAAGTCCAAACGAGTTTTAGTCGAATAAAAATTGTTCTCGCTGAGGAACTATTAAAATAGAAATAATACAAAAATAATAAATAAAGATGATTAGAGAATCTTTGGAATAATCCATTTCTAACAACTCTCAATATATAAGATCGGAAATAACTAAGAGTGCATTAGACAAGTCATAGCTTGCTTTTATAGTAATAGAATTAGAAGATATTTAAGATTTTCTTATAGGACAGTCTGAATATTGTGGAAGATGTTCGATTTCTATCTCAGGGACTGTAGAGATTAAGTCACAAGATTCAATTTCTGACTAAATAAATAAAGATGATTCGGGATTTTCTAGACTAATCCATTTCTAATAACTCTCAATATATAAGATCGGAAATAAATAAGAGAGCTATAAGAGTATAGACAAGTCATAGCTTGCTTATAGGAATAGAATTAGCAGAAATTTAAGATTTTTTTAAATCACAAGCTGATTCATTGTGGGAGATGGTCGATTTCCATCTCAAGGACTGCAGAGTTTAAGTCACCAGATTTAATTTCTGACTCCTACCCTCACTCACAATGCAGTATTCGTTTTAAGCGAAGGTCCCAAAATATATTTAAAAAATCTAATGATAAGTTTGAAAAATAACGAAAATGATGCTGTATTCGATGAAATTTGCAAAAAAAAAGCTAAGATTAATATAAAATTTCAAAAAAATGAAGGCTAGTTACTTTTTTGGACAGCATCCCGCACAGGCTGAAAAGTCACCAATCGCCACTGATAAGTATCATAGCGCACAGAGTCCGCAGGCCAAGTTCGAGCATTGACCATACACGCTGTACGCTATTTATACGAACAATTTTGAACTCCCTGCAGCTCGGAATTCATTTGAGATACATATACTTATTTACATCAAGCAATAAGCACTATTAGAGGCGACTGTGAGTCAGTGGTTAGAGTGTCGGCCCGCTGACCTGAAATACGCTGGTTCGAGACCGAGTCTCAGCAGATATTTGCAGTCGCCTCCTCTTGGCAATGGCAACCTACCAAGAGTATAATTGCCTAGTAACCTCTCCAAACTAGCCGGTTCGGAAACAGCGTTAGTAGGTCCCGTATATCTGTGTAAAAACAGCTAAACACACTTAGCACAGGTATATGTGGAGAGGAGTCAAAACGCCAGGGAGACCTGATATGGCACTTAGAGAAGAAGAATAAGCACTATGGTACTTAAGCATTTTTCTTTATTAATTAAACACATTTGTTACTCTCGGCAAAAAACCTATTTAATTTGGACTTTATGTATCAATCTAAATGTAAAAAGTACATTTGTTTAATTCATGTTAAATCTTTAAATTGATAATCCTGAAAAAATAACATAATGGCTCTTTTACATTTCCACGTTTCAATTATCAATTTGAATTTTTTCCATCCTCTGTCCATATATTGATTTTTAGAAAATATGTTTTAAATACCTACAATGGATTTCCACACTCTGTCCAAAAGTACCCACCATATTTTCCCCCGATTGTGATATGATTGTAATTGACAACGAGATAAAGCCAATTTCATATTTTTTTTTAATAGCAACTCATTTATATTTGTTCTACATTAAAAAGGGATATTATTCTCGTGTTCGGATTATAATAGGGGATGGTGTAGGTGTTTGGGATCTACCAGAAATAGCAGAGGGTCAAATGGTATCCAATTTTATTCAAATACTTCCCATTGTGCGGAGGTGTGGAAATTCGATCTCTATCGAAAATGATATAATTAATCAACCCCTTCTCCAAATCGTTCATTTATATTCCCTCCAATGTCACCTTTAATATATTATTTCCATTAATTAGAACAAAGAGATACAGGGACTTTTGAAATATCATTCAGATATTAAAAATTTTCTACCAATACTGCCAACTTTTAGCAAATGTCGACAAAACTGAAGCTATTCTATTCACTAGGAAGAGAAAATACCTTAGTTCAACTATCAAAATCGGATCTACTATTCACCATTAGAAACCTCAAATTAGGTAACTCAAAGCAAGGGCGGATCCAGGAATTTTTTATGGGGGGGGGGGGGGGGGAGCAGAGACGCCGCCCCACACACAAACATAGAACTTTATTTTCAACTTTAAAATTAAAAAAAAAATGTTTTTTTTTTACAAATTTCATATCTTATATTTTAAAGTTCATTAAAATAAAAAAATTAAAAAAAATTGTTATAAATTCCTTGTCGATTTGGCCGCCGTTTTTTGCGTGCGACGCACGTGTTGCACTCCCGCCAGGCACGGGCCTGTATGGGGTGGGGGGGGCGATCGCCCCACCCGCCCCCCTGGATCCGCCCTTGACTCAAAGGCTAATTTGGGCCAAACAAACAAGGTTTAATTTTAGGTGGGCCGCAAAAAAAAATCAATATTCATAGAAATGTATGTTTATTTCGAATAATACATTATAATAAACATATATAAAAGAAGAAGGAAAATTTTAACGTCCTGATACTTGACATCTCTTCTCTGCTATTATCTTTCTAGTAATAGCATCATGCTGATTTTTCATGTTGTAAAAATATACTTTGGGTGGTCTGGTTCCACGTCCCACCACTCAAATGGTCTGGGGTGAATATATTATGTTTATAATTGAGTATAAATTATAATTTTTATAATTTAATTGTGGGTCAAAAATATTATTTAACACATATGTATTTTTTACCGTACCTGGTCCACCTGCTACAGCCAGCCAGACTGGCCATTCCCTGTACAACTATCATAGACGGTACTATTACGCATTATTTCTAGTTGGGTCAAATCCTTAGTCAAAATGTGTCACCACCTCTTGGACTATTCCTATTTCAGGAGAAATTTTGTTGGTAGTGATTCCTTTCAAAACTGACCCAACGTGAACGTCATTAATACTGTTTCTAACAGGAGACTTATTTTCTTACAAAACTGAAAATAACTGCTCGCACCGATAAGTAGTTACAAAGATGGAGATAATTTCATATGGGAATTTTCGAGTATTTTCAAACCTGGCTGGCAAATATTTGTTTAATTCAGGCACACCCACTTCAATGAATTTTGTCTTCAAATTTGAGTCCCACTGAATCTCGATTACCTCCATTTGCATATGGCTGGGCACTGAGTCTATATTTATTGAGAAATTCGAAGAAAACAAACAAAATTTGTCTTCCAAAGAATTAACATCTTTAAATCTTCTTACAAATTCAGTTCTAAGATTTGAAATATTTTCAGCGTATTTTTGATACAATGAAGTATCATCTAAACTTGTTTGTTCATGTTGCACGTCTGGAAGTGCGTTAAATCTTAATTTTTCAGTTGCTTTTTCCAAAGAACTAGCTTACATTTGAATGCTTTAATTATTGTGAATAAGAGATTACTTAAAAAAAAAGTGTCACAAGTTATTAGTCGTGTATAATTTTTAATCCGATTGAAATAAAGTAAGGGGGTGTAAATTAGGAGTGTCGCGATAATTTCAAATAAGTGAGAATGGGAAAGTCGTGTGGTGACCACACCAGTTGATTTCTTTAAAAATTGGCTTTTTGTTTAATTTTGTTCCTAAAAATAATAAACTTCTCCGGTCAAACGTACTCCTTTAGAGAGTTTTGTACTCCTTTTGTACTCCTAAAAACATATAAGGCTTTGATCTACGAGAAAGACATTTTTGTATCTTTTAGGTACACGGTACACGATAAGATATTTATTCAATAAAATTTCAAGAATATTTAATTACAAAGAGAAACAAAGAGGTTGTCCTCTGCTTGATGCAAATAAACATACACACATATATATCGAGATGATATATCTGTATATATATATTATTTATTTGTGATGATATATCATCTCGATATATATGTGTGTATGTTTATTTGCATCAAGCAGAGGACAACCTCTTTGTTTCTCTTTGTGAATCAACAACTCTGCTACTCTCGGCAAAACAAAAACTTTTCAATTAAATATTTAATTACGTTGATGTCTCCCTAAAATTCTCTTTTTCGTTTTCTAATCTAATTTATAAAATTTCCTTAATGCTGTGGCCTTAATTTTAATGACACCTTATGGCTTAAGAAAATTTATTTTCGAAATTAATGTAGAGGTGTATAATTATAATTTCAACTAAACTACAGAAAAGCTGTTTAATACTTCAGAATTATAACGAATATCATGATGATAAAAAATATGCTTCATTTTAATCTCATCCTGCAATCAATTTTTAATTAATGTTAAGGTTATGAAAAGTCAGTTGACAAAATATTTTTGATAGCTAGGGTTTATTATGATATCAGTTTGAAACCCTAATCATTTTTTATTCAGCATTCCTTCGAAATTAGGAATGTTATATTTATTTATCTAGAAAGCTAGTCAGCATTTAATTATCTGTCTTGTTATCACCGAAATATTTCCAATGAATCAAGTCTTTCATATGAAATCGGGCCTCGGCTTTTGTCTATTCTGCATATTTTCATAAACACTTGCTTGAATTTCTTCCAGCAAAAGAAAAAAATATACCTATTTTGGTTTGATAAAAGTACATCACAAAACTTTCACTTATCTCGCTAATAACAAACCAGCATTAGAGTAAAAAAATATAAAAATAAAAATGATATTAGTATTAATTAAATTCAGTGCAAATAAATTTATTCTTTACTTTATACAATGCGAAGCATATGTCAAATCGTTTATTGTTTTTTGGGATATACCCAGGGCGATGAGGGACTCCACCACTTTATTAAGTTGAATTTTAGCACTTGACGGTTTTGACAAAAATTACATGGGGTCTCGTCCAGATTTTTCATGGAAGTATGTTATCGTTTTTTTCGTCCACGATTTTTTCCAGACCGTTGCACCGATTGAAATTAAATTGAAAACCTAGCATTTCTTTAACAAAATGAAGCGCTGATTAGTTTTTGGTACATATCGATCCACAAACATTAGTACTTTATTCCAGTACTTTTTTTAGTTTTTTCTAAATATCTTGAAAATGACTTTACTAATTTTGATGAAATTTAATATCGTAATTAAGTATCTTGGGGACCACAAAAAAGGTTAAATAAAGTTTTTAGTAAAAGTATATTTTAAAGTACTTTAATGTAGTATGGTTATTCCTCGAGTATTAGATGAGAATCGATCACTATTTTTGTATTTAAGTCAACTTGGACTAGAAATAGCAAGTGATATCTGATTAATATTAAAGGAATAAACATATTAATATTTCAAATGACTTTGGATAAAGTTTAGCAACGATCCGTTGCAGTTTATTTTTAATATTGTTAGAGTTCGTGGCTGTGATGAAACTGTACTAGATGAAGGAGGAGGTATCAGTCAAAGATGGAATCACTGGGTTCAATAAAACACCTTTAATAAGACGTTTCGGCCTGAATTTTATTTGGCCATCTTCAGTCAATTAGGAGTTATACACATTAAGCTAAAAAAAAATTATTTTTGACAAGGCTTGGTTCGATCACATATGTGTACCGCATTTTGTGTATAACTCCTAATTGACTGAAGATAGCCAAATAAAATTCAGGCCGAAACGTCTTATTAAAGGTGTTTTATTGAACCCAGTGATTCCATCTTTGGCTGATACCTCCTCCTTCATCTAGTAAAATTTATTTTTTGTAAATACAGTAAAATAAAGATATCGACGAGGCAGTACAAAAAAAGAAGAAGATAATTTACACTATCTTTTCATTCATAAAACCGCCGTTTCGGAGCCTATTCCTTTCTTCAGGTTTGAAAGTCAGTGAAGGAAGTCCAATGCGACATTCACTCCTGTCTCCTCTTTCAGTGGCAGTAACAATAATATATTGTATTTCATTCTCAGCAGAATTATAATGTACTACATAATATATGTATTTCATAATGTAGTACATTATAATTCTGTTGAGAATGAAATACAATATATTATTGCTACTGCCACTGAAAGAGGAGACAGAGGGGAATGTCGCATTGGATTTCCTCTCACTGACTTTTCAAAACCCTGAAGAAGGAGGGAATAGCCTCCGAAACGTCGGTTTTATGAATAAAAAGATAGTATAAATTATTCCTTTTTTTGGACTGCCTCATCGATATCCACTTAATTATAAATATAAAAACAAGACATCTAAATCTAACTTAATAATAATAATAATTAATTAAGTGGGAGATAAATTTAACCTAATTTATCGCACGGAGAATTTACCATCCTTCGAAGCCCTTAAAAAACTTAGTAAATTGGATTGTATCTAACTTTCTGAGATTTGGCTTGTGATCCCGGCTTCTTTCCTTCTACTCTGTTCTTTTCACGATGGAGGGGCCATCCCATATAGGCCTTTAAGGGATGCACCTTCTGGTGTATCTCCTTCTAACATCAATATCATTAAAAAAAAAATAACTAAAACTGACATTAACTTTAATTGGATTTACACCACTTTCAAAATAAACGATACCCCGACATTTCAGCCCCCGACAAAATATCTCCGACAAAACATCCCCCGACAAAATATACAAAGGACAAAATATCCCAAGGACAAAATATTCCCCGGTATAAGGGAGAATACAAAAGAGACACCCTGCCCGACGATTGGCTGTTCGGTTTTCAATGTGTGTTTGATTAGGAAAAAATGGGAGCCCCAAACACACCCCGCCCGACGATTGGCTGGTTCGGTTTTCAATGTGTGTTTGATTAGAAATAAAATGGGATCCCGAACACACCCCGCCCGGACTAAACTTTCGGAGGTTCGGTTAATATATATTAACCGAACCGGAGTCGATTTGCATTACTCATAAGATTCACGCGGGGAAGGGTTATTTTGTCATGAGATATTTTGTCTGAAGGATATTTTGTCGGGGATATTTTGTTGGGGGATGAAATGTCGCGGAATCAAATAAACTGTCCATATAATATATATAATTTATTTGTTAGAGACTATAATTTCGAAGGTTTGACTTTCATCATCAGTCTTTTTGATTATAAATATTGTTATTTCTTATGGATTCATATTCACGATTAAATGTAGGTAAAATAGCAAACTAGTCACATAACAAACGACAACAATCAGATAATAAATTTACTAATAATGATTTTTGGGATGATTTATTGGATCTAGAGACAATAAAACGCGAATGTTAGTTGACAACTTGCTCACTAACTATAAAGGTTAAACTTTTATATAGAATAAAAAAAAACGAAAGTCCAATTGATTTTATTGGAATCACAAGTCTAAAGCCAATTTCCGAGATGCTTTTCCCAATACTGAACTTATTCTAGATATGTGAAAGTGAAAATATTAATACTATATAATATAATAAATCATAAAGCTAAAGTTTTATCTAACTAGAGGATTCTGGTGCGTAAAGGCGGTGAGAGAAAAACATTCAAACTCCCAAATTGAATAATCAATAAAGTTTCGAATTCAATAAATAGGCAGATAAAGAAATTCAAAAAAACGACCAAGAAAGAACGAGCGATGTATAATACTAACTTTGTTCCATAATCTTATTCAATTTGTTTTTTAACACGCCGAGAAGAATTTCTATTCAGCTTTTATTAAATTAATCAAAGGCGGCCATTTATTTAATAAAGGCCTATTTAAAGAGATTCAGAACTCAAATCTGGACAATGTATAAAACTCGTAGAAGAGAATTGGGAAATTGAAAAGAAATATTTTTAAATTAATGGAAACCTAATAGGCTTAGGCTTACATTCCAACTAATTGAATCTACTCCTTAACTCTTTGTAAAAAGCCCAGACCCCCCCTGAAATCTTCTAGCTTACACTGTATACAATATAAATCAATGAAATTCTCATATACTTAATAATTAGATATTGTAATATCGTCTATTTTTTTTTTTACTTTTATTATATATATTGTGACCTTCTCCGAGAAAAGACACCTAGTGTGTCAAAAAACGGGTTTGGACTTAAGAGTGGATTCTGGTACCTAAAAGGGTGTAGAATAAGATGAAATGAGTTAGATTTCTGATAAAAATTTATTTACCCCATAAAAACGTACAAAACGAACTTGGGAAAATCGATAAAAATGAGAAAAACATTAAAATTTTATTTTTTTTGGTTTTAAATTGTTTTTTTTTTCGTCAGTCTTCGAATTTTTTTGGAGTTTGGACTTTTTTTTCGGTGTTTCGTGATCTGGTACTTCGATAAATGTTGTCGATGAAATTCCAAATGGCTCAAATGGACTAAATCTTGTTCTGGTTTACTTAATTCTTGGAAAAATTGCCGGCTTTGTATAGCAAGATTTTCTGGAATTATCTTATTACATTCTTTCAAACAACATGCTTCGGATTTTTCTCCGTACATCAAATCGATGTTCATCGACTCTTGTATATCTTCAACGGATTCCTCCAATTCGGATATAATATTGGATTCGGAAACATCATGCAAAAAACTTTGATTTTCAGTTAGTCCCGAAGTATTAGCACCGACACTTTCAGATAACGTCATATCGATCTCATCATCGCCATAAACCGAGTCTAGTCTTTTTAAATCATCATCAAAACTGTCAGAAATATCCATTTTTATAAAAATTACTTCAAATTAACATCAGCTTAGTAACAAAATTACAAAAGAACCAAAATTGCGAAACAACTTTTGAGATATTGATAACACTCGTTATACAGTTGGCACAAGACTGAAGCGTCACTTTATTCTTTTCCTTTCTTATAGTTATTTTTACAAAAAATACGTGACCACATAGGCATGACGTCACCAAAGTCGGCACCCAATCATAACTAACCATACCAAATCGCATCTCCCAACTGAAGGTGTGTTCAAAGTGATAATGCGCTATGAAACTTTAAATGCGTTTTTCTCAAAACTTCATTTTCACACACTAGGTCCCTTTTCTCGGAGAAGGTCATATATATATATTTACTACAATGCCCATCTGTCTGATTCTTTGGGGAATCGAAACAGATGAATTTTGTTCAGATATTCAATAATAAATTTTATTTTGAAGTTTATATATTAACGTTAGATGAACGCGAAAGTTAAAACTTTTATCCGGCCACTGCTCTATTTTGGTGCAATTGGGACCAGATTCGTTTTGATACTGAACCAAGAGTTGAAAAAGAAATAGAAAGGGCATCTGCGGGCTTAATGCAGAAGATGTCGGATCGATACCCGACTGGGTCATTATCTTTTTCAACTCTTGGTTCAGTATCAAAACGAATCTGGTCCCAATTGCACCAAAATAGGGCGGTGGCCGGATAAAAGTTTTAACTTTCGCATTCATCTAACATTAACATATAAACATTCAAAATAAAATTTATTATTGAATATCTGAACATGACGTTTTGGCTCCTATCCACATAAACCTGTGCTGAGTGTTTTTAGCTGTTTCTACACAGATATACGGGACCTAATTTTTAACGCCGTTTCCGAACGGCTAGTTTGGAGAGGTTACTAGGCAATTATACTCTTGGTAGGTTGCCATTGCTTTCCAAGAAGAGGCGACTGCAAATATCTGCCGAGACTCAATCTCGAATCAGCGTACTTCAGGTCAGCGGGCCGACACTCTAACCACTGACTCACAGTCGCCTCTAATAGTGCTTATTGTTTGATGTAAATAAGTATATGTATCTCAAATGAATTCCGAGCTGCAGGGGGTTCAAAATTGTTCATGTAAATAGCGTACAGCGTGTACAGCCAATGCTCGAAATTGCCCTGCGGATGCTGTTCGCTATGATACTTATCAGTGGCGGTTAGTGACTTTTCAGCCTGGGGACGCTGTCCAAAAAAGTACCTACTTTTCATTTTTTTGAAATTTTTATTAATCTTCGCTTTTTTTTCCAATTTTCGTTATTTTTCAAACTTATCAATAGATTTTTTTTAATATATGTTGGGACCTACGCCTAAAACGGATACTGCATTGTATGAGTGAGGGTAGGAGTCTGAAATTAAATCTGGTGACTTAAATTCCGCAGTCCCCGACCATCTTCCACAATGAATCAGCCTGTGATATAAAAAAATCTTAAATTTCTGCTAATTCTATTTCTATAAGCAAGCTATGACTTGTCTATACTCTTATAGCTCTCTTATTTATTTCCAATCTTATATATTGAGAGTTGTTAGAAATGGATTAGTCTAGAAAATCTCGAATCATCTTTATTTAGTCAGAAATTGAATCTTGTGACTTAACCTCTACAGTCCCTGAGATAGAAATTGAACATCTTCCACAATATTCAGACTGTCCTATAAGAAAATCTTAAATATCTTCTAATTCTATCTGTTTCGATTCCCCAAAGAATCAGACAGATGGGCATTGTAGTAAATTGATATATACATATACAGATGTTTAGAAAAATATAAGATTTTCGGTCAGAAACCCCTTGATTTGATCAAAAACTCTGAAATAAACTATCAATGGGTTATTTTAGACCGAAAACCTTATACTTACTCAGCATATTTATAACATTTACCATTGATCCACAAATTCAAAAAATTTATAAATATCTACATTATTTAAAAATCCATGAAAAAAATTGCTTTCCACCAAAAAAAATACATATTTCTACTATTATGCATATTTCCATTTCAATAGCTTTCAAGAATGAGCAAATTATGTAGATGTTTTTTAATTAATAATAAAATCTGTGTGATAAAATAAAAATCCCATGTATTTTTTATCCGAATTCATTTATCATTGAAACCCACTTGAAAAAATTTAATTTCGATATTAGGTAGGAAGCTTTTTTTTTTAAAAAAAAACAATGGAATTCTTTATATGCGTGCCGTACTTTTTTTCATTTATTCAAATCGAAAATCTACTAAAGAATAGTTTAATAATAGTTAATGAATTAACACTAAATTGTTTTTTTTGTCTCTATATTAGGAATGCGATTCCTATACTATTAAGGAAGCATATACCTAGAAATTTTTTTCAGTGGGGAGCCCGAAATTTGTTTTGAAGAAATAAAATCAACATTCAAAAGATATTTTCTAGATAAATCTATTAACCGAAATGCCAAACTTGCTATCCAGCGATTAAATTCTAGGTTCGATTCCCTCTTGACATCTAAAGTAAAAATATATAACAGTGGTGTCCAACCTTTTATATACCATGAGCCAATTTTTTCACATACGAGTTCCGATGGACCATACAAATCAGATTTCTACCTTCTTAAAGCATGGTCGGTGTTGGTAAATAAGGACTAGGGTAGGATCTGCTTTGCTTAGGGAAGAAAAAAAAAGCTCATGAAATGCGCCACTTATAATCTTGTAATGCTCCAGGTTTGTCATAGGTTGGCCACCTCTGATATATAATAACATCTGGGATACTGACTTTTTTTTAAATATTAATTTAATATTGAGCTTCTTCTTCTTTAAGTGTCGGGCCTGTTTTCAGGCTTGGACGACCGTCTCGACGAGCTCCTTAAAACCTTCTCTATCTGAAAAGTTGTTCTGGCTCCAATATCGTCCAGACTCTAACGTTCCGCAGCCAGGAGAGAATTTTCCTTCCGATTCTACTTTTTCCCTCGATCTTGTCCTAGATGATAACTTGACGTGTCCTGTATTTAGATTAAGGGCCTCGAATCACATGTCCAATGTATTCCAACTTCCTCTTCTTTATTATTTGTAGAAGTTCTCTCTCCTTATGTAGTTTGTGGAGTACATTTTGGTTGGTTTCATGCGCTGTCCATGATATCTTGAGCATTTGCCTATAACACCACATTTCGAACGCTTCAAGGCGAACAAATATCTCAAATGTTATATTTTCCAAAATTCAAAAACTCACTAGTTTTTAATAAAGGTATATAGCTACTAATATCTTCTTCTTCTTCTTCTTTCTAGGCTAAGTAGTCTGTTATTTTTCCAAGGAAGAATACGACCATCCTTCAACTTTGTGACCATCTTTTTTTGGTCTCCCTCTACTCCTCTTGCCGTCAGGACGGTTTCTCTTTACGATTTTCGGCAGCCGGTCTTCGTCTATTCGTTCCACATGCGCTGCCCATGATGTTCTGAATCCCGCATGTAGGAAATTTTATGAACTTTCACTTTGAATAGGAACGTTATTTACGAAAAGTTGATAGTTTCCGAGTTATAATCGAAAGATCTCCGTTTCTTATTTTATCTAACAGTTTTTTTTCTTGTATACGTATCTGATGACCCTCATTTCCGCCGTCTGGAGTAGTTGTTGTGTCACAGTTGTGTCCGCCCTCGCTTCGATTCCGTATGTAAAGACTGGCCTCACGCAGGTCTTACAGATTTTGGTTTTACTTTCTACGGACATATGTTTATTCTTCCAGATGACATTATTAAGGCATCCGGCTATACGCGTCCCTTTTAATATTTGTTGCTTAACTTCCAAATGCAAGTCCCTATTGCTCGAAATTTCAGCTCCAAGATAATTGAATTTAGGGACTTGCTCAATTAGAGACCCATGAAGGTTGATATTGCAGGTCAAATGTTTTCTATTTATCACTAAGCATTTTGTTTTCGATGTTGATATCTGCATATTGGTACTAATATGAATATCTTAAATTCGCTTTTAAAATATAAATTATTTTGGATTTTAATAGATTAAGCAGCTGAATAGAGGTATAATATTGAGGGCTGGACCAAAGAGCCCCCTCTGGGCAAGTCCCGCCTCTTATCGCTCTATTATCTCCCCTTTAGGTAATCCCAATCAATTCCACTGGGATGCACGTAACATGTCTGGGATTCAAAAAGCTATATATATCAACAGCGTGATTGAAGCGGTCGATCATTTCGGAACAAACCAAACAGCATGTTGCTTAACTTCAGTGATCCATTCGGAACTGATTATTTAAATATGTCAAGGCCGTTGGGTTCATTGTTATAATGTTGTATGTTTAAAGTGAATCTTGTCCACAAGGCTAAGTCATTTGGTGAGATGATCCCTGAATATATAATATTCGAATCTCTAGGTTTACATTGGAAGAGTGAATCACTGGTTAGCACATGTGGTTGAATATTTTAAAAGCTATTTCGACTAGGTATGCTTACATTATATTTTAATTAGATATTCCAAAATACATTATATAGACTCCTTCCTCTATTTGGCGAGCTTTAAAAATAATCACGCCGTGATTATGAAGATATACCACTTACCAAGAGGATAATCGTTTAATTCATAACGAAAATTGTTAGCTATTTTTGATTGAAGTTTGATTATTGAAACAGAAGCTTATCAATCAAATCATCATAATCAAGAAGATCTGTTTGTTGAGTGTTGACAAGCGTCAAAAACAAACAGCTCCAATATTATGAGCATAAATATTTTGCTCATCAAACAATCTAATGTAATATTTTGACACATAAAATGGGAAAGTATTTAATCTTTCAGAAAAATTGAATTTTTTAGGTTTCAGGCTCAATTTTTTTTCTGTGTTTTGTAGATAGGTACATGATCAGGTAAAAAAATTTACTCGACATATAAGGGACCGTCCATAAATTATGTCACACGAATTTCAAGATTTTTAGACCCCTCTCCTCTCCCCCAGTGTCACATTTTCATTGAGCCAAGAGGGTATTGTGATGTCACACTATCACTTTTATACCTAACATTTAATAATTGTAGATTTTTTATTATTATTATTTTTTATTCACAATTTTTAAGACCCCCGGGCCCCCCTGTTACGTTTTGTTACAAATCTGAGATGCCTCTCCCCCCTTACTGTGTGATGTAATTTATGGACGGCCCCTAATACCTTAACTCAAAAGTAAAATTCTGCAGGGGACTGAATGAAATTCTCGTGTAGTGTCGTTTAATTGTGAAAAACACCAACTTTTTTAAAATTCAAAAACTAAACTCTTAATATCCAATACGCTGAAAATGTAATTCAGTCACCAGCAGAATTTTACACTTAAATTGAGTATAATTTGAGTTAGCATTTCTAGCTGAACAAATATACAATATACATACATGTTGAAAGGATTTCGTTTTTATGGTTAATCAAAATGCCCGAAATTCAAATTTGGCATTTGGATTTTACTTCCGAGGAGAGTATATATATGAATTGCAAGATGCTTAAAGAGTGGATCAATTATTATATTAATTAAAATGATTTAAAAAAAACATTTTTTTGGTCCAATACTATGTACCTAATAATAATTTGATAAAAAATTGAGATTTAAAATTTCATGTTAAATTTATTTTCATTTATCTTTTACTGATAATTTTCCTTTTTTTAAATAACAATATTCTTTTATATTTTTTGTTTTAGAGAATCGAGCTCACCTAGAGAAATACATTCGAGATAATCGGAATTCAAAACGGCATTTTATTCAGTTGAGTGGCGGAAATCAACCAGGGCAGACGAAGCAGCCAGCCATTCTTCCAAGGTAAGAGCAAATTGACTACAATCTAATAAATTTCTATACAACATTAATACATTAATTAGTATAAGTCATATTAATATTACGTTATAATATTTTACTCAAAACTCCCAACTCTCAGTATGAAAACTTAATCTTTTTATTGAAACTAGTTAAATAAAAAATAAAAGGCAAATCTTTTGGTTAATATATCAACAAACACAAATAGACCTTTAGAAAAACTGTAATTTTTATGAGAGAGTTAATAAATGTAATTATTGCCCCCCCCCCCCCCTGAGGTTCCCCAATCCCTTCGCTACTGTGTCATATTAATCTAATTTCCTTATATTGATACATGAAATAAAACATATCTAATAGCAGCAAATTAGGTCCTTAAACTCTTCGTAATATAATTTCACTTTTAATTAAATAATACAAACATTTTGAGTGTTTTATTTTTGAAAAATAGATGGAATTTTTTCAAAAATTTAAAGAACAACTCCGGGCTTCATACCTGAGTAAATATTTCTCCTCCTGAGGGGGCGAAACCTTCTGACATATAATATGAATATTAGGGTGGACCTTATTTTCAGTATTTTTTACGCTGACAAGGACTCATATAGTTCGAAATAAATAAATAAAAATATCCCCCAAGTTTCAAGTCTCTATCTCAATTATAACCTGTGCCCCCAGCGATATTTCTCAACTAAATAACATGTTGTTTTTGCCATTGAAAGATCAATTTTTTATTCCGGCAAAAGTAATGGTTCAAAAAATTTGAAACTCCGTAGACTTTATTCTTATAATAGTAGCTATCCCTTAAAATTTTTACAGATTTTTAGCTATTATAATTTTGGAGTCTATAAATTAGTAAGACTAAGATATAGCAGTATTTTATCTAGCTGTAACTCCAAAATTATAATAGCTAAAAATCTGTAATAATTCTGATGGATAGCTAGTATTATAAAGATAAAGTCTACACAGTTTCAAATTTTTTGATACATTACTTGGCCGGAATAAAAAATGGATATTTTAATGGCAAAAACCTCATGTTATTTAGATGAGAAACTTAGATCGCTGGGGGCACAGGTTATAATTGAGATAGAGACTTGAAACTTGGGGGATATTTTTTTTTATTTATTTCGAACCATATGAGCCTTTGTCAGCGTAAAAATTCGAAAATACCCACAATAAGCACCACTCTAATGTATATATTAATACATAATAATTAATAGAGGTTGTTGTGTTGGTGCAAGGTGAAACATCTTTAATAAAGATAAAAGTAATAAATATTATATGAAATATTCATTTACTATGAGTTAAGATATATAAGTCACATTAAAATTTAAAAAAATAAAAGAGGTAAATTTTTTCAATATATATATTTCAGGCTGTAAAATTTTGTACTTTCTGAAGATGGGCTTACAGCCCGAAATATATATATTGAAAAATTTACCTCTTTTATTTTTTTAATTTAAATGTGAAACAAGCGACCTAGTAATCTTAACTCATAGTTAATGAATATTTCATATAATATTTATTATTAATTTGCCATACAGGGTAGGGTCAAGTATTATAATCGTGCATGAAAAAAGTGTAGAGTCAAAAAATGAAAATCTAGGCCCGTGTACCAAACTCAACCAAATTTTGTATACATAATAAGTGGGACACTAGAAGTATAAAAATTCAAAAACTAACCCTCCCCTACATTATTATAAATAATTTTAGGTTTTATGGTAAAATCAAGTGGATGGCCACATCAGAACACGTCGGCTTATTTTTATCTTTATATACATAATTATCTACTAAGGTCTTTGATTAAATTGACCTTATTGATCTTCTTATTGGATTTTAATTTATTGTTGTAATCAACAAATAATAAGATGGGATCGATCTGTTTTTTAATCTCCAACCGGTGTGTTTAAAGTTAAATATCCGGAAAAACGTTTCACCGGAAATAAAAAAAGATAAGCAGGGTCAGAATGAGATGCTGGATTATAATTAAAAGATATGAAAAAGAAATAGGGAATCCGCAGACCACGTAGCGTGAACTGAAGGAGAAGGATTTACACACCTAAGAGAATGTGAAAATTTATCATCAGGGGGGCAATTTTACAGACATGGACAAAGGGAAGAAGAAGTGAAATGGGGGATGTTACTGTGAGGGTGATCCTCCATATATAGAAAAAAAAGAGAAAATTATGACAGCCTAGAGACCGAGTAAACAAGAATGAGAAAAGAGACAAGAAAAATGAGAGAAGGAAGAGAGATGAAACATTAAAAGGAAAATCATATAAAAGCAAAATTAATTACTTTTGTGTTTTATAGCATAAATTATGTAAATACATGTTTTAATAACCCAAAGAACCAATATGCACAAAAATAAAAAATAAATAAAATTAAAGTTACTAAAGTAAATATGATATTTAGTTAATTAAATACGAAAAAGAAAGGGTATCTACCAAAATCTAAAATTTAAATTGATCCTTACATTTTCATATTTATTTAAATAAACAAATTGTTTCAATGAGGCGCCTCCGCCTGTTGGTTTTACATTATTTTAAAAATTCCACCTATTACAAATTAGAAAATATATTTTTCATAAAAATAAAAATTATTAAACACACAAATGTTTAAATTAAGTAAATATTTAACATTCAAACAAACCAACAATTGGAGTTGACTTCAGCTAAATATATAATATATGATTCGCTCAGAGACCAATTTGGCTAAGTACTATATATAGGTACTCTTAGAAAATGTCTAATAGATTAGATTTATTCATTTTAGAACAAAAGGTTCAACTGATTTATTTTGGTAGAAATATCAGCTTTTTCGATTTTTGTTTGAAAATTGTATTATTTTAAATTATTTATGAACACCGCCCTCTTTTTGGTTACTATCAATATCAAACTATTGCGCGCTATCAAGGAGTGTAAAAACGTGGTAAAAACTCGAACAAGCAGAAAATGTAGCTATCTTCATATGAATCGTTAACATCTGGTGTTAAAAAGTAGAATGTTAACGTTGCTGTTAAAACTTGGATTAGAGAATAACGCTGGTGTTATTACTTTACTTTTTAACACCCAATTTAAGATGTTATATTTTAACGTCTCTTTTTAGAGAATAGACCTGATAGTGTGTCATTAGTTTCATAAGGTCATCATATGCGAATTTTCAATATTTATTATTATGAAAATCGATAAACCTTTTTTTGACAAATTTGGAAAAAATATTGAGATAAAATACTATAAAACAAATATTTAAATCGGTGTCGTTACTTTCTTACTAATCAGTCAAAACTTCCAAATTCACGATTTGATAATAACACTACTAAACAAAAATTTCTCCCCGTAAACGTAACAATGGATTCCAGTAGTGTTTTATACGCTGTTTATCATGCAATTTCCCAATTTTTTACAACACGTCAGAGTTTTGAGATATTATCGATCAAAATGACGAAAAAGGCCATTTTGATTTATTTTCGAGTCCCATTAAATATTAAACAGCAATATTGGAAATCAAAATATTTTGTTGACATAGATAATAGAAAACAGCTTCCTTTTTGATTTTCAAACTACCACTTGTTTTTAGCTCAATTAGAACTTGAGTTATAACTAAAAAACCAAAACTACGTGAATATAAAGGATAAAAACATAAGGTCTTAGTTTTTTATTATAACTCGAGTTCTAATTGAGCTAATAACAAGTGGTAATTTGAAAATCAAAGAGGAAGCTTGTTTTCGATTAGGTCAATAAAATATTTTGATTTCAAATATTACTGTTTAATATTTAATAGGACTCGAAAATAGCGTCAAAATGCCCTTTTTCGTCATTCTGACCGATAATATCCTAAAACTCTGACGTGTTCTAAAAAATCGGGAAATTGCATGATAATCAGCTTATAAAACTCTACTGGAATCTATTGTTAGGTTTCACGGGGAGAAATTTTTGTTTATTTATTGTCGAGCAGTGTAATTGGTTCAACGTCTAACCGAAAAATTAGTAAGACCACCAAACTAACATACATCCTTTAATATTCCAAAAATTTAATAATTATTAGTTTATTTTGAGTTTATGAAACATGATATTAATTAATAAGGTAAAGGGAGTGTAGTTTCTCAATTAATGAAATAAAACTCAAAGAGGTTTATACAGACTCAATATTTTTTTTACTTATGGAAAGTGGTGTAGGTTTTAGGTGAAACATGATGTTAGTTAATAGAGTAAAGGGTGTGTAGTTTCACAGTGAATGAAATAAAACTCAAAGAGGTTTATACAAACTCAATATATTTCGGATTATTAGTCCATCATCAGGAGTTTACGTAAACTTCTGATGATGGACTAATAATCCGAAGTATATTGAGTTTGTATAAACCTTTTGGAGTTTTATTTCATTCACTGTGAAACTACACACCCTTTCTCTATTAACCAGACTCAATATATTTCGGATTATTAGTCCATCATCAAGAGTTTACAGATTAAAAACTAATAATTCGAAATATATTGAGTCTGTATAAACCTCTTTTGAGTTTTATTTCATTCATTGTAAAACTACACTTTCTTTACTTTATTAATTATTTATTTTAATGAGAAAAGAATATCTACTCTTATTAAACGAGCAAAAATGTATATTTATATATTCGTATCTTGGTTCTATTTTGAAAACGGCCCTACCGATTTTGATGAAATTCACGGGTTAGGTGGTTTTGGGGTTGACAATTCGATCTGTCACGGTCTCATCTTCGACAAAATTGTTTTTGATGGGTTTTTTTCGTAATCAAATTAATTATTCTCAGATAGACAAATCCCATTCTTAGGGATTTAAAAAAGGTTTCCCTTTTCCTTTTGTGCCTAAGCAGACAATGGGTTGCTTTAATACATTGTTCTCAAAGGCCTTGAAGAAGTATTGTGACTGTGGATTTTAACATATTTTGTTCTCCATAAACGTTAGAAATATTAATAAACGTTTTATAATTGTTTTTATAAAGAATTTTATTTATTTAATAGAATAAAAAATAATCAAGAATTTATTTAAAAATATATTTCGCATAAGCTGGTCTCAATTTTCTGAAAAAATAACACATTTTGATACGTTTTATTTATTAACAATTGGATGAATAAAAATGAATCATATGGTTGAATCAAAACAGGTGCAGGAGGTGGGGTGCAGCGGTAGGGGATCCGGGGTAGGTCGACGTTTCGGGGGTGGGGTCGAGCGGGGTGGAGGTGGGATGGGGGGAGGGGTATAGTGGTCGAATATTATATATTTTTTAATTTTTTTAATTTGAAAACGGCTCTCAAATAAAAATCGACATTTTTATCAGAATTATAAATTAAAAATAATATTAAAATAAAGTTTTTAACTGAAGGAAGAAGTTACCGAGGATAGCTCGGTGCCTCCAGGTACTTGTATTTTATATGCACATAAACATACACACAAATATTCAAACAACAAGTCACAGGTTATGTTAAAACCTAAAAATATGTAAGCATGTCAATTCTTTAATGTTTTACGAAATCATTATTGATATATTGAAAAGTATGTAAATAAAACTAACAACGTTCCCATGAATCTCCCCTCTTTTTAATTTATTGAAGCATCTTCATAACCCCAGCATTTATGATCGTGAAATAATTGAATTGTTGTGTTTTCAACAAACTTTGTTCGTTATCTATAATCTATAAATCTGTCCGAAGTACGACGGAAAGTTTACAATTAAAGTTCTTCTTCTTTGTCTTCATTAAAAGCGTATAGCCTGTTTGTTTCCCATTAAATTAGCTAACTTCTTCCGATGCTATATTCTCATCCCTTTGGGATCTTCCTGGAAGTCTTATTCCTCCGGGATTTTCATCGTTTAGCCACTTGCTAAGGCTGCTAAGTTTATTCTTAAAACATGATCATTTTAATTCTTTCCCTAATCCACCTATTTCAGGAACTCACTATTTCTATCCGAATTATATCACATTACCATTTTCTTTATAGTTTAAGAGCCAGTGAACTTAAAAATTTAAATATTATTGTCTAAAATTTTATTAAATTGAAAGGTTCTTTTTCCCGAGAGTAGCAGAATTTTTGTAAATTAAAGGAGACAATAAAATAGTCTATCTTCTGCTGGAAGAATACATTTTTGATTTATTTATTAAGAGAATATAGTTTTCAGGACTTTGCCCTCTTCAGTAGTCTATTTACAATTGATTAACAGGAATTGATGTATGAAAGTCTCTTTATAAATAAAAAAAAATTATTTTTCAAGCAGAAGATACACTCTTTTATTGTCTCTTTTAATAAAATTTTATTGTCTCTTTTAATAAAATTTTATTGTCTCCTTTAATAAAATTTTATTGTTTAAAATATAACTATATAACTAAAGTCATAATATTTAATGAACAGATCGTTTGATAGCTTTTTTGAGGTGCGTTTAGCGTGGGGGTGGTCAAATTGGGGTACATTTTTTTCAAAAATGGATCAAAAAAACTCATTCGATATTGTTGAAAAAATTAAACGATACAAGGCTTACAAATAGCTTAATTCTTATCATCACGATTCAAGGGTCCACCGCGGACTACAGAGATTGTACCTTCTTGGTGCAACTTCTTCTTCTGTCAATATCATAATATATATATATATTCATTCCCTTCAGATATTAATTATTTACCTCGAAGGAATAAATCATATACAGAATTTTAATATCTTGTAACCTTTGTCTTTTTTTAAGGAACATTTTTAAATTATTATAAACTGCTGCGCAAAATTATCGCATCACCATTGATTTTACTAAAATATCAAATATTTATCAAATTAAATAACTTTGTATAACAAAATAAAATATCATAATCATCAAAATAATAACAAAATACTCAAATAATAAAAATTATTAAAATAAAATATTATCTTTTATTGAAATAAAATCTCTTAAACGAATTGGTTCTCTTAGGTTTATTTTAATCATTGTTTTAAAAACAATTTCTCTAGCCCAAACATTTTTCTTTGCATTACCAATCACTTCAAATTTTCATAAAATAATCACATATTGAGTTCTAAAATAAAACTCTAATAAAAATGAATCGTAATTACCATTTATCGGAACATGATTCTGTTAGGATCATAACATTATTTGAAGAAGGGTTGAGCCAACGTGAAATTGCAAGACGCCTTCAGATTAATCAATCAAGTGTATCCAGAGTTCTTCAAAGGTTTAGAGAGACTGGAAATAATACCCGAAGACCTGGACAAGGCCGCCCAAGAAGTACAAATCAGATGGATGACCGATTTATTAAACTTGCTGCTTTAAGAAATCGCTTTTTCACAAGCAGCCAGTTGAGAGGCATGTTGGAAAATGTTCGAAACACCCAAATTTCTGGTTCCACAGTAAGAAGACGCCTTCATGAAGTTGGAATTAAATCAAGAAAACCAGCAACAGGTCCTCTTTTAACCAGAGCTCATCGAATTTCGAGACTGAGATTTGCTCAACAACATGCAAATTGGACATTGAATGATTGGAGACGAGTTTTGTTTTCAGATGAATCCAGGTTTGTCCTACACTCACCTGATGGAAGGGAAAGGGTATGGAGAAGACCAATAGAGAGATATTCAGAGTGCAACGTCTCACCAAGAGTAAGTTTTGGAGGAGGTTCCATTATGGTATGGAGTGCGATAAATTTCGATGCCCGTACGGAACTTCATAGAGTAACTGGAGGTTCTCTGAATGCTGAAAGGTACATGAGAGAAATCCTAGAGCAATATGTAATGCCCTTTGCTCCTTTAATTGGAGAAAGATTTCAGTTTTTACATGATAATGCTCGTCCTCATACTGCTCATGCAGTAAAAGAATACCTGAAAGAAGTCGGTATATCTTTCCTGCAAGAAGTCCTGACCTCAATCCTATTGAACATTTGTGGGACATAATGGGGAGACGCCTAAGAACACGAAGTCAACCTGATTGGACACTTGGAGAATTGGAAATGGCATCAATTGAGGAATGGGAGAACATCTCCCAAGAAGAAATACAAAATTTAATTCTCTCAATGCCGAACAGAATCCAAGAGGTATTAAGAGCAAGAGGAGGAGTTACAAGATATTGCTAAACTGTTTTTTAATCAAAACATTTAATAAAATTAGTTAAATTTCATTTTTTAAATTTTCCTCATTTTCATCAAATGTAAGTAATTTCAAGTTTTTGGGTTTTTTATATTTTTTATTGATTAAAAGATGAAAATATTGTTATTAATATGAGTATTTATCATTTTTTATTATTTTTTATCAATTTAATATGAAAGACGATACAAGTTTATTATATTTATTAGTAAAATTAATAGTGATGCGATAATTTTGCGCAGCAGTTTATGTTGGAGTTGGTGGTGTTTTACAGTGAGGGAAAAATAAAATAATATGAGTTTAGTTTTTAAATTCTTGATATATTTCGGGTGATTAGCCCACCATCAGGAGTTTATACAGGGACTGTAAGATAGGTAGAGTGGAAAGAGGGGGGAGATAGGGATAATGTGCTGAAGGGGAGGGGAGATAGGGACAGTGGTTAAAGGGGGTAGTGAGGGCTATATAAGTAGGTAGAGTGATAGGGAGATTGGAATTGTGAAAATAAGAAGAGATTTAGGGATTGGGTCGTTGTCAAAGGTATCTGTGGATGCGGGTCTTGAAAGACTGAAGGTTATATGTTGCTGGGAAGACGGTCAGGGCATAGTACAAGTTCTACTGTGGTCAGGGTAAGTGAGTTCCAATCTCTAGAAGTCATGGAGACAAACGAGTTCATGTCTGGAGCGAAACAGTTCTACCCTTAATCCTATTCAAACTTATATATGTATTTTTTTCATAATTTATGTTTTCTTCTCAGAAAGTAAAAAACTTTTTAAAACTTTATCATAAATTTTAATAAAATTCAAAATGAAGAAAGTTAATTTTGATTCTCTACTAATATCGTTTCTCATTTTGTTTTCCCAGTTTCATTTTAACATTTATTTGAAAGGGGATATTAAATCTCAAATAGGGCCATAGAAATAAACCATAAATTAATTAATTAACCGGGAATGAGAAACAAATGAAAATACAATAACAATTTCAATCTAATTAAGGAAGAAATGTTCTGAGCAAAGAACCCATGTGTGTCACTGAACTCCATCAAATATTTTTGCTCTCATCTTTTATCATCAAGGACTATTTTTAATAAGCTTGTTATTGATGGTGATAAATGTGACAAGTGAGATTCGTGTGCAGATGATAGGGAGGCAAGAAAGACATGATGTAATATTTATCTGGATAGTCCTAGCAGAAAAATCAATTATATTTGTCCGTTTGATGCTTAGCCAGAGAAAAATCCAGACAACCCTCTCGCCCATATTCTCTCTTTTCTATCAAACTAATAATACATGTAGCGAGACGGCGTATATATTCATCATTACCTAAATTGATATACTGAGTGCACCATACTACATAAGGAGTGTATAATGGATATTATACTACCTAATCACAATCTTCTATCAGATCAGAGATTAAATTATAATTTTTAATTATATGTCACAGGGTTGGTTTTTCTCACCCAGAATAACCCTTCTGTCATATAATTAAAAATCTTAGATCTAATAGATGACAACCTCTTGTGATTTGTGGGTTTTTTGACATCTATATTAAACATATATAACAGTGGTGTCCCAGCCTTTTATATACCAATATACCATACGCCAATTTTTTCACATACAAGTTCCGATGGAACATACAAATCAAGCAGATTTCTATCAAGGTCGCTGTTAGTAAATAAGGACTAGGGTATGATCTGATTTGCTTGGGGTAGTGATGAGCAAAGCAAGACCAAGACCAAGACCAAGACTGCAAGACCAAGCTCATCACTAATTATATAGGTAGAGGGTGTGTTTGTAAAGTCTTCTACAGGGTGTTTAAAAAGTCCTGATCACTTTTAAGAAAAATATTATTATTATTTTGATTTTGAGTATTAATATTAGTGATGAGCAAAGCAAGACCAAGACCAAGACTGCAAGACCAAGCCCAAGAGTGCAAGACCAAGACCAATTCTGCTCATCACTACATATGGGACTAAACAAAAGTAAATAATCCATTTCATCTCGGATCTAATAGATGAAAACGTCTTATGATTATAAATTTAAAGTCTTATTTTTTTATCGGCAATTTTCGCAATGAGAAATCATCTAACCTGCACCTTCTTGTCTTCTCTAACAGTGTTGTTTTTGGTAATGTATGGTAACTTTCCAATATATCAATACCATCTTTATTATAAGAAATATTGTAAATACTATTTAAATTTGTATATTATTATTATCCTCGAGCATAAAAAATGCGTTTATGAAAAAATATTTGCACCAATTTAGAATAAATAAAAGTCTTAAGCTGTAGCTTGACGATTGAACTATCTGTGGATCATCAAACTATATCTAGAATGCAAATTCACTTAATTAAATTCTGTTCCTAGCTAAAAGTTTAAAAAAAAGTTACAGGATCGTGATTATCCCCTCTTCTTATTTTTTTCACGATGGAGGCCATTAGGGGTTGCATCTTTTTGCTGAAACTCCTTCTCACATCAATTTCATTAAAAAAAAGACATTCAGATAGTAATCGATATGTTGCAGTAAACCCCCGTTTTTTAGTAAAAACGCGTTTCGCTGAAACCTTTATGGCAACTAGAGTTTACTGATGTTGGTTGAGTTTGGTTCAAAGGTCTAGAATCTTTATTTTTGACTGCAACAGATATACTATAGTTGTTCCATTTTTAACCGACTTCAAAAAAGGAGGAGGTTCTCAATTCGACTGATTTTTTTTTTGTCTATGCAACCTCATTTCTTCGCCAATTGTGAACCAATTTTGATGATTTTTTTGCATTGGGTTCAGTCTAGTTTCCGATTGGTTCCTTTTATTTTATTGGTATTGGACCTTTTTTGATATGTTTGTTCAGGCATAACTTCTTTGTTTATTAACCGATTTTAATGATTCTTTTTTTATTGGTAAAGAAGGTACTTTAGGGGTGGCACCATATTAATTTAGTCAAGTTCTGACTATATGATCAATGACGAAATAAGGTAAATCTTCAATTCTTATGACCAAATAATCAAAATTATAATAAATAAAATCTTATAAAAAAAATCTTAAAACATTAATTTAAAACCCGCAAACGTTTCGAGAGAATTTCTATAAGATTGGAGTAATTTTTGGAGACGGACTGATAAGTGAATTAAGTGGATATCGATGAGGCAGTCCAAAAAAAGAAGAAGATAATTTACACTATCTTTTTATTCATAAAACCGACGTTTCGGACATTACTACATTATAATTCTGCTGACAATGAAATACAAGATATTATTGTTACTGCCACTGAAAGAGGAGACAGAGGGGAATGTCACATTGGATTTCCTTCACTGACTTTTCAAAACCCTGAAGAAGGAGGGAATAAAAAGATAGTGTAAATTATCTTCTTCTTCTTTTGGACTGCCTCATCGATATTCACTTAAGAATTTCTATATTTATGAATTGAATTTTTTTATCATTTTCTTATTCATTCGCCCGACGCTTTCTCTTACGAGATGCATGCAAGGTATTATATTAGGTCACTATTAATAACATCACTAAAAAGAGAAAAAAAATAATTTTTATAAAAAAAATAAAACCTACTTCAAAAAAATTCAATGCAACAAATAAAATAATAATAACTTAAAAACAAAATAAAATCCACTAAAAGGTATAAAACAAAAGAGAAACAAAGAGGTTGTCCTCTGCTTGATGCAAATAAACATATACACATATACATCAAGATGATATAACTTTGTTTTCAAGCAGAGGACAACCTCTTTGTTTCTCTTTATGAATCAACAACTCTGCTACTCTCGGCAAAACAAAAACTTTTCAATTAAAAGGTATAAAATAATTATCTTATTTAGTTACAACTGAACGACAAAATATTAACATGAAATTACTTTTTGAAGTCGGTGCCAAACATATACATTTTATGAA
>JALMQS010000225.1:24972830-25356496 GCA_024734495.1 Forficula auricularia
AATATTTTAAAGAAATGGAAATGGATGGATGAATAAAAAGTAGACTTGAATCCTACGTAGATTCTTTTTAGTCCAGTCAAATAGGGGAAAGTTTTGGGTAGTTCTGATTTTTTGAATATATAGTATATGTTTTTGGGGCGCTGAATCCAAATCTGAGGTCTCCCACCAAAATTTCGTGAAGCAACATTGTAAAAAAAGTGAAAATTTCCATTTTTGCCGGTTTTTTGCTTATAACTCTAAAACTATCAACTTTTCGTTAATAACCTTGCTATTCAAAATGAAAGTGCATAAAATTTCCTACAAATTTAATTATTTATTAATAAATGAATTTAACTTTTAAGGACCAATCATAGATTTTAGAGAAAATATTTTTGCATTGCATATCAGAGAGGAATCGCACCCAAGCGCTAACTAAAGCCCGGTTCACACCAAGCGTTTTTTGCTGATGGTAGCCTTGATGGCTTTCCTTGAGGGCTTGGCAGCCGCTAGATATCGTGATAGATTTTTAGTTTTTGGGTTCACACTCTGCGCTTTGCAGCCAGGCCGACTGGGCCCTTTTTTAGTTTTAAAATGTTAGTTTTATTCAGCAATTATGTACATATGATTTTTTTTAGATCCCCTAACATTTTGGGATCTAGCACTAATATAATACATTTTAACCCACATTGCCCAGGAAGACATTCGGGGTTATTACATTCTTTGTTCTTATTTTATTTTTTTTTATTTATAACAATATTAATTTTTTTTTAAAAAAAAAGGAAATTATTAATAGGTATTTGGCGAGGAAAAAGCTGAAGAAACCTCGCCGACTGGGCCCTAGGCCCGGGCCTTGTGGGCCTAGGCGGAAATCCAGCACTGCTTACCACGACGCGTGAGCCATCTGCTGGAATCTCTTCGCGCCAACAAATTCACAGAACTTGAACTTGAACAACAATGGCAAATATTGAAAAGTTATTTTGAAATTGAGTAGTGCTGTGGGGGACCGAAAAAAACACTGTAAACTTTTAAAAGGAATTTCGTGTTTTTCCGATAAACGAAGAATTATGTTGTTTCCCGTAGAACAGAAAAGGGGGAGAGGCTTGGACCAATTCTATCGCGGAGAACTCTCTCGAAAGAGAAGACCCAGAATGGTCATAGTATGACGTAATTCAAGATTCAAGCCTAGCCAACCGAATTGATTGAAATTTGCTTTGAATTGGACATTATTTCGAAAAAGAATTGAAACTAATATTTAATAAGATTAACTTTTCATAATCCCAATATTTTTACTTTACCATACAGGTTAATGTAATCGTGCATGAAAAAAGTGTTTTTCCCTTTTTTTTCTTTTTTTTTAAATATCTCAAAAACGTGTAGACGTTACATTCGAAAAAATAAGAAGGAAAAACACTTTTTTCATGCACGATTACCAGGGCCGTGGCAAGGCACGGTCTAATTTCTAGGCGCGAAAATAGAAATTTCCCTGATATTCACTTCGATTCGAATACCCTGAAAATGTGTGACAGCCTATCCATGTTGGGCGTCTCTGTCGCATCTGACCTGTCTTGGAATGAACACATCTCCTCTGTGGCGAAATCTGCAGCAAGGAAGATTGGCTTCTTATTCAGGTCCAAGCGATTTTACAAACCCCCACAACTTCTCACCATCTACAAGGCCCAAATCCGCCCCTGTCTCGAATACGGCTCTCATCTGTGGAGAGGAGCCTCAAAATATTCTCTTGCTACCCTTGATGCAATTCAGAAACGAGCCGTCAGGCTAATTGACGATTCTACCCTCACCGACTCCCTCGACTCGCTGGCTCATCGAAGAGATGTCTCTGCCCTTTCCCTTTTCTATAGATACTATCACGGCAGGTGCTCTGATGAGATTAAATCAATAATTCCCCCAAAGCATGCTTTGCACGTAGCACACGTTTTGCCGACTCCCAACACTCTCTCGCGGTCAAACTGGAAAAGTGCCGGACCACTTCATTCGCCAATACATATATCCCCATGACGTCAAGGAACTGGAACTCTCTCCCAGCCTCTATCTTTCCCAGCACCTATGATCTTCAACCCCTTCTTGCATTCGATTGCATTAAAAAAAAAGGAGCGACCGCCTGTTGAAAAAAAGGCGCTAAAACCATTAACTTTTACTGAGTTATAAAAATTAAGGCGCCAAAATTCCCCCCCCCCCCCCCCAAAGCATTGGAGATCAACATTTTTTTTTTTTAATTTTTTTTATAACATTAAATTTTAAAATTGAAGAAAATAAAGTTCATGCGCCTCTGACCCCCCCCCGCTTGGACAATTTGATCGCGACACACTTCCGAGATCAAAAGCAGATCTTTTATACCGGGGAGGTCTGGATCCGCGCCTGGTTCGCACCAGGCGCCAAAACCCCTTGCCACGGCCCTGACGATTATAATACTTGACCATATGGTGCCCTGTATGGTAAAGTAAAAATCGGTTGTCTGTAAAGTCGGTTTACTGACGATAGTTGAACGTGACAACGTCATAAGAAAATACTGATGGAATGGTATTTTCTTATGACGTTGTCACGTTCAACTATCGTCAGTAAACCGACTTTACAGACAACCGATTTTTCTCCATCTATTGCGCAGCTAACTTTGTTCTTTTTCTTCCTCTTCGTCGTGAGTGCTGTATTTATCCTTTCCATCGAAAATCTCCTTCCCTCTCGTTCTATCTAATTTAAAAGCGCGCGCTCCTTCTTGCGCATTCATTTATCTCCTTCTTGCTTGCTCATGAGTTTCTCCCTCTCTCTGTCCTTTTATAAAAAAGGCCCCCCCGTTCCCTAGGTTTTTCTTAGTTTTTAAAAAAATCTATAATTATTTAGGATAGATCACTTGTTGAATGTCCATCAGAGGAAGTTGAAAATAGACAGGACATAGTAGGGTTTATATTTATATATATGAGTGAGCAAGCAAGCAGTCAGACTAGAGTAGAGCGCTCACGAGGGAAAGAGATGGAATACGAGTTGGGCATTGGGGCTAGGGAGGGTGCGAGTGAGAGAGAAGATAGAAAGAAACAGCTCGTTCCGCGCTCTCGCTTGCACTTCAAGCCTTAAATGGAACGCCTCAGATGAGTCATGTTTTTTCGAGCGTGCAGCCGGCTTCATCGATTTATAAGACGTTGTCACGTCAAAAAAGGTGAACCTTGTAAAAGTGAAGAGAATTTATAGAGTATGATATGAAAAAACATTTGGCTTTTTTTGGTCCCCATATGAACATATGAGTCGTTTTCATTGAAAGTGGTCCATTTATTGTTATTTCGAGATATTTAAGCGTTTCTATTTGAATGATTTGAAAAATATTGGTATATGTTAATACGCTCATTTTATGTTTCTTTTAAATATTAAATTGATTTCAATTTATAATTTGATCGTTTTTTAGTATTTTAGTTGAAAGAAATTTAAACTTTTGATGACCTCAAATGAACTTACACCACTTTTAAAGTCAACAAAATGTGAAAACCATACATTTATGAAATATTAAATATGGGATTTCAATTTAATCACACACATTTTTTTATGAAATTTGTATTAAATAAGTCAAAAAAAACAAAATAAAAAGGCTTTATTTTAATATTTCTTTAGGTAATGCCATTTAAATTACTTTAATTACAATTTTATATTAATATGTGCCAGTTTTAATTTTTTTCATTATGAGAAAGTTTTTTTAAAATAGTCATGAAGTATTGGAGGAATATAAGGTAATACAGTGTTTCTCAAACTTTCGGCTCCACGAACCCCTGTTAAAGTTTCCAGGTGACAGCGAACCCCTTAACTAACTAATTAAATCCCACCTTGAAATTCACCTCTTTTGCGTGAGAGTTCCGGAATACTTTTCCTGTCTAGCTGCCCAAAAATCTATCAAAGACATCCTTTTTAAATCAATTATTTTTACGACTCCTGAAAGAGCTGTTTTTAAATCATTAGGTATTTTCTGCTCGCAATGCTTCTCTGCTCAGCAATGCATACTTTTGACCTCAGGAGCGAGATTTTTAATCTTGGATATTAGTCCAGATATCCTTCCTGTCATGGCCTTTGCACCGTCAGTGGATATACCAATGCACTTTGTCCAATCTATGACATGTTTTTCAATAAAATCATTAATAGTGTTAAAAATATCTTCTTCACATATATTTTTATACAGATATCTAACTAACCCAAGTAAATTCGGTAATCCACTAATATATGCTGACGAGCTTTTCGTGCGTGCCTTCGGCACGCCCTCGAAGCTCGGCCCTCCGGGCTGGTGCCCTGGCGGGCGGCGTCTCGGTCCAAAATTTTTATTCCTCTTAAAAAACCACACTCCAAATGTATACCTGTAAACTCCCGAAAATACATAGTCTCTTAAAAGTTTCGCCTCATTTTCGTCCTGACACAGCTACAGAAATGAGGCTCTAGATATGAATCTGGAAGTATTTTTTTTCCTATAATCTACAGCATTGTGATATTTTTTGTGTGGAAATAGATTTATTTAAATAAGTGGTATCGTGTGAGGAGGAGAATTATATTATATCATTTTTTTTAAATTTGGGATCGATAATCGATATAAGGCTCCAAATATTTAAAAGAGATCAGGTGTTGTTTGTATGACAGGCTGTCCCTCCAGTATTGCAATGAGAAACTCATATGGGCATGCGTGTCTTAAGTCGTTTAATTTTGTAAAAATCAAAAAATAAGAATAACAAAATTTAGATTTTTAAAAATTATAAAAAAGTGGCAAATTATTAAAAAATAAACAAATAATATATAAATCAAATAAGATGTGATTGATTTCTTTTTCTGTGCGCAAAGAAAAGCGAATTGAATATTTAATTTTTGAGTGGTGAAGGGGGGGGTAATAATTATCAATATATTTAATGTTTCTTAATTTAAAATCAATTGGAGTCTTTCATTTTCGAAATTTGAGTCCAAATTACGATTATATTTCAAATTTGCCGCAAATATACCGATGGCGCTCTCTCTCGGCAGCATTACGTCAGCGTTGCGGCAAATTAATCTAGACAAAATATATATAGTATTCATCAACTTGAATCGCGTAATAATTATTTTGTATTCGTTGTGCGAGTTGATTTTCAACATCGTGTGCCATGTCGTGAATGCGACGTGCAATTGTATCATTTGTATTTTATCCAGCAATTTCGAAAATGTGTCTCCCAATTGACCATATCTTTAGCAGCTGGTAAAATCAATTCTTCAGCAATATTGTTTGACTTGTCGGTCATCAAGCCACCATTACGTAAATCTTGTCGCGAACCACACTTTGAGAAACACTGAGGTAATAGATCCAACATATCGTTGAATTTTTGCGATGTGATTGGGGGTGGGCATGTTGATAAAACTGCTCGACAAAAATTAAACAAAAATTTCTCCTCGTAAACCTAACAATGGATTCCAGTAGAGTTTTACACTCTGATTATCATGCAATTTCCCAATTTTCGTCGTTTCTATAAAAAAACAATAGTAAAATAAAAAAAACTGTATTTTTTAAACTCGATATTTCTGAAAACTCAGCGAAATCTCGAAAAATGGTATTCTTCATTTTCGTCTTATTTTGGTGAGTACTATAAGAAACCATTGTCAGATCGCGGCGCCACGGTGACCGTAGAAGTGGCCAAATTCGAGTCGTCGGTTAAAAAGCTTAAGAACCACTGTTCGAGGAAACTAGACCAGAAAATTTTAACATCGAATTTCCAATATATTACAAAAATAAGCTGACGTGTTCTGATGTGGCCATCCACTTGACTTTACCATACAACCTGGCCCTCATCATCATCATTGAGTATACAGTCCTAAGACTGGTTTGACGCAACTACCCGTCTCTACTCGACTCTGTCTCCCGTCAGCTGTTTGACCTCTCTAAATGTCTGGCATCCCATATCCCCAATTATTTGGTTGAAATATTCTAATCTGGGTCTTCCCCTTCCCCTTTTCTTTCCCACCTCCTCCAAGATCTCCTAAGCAGTCCCCCATGTCTCAGTGTGTGCCCCATCATTTGACCTCTTCTCTTCCTCAGACTCTTCCACAAGGTTCTTCTTTCTCCGATTCTTCCAAGAACTTCTTCATTTGTAATTTTATCCATCCATTTGATATTCCTTACCTATTCTTCTGTAGCACCACATTTCGAAAGCCTCTAATTTCTTTCTCTCCGCTTTTCTAATTGTCCAGGTTTCACATCCGTACATGGCTATGCTCCATACATATGTCTTCAATAGCAACTTCCTGTTTTCTAAGCTGATTGAGGAGGAGCATAGTAGTTTTTGTTTTGAATTAAACCCCATTTTTGCTTGGGCAATTCTTGATTTAATTTCGTTTTCGCTCCTCCCATCCCATGTTATTTTACTTCCTAGGTAGCGGAATTCCTTAACTCCTTCTAGGTTTTCTTGGTTAATTTTGATGCCTGGCCTTCACTTATATTTAATATTTAATAAAATTATTTATAATCATGTAGGGGTTAGTTTTTGCATTTTTAAACTTCTGGGGTCCCACTGATTATGTATACAAAATTTGGTTGAGTTTTGTCAAATGGCCTAGATTTTTAATTTTTAACCCCCTCCACCCCCCTTAATTTTGGGTCGATATGCACCAAAATCTAATCAGCTCTTAATCTCAATGTATCAAAACTACCTGTGAAATTTGGTTTCGATATTCACACTAGTTTTGAGCTAGCTCGTCCACAAAATTTGGTAACGCACAGACTTAACTGACTAACAGACATTTTGACAAAACAATTATTATCTCGAAAAATATAATTTTTTCGATGTTCACTTATTAGAGCTTTTTGTAGAGCGAAATGCCATGGTTTAGCTCAATTTTTTTAATCAAAATAGTTTCAGCCGTTTTTGAGATATTTCGAAAAAAAGAAGGAAAAATCACTTTTTTCATCCACGATTACAATACTTGACCATACCCTGTATTGTAAAGTAATATTTATAATGAAATCAAGTAAATGTGTAATAGCAGCTTTGATTGCAATTGCAAATTCTAATCTAAGAAATAAGTAATATTGTATGTATTATGGAGAGAGAAGCGTCTCGCCTGCCTTGCTGCTTGGTTGTTGTTGAAAAGAGTTCTTTTATCTTGTTCTAACTTGTCATCTTGCATTTGTTTCTTGCCTATTCAGTTGCTGAATGAAAACAGAGAAGAGAATCAGCACAATGGAGAAACGAGATTGGAAACAGCGATTTTATTTATTATTATTATTATTATTTATACTGGTTGCTAACATACAGGAGGAAATTCAAGCACAGGCCATTGGATTGTTTGTTCTCTGCCAGTCACAGGGGGGGGGGGCTGGTTTATTACACATAATTTATGTATACTAGTATACCTATTTTCAAATTAATTAAGAAATTAAATTTATTCCAAATTAATTAAATTAGAAAATCAAGAAAACATATTATATTTATAGATAGGACAATTTTTGTATCTGTGAATGATTTTTGGGTTGACAATTCGATCTGTCACGGTCTCATCTTCGGCAAAATTATTTTTGATGGGTTTTTTGTTAATTGAAATAGTTATTCACAGATGGTTGTCTTGATAAAAATGTATAATTATATTTTCATTCAATTTCCTTTTAATAAATAATTTGGTTTTTAAATCCGACAAAGATTTTATACCAAATAAAATTACATACCTATACCTATATTAAAAGTAAGCAATTTAATTAATTGATTATAAAGTGAGTTTTAAATCCCACAAACAGTTTATAAGAAATATTATTATATATTAGAATCTGCCAATTTAATTAATTCAAAAAACTTGATACATTGTTATTTAATTAAAAAATAAATTATACGGAATTTATTTATATTGCTATAGGTACCTATACTGTGGGCCACTAGAAGGCTAGAAATACAAAAACTGGGTGCGGGGTAGATGTGGGGGATGTAGGAGGTGGGGTGCAGAGGTGGGGGTCCGGGGGCGTGTATTACCTATATATATTTGTATTTTTATCAGAATTTTAAATTAAAAATAATATTTTTTAACTGAAGCAAAAAGTTACCGAGCATCGTTCGGTGGCTTCAGGTACTGTATATAAAAAGTAAGATTTTTCTGTGCATTGATCAAAATCACGTCAAATTTTAGTTTCATACGTTTTCAAGCAAAGTTATGAACGAAAACACCCTCAACGAAATTCCTTTCTGTATACTGAAAAAACGATATATTTATAGTTTAGAAATTTATATTTGATATGAATTTTTACTTCTTTTTTTCGAAATATCTCAAAAACGGCTTAAACTATTTTGATTAAAAAAATTGAGCGAAACCATGGCATTTCGCGTCTACAAAAAAGCTCTAATAAGTGAACATCGAAAAAATTATATTTTTCGAGATAATAATTGTTTTGTCAAAAATGTCTGTTAGTTAGTCTGTGCGTTACCAAATTTTTGTGGACGAGCTAGTTCAAAAACTAGAGTGAATATCGAAACCAAATTTCACACATAATTTTGGTACATTGAGATTAAGAGCTGATTAGATTTTGGTTCATATCGACCCAAAATTAAGGGGGTGGAGGGGAGTTAAAAATTAAAAATCTAGGCCATTTGAGCAAACTCAACCAAATTTTGTATACATAATCAGTGGGACCCCAGAAGTCTAAAAATGCAAAAACTAACCGTCCAAAATGAGGTGGGGGGTGGTGGTGGAGGGGCTATAAAATTGAAAATCTAGGCCATTTGAGCAAACTCAACCAAAATTTGTATACATAATCAGTGGACCCCCAGAAGCCTAAAAATACAAAAATTAACCGCCCAAAATGGGAGGGGGGTCAAAAATGAAAATCTAAACTCTTCTACCAAACTCAACCAAATTTTCTATACATAATCAGTGGACCCAGGAGCCTAAGAATTCAAAAACTAACCGCCCAAAATAGGGAGGGGGAGTGTAGGTTAAAAATTGAAAATCTAGGTCATTTGAGCAAACTCAACCAAATTTTGTATACATAATCAGTGGGACCCCAGGAGTCTAAAAATGCAAAAACTAACCCCCTCCCCTACATGATTATAAATAATTTTATTAAATATTAAATATAAGTGAGGCCTCAAGTTGTATGGTAAAGTCAAGTGGATGGCCACATCAGAACACGTCAGCTTATTTTACATAATCATTATCTAGAAAAAACTGAACAACTTTCATTAGAACTATTTTTTTATCCGACATCAAATAAAAAAAATATTAAATAAATTAGATCTCAAAAAATTCTAATAATTATTTTTAACAATTATTCTTAACTTTATTATCAAATAATAATGATCAAATATTTAATTATTAAATAAATAATTTAATAATAATAGTAATTTAATAAATTTTCGACACTGTGACATTCCAGAGTGAATCGCAGGTCTTCTGGATGAATTCCAGTTTCAATTTCGTTATTTTGTCCTGTTTCGGTTTCTTCGTAGCCTTTAAATTTCCTCTTTTTAAAGAGATTTACAACACGATAAAATGAAGCTTGTGAGGGCGTATTCCTATCAGGAAAACGCTCGGCATCCATCTTCAATGGCAGACCCAAAACAATTCTTCCATACTCACCGCACAAATTAAGACCATTTTAATTCTGTCTTCAACAAAAAAATGCTTCATTTTTTATTATAGCAATACAATATAACTATCTATTTGAATGACACGAGAAAAAACTTTTTTAAACTCAAGAATTTTAAATAATTCTATTAAGTAGAAAATAATCTCTTAAATATGTGTATAATGGAGTTTTTTTTGTTGGCTTTTCGGCCATGGTAGCCATAAGCCATTTACGATACTATTTATTTTTATTTTTAAATTTGTCTCTACCCCGGGGGTCAGATTTTAGCCGGATGCCTCGAGCCGGATTCGAATTCGGGTCCTCTTGGTTAGCTGGCTGACATGCTACCGCCTAGCCTACCCGACCCCCCATAATGGAGTTTTAAAATAATTATAAATTATTTTCATTGTTATAACTTTTCTATTTAATAAATATTTATTTAATAATCAAATATTTGATCATTATTATTTGATAATTAAGTTGGATAATTGTTAAAAATAATTATTAGGATTTTTTGAGATCTAATTGATTTAATATTTCTTATTACTATAATTGATATCCTATAAAAAATTGTTCTAATAAAAGTTGTTCAGTTTTTTTTGTAGATACAGAAACATGTAGGTTTCTATTTAAAAAACACAGAACTTGACCTCGAAATACCCTTGAAAGCTTGTTCTAGATCGACTAGCATAGTTTAGTTTCCCCCCTGATATAAATAAACTTTTATTTGAATTTTTTTTTAATAATGCATTGTTTTTGAGTTATAAGACTGTCTCAAGATAAATAAACTGCAACGGATCGTTGCTAAACTTTATCCAAATTCATTTGAAATATTAATATGTTTATTCCTTTATATAAATCAGATATCACTTGCAATTTGCAGTTCATGTTGACTTAAATTCAAAAATAATGATCAATTCTCATTTAACAGTCGAGGAATAACAATTCTACATTGGATTTTTGACATTTCGGTTATTATTGGTAATCATTGCTTAAGACATGGAGGAATCGACTTAAAATCAAAAATAGCGATTGATTCTCATCTAATACTTGAGGAATAATAATTCTACCTTAGATTTTTGACCCTTCGATTATTATTGGTAACCATTGCTGAAGACATGGAGGAATCGACTTAAAATCAAAAATAACGATCGATTCTTATCTAATACTAGAGGAATAACCTTATTGCATTCCATTTTTGATGTTTTGACTATTAATGGCAACCTCTACTGAAAACGTGGAAGAATCGACTTAAAATCAAAAAGAATTTAGTCTTTTTGATTTTAAGTCGATTCTTCCACGTGCTTCGCATTGGATAAAGTAAAAAACTCACCCGGTATATAAAAGAATTATTAATTTAATTATATAATATCTTACTAGGGAGATTTTTTAAACAAGTTTGTCAACATTGAGAGAGACTGTAGGAATTTTCGTTCCAAGAGCTTAAAATAAAAAATAAAGGGTCTATTTGATGAGAATTCGATTGCTGAATATTTCTTAATATAATAAAATAAGCCATGGAGGCAATTTAACCCCTCCCCCGCCTGGTTGTCTGTAAGTAGTTAGTTGGTTATCGATCGCCACGTGGACGCCAGAATGTCGCCCCCAATTTCGGACTCTGCCCGGGGGTTGCAAGTTTGCTGCGATTGCACCCCAAGGGACTTATTCGGCGGCGGCTTCTTCTATTTTATTAGAGAGAAAGACGATTGAGTATACACCCCCGCCCCTCACCCCGCCCCCACCCAATTCCCATACACAATCCCGAATTCTTTCTTTCTTTTTTCTCACCCCCGGCCCTTATTTACATGTCCCATTTGACACACACACCCACGCACACTGAGACAATTATACTGGGTGAAATACACACCCTACACACATTGTCTAAAATTAGTCATTTAGAATTCAAGTCGAAAAATAAATCCATCACCAGAGGGGTGATGGTTTTTATTTTATTATTATTAAACGCGAAAGAGTCTCTCTTGATAAAAGGGCGGGTGTTTCTCGGAATAGATTAGGGCTATTAATGGACGATCAACATCAGCGGGGGTGCGGGATTATCTCCAAGGGTGAAAAAGTACTCAACAGATTGAAAAACGGGGCGGATTTTACCGAGAAATATTATTTTATAAATTAAATTAGGTTGGAGTTGGTGGAGAAAAATTAAAATACAAAGATTTTTTTAGTTTACTCTATATATTTCGAGCTCTTAAATCATCATCAGGAGAACATTGACTGAAGATAACATAAAATAATGAACATAATTTATTTTAATATGATGGACAGTTATTTATTACTTAGTGTAAATATAAAAGAATTATCAGAGGATGGGATGGCCTTAGAGCCGAAAGAACAGATGGAGAGGACAGAGGGCTAAACTGGGAATAAAGAAAAGATATTTATACTTGGAAGTTGCCGAAAATTATGAATGTCCCATAAAGGGGGCAATAAACTATGGAATGTGATGAGGATGTATAGTGAAAATTTCCATCTCCTATTTTCTATTTAAAAATAAAAAAATAAAAATAAAACTCCCCACCATACATCTTCATCACATTCCAATTCAAATTAAATATCATTGATTAAAATGTCAATTATTGGTGAAGTTTTGATGTCTGTTTGATTGTTCAAGATGTTTTGATTAATAAAGATAAGAGTAAATAAATATTTTATTTAATATGGATTTACTATGAGTTAAGGATACTGGGTCACTTATTTCACATTAAAATTAAAAAATTAAAAGATATAAATTTTTTTTCTTTTTCAATATATATATTTCGGGCTATCAACCCATCTTCAGGAAATACAGAAAGTAACTAATTTAACTTATTGAATAACAGGCTATATATATGTTTATTGAACAGAGAGACAGAATTTATAAAATTATTTTAAAAGGACGTTTTCTCTTAAGCTATTGTTCAGAAAGAATATCAGGTTGACCTTTATTTACATAGGATTGTTTGTTTCATCCAAATGAAAAAATCATCCCCAACCCAGAGACATAAGTCAATGACCTTACAAACTTGCATTTTACCCAAACAATCCTATGTAAATAAAGGTCAACCTGATATTCTTTCTGAACAATAGCTTAAGAGAAAACGTCCTTTTAAAATAATTTTATAAATTCAGCTCTCTGTTCAATAAACATATATATAGCCTGTTATTCAATAAGTTAAATTAGTTACTTTCTGTATTTCCTGAAGATGGGTTGATAGCCCGAAATATATATATTGAAAAAGAAAAAAAAATTATATCTTTTAATTTTTTAATTTTAATGTGAAATAAGTGACCCAGTATCCTTAACTCATAGTAAATCCATATTAAATAAAATATTTATTTACTCTTATCTTTATTAAAGATGTTTCACCTTGCACCAACACCACAATCTCTACTGATTGTTCTGATTAAGGTGTATGGCCTTTTTAATTTCAGCTGACTCAAACAAATCCAATTTCCTGCTTTTTGAAATGAAATGTAAAGGGAGGGGTTGGTCGATGAAGGTGAATGGTTGTGGTCAAACAAATGAGCTGCAAAAGTCGAGTTGTAACTTAAAGGGGGGGGGCATTTGGGTCCAAACTATTCACCTGTAGATTGCGAGGAGATCTGATATGTTCAACGTGACGTTGATTGAAAGATCTACCTATTTGCCCGATATAAAAGGATTGACAGTCATCACATTGCAATTTATATACACCACTTTTTGTTATTGGTTTAATTATATCGATTTTATTGTTAACCAATATGGATGCAAGGTTATTCCTGTTATAGAATGCGGGGGTCATATTAAGTTTTCGAAACATATTAGCTATAGGGTAGCTGAGTGGAGAATGGAAATAAAGTTTTTTAAAGTTTTTTTCTTTTGTTGGGATGATGGAATATAAAAGGAGGGCTGTTATTTTATAAATTACCTTTTTCTGAATATTGTCGATCAAGTGTCGGGGGTAATTGTTATTATCGCTTATTTTGTGGATGATAGCTAATTCATGGTTATAGTGTTCTGGGGTTGAAGGAATGTTTTCTAATCTATTGAACATTGAGTAGAAAACAGATAATTTAGTGTTGAGGGGGTGGTTGGAATCATAGGGAATTATAGTGTCTGTGAAAGTAGGTTTTCGGTAGATTTGATATTCAAAATGGTTGTTGATTATAGAAATCCGAAGATCTAAGAAAGGAATTGACTTATTGCCTATTTCGGTTGTAAATTGAATTTTGGGGTTGATTGAATTTAGTTTTTCATTGAGTAATTTTATAATAGGTAGGTCTATAATTGTATAAAACAATCTAGAGATGACGTTTATTTGAAATTCAAATGTTTCAGAAGAAATTCTCCCTTTATCAATGACAATTTGAAAATTCTAAAAATATTCTTGCTTTAAGAAAATCATCTAAATCAGTGATCCGCAAACTTTTTGTGTTCAAAGTACACACCAATGTTTATTGAATATTTATTTAATAATTTATTATATTATCTTATTATATCTATCTACTCTTATTAAACGAGCAATTCTTGTATATATAGAATCGGTTTCTCGAAAACGGCTCTAACGATTTGGAGGAAATTCACCGGTTAGGGGGTTTTTGGGTTGGCTAAGTTGTTTTGGATGGGTTTTTTGTTAATTTAAATAATTATTCATAGTTGGTTGTTTGAATAAAAATTTATAATTACATTTTTACTTTACCATACAGGGTATGGTCAAGTGTTGTAATCGTGCATGAAAAAATGCGTTTTTTTTTACTTTTTTTCAAAGTATCTCAAAAACGGCTGAAACTATTTTGATTAAAAAAATTGAGCGAAACCATGGCATTTTGCTCTACAAAAAAGCTCTAATAAGTGAAGAACGAAAAAATTATATTTTTTAAGATAATAATTGTTTTGTCAAAATGTCTGTTAATCAGTAGAGATTGTGGTGTTGGTGCAAGGTGAAACATCTTTAATAAAGATAAGAGTAAATAGATATTTTATTTAATATGGATTTACTATGAGTTAAGGATACTGGGTCACTTATTTCACATTAAAATTAAAAAATTAAAAGATATAAATTTTTTTCTCTTTTTCAATATATATATTTCGGGCTATCAACCCATCTTTCAGGAAATACAGAAAGTAACTGAAAATGTCTGTTAGTTAGTCTGTGTGTTGCCAAATTTTTGTGGACGAGCTAGCTCAAAAACTAGTTTGAATATCAAAACCAAATTTCACACGTAGTTTTGGTCCATTGAGATTAAGAGATGATTAGATTTTGGTGCATATCGACTCAAAATTAAAGGGGGTGCAAGGGGGGGTTAATAATTAAAAATCTAGGCCATTTGAGCAAACTCAACCAAATTTTGTATACATAATCAGTGGACCCACAGAAGTCTAAAAATGCAAAAACTATACCCTCTACATGATTATAAATAATTTTAGGACCCAGGTTGTATGGTAAAGTCAAGTGGATGGCCACATCAGAACACGTCATCTTATTTGATCTCCGATTTAAAAGATATCGAATTTCGGTTTTTCGCTTATAACTTCTTCAAAAATGATGCAAATTCAAAATTTTTTTTTTTTGAAATTTTTGTTTTTTACATACTTTTTAGTAAGAAATACAAAAAATTATTTTTTATATGCAATTTTTGAGTTTGAAAATTGCAATCTTGTTTTTGAAATTGTATGTAGCTAAAGTCCAGTCAAATTGTGCTCAAATGTGCCACTATGGGGAAAGTTTTGGGGTAGTTTTGATTTTTCGCATTTATATGTTTTTTGGGGCAATGAATCCAAATCCGAGGTCTCCCACCAAAATTTTGTGACGCAACATTAAATGGTGAAAATTACCATTATTTGGCGGTTTTTCCCTTATAACTCGAAAACTATCAACTTGCCGTAGATAACCTTTCTATTCAAAATGAAAGTTCATAAAATTTCCTACAAATTTAATGATTTAGTTTTTTCCTCCGACTAACCGTTCGGACTCAAGCGCAAAATCCATGTTTTCGACCTCGACAGCCCCCCACAAAAACTCGCACTTTTTTTGATATTTTCCCATTTTGACCACGAAGGAGCACGTTTTCGACAAAAGCTATTCTATACATTTTTAAACTAGATTAAATTTACAACAATTCAAACAAAGTTTCATTTTAATTGGATAAATGATAATCGTACAGATATCCAGCATTTTCCATGACACTTCTGAGGATTCGGATCATTTCCTTTCATGGAAAATTCTGGATATCTATAAATCTAACAGTTTTAACAAAAAAGTAGTACAAGTAAACGTTCAAGTCAACAAAATTTCCTATAGAATGAGATAGGAATCAAGCTTCTAAGAAAAGTGGTTTTCATTTTATGAAGGAAAAATGGCGATTTTTTGCAAAACGGCATTGCGGCACGGATTACCATTTATCCAATTAAGATGAAACTTTGTTTTAATTGTTGCATATTTAATCTAGTTTAAAAATGTATAGAATGGTCTTTGTCGAAAACGTGCTCCTTCATGGTCAAAATGGGAAAATATCAAAAAAATTGAGTGTGGGAGGGAGGGGGGGGGCGAACGGTTTGTCAAAGAATAAACCTAAAGCATATAATTTGTAGGAAATTTTATGAACTTTCATTTTGAATAAGAAGATTATTTACGGAAAGTTGATAGTTTTCGAGTTTTAAACGAAAAACCTCCAAAAAATGGAAATTTTCACCTTTTTTGCATATTCTACAATGTTGCGCCACGAAATTTTGGTGGGAGATCTCAGATTTGGATTCAGCGCCCCAAAAAACATATATATGCAAAAAATCAGAACTACCCCTAAAACTTTCCTGATAAAAACACAATTTGACTTGATTACTAGTACTCTTCGATTTTTTTGATATTTTTTTATTGAAGTGAAACTTCTTTACGCGGGTCATGGATTCTCGACGAAGGGAGTAAAACCGGCTGATGGCCGTCACGAAAAACCGCCATAGCTAGGTGTCGGTAACCACGCCCCCGGGGACCCCCACCACCGCTCAAAAGATGCACACGTACATAGAAGTGGGAAATTTAAAATATATTTATTATCATTACAAATAATTAAATAGCAAAATAGAAATTAGTGCTGAAACCATCGAAATTTACATTTTTCGATAAGATATTCTTATTAAAAAATCTCACTTTAGATGGCTTTAGCCCAAACTTCTATTTCGCTTAGATAGTTAATCAAATCTGGAAAATAAATAAATAAATAAGACATAAATTATAATAGAATTACACTATATATATATATATTGCTTGGATTAAATATATTATTTTCCATAAATTCTTAATTTCTAAACTTTATTTTAAAAAAAATACATGATATTTTAGAAAAGTAATATAAATTGAATAAAAACAATTGGGAACAAAGCAATAGGTCATTATTGAATTGTAATAATTGTAAATAGTGTTGGATAATTGTAAATAAATTAAAAAATTTTGGAACTGTACATACTCGGCGGGCTGAAAAGTTCGTAGGCTGACACATAAATAACGCCACTAGTATCAAATCCATATGATTTTTAGTTAGCCCCAACCTTCAAAAGACGCGTGTATAAATTTGACAGCTGTGGCACTATTAGTATCTGAGTTATAGCATTTTTAGTGAAAGAACTTTTAGTAGTTTGAAAATAAAAATAAAAAGGAATTTTGTGTGTTAATAAAGCATTGCTTTTTGGCGAAAAAAAATACTGTTGAAACCAAGGTTTGGCTTGATAAACATTGTTCGGACTTTGCACCAGCAAAATCAACCGTAGAAAAGTGGTTTGCTAAATTTAAACGAGGCGAAATGAGCACCGAGGACGATGAACGCAGTGGACGCCCCAAAGAGGCAGTTACCGACGAAAACATCAAAAAAGTCCACAAAATAATTTTTGATAACCGTAAAGTGAAGTTGATTGAGATAGCTGAGACCCTAAAGATATCAAAGGAACATTTTGGTCATATCGTGGATGAATATTTGGATATGAGAAAGCTATGTTCAAAGTGGGTGCCGCGCGAGCTCACAACCGACCAAAAACAACAACGAATCGATGATTCGAAGCAGTGTTTGGAGCTGTTCAATCGTAATAAATCCGACTTTTTGCGTCGATATGTGACGATGGATGAAACATGGCTCCATCATTTCACACCGGAGTCCAATCGACAGTCGGCCGAGTGGACTGCACGTGACAAGGTTAGGGCATCAGTATTCTGGGATATTCATGGTATAATATTCATTGACTATCTTAAAAATGGAAAAACCATAAACAGCGACTATTATGTAGCGTTATTGGAGCGTTTAAAAGACGAAATCAAGGAAAAGCGACCTCATTTGAAGAAAAAGAAAGTGCTGTTTCACCAAGACAATGCACTGTGTCACAAGTCAATGAAATCGATGGCAAAATTGCAAGAATTAGGCTTCGAATTGCTTCCCCATCCACCGTATTCTCCAGATCTGGCCCCGAGTGACTTTTTCCTGTTCTCAGACCTCAAGAGGATGCTCGCTGGAAAGAAATTTTGCGCCGATGAAGAGGTAATCGAAGAAACTGAAGCCTATTTTAAGGCTAAAGACAAATGGTATTATAAAAATGCTATCGAAAAATTGTATGACCGCTATAATCGTTGTATCGCCCGCGAAGGGAACTATATTGAATAATAAAATCAAATTCTATTCAAAATTTTTTTTGAATGCTAGCCTACGGACTTTTCAGCCCACCTGTTAAATCAAAATTCATTAATGTATAAGAAAATATTAGAAAGAGTAAACCTATGCTTCGTCTTTGAATTATTTAACCTATAATCTTCAAACTAACCTAAGAGAGAAAAAAGAGAGAATGAAATGAAAAGAGAGAGGAATACTAGAAGTTTCACTTCCGTCGTGCGTAAGCTTCACACACTCAGAATTTTTCAATTTTTATTAATTGTACAAATTTTAAGACCTGGTTGATAGTGTTCCTATGATAATTACAATGGCCTGGAATGCCCCATTGGTGAAGGGGGGGGGGTGGGGGGGGGGTGGCAAGTGCAGACAGACAGCCATAGTGGATGGATAGGATGGCTGTTGAATCAACATTCAGTCAGGGGTTGTTTGAAGGTATTAAATTTTCATTGGCTCGTTCTATCGGTTCATTAATCGGCTGAAATTATTAGTGTTGTCATTAATGTACCATGACAGAACATGTGTGTGTGTGTGTGTGTGTGTCATTGAGTGTCGTCGGTTATTAGATTTCCCGTCAGATGAATGATGATCAAGGTGAGGGGCCAGGGCCAGGGGATGATGTTAACGCACGTCAAATGAATTGGCAACACCCCCCCCCTCACATCTACAGCAAATGCATACAATATTCATTCATTCATCAAATACAAACCAAATTATTCATTAATTAATGAGATGGGATTGGAGAGGGGAACCAAGGGCGGTGGTTGAGACAGATACGGCAATGCCCAATCAGACCAAACAGCTCAAAGAAACTATCTTTTTCTTATTATAATCATTGAGTATACAGTCCTAAGACTGGTTTGATGCAACAATCCGTCTCCACTCGACTCTGTCCCCCTCCAGCTGTTTGAACTCTCTAAATGTCTGGCATCCCATTTTCCCAATTATTTGGTTGAAATATTCTAATCTGGATCTTCCCCTTCCCCTTTTCTTTCCCCCCATCCCCTAAGCAGTCCCCCATGTCTCAGTGTGTGCCCCATCATCTGACCTCTTCTCCTTTTTCAGACTCTTCCACAAGGTTCTTCTTTCCCCGATTCTTCCAAGAACTTCTTCATTTGTAATTTTATCCATCCATTTGATATTCATCATTCTTCTGTAGCACCACATTTCGAAAGCCTCTAATCTCTTTCTCTCCGCTTTTCTAATTGTCCAGGTTTCACATCCGTACATGGCTATGCTCCATACATATGTCTTCAATAGCAACTTCCTGTTTTCTAAGATGATTGAGGAGGAGCATAGTAGTTTTTGTTTTGAATTAAACCCCATTTTTGCTTGGGCAATTCTTGATTTAATTTCGTTTTCGCTCCTCCCATCCCATGTTATTTTACTTCCTAGGTAGCGGAATTCCTTAACTCCTTCTAAGTTTTCTTGGTTAATTTTCATGCATTCCTGTCTCGTTTGTTCTTTTTTTGTACATACTAGGACCTTGGTTTTATTCTTGTTTATTTTCATTTTGATTTCTTCTATTAGGATTTGGTTAATTCCATTCAGGGCGTCCTCTAATTCTTTTTTGTTGCTTCCTAGAATCGGCAAATCTTAACATAGCGATCTTTTGACCTTGGATTTTCTACTTACATATTTTATTACAGAAATCAATGAGGTTGTCGTTTGCTCAATGTATATATACCGGGAGAGTTTTTTTTATCTTGAGACAGTCTTATAACTCAAAAACAGTGCATTATATGAAAAAAAGTTTCAAATAAAAGTTTATTTATATCAGGGGGGAAACTAAGCTACCCTATTGTTTGTCGACCAAGAACAAGCTTTCAAGGGTATTTCGAGGTCAAGTTCTGTTTTTTAAATGAAATTTATATGTTTCTGTACATATTTTTACTTTATCATACAGGGTATGGTCAAGTATTGTAATAGTTCATGAAAAAAGTGGGTTTTTTTCCTTCTTTTTTCTAAATATCTAAAAAACGGTTGAAACTATTTTGATTAAAAAAATTGAGCAGCACTAATGGCATTTCGCTCTACAAAAAAGCTCTAATAAGTGAACATCGAAAAAATTATATTTTTGAGATAATAATTGTTTTGTGCGGATCCAGGGGCGACCGCCCCCCCCCCCAAAGCATTGGAGATCAACATTTTTTATGTTTATTTAATTATTTTTTTTGCGTCTCTGACCCCCCCCCACCCTTGGACAATTCGATCGCTACACACTTTCGAGATCAAAAGTAGATCTTATATACTGGCGACCGCCCCCCCCCCCAAATCAGAGGTCTGGATCCGCTCCTGGATGGGCGCCTACCTCGATGTAATAATAGAGTCATTCTAATAAGCATCTGGTCTTTTATTTTTGTGAAACCTACCTAGAAATTTATATTTTTTACATTTTTGTAAATTTTCTTTACTTTAATAATTTCGATGGTTTGAACTTCTTCATCAGTGTTTTTAATTATAAATATTTTATCTGTTATTTCTTATGGGTTCTTATGAGTCGCCTGGAGAACTTCACCCATTGGTCAGCGTAATAATTTTATCAATCCTATATTCAATTCTTTTTATCTTTTACACTAACGAGTGAAAAAAATAATTGAATATTCTAATTCTCTTGACCGAAATCTAACTTGAATTTGAATTATTTTTTCATTTAAAGTTTTTTAAATAATTCACTGATTTTTGGGACGTATAAGAAAAAAAATTGAATTATAAAATATAAATAAATAACTGTACTAATTAAAATCCTCAAAGGTTAGTGTGAATTTGAACTTGGTTTATAAAGTTGGTGCGCCTGTATGTAGGCAACAAATTGAGCGCAGAAGAATGTAAGCTGCGTAAGAGCTAGGCGAGTCCAGTCGGTGATGGAATGCTTGCTCCAGGGCCATAAGCCCTTTATGGCTTACATGGAAGCCATCAAGTATGAAATAAAGGATACTTTTTACCGAGAGGTGAACCGCGACCTAAAATCGTGTACACCTACTTCCACTTCCATTTCCAAGTAGAAGACAATAGACGGCAATAGATTATCTAATGAATTCCAAAGTAATTCCAAATAATTCCAAAGACGGTGTACACCTAATTCCAATGGCCACCCCTTGATTTTTTCTTAAGGTAGTTGTTTCACCATATGGGTTTTCTTTTCAATTAACACACTATTTTATTGTCTCCTTCAATATTTAAAATTCTGCTACCCTCGGCACAAAAACTTTCAATTTAATAGTGTTCATGTTTAGTTAGGTGTTGGTTCTAGGTGAAACATACTATATATGGTATAAGAGCCTAGATTAATTTGTAACAACGCTGAGAGAATTTTCTTTAAAAAAATTACCCTCTTGCCTAGAATCGAACCGACGAACTCTTTAACTAAGGGCATCAGCTCTAGCCATTACACCAATGCAACATTAATATATATATCTTGATTTCTGTTACTAAAACTATATATTTTTGATTTAGACTTTGTTTCGAGATAATATTGTATTCATCATTTGAACTCGAATGAAAATGAAAAAACACCAATAGATTTTAAAGAAGAAACATTAAATATATATTAATTAACGAGGCAAATTTGAAATATAATTGTCAGCTCGGATTATAAACTGATGGCTCCAATCGATTTTCATTAACCAGGCAAATTTGAAATATAATTGTAATTTGGACTCGAATTTTGAAATGAAAGACTCCAATTCATTTTAAATTAAGAAACATTAAATAGACTGATAATTATTCCTCCCCCTCCTCCTCGCCACTCAAAAATTAAAGAGGCGAAACTTTTATGAGACGATGTATTTTCGGTAGTTTACGGGTATAAATTTGGAGTGTGGTTTTTTAAGAGGAATACAATTTTTGGACCGAGACGCTCCCCGCCAGGGCACCACCGCACGCCCTCGAAGCTCGTTTTAATATAATAATAAAACTTGAACAAGATTCGAGGTAGGTTTCTACTTTCCCTTCACCACATACATTTCAAAAAATTTAAAAAAAAATTGTTACTTGTAAAACTATTTTTCTAATGTATGATCAGTTTTCTTGGACTCCTGATGATTTTTTTTTTTTTTTTTAATGATATTGATGTGAGAAGGAGATACACCAGAAGGTCCCTCCATCGTGAAAAGAACAGAGTAGAAGGAAAAGAAGCCGGGATCACGTGCCAATCTCAGAAACTTAGATACAATTCAACATCCAATTTACTAAGGTTTTAGGGGCTTCGAGCAGTGGTAAATTCTCCGCGCGATAAATTCGGTTAAATTTATCTCCCACTTAGATGGGCTCACTCCCGAAATATATCGAATTCAAAAAATTTTTTTGTGAAACCTACCTCGCATCTTGCTCAAGTTTTATTATTATATTTTAATTATACTACTTACAATTACAAATTATAATTATTATTTGTTTGATTTTTCATTTAATTAACAATTTATATATTTACAACAATATTGATTTGTTAATTATAACTATTTATAAATAAATTGATTGAATAAATCAAAAGATGATAATTACCATATCATCGATTGTATAAGACATGAACAGGATGAATTCTTTTAAGGTAGTTGTTTATCATATGGGTTTTCTTAGGATTTTTTTTGAAATTTATACAGATTATTATTTAAATACTTAAATAAATAAATAAATAAATCTTTATTTCTCGACCTGCTTAGAGGCACAAGTCCTCGGTGGCTAGGTCCTCCAAACATCAATACAGTCTAGCTACAATACATTAACAAACATCAATACAAATTAATTACAACAATTTAACAAATAATAAAAAAGAAAAAAATTAGAAATGTATGCTCATTAACAAATAACTTGACCATAGATATCCATCAAAAGACAAAAATTAATTTATAAATTCCGCGCAAAAACCCGATACCAGGAGAAAGCGACGCATTAGCCACCCCGGCATTTGCCATAAGTTGTTAAGGAAACCTGGTCAAAACCTTAACAAGGATGGTATGACCTCTCTCTATCTCACCTAATCTCTGCTTGTGAGAACTAAATAAAATTTTGCACAACTCTAGGACTTTAGGACTTGACAAAATTTATAATTGATTTAATCATAGGGGGCAGAGGACTATAATCCCAAGTAGTAATAAATAGACAGACTTCCACAAATCAATGCCAGATCCTACAAATGAATGCAAACCTACATATTAATATCTGAATTAACTAACTTGTAAGAACCAGACCTATTTAAATTAATACCATTCTTCCCTATATCCTTATAATCTATATAACCATCTGAATCATTCTCATAAGAAAAATACCACCACTTGTTTCAATACCTATACTTCTAGTCTCAACCTTGGATTGACTATCCCTTTTAACCATATTATCTAAAAAAGAAGAATTTTTTTAAAAATAAACAAAATATTTACCTTAGTAACGCAGAGATTTCCTTATTCCAGCCTAATTTAAAACCAACCCTTTTCCTATCTCTAAATGGAAAGAAGAATTAACAAACCCCCTTCCCCAAAAGAGACAGAAAAAGAACTAATAAAAACCTACCAAAAAGCTTCAAATTCGCAAGACAGCTTTTTGTTTACCCACCAGACTTCAAAGAGACCTAAAAAGTGTACTACTACTACTACTACTACTACTACTACTACCCTACTTGTGCATCGATTGGTGACAAAACGAAATTTATGAACAATATAATTCCGGAGATATTAAATTCCAAAGATAGAGTTTTTCAGACTCTTATACATTGCACTATACAGGATATCGGAAAGTTTACATAAATATTTAATTATAAATAAGAAACTCTTCTTACCATTGGTATAAAAAACTAAACCAACATTAAACAATAACTACTACATTTTTTAAGACAATTTTAATCCACAGTTACAACACAGTTTTCGAGATAATAATGAATAAATAATGAAAAATTTACACTAGCTGGCAACAACGCATTTATTTAACCTAAAAAGTGGGTTAACTTTAGTACTTTTTTGACGTTTTGTCGATTCAGCCATTGTCGCAACAGGTTTCAATCGCTTATTAAGAACTTTTCGTTTTACAAATCTCCCTTTATAATGTATTTCATCTGACATTTCTATGATAAAATATATACAAGCTCGGGCAGTGTTGCCAGATTTGTCAAACGAGCACGGGATTGGCTAGTTCTGGTACATAAACAGCAAAAAGTTTTGGGCTTATGAATTATGAATCCTTATTGTCTGTTCTATATACTCTAGCATTAGCTTTTTGCTAGTATTCTCACGAAACAACTACCTTAAACTTTAATTTGTCCGCCTCCGTGGTCTAATGGTCAGAGTAACTGACTGGCAACCCGGAGGTCTCGGGTTCGATTCCCGGCTATACCCAGACATTTTTTCTGTAAGTATAGGGTCTGGTAATAAAAATTAAGTGGGAGATAAATTTAACCGAATTTATCGCGCGGAGAATTTACCACTGCTCGAAGCCCCTAAAACCTTAGTAAATTGGATATTGAATTGTATCAAAGTTTCTGAGATTGGCTCGTGATCCCGGCTTCTTTCCTTCTGCTCTGTTCTTTTCACGATGGAGGGGCCAGCCCATACTGGCCTTTAGGGGATCCACCTTCTGGTGTTATCTACCTTCTCACATCAATATCATTAAAAAAAAAAAAAAATTAAATAAGTAGAGAATAGAAAAGGTAGAGTTTACCATACAATGTAAACTTTTGTTTGCCGCATTTAAATCAGTCTCGCGGCAAGCGCGACTTCAAAGTCTTTGCAGGTAAAGACTACGGAACTCATTGTCCCAATTAAAGTGACAAATGATAGTATTCAATCAGGATGAATTTTAGAAAGTGATGGTTTTACCAAAAATACATGGGGTCTCGTTCAGAGGCCAAAAAGTGCGAATTTTTTATTTAGTCCATGGGAATGAATATAAGCTATCGACGATTTTTTCCACACCGTTCAATCGATTGAAATGAAATTGAAACCCTACAACAAAAAATGGTTATATAAATTTATAATTAAAATTATAAGTTAAAGTACTTTACCCCAAAGTAAGATGTGCTTCGATCCCGGCTACTGCTGAACATTTAATCCTTTTCTGCCCAAATTTTTCAAACTTAAATAATCTCAGAGTCAAAATCAACCCCAACTTTCGCGATCCTCCAGTACTTGGAAAGCTGGTGGAGTCGCCAACAAAAGCAACAATAAAGTTAATTTCGGAATTCATTAAACATTTCATTAAATTCATTAATCTAAAAGGTGAAATGTGCGAGTTTGTATATACTTATATGTGTAAAATCTTAATACTTGTAGATGGATTGCTGGAGCGGTATTTATGTGTATTTTTATATTTGTATTTGTATTGTATTTTGTTGTGTTTTGTATTTGATATTGTATTGTATTTTGCATTGCATTGTATTTTATATTGTATTGTATTGTATTTTGTATTGTAGTGTATTTTGTATGGTATTGTATTTTGTATTGTAATTTATTTTGTATTGTATTGTTTATGTACTATATTTGTATTCCATTTTTTATGTTATCAATTCAATTTTAATTGTAAAAATCTGTATCTGATGGCTAAAAGGCCATGGATGAATCAATAAAAAAAAAAAAAAACCCCAAAGTAAGATTTATTTCCATTTGATCGGTTTAATCTGCATCAAACATGTAATGTATTATAATAAGGTTATTCCTCTAGTATTAGATAAGAATCGATCGTTATTTTTTATTTTAAATCAACACGGACTTCAAATAACCAGCGATATCTGATTACTCATATAAGAATAAACATATTAATATTTCAAATGAATTTGTATAAAGTCTAGCAAATAGATAATTTAATAATAATGATCAAATATTTAATTATTAAATAGATAATTGAATAATAATTAATAATTTAATGTTTTTGCCCTCAAAAAAAAAACAAAAAAAAAACAGGTAATGTAAAGGCTACGATGAAACTAAAAAGGCTAAAATAACGAAATTGGAACTGGAATTCATCCGGACGAATTGCCATACACTCTGGAATATCTCAGAATAGTGTCGCAAAACTATTAAATTATTAATTATTGTTCAATTATTTATTTAATAATTAAATATTTGATGATTATTATTTGATAATTAAGTTGAATGATTGTTAAAAATAGTTATTAGGATTTTTTAGATCTAATTCATTTAATATTTTTTTTATTTGATATCGTATAAAAAAATAGTTCTAATGAAAGTTGTTCAGTTTTTTTCTAGATTAAGAATATGTACAGAAACATATGTGACCTTCTCCGAGAAAAGGGACCTAGTGTGTGAAAATGAAGTTTTGAGAAAAACGCATTTAGTTTCATAACGCATCACTTTGAACACACCTTCAGTTGGGAGATGCGATTTGGTATGGTTAGTTATGATTGGGTGCCGACTTTGGTGACGTCATGCCTATATAGTGACGTATTTTTTGTAAAAATAACTATAAGAAAGGAAAAGAATAAAGTGACGCTTCAGTCTTGTGCCAACTGTATAACGAGTGTTATCAATATCTTAAAAGTTGTTTCGCAATTTTGGTTCTTTTCTTATTTTGTTACTAAGTTGATGTTAATTTGAAGTAATTTTTATAAATATGGATATTTCTGACAGTTTTGATGATGATTTAAAAAGACTAGACTCGGTTTATGGCGATGATGAGATCGATATGACGTTATCTGAAAGTGTCGGTGCTAATACTTCGGGACTAACTGAAAATCAAAGTTTTTGCATGATGTTTCCGAATCCAATATTATATCCGAATTGGAGGAATCTGTTGAAGATATGCAAGAGTCGATGAACATCGATTTGATGTACGGAGGAAAATCCGATGCATGTTGTTCTAATGAATGTGTTGTGGTCCAGCCCCTAATATTCTCATTGTACTTTTCCATATCTTCTTCTTCTTCTTCTTCTTATTTTTAAACCTATAGGTTTGTTTCTTCCAGAACGTCATACCATCTCTTCTTAGGACGACCTCTACTTCTTATTCCAACCGGCTTGTTTGTCATCACTTTCTCCGGCATAGCCGGTCCCAAGCCCGTGTTGAGAAAGGAGGAGGGTTTCGAGTGAGGTTAGCAACCTGCTAGAATAAAAACACTCATGCTCGAAGAACCAGAGATAAGCCTCGGAATTTCCATATCTTAATTTCCTTTAATTATTGATAAATCGCTGGTCGAGTAGTCTCCCTTCTACAAATGCCTAATATTTCGCAACTTGAAATATGCTAGCTTGCAGCACGTGGGAGGCGCCGAAGAAACCATTATCCACAACCTAGAAAGCAAATGCGAGCTTGCATAAACAACCATTAAAAAGAACACCCCTTCCCTTTCCAAACAGCCAGTCTCTAAGCCAGTCTCTCGACCCCAGTCAGTCACTCTCTACTGAGTCCCCAGGCAGCCAGTCTCTGGCTCGCCAAGGCTCTTCAAGGCATGCCAGGCCAGTCGCTCTCGTAACACACATGTACATTGAGGTATCACGCCTCGACAACCAACCTTCAATAAACCACATGTAAATCCAAAACCGTCTTTTGATCAAACTACCCCTAAGACCTTCTTCAGTAGGACACAACCACTGTCGACACCAGAGCTGCGGGCAGAAGAACTCATCCTTCGACACGTTACCGAGCTAATCCTTTCCGGATAGGCTCAAACCGCACCAAACCTTACAAACAAGGGTTGGCGCGCAACAAATGTAATAAAATAATTCTAGAAAATCTTGCTATACAAAGCCGGCAATTTTTCTAAGAATTAAGTAAACCAGAACAAGATTTAGTCCATTTGAGCCATTTGGAATTTCATCGACAACATTTATAATACTGAAAGTCGGAAGAAGTATGGCCAAAGGGTAAAAAATAAATCCAGAGTTGATACAATGTACTTGTTTCGTGGCATTCATATTTGTAGAAAGATGTTTTGTTTTATTTACGATGTTGGTTTAAAACGTTATAAAAATTTGATTCGACATAGTGATAATGTTGGCTTTTCTGAACGAAAACATGAACTAAGTGGCAAGTCTTCAAAACGGCAATCGCGTGTGTTATCACCGGAATCACTTACTCATATCGTTCAATTTATTTCATCTTATTCTACACCCTTTTAGGTACCAGAATCCACTCTTAAGTCCAAACCCGTTTTTTGACACACTAGGTCCCTTTTCTCGGAGAAGGTCACATATAGGTTTCTATTTAAAAAACAGAACTTGACCTTGAAATACTCTTGAAAGCTTGTTCTATGTCGACAAATAATAGCGTAGTTTAGCTTCCTCTTGATATAAATAAACTTTTATTTGAAACTTTTTTCCATATAATGCACTGTTTTTGAGTTATAAGACTGTCTCAAGACAAAAAAACTCACTCAGTATATTGAATAAAAGAATAATAAGTTTATTAAATTTGTACTTAATAAATTAAATACTAGTTAAAATTAATTTAACAATACAAAATTCTAAATATGTAAATAGATTATTATTTAAATGGTAATTATTATTTACTAGTTATATAATTAATCGAGAGTCCAAAATTGTTGTAAATATATTGATTATTAAGAAACTAATTATAGTGTAATTTGTGTTTTGTATTAATTTCAAGATTTCATCTTTTTTAACGGACTTTTTTCATTCACCGTAAATATTAATCGATTTTGACTTTTGACCTCTCAAACGAAAGCTCTTAAAATGTAGAAGATATCAAAAATACTTCGCATTCGAATTATTCTATTTTCATTTTAAACACTCAATTTGTTATTTATTAATATTATTATTATTTGTTGCGTTTGGACCCTTGGGATCACGCAAAGCTTGATGTTTCTTTCTGGTTGGACCTCGCCTCTATGTTTTTCCGGAACGTGTTATTCGTATAGTTCCATGGTCAGGTAATTTTTCCTGGCCGGATGAGTGTGTTGATGTTAAAGGTGCCCAGGTATGTATGGATTTTTGGTGTTATTCTTCCATTGTTTCTTCCTTGAGTTCGTGATGGTCCGGATCCCCCAGAATCTGAATGCCCGGTTGCCACTCGAGGGTGGGTGGATTGGTTACCACCTGGGGTAATGTTTTTGCCTCTCACGATTCATGGTTGCTTGTTACGAAATTTTGTCCTGCGCATGCGCGAGGTTTTGTAGAACCAAAGATTGTCAGTTTCTGGAGCCGAGGGGCCGGTTATTTATTATTTTCAAATAAATTCACTTTGCTTCTTGCTGGGATCGAACTAATGAAGTCTAGGTTGATGTTCTCCTGTTGGTCTGGTTGGTGATTTAACCGATTGCGCTACCGACCCCTATTATTATTATTATTATTATTTATTTTCATTCATCGACATTGTATCTATCATTAAAAAAATGTTTTTTTTTTCATTTTTATAAAAATCTCTGTTAACCCTAGGATGCAAGAGTTCCACGGTATATATATTTATTTGACATGGGTGAAATATACCCATTATGAGAAAACACCATAAATATTATTTATAAACCATATTTATTTGACCATTTTAACATTTTGTTATCAACATAACATAAACTAATTATTTTACAACGTTAAGATAATTATTACATTTATATACAGTGTGTTCCTTACATATTGGTTTATTACAAGAAATACCTACATTGTCTGTCACATTTTCTATCTTTTTTTGTTGGACACATATAACAGTGTGCTTTTATATTTAATTTTATATTAACAGGTTGATCTTGAATATTTTCTCTGTTTATAAATTTTTTAATATTCTCCAAAACAGACTTTTGGAGATGTTTATTTTTTCCTCGAAACGCAAGCAGCTGTTCATCATTAGTAACATTTTCTTTCGGCGCCATAACAGTTTTGCACTGAGTTATAAATAAATTCCAAATATAAGAGATAGGGTGCTAATTTTATTTATCTGTTTTCAATCTCTCAGATCGCGTCTTTTTATCATTGAACCTCAAAAATCTTCTTTATATCTTCAAATCTGTTCTTTTTTTTTTTTTTTTTAATGATATTGATGAGATAAGGAGATACACCAGAAGGTGGATCCCCTAAAGGCCAGTATGGGCTGGCCCCTCCATCGTGAAAAGAACAGAGTAGAAGGAAAGAAGCCGGGATCACGAGCCAATCTCAGAAACTTAGATACAATTCAATATCCAATTTACTAAGGTTTTAGGGGCTTCGAGCAGTGGTAAATTCTCCGCGCGATAAATTCGGTTAAATTTATCTCCCATTTAATTTTTATTACCAGACCCTATACTTACAGAAAAAATGTCTGGGTATAGCCGGGAATCGAACCCGAGACCTCCGGGTTGCCAGTCAGTTACTCTGACCATTACACCACGGAGGCGGACAGTTCGTAGACATACAAGCAGAATATATAGGATTTGATAATGTGTCTAAGAATAGCTCTCGTATAGGTACATGCCAACTTTTATCAACACCAGCCATAAGTAAAATACCAAAGAATGCATTTAGCTCGTCTTTCTCAATAGGTTGCCATATTTTATTTTTCTCGGAGCTTACACGCCTAGCTTCTCGATTAGTACAAATGACGATTTCTTCTACAATATTTGGAGTTATAATTTTTTTCCAAGCATCCACATGAATAAATATTTCTCCTTTTTTAGTAGGTCCGGGTGTAAAACGTATTATATCATATGATCTAAATTTACCTGCGCTCCTTTTAGGGTGTTTTGCCAATTTCTTTCCACTTGGGGAAGTCAAAAAACCATTGATTGTCTTCCTTGCAATGAATTATAATTTGGGTCTATATCTTCATCGAGAGCTGCATCTTCTACATCTCTATAATCAGAATCTTAACTTGATTCTGATCCAACATATGAAGTTTCGTCGAGCCATTGCAGCACAGTTTCTTCAAAACCAGGATCGATATATTTGACAGATTTCCTTTTCCTACCACTTGTCGATGCCATTTTTACAAAAGAAGCTGCATGTAAAGCTAAAATAAATATAATATAGAATAGAAACCTACCGAATTACAAATATTTTCTACGATTGAAAACACAACCACAAAAATAATTTTTAAGAAAAAAATAAAAACCGACTTCAAAAAATTAAATGCAACAAATAAAATACACTAAAAGGTATAAAATAATTATTATCTTATTTAGTTACAACTAAACGACGAAATATTAACATGAAATTACTTTTTGAAGTCGGTGCCAAACTAACTATACCTATAAGCGAGCATACCCTCCAAACGTACTAAGTAAGATCCGTCAAGTGCGATTCATAAAAGGTATATGTTTGGCACCAACTTCAAAAAGTAATTTCATGTTAATATTTCGTCGTTTAGTTGTAACTAAATAAGATAATAATTATTTTATACCTTTTAGTGTATTTTATTTGTTGCATTTAATTTTTTGAAGTCGGTTTTTATTTTTTTCTTAAAAATTATTTTTATTTTTCTCTTTTTAGTGATGTTATTAATAGTGATCATATCATCAGAACTTGACCAAATTAATATGACACCATCCCTAAGACACCCCCTATCGGATAAAAAAAGAACCATCGAAATCGGTTCATAAACAAAGAGGTTAGGTCTAAACAAACCTAATAAAAAAGGTCTAATACCTATGAAAAAAATACGAAAAAAATGGGACCAATCGGAAGCTAGACTGGACCCAATGCAAAATTTTTTTTAAAATCGGTTGAGAATTGGCGGAGATATGAGGTAACATAGGCACAAAAAAAAAAAAAAAAAAAAATTCAGTCGAATAGAGAACCTCCTCCTTTTTTGAAGTCGGTTAAAAACACAAAACAGCTTCGGCAGATTACAACTAACTAACGTAGTAAAGGACACAAATTCAAGAATGAAAGTGGAAAATCCTTAATAATTAGTATGGAAAATCACTAATAACACTGCCCAACAATGAAAATGCTTCGGGCTCAAAAATAGCTGATTCTTATGTATTTCCACCTGCTGAATTCAAAAATCACCATAAAGATTACCGATTAGCTCTTGTTTTGGAGATATAATCGATCAAAACGGTGAAAAAGACCATTTTGACCTATTTTCGAGTTCCGTTAGATATTAAACAACAATATTTGAGATCACAATATTTTGTTGAACTAATAGAAAACAGCTTCCTCTTGGATTTACAAATTACCACTTGTTTGTAGCTCAATTAGAACTCGAGTTATAACTAAAAAACTAAAACTACGTGATTATAAAGGATAATAAACATTAATAAAGTAAAGGGAGTGTAGTTTCAGAGTGAATGAAATAAAACTCAAAGAGGTGTATACAATCTCAATATATTTCGGATTATTAGTCCATCATCAGGAGTTTACAGGTTAAAAACTAATCTGTAAATTCCTGATGGACTAATAACACTGGGCAACAAAAAAGAGGCAAGCTAAAAAACGACGATCTGATGAAGGCACCACATAAATCTCTTCAGACACGACCATCTGTGAAGTATTATTCCAGCAATGTAGAACTCTTAGAATGTAACTACAATTTGTAAAAAAATAAAATGCACTTTCAATGTTGTTAGCATATGTAATTAAAATGTATCTTTTTCTCTTGATCCGCCACCTACTGTATTTCACAGAAACTAGAGCTAAGAAAAAATTTTCATTGTCATATTCGTTTTTCTCAACCCAAAATTGGTAGGAATTGACTCATCAAGTGCTCGAAGCATTTAAAAATTATTTTTTTGTTGCCTCCAGGTACTACTAATTATAATTAGTAGTACCTGGAAGCTTTATCGATGCTCGGTAACTTTTTTCGTCAGTTAAAAGCTTTATTTTAATATTATTTTTAATTGAAAATTCTGATAAATATGTCGATTTTTATTTGAGAACCGTTTTCAAATTAAAAAAAATACAAATATATATTGGATTGGCAACTAAGTAATTGCGGATTTTTTTTAGAAAATCAAAGACAATTTGTTTATGGAACTAAATAACTTTATTTTGTAATGTATTGCCCATTTTGATCAATGACCTTTTGCCATCTTTCAGGCAGCATCATAATCCCACGTTCATAAAACTTCTGGTTTTTATTAGCAAAAAACTGAATCAGGTACGATTTGACATCATCATCATTATTGAAATTTTTACCATTCAAGGAGTTTTGTAAAGATCGAAATAAAAGTAATCAGATGGTGCAAGGTCAGGACTATATGGTGGATGTGGCAAAACATCCCAACCAAGCTCCAATAATTTTTGCCGAGTGACCAAAGATGTGTGTGGCCTTGCATTGTCATGATGGAATACAACACCTTTTCGATTTGTCAATTCGGCCCGCTTTTCCTTCAACTGCATTGTTTAATTTCGTTAGTTGTTCAATGTAGACAACAGAATTGATCGTTCGGTTGGGTGGTAAGAGTTCAAAGTAGACAATTCCTTTGCAATCCCACCAAACTGATAACAAAACCTTCTTTTGATGAATACCAGCTTTTGATGTTGTTTGAGCTGGTTCACCTGGCTTCTGCTCCACGATCTTTTCCGCTTGATATTGTTGTAAACAACCCATTTTTCATCGCCAGTTATCAGTCGTTTTAAAAATGGATCATTATCATTACGTTTCTTTAGCAAATCGCAGCTGTTAATGCGTTGCGTTAAATGCGTTTCTTTCAGTTCGTGAGGAACCCATGTATCGAGTTTTTGAACATAGCCAAGTTGTTTTAAGTGAGTTTCAATGCATCGGTGATCCATCCGAATGTCTATCGGGCTATACGCGAAATGACGTTGGATTGTAGCTAAGTGGATTACATCTTTTTCTCTCTTGATCCAGAATTAATACTCCGCAGACTCCAATAGCGTAATCCGCAGTAGTCTCGCGAGATAAAAATATCTTTTTTCAAATCAGCGCGGTCAAAATAATTCTTGTTTACGTATCAATTATTCTTTGATATATTAATGAGAAAATTAAAATTTAGTATATTAATTGTTGTCTTTCTTTCAGCTTAATTCAATTATACATATTTCAAATTTATTCAATAAATTCTATTTATAAAATACATAGCTATATAAATATATAATATATTCAATTATTTTCACACTTATAATAAAGTCTAATTCAAAAATATTCATTTTAGTAAAAGTAAAAAGCAAACATTTTTAAAACTGTTCTATGGTCTACTGGTTAAGTCTATGCCTCTGATGAACAGGTTTTTTGTTCTTATAACTTTTCCTGTAAAATAAATTAACGAAAACATCTTAAAAACCAACAACTTTATATAATCAATGCACTTAACACTGATTATTCTAAATAAACCTTAAATATCTAAAGCCTAAGCAAAAAAAAAAAAAAAAAAAGCAGTATAAGCCTTAATGGACTAGGCAGGAGACTGCACATAGAAACTAATTATAAAACATATGTATAAAATCTGTAACCTTATAGAATAATATTACTAATGTAAAAACCTACTGTATAATATTGTAAATAAAAAGTTTTTTAAAGTTTTTTTTTTATACCTCTGATGCAAGAGGTCTCTGGTTCTAATCTGATATGCGTCAAATCAATTTTTTTTTTGAGATTTTCATCTATCAATAATTACTTTAATTAAGAAAAAATCAATTAAGATGAATTTTGATGAGGTCCAGACCTAGCGAGATCGTTTTCTCATCCTCAAAACTTGTTAATAGATTTTGTTTCATCAAAATCGGTAGGGCCGTTTTCAAAATAGAACCAAGATACAAATATATACATAAATAAATAAATATATAAATAAATATACAATTTTTGCTCGTTTAATAAGAGTAGATACTAACCAAAATTAAATGAATGAACCAAATTTTAATCTAGAGGAGGTGAATTTGAATGTCACAAATTAGTTCGGGTACAAAATACCCATGTCATGTAAATAATGCTAAAAATAATAATATGTAAATATTTAAATAACAATTAATTTATGGTACACGTTAACACTTCTATTTCATTCATAACTAACCTAAAGAGGAATTCATGACATTTAATTACATTTCTTACACATCTTATCAGTAAAAAACAGAATTTTATTACAACGCGGGTATAAAATACCCATGTTATGCATCGTAGGGTTAAAATTGCAATATCGAAATTCTTTTAAATTGTTTAGAATTTAAAAATTCAGTTCTATAATGAATAAATGAACTAAATGAACAAATATGTATATATATAAAACACTTATTCGTTTTAATGTATATATAATTTTTTTGTTGTACCGGGTGATTCAATAAGGGTGACGAGGTACCGTATCTCAGGAACTAATAATCGTAGAAGTTTGGGAAAAAAATCCTTCAGAGGAAATCGGCCAAGAAAAATTGCTGGAAATATTTTTCAAGTTCATACGTCCACCGCTAGGTGGCTAAATAGCTTCGATCGTATAAAAAATGCAATTTTCTCGAAAATTTTCCAATATAAGTTTAGAAATGAATACTCTCACGTTAATGCCACCATAATAGTCCATCTTTTTGATAAATGACTTTTTATTGTAGGACGTAAAATTAAGGCGGGAGGGGATGCTAAGCGTTTATGGACTCTAGTGTCTATAACTTAAGTTTGACTTAACGGAAATTTGTTAACAAGGTCTGGTTCAAGAAAGGAAGGTTTGGTGAATAAAATAAAAAAATTGGATTTTTTATACGATCGAAGCTATTTAGCCACCTAGCGGTGGACGTATGAACTTAAAAAATATTTCCAGCAATTTTTCTTGGCCGATTTCCTCTGAAGGATTTTTTTCCCAAACTTCTACGATTATTAGTTCCTGAGATACGGTACCTCGTCACCCTTATTGAATCACCCGGTACAAGGCCTTATTTTTGTAATTTTGTGTTGTGTTTTCTTTTAACTTTGTCCCCCCCCCCTCTGTTGATTGCATTCTTTGAATTTCTGCAAATTTCGTCGGTCGTCCCCTTGTCCTTTGCTTGTTTGCTTGTCTTTCTTTTCATCTCCAACTCATCGGATCGATATTTAAATAAAACGACCGACGTTGACGCCTATCCTCTTTTTGTCCTTTTATCTGTCGCCTGTCTCATCTTTCACATGACTAGACTAAATCCCTGTCCAAAAATCTCTTCCAAAGGATTTCGTTTCGGTTTTTTTATTTTTATTTTTATTTTTATTCTCCTTTGAAAATGTGACATTTTCTTCATCCAATTTGTTCAAATTGTACAAAATTATTATCATAAATTAAATCGACATTTTATCATTCTACTATACGACTTTTCGTGCGTGACTTTGGGACGCCGGGCAGGTGGCGCTGGCGGGTAGAGTCTAAGGCCAAAATGTTTATACCCCTTAAGGAGGTCCTTTCGCTCCAGTTGAGTCAAAAGAAGTGTTGTATCTAATATTTAATAAAATAAATTAAAATAGAAATGAAAAATAATTGAATTAAAAAATAAATAATATGAAAGCCGTAAATGATTGAAATAAAAACAATTATAAAACAGCGAATCTACGTAGGGAAAACAGAGAGGAATCTGAAAATTCGATTAAATGAACATATTAGGGATTTTAAAAATAAAAAGAATGAAAACTCTTAAATTTATTATTCAGTGTATGTGCTTAGAATTTAATTTTCAAACGTTGTGATCACTCGTTCAATTATTATTAGTTTTAACTTGTAAACTCCTGATGATGGACTAATAATCCGAAATATATTGAGTTTGTATAAACCTCTTTGAGTTTTATTTCATTCACTGTGAAACTACACACCCTTTACTTTATTAATTATTAAAAGAGGCCTCGTGTGCAGCGGCCCTTATTCAGTTTACGAGAAGCAACAATTCTCTGACGTCATTGTGGCAACACTAATTGGGAGTTGTTTTGCTTTTTTAACGGTTCCCTAACATTTTAAGAGAGATAGAAGAGACAGAGGCTGAGCGAATTAATTTGATGCAAATGCTGTGATTGAATTGGTCCAGTGACCACTATGGTCCATCAGAAAGAGAGAGAGAGAGAGAGATTGTCTCTCTGTATTGATTGGAACCGAGAATCCCTCAGAATAGACATTTCCGGGAATTATTTCAAGCTTATTGATTGCCATTCGAGAGTATGCTCGGCTTCAAACGACCCATATCGTACGTAGCATATCAATATCAACATGACAAAATAAGGCCATGATAATTTTTTATAAAAAAAAATAAAACCGACTTCAAAAAAATTAAATGCAACAAATAAATTTTTAAAATAAGCTGACCTGTTCTGATGTGGCCATCCACTTGACTTTACCATACAGCCTGGACCCTAAAACTATTTATAATCATATAGGGGGGGGGGTTAGTTTTTGCATTTTTATACTTCTGGGGCCCCACTGATTCTGTTTACAAAATTCGGTTGAGTTTGTTACAAGAGCCTATATTTTTAATTTTTAACCCCCCCCAGCCCACCCCCCTCCACCCCCCTTAATTTTGGGTCGATATTCACCAAAATCTAATCAGCTCTTAATCTCAATGGACCAAAACTACGTGTGAAATTTGGTTTCGATATTCACACTAGTTTTTGAGCTAGCTCGTCCACAAATTTGGTAACGCACAGACTAACTAACTAACTAGCTAACAGACATTTTGACAAAATAATTATTATCTCGAAAAATATAATGTTTTTGATGTTCACTTATTAGAGCTTTTTTGTAGACCTAAATGCCATAGTTTCGCTCATTTTTTTAATCGAAATAGTTTTAGCCGTTTTTTAGATATTGTGAAAAAAGAAGGAAAAAACCAGTTTTTCATGCACGATTACAATATTTGACCATACCCTGTATGGTAAAAGTAAAAACATCGAAACATCGATGTTTTACTATAATGGAAACATCGATGTATCGTTTGCATCCCTAGGGGAAGGGGTTAAAAAATAAAAAATAAATATACAATTATACAATTTTTAAACAAAATAATTTGTATAAAAAAAAATATAAAACCGACTTCAAAAAAATTAAATGCATCAAATAAAATAATAAGAGCTCAAAAATAAAAATAAAATGCACTAAATGGTATAAAATAATTATTTATATTTAGTTACAACTAAACGATCGAAATATTAACATGAAATTACTTTTTGAAGTCGGTGCCAAACATATACATTTTATGAATCGAACTCGACGGATCTTACTTAGTACGATTGGCGGGTACACTCGCTTATAGAGTATAGTTTGTTTGGCACCGACTTCAAAAAGTGATTTCATATAAATGTTTCGTCGTCTAGTTGTAACTAAATTAGATAGTTACAATTATACCTTTTAGTGCATTTAATTTGATTTTTTGAGTTCTTATATTATTTTATTTGTTGCATTTAATTTTTTTGAAGTCGGTTTTATATTTTTTTTTTAAATTATTTTTATTTTTCTCTTTTTAGTAATGTTATTAATAGTGACTTAATATAATACCTTGCATGCATCTCGTAAGAGAAAGATTCGGGCGAATGAATCAGAAAATGATAACCAATTATTTTACATGAATTTATGCACACATTGTTTTTGAGCTTCGATTCCGGAGATTACTTCTCCACCATCGACTGTCCTTGATCATCTTTTAGTCCTTGTTTTTAATAAGAGGAAAAACTAATTAAAGAAAAAACCTCTTTTCCGATAATTATTTCAATTCCATTATTCATCCCTCCCTCCCTCCCATTCCAGAAAATGATAATAAAATTCAATTCATAAATATAGAAATTTTCTCTAAACTTTTGCGGGTTTTAAATGAACGTTTTAAGATTGTTTTTTTTGGCTTTCCGGCCTTTTTAGCTATAAGCCATTTACGATACTATTTATTTTATTTAAATTTGTCCCTACCCCGGGGTCTAATTTTAGCCGGATGCTTCGAGTCTGATTCGAACACCATATGTTTTTTCCAATTTTCAAATTTAAATGAATTTTATGCTTTTAGCTTTCTAACAACGTTTAGAATAAAATTAAGTGACTTTTTCATTAATTATCCTTAAGGACCTTTTGACATTCTTCATCCATATTGAAAAAAATTTTAGTTTTAGCTTTTTAATAACATTTTGAATAAGATTAAATTACTTTTTCATTAATTATCCTTAAGGACCTTTTGACATTCTTCATCCATATGGAACCAAATTTTAATTTTAGCTTTCTAACTTGTGCCTGTATGGTAAAGTAAAAAGTTATACGTGCTCAGATCAAATTTATGTTAGATAAAACACGAGTTTTAATATCAAATTATTACAAATTGGATTAATTACCTAACAATTAAAATAAACAAATTTTATTTCAATTCACTAATTAATTGAATAATGAAAATTTTATTTATATTAATTATTAACTGGTGACATTGTTATTAAATGTGGTGTAAGTATAACCAACGTTTGAAAATTAAATTCTAAGCACATACACTGAATAATAAATTAAGGGAGAGAGAAAAATAAATGACAGACATTATTATTATTATTTAAAAGCACAGCTTGTGTAAATATATATATATCTATAGTTTCCATCGCGTAAATTTATAATAAAGTTAGAACAAATTTATCAATATTAAAAATAAAATAGGTTAATTAAATTAATCTTTAAGAAATTCAAAGATATTTTTATAAAGCGAAATTTTTGAGAATACTTAGCCAGACTACCGTTTTATTAGAACCATTGAGGTCCAGCTGATTCTCCATCCTGAACCAAGAGAGCGAAAAAGATATGGTCCATCTAGGTGTTACCCGGTATCAATCCGCGTATAGCCCGCATGATACCCCACCACGGACCACCTAGAGGGACATGGCATCTCAAGTTCTTATATATTACTCCCTCGATTCAGACGCTTTATACAAGTCTATTCTTACATAGAGAGTATGATACAAATTAGTTTTCGAAATTATTCTCAAAAATTTCGCTTTATAAAAATATCTTTGAATTTCTTAAAGATTAATTTAATTAATTTGATAATTTCTATATTTGTATAAATATACTAGAAAAACAAATTTATTTATAATTTGTTAAAAATTCCGTTTAGTAGATTTGCTCGCGAATCTACTCCGCGAAATTCTAAATTAATTTAATAAAATAAGTATTGGGATCCATCAATTGGTACAATTGGGATGAATAATTCAGTGAAGGGTGAACGTGATTGACTAGGAAAGGTCAGAAGGGGGCTAAAGGTAAATCCAGGGGGGTTGGTAAGGGGTCAAGGGGTAAAGGGGGCAGCAATCAGTGCATTGGAGTGTGTGGGTGTGCGTGTGTGTCACGCCAAACGAGGGTTAAATCACTACTAGCTATAGCTTATAGCTTATAGCTTTTATAGAGCTATAGCCAGCCAGTTCAGTTGTCTTGTTAGCAAACTGACATTCGAAAACAAATCAATCGCCAATTAGCGAGATCGTGAACATTCGACATTTTCCATTTACGAGAAATACACATTCTACATATATACATTATTTACATCCTTGTCCATTTTAATAAATTTAAAATAAAAATTGTCCGAAAATTTATTTTTAAGTATTTATATTTCGCCATCCAAATATAACTAAAAATCACTTAAAAGAATTAAATAGAACTAGAAAGTTCTTTATGGTTTGGTCATGCGGCCAAAACAAATGTTTCGCTTATTGAAAGAGTTGAAACAAAAACTCTCAGGACAATTGCTAACCCTCCGCCAGGAATCAACAACTACATAATCAGAGAAGGACTACAAATTGAGAGCCTGCAAGACCACATTCGGAAATTATCGTTCAAGTTCCAAAAAAGGCTAATTACTCATACGAATCCATTAATTACATCTATCGATCTCGGATAATTATTAATCTCGTTTTGCTTTCTTGTTATATTTTATTTTAAGTTTTTTTTTTTTTTTTTTTTTTTTTAAATCGGTTTTAGAGGTTTTTTAAAATTTTTCCTCGTTATATCATTATTTGGTGAATCGAACGAACTAAGAAGTGTTAAACAAATTTTTAAAGGAGAATGAATTTTTTTTTTTTTTAATGATATTGATGAGAGAAGGAGATACACCAGAAGGTGGATCCCCTAAAGGCCTGTATGGGCTGGCCCCTCAATCGTGAAAAGAATAGAGCAGAAGGAAAAGAAGCCGGGATCACGAGCCAATCTCAGAAACTTAGATACAATTCAATATCCAATTTACCAAGGTTTTAGGGGCTTCGAGCAGTGGTAAATCCTCCGCGCGATAAATTCGGTTAAATTTATCTCCCACTTAATTTTTATTACCAGACCCTATACTTACAGAAAAAATGTCTGGGTGTAGCCGGGAATCGAACCCGAGACCTCCGGGTTGCCAGTCAGTTGTTCTGACCATTTTTTTTTTGTTTTAAGAGGATGTTTGTATTAGCCATAAAAAAAATATGTACAATTTATTACAAAGTTACTTCTAACAATCCAAAAGAAGTATAGTATTTTAACTTTAAATACAATGAAAAAAGAAAAGGGCCATTTTTAAATGGATCCCAGTAGATTTTTTTACATAATATAGTTTTTTTTTAATTTTAATTTTACAATAAAGTTTTTTAATTTTACAATAAGTTTTTGTTGTTCTGACCATTACACCACCGGAGGCGGACATTGTGGGTAGCAAGCCCCTAGTCACCGTTAAAAATAAAACTGACAAAGAATGTATATTCATCTTGTATGAAAAATGTACATCTGTAATTATAATTGTATAAATAAAGAATTTCTTATATAGAAACTTTCTATTTATTAAATTCAACAATTTAGAAAGTAAATTATTGTATAAATTTATTTTTTATACCTACCATACATTTAAATAAATTTTCTAAAGAATCATAAGTATTATAATATATTTGTCAAATTTAAAATATTCTTGATTGTCCAAATTATCATTAATATAACTTCCTTATTCTTCTTTACAATCTAGCATCATTAAAAAGGAAAGAAAAATCTGCTTAATTTTTTAACCGACTTCAAAAAAGGAGGAGGTTCTCTATTCGATTGAATTTTTTTTTTTTTTTTTTTTTTTTTTTTTTTTTTGTGCCTATGTTACCTCATATCTCTGCCAATTCTCAACCGATTTTAAAAAAAAATTTTGTATTGGGTCCAGTCTAGCTTCCGATTGGTCCCATTTTTTTTCGTTTTTTTTTCATAGGTATTAGACCTTTTTTATTAGGTTTGTTTAGACCTAACCTCTTTGTTTATGAACCGATTTCGATGGTTCTTTTTTTATCCGAAAGGGGTTTCATATTAATTTGGTCAAGTTCTGATGATATGATCACTATTAATAACATCAGCTAAAAGAGAAAAATAAAAATAATTTTCAAGAAAAAATAAAAACCGACTTCAAAAGATGAAATGCAACAAATAAAATACACTAAAAGGTATAAAATAATTATTATCTTATTTAGTTACAACTAAACGACGAAATATTAACATGAAATTACTTTTGGAAGTCGGTGCCAAACATATACCTTTTATGAATCGCACTCGACGGATCTTACTTAGTACGTTTGGAGGGTATGCTCGATTATAGGTATAGTTTGTTTGGTACCGACTTCAAAAAGTAATTTCATGTTAATATTTCTTCGTTTAGTTGTAACTAAATAAGATAATAATTATTTTATACCTTTTAGTGTATTTTATTTGTTGCATTTAATTTTTTGAAGTCGGTTTTTATTTTTTTCTTAAAAATTATTTTTTGATAAATGTACATTATTAAAATGGGTAAGATTTGGTCCGAAACTTTAAAGAGGCCAGATGACCCGACAGATACAATGTTTTTTATTAAATAAATAAATATTGTTTAAGTTAAAATTTTCTTGATATAATCGAATATAGTCATCTTCAAGTTGCTGTCGACTAAGTACAAAGATACAATTACTTCGATCATCTTTTTCGGGAATCAAATTATTAGGATCATCATAATAGAGATTATTATTAAACATAATAAAATTTTACTAGTTCTTTTTTTCCTGGCATTCTTTTTAAAATCTATTTTTGAGTTTTTCTTTGGCTTGGAACATGATTTATTTCATTTTTTAATAACTGAAAATAAAATAAAATTTAAAATTTTGAAAGAAGAAAATTTTAACTAATATTAAATTTTAACAATATTTATTTATTTAATAAAAAAACATTGTATCTGTCGGGCCATCTGGCCTCTTTAAAGTTTCGGACCAAATCGTACCCATTTTAATAATGTACATTTATCAAAAATTAAGCAGATTTTTCTTTCCTTTTTAATGATGCTAGAAGATTGTAAAGAAGAATAAGGAAGTTATATTAATTATATTATAATATAAATTAATAATATTATCAAACAATTAAAATTAATTATATTTGAATTCAATAATACGTATATTAAATAATCATTTTATTTATATTCTTAATTGATTACATTATTATTAAATGGTGTATAACAGCGGTTCTTAAACTTTTTTGCTAGCTTATTAGACATTTTTAAAAACAATAAAGTAAAAATATTTAATACTTTGACCTGCACGGCAAAAAAGTCTTTATCAATTTGATATGATAAAGGAAATGTTAATATTTATTTGTTTATTTAAAAAGAGCATTATTTCGATGCTCTTTCTTTTTACTTTATTTCTATATTTCTGGTAAATCGACTGGCCAACTTTTGATAAGAGACCAGCCCAGCCCAGTCGTCTAAGCGGGGATTTATTTCTTTCTAATAGAAACGATTTCTTTATTTGATTTTTTAGTGCAGAGTGCAAGGACAGGACGGACGGACGGACGGACACACGGGAGCAAATTTCGAAGGTCCAGCCGATATGGTCAGCCCTCCTAGGTAAGTTTAATTATTGCTACTAGTTACTTATTAAACTATTATTCCATAAATTCATCTCTTTTAATTAATATTTGGAGAATTTGAATCGGTGCATCAATTATAAAAAAAAAATAAAACCGACTTCAAAAAAATGAAATGCAACAAATAAAATAATAATAAACTCAAAAATAAAATAAAATACACTAAACGGTATAAAATAATTATCTAATTTAGTTTCAACTAAACGACGAAATATTAACGTGAAATTACTTCTTGAAGTCGGTGCCAAACAAACTATACCTATAAGCGAGCGTACCCGCCAAACGTACTAAGTAAGATCCGTCGAGTGCGATTCATAAAAAAAATATGTTTGGCACCGACTTCAAAAAGTAATTTCATGTTAATATTTCGTCGTTTAGTTGTAACTAAATTAGATAATTATTTCATACTTTTTAGTGCATTTTATTTTATTTTTTGAGTTTATTATCATTTTATTTGTTGCATTTCATTTTTTGAAGTCGGTTTTATTTATTTTTTTTTATAAAAATTATTTTTATTTTCTCTTTTACTGATGTTATTAATAGTGTCTTAATATAATACCTTGCATGCATCTCGTAAGAGAAAGCGTCGGGCGAATGAATCAGAAAATGATAATAAAATTCTAAAAGCTTAAAATATAATGTATACATTAATTCATGTAAAATAATTGGTTTAATAAAATTAAAAAAAAAAATAGGAATTTTTTGTTTGTTTTTAATTAACAGGTGTCTAAATCATAACATTACAGGTGTGTTTACAAATAAAGTGGGTGAAGTGGCTTTTTTTATATAACATGGAAACAAATCTTCTTTAATTTTATGTTTTTATTTCAGATCCTATACCTACGATTATTTTTTATTATTATTATTATTCCTATTTATTTTTTATAATGTTTATCAATATGAACGAATGTGAGCAAATTGGTGTACGAGCAAACAAATATACACATAATATGTGGACCACGAGGAAGCTAGAAATGCAAAACGGTGCGGGGTGGGCTGGATGTGGGAGGTGCAGGAGGTGGGGTGAAGTTTTAGGGGATACGGGGGTGGGGCGGATTTAAGAGACCCAAGTCCCCTAGGCATTTGACATTTGCCCCCCCCCTACCATCTCGAAGCTATTTCGGAAATTTAATGCAAATTAAATGCACTAGTACAGAACATATTTTTTTTAGGTTGAAAAAAAAAGACTCCGCAACTGGGGCCCCCAGACCGGCTGGGCCCTGGGCCCGGGCCTTGTGGGCCTAGGCGGAAATCCAGCACTGAGTGCGGGTTCAGTGGTGGGGGCGAGGTGTGTGATTTCGGGAGGGGGGGTCAGGGGTTACCGTACATCGGGGGCTTCAGGTACTAACTTATGAAGTGAACAAGCTGTTTTTTACAACTATAACTAAATATAAAAAATGCCGCCCCAAAATATGTGCCGCCCGGTAAGGCCTACTAATTGGAAAAGGTATAAATAATTTGCAAGTACCCACCCCATATGTCTATTTGCTCGAATATCGTTTACTATGCATGTAAGTGTAAATAGAATGGAATCGAATGTTCCACTGGCCCATTTGGAAAGTGTATCTACTGAAGAAGGAACCCAAGCAAGTGCTCTCTCGCTCTTTCTCTCATCAGCTGCCTGAGAGGACAAACAGACACACAGATTTCCCATTAAACAACTACTATTACGTTATATATATATATATCTAATATATACAAACAACAAAAAACGAGCAAAAAATAATAAACAAATCAATGGGATCAACTGCAATAAAAACGAAACTGAAACCAGAACAGATTCAACGAAAGGAAAAGGGCATTGAAATGAAAAAATAAAGGGTGCCGCAACACCAGAGAGAGCAATACATCCAACGCAACGGCTAAATGAACAAACATCACACGAATTTCACTTAACTACCCTCTATTCTAAAAGGAAATAACATTAAAATAATTAGTGCTAATAAAAGATCGAGCTTTGATCGGTAATTTGTTTTTATATGTATATCGATTATTTATTCAATCACTTGATTTGTTTTGATTCAACCACATGATTTATTTTTATTCAACCATCAAAAGATTGTTTAGTTATCCAAATCCTACTTACATACAAATTAATATGATAATTATTTATTATTTACTTTAGTAACATTTTTTTTAAGGAATTTGGTGTTGGTACTTGGTGAAACATTTTATCCAATAATTTTACTTTAGTAATTACTAAAATTTATTATAATTATCTCTTTTAGACAAGTTATAGACTAGATAGAGAATATTAGATATATAAACAAATAAATATGTTAATTTGCCCAAAGTTTCTTGCATTTAAAAAGCTAACAAAGTCTTAATCATTATTCACATAATATGTGATTGGTTGAGCAATTAACTAATATAAGAAGCCAAACTTTAAAATAATTTTGTTAACTAGAGTACTAGCAATTGTCGATTTTTGTACTTTTTATTAAACATGGTTTTATTATTGACAAAATAAACGTTTTATTTATTGAATTTCTTAAAATGTTAAATACCTAGGCGGAATTCCTCGGGATTAGCATCAATCCCGCTCTAATCCTGTGGGATTGAAAACAGCAATCCCTAACTGGAACTCTCTCTCCCGGCCTCCGTCTTTCTCGACACTTATAACCTTCAAACCTTCAAAACCCGGGTGCACAAACACCCACTCGTCCACCCTTCTGATTGATCAATTTCCTCCTCTCTTCGGTAATGCAAGGGTCTTTCGAGATCCATAGGAGTTGCATCTTCATGGTTCTTGCATTCAATTTCATTAAAAAAAAAACATGAAAGTTTTTTTTTTTAATATTATCACTACTAGATAGATGTAAGGTCCGGCTTCGACGTGCCTCTTTATTGGCAAGGGGCTTCGCCCCCTGGACCCACCGTTACTAAAACAACCCCCTCCTCCATCTCCAACCACTCTCCACCCCACTGACCTTCTCTCCAATCCCGGAACTTCTCCCCCGCCTCTGATCACCCTTCACCCCAGTAAACCTACCCTGACTATATAATAAACTAGCTGCACGGCACACGCCCTCTGGAACCCCCCCGCCCCCCCCCCTAACCCCCTTCCCCACATCACCTCCCACCTCCCGCACCATGCACCCGCGACCAACCACCGCCCCTACCCCACCACCCCGCACCACCCCACTACTCCTCTGGGCCCTACCCTGAACCTCCCCGCCCTCGTGACCTCCACCTCGCCCCCGGACCCCACTCCGTGCCCTCCACCCCCGCACCCCGTTGTTTCATTTCTAGCCTTCTAGTGACCCACAGATTATGTAAACAAAATTTGGTTAAGTTGACTCTAAGTGCAAGAATTTTCATATTTTGACTCCCCCTCCCCCTTTTTTTTGGATGATTTTTTGGGGGAATTTTTTTAAACAAAAGTTGTCAGAAATCACAACCCCTACAACTTTGTTCATAATAAAATTTGCCGTAGATTTAATAGTTTAGGAGTTATTTGATAATTTTCATTCGTGCGCCCCCCCAAACCCCCTTCTGGGGTCAAAATATCAAAACGTTATATAGCTAAAAACGTAAGTTCGAAGACATCTGTTGTAAATATGAAATTTCACAATAATCCCTTCAGCCGTTTTGACTTGAATCGTGAGCAACTTTTCGGAAACGACGAAAACATACAGACATACAGACATACAAACAGGAATTTTGTTGAGGGTGTTTTCGTTCATAACTTTGCTTGAAACGTGTACAACCAAAATTTGGCGTGATTTGGAGCAATATACAGGCAAAACCTTAATTTTATATATATAGTTAATTCAAGCGATGGTGTCATCTATTGACAAATGATTCAAGCTTGACCTACTGGCGGAAAATTCCATGCTATTAATATACATTATTATTAGTATTTAAATCATCTTGTATATAAATCTAACCCGCAAACATGTCTCCAATGAGACTATAGATATTCATAAATCGTTTATTCAATAAGAAAGTAGAATTTCTTAACTCTAGCTTAGTTAAACATTGAGAGTAATACCTGGTCTATTTGAACTTGGCCGGAGACTAATAATAATCGCTGGCTTAGAATTGAACCCTGAAGGCGTAGGGGCAAATACCCCAAACTGCCCAATACACTGAGTGAGTGAGTGACCCTTGCAATTTCTATTGACTTGCATTTAGTTTGGCCACAGCGATTGTTTGATGAGACAAAAGCTGGCCGAGAGACCTCTCTCTCTCTTGCATAAATTAATTCCATTATTCAATACTGCTGCCTTCTATTATAATATATACACACATATTGCAATATTTAATTTAAAATATGCAAAGTTGATCAAATAATTTATGATCTACCATTATTATTTTCCATCTCTCGTTTTCTTTTTTTTTTTTATTAATGGATAGAATTAAAATTTTAATCTCTTTTGGTTGAAATCCAACTGAAACTTTATGGAGATTGATTTAAATTGGAAGTAATTGGATAGTAGTGGAAGAACAGAGAGAGAGAGAGAAAGAGGATTTAATTCCTCATGGAATCAAAGTTCTTGATTTCTAGCTAGCTCTAGCTATGTTAGGTCCCTTTTACGCTAATTGGAATAAAAAAAAAAAAAATAAAAAAAAAGGAGAAAATTACTTGAAAATATTTTTAAAAAGAGAAATTAATGAGGTTGACTTCTGTTTGATGGAATTAAACACATATATCTTTTTTATAATAATATTGATACAGAAGAAGTTGCACCAAGAAGGTACAACCTCTTTAGTCCGTGGTGGACCTGTTACTACAACACTTTAAGTTTTGGTTGCAACCCTTCTTGACCAGAGAAAGTTTGACGATTTGACGATTTATCTCGAAGAAGCTCCCCGCAGAAAGGTCTGGTACACGCCCAAGCGATTCGACCTGTTTCAGGCCTGATGCTGATTTGATGGTAATTGAAGTAGAAGAGATGTATTTTAAAGAAAGAGTATTATTTAATATTGGTTTTTTTATTAGTTATTTTATAAATTTACATTTCTCCATGCTGATGGCTGGAGAGCTTAAAACTCGTCTCTCAACTCCAATTGACAACTGACCACCCCAACTGGGTTTCAGCTTCGAACTGCTAACACTCTGACTGACTCAAACCTGCCTGAAGATTCGAAATTTTAAAATTACTTCTCATAGGCCAAATTCTTAATTAACGGGTCGTATCTTAAAATCATTGAGCCCTCCCATTTCTAGAAATTTACTCTCTAGAAATTTCCCACGCAAAAATGACTTTTACAATCGACGTGTGTTAAGAGCCATTTGACATTTACGTACAGGAAGTTGTAAAATCTCTTATCCATTGTTAAATGGTCACATTCGAGGATCAAAAGTGAAGCCGGCTGCCAAAATATTACTCTTAAGAAAATTATATTTATATTGAAATTAATTAAATTAATTGAAGCGCGTAAATTTGAATAATTTCCATGATTCAGCCTGCGAATTTTTTGCAGTTCATAAATCATTTCATTATTTTTGTTTTGAAAAGGAAAAATGAAATTTTTGCATCTGGCAGGATTCGAACCTGCGTCTTCCTCTTTAGCCGAGGCTGCGCTAACCAACTGCGCTACAGATGAATTCTATCAGAGAGCCATATTAGATCGATGTCATTTTTTCTTTTGGCGGTTATCTTCTAGACTAGTCTAGTGATTTTTTATTTTGTATAAACATTTTATTTTTAATGAACTTAGTTCCATATTTATTTTGAAATTAATTAAATTAATTGAACCGCGTAAATTTGAATACTTTCCATGATTCAGCCTGAGAATTTTTTATATTTATATTTAAGGAAAAAATTCTCGACGGCAAAACAGACCCTTGTAAGATAGAGGAGATTTTAGGAGTTGGGTAGCAGATCGAAGGTATCTGTGGATGCTGGTCTTGAAAGATTGACGGTTATAATTTGCTGGAAAGACGGTCGGGGAAGAGAGTTCCAGTCTCTAGATGTCATAGGGATAAATGAAGTTCGATTAGTATCTAGTTTAATCGCGTAGGGGTGTTGAATTTTAGAAAATCGTGTATTTCGCGCAAATGAAGCCTTTGATGGGATTATCGATTTTATTTCGTCAGAACAAAAGCCATATGGTAATATCTATAAAAAAGGGAAAGGGCGGAGACAGATCTACGATGGGCTAGGGAGTCGAGAGTGTCAGTTAATGTAGGATCACCTATCAGTCTGATAACTCGCCTCTGAATTGCATCTAAGGTATTAAGAGAATGCTTGGAGGCCCCTCTCCACAAATGCGAGCAATATTCAAGACAGGGGCGAATTTTGTGTGTATTCTAATAATAAATAGAGAAGATTGTTTTTATAAAAAAAAATAAACAAAACGCCATTTTTGGCTAAAGAAAAATGCGCCAATACAAACGTTCCATAATTATGCATCAAGCTAATAAGAAATATCGTGATTTTTGCAATTTTTTATAAGTTTAAAGTTTGATTCGCGAACGGAAGATTTTAACAGATTTTAATTTTTTTGAATCCGTTTTTCTTCTTATTACAATAGGCAACTTTTCCCCATTAAAGCGTTTCGAAAAAAAAAAATTCAGTTTTTTCGACCCACCCTAATATATATTATTTATTTGTACATATATATACTACTGTGGGCAATAAATAGTAAGACTTTGTTCTTAATTTTAAAATTCTTTATTTATTCTTCCAAATCTATTTCGTCCCCCTCAAAGTAATCCCCCCGGCCTCAATACACTTGCGCCAACGTTTTTTCCAATCCTCGAAACAGTTGTTAAAGCCAATTTCCGGAATAGCCTTCAATGCGCGTAGCGATTCGCGTTTAATATCTTCAATTGACTCAAAACGGTTTCCCCGGAGCGGTCGTTTGAGTTTGCTGAACAGCCAGAAGTCACACGGAGCTAAATCAGGCGAATACGGTGGTTGTGGAACGATATTGATTGAATTTTTGGCGAAAAACTCACGAATAATCAATGCAGTATGCGAAGGTGCATTATCTTGGTGCAAAAACCAAGAGTTGTCGGCCCATAATTCCGGGATCTTTTACGAATAGCTTCGCGCAAACGGCGCATAACACTCAAATAGTATTCCTTGTTGACAGTTAGGCCAGTCGGAAGAAATTCGGAATGCACCACACCTCGATAATCGAAGAAAACTTCAACAGGACCTTGATTTTTGACTTGTTCGTCGTCAACGCGTTCGTCGATCCTCTTTGAACAGTTTGTACCAATCAAAAACACTTGCTTGCGACATACAATTATCACCGAAGACCTTTTGCAACATTCTGAACGTTTCGGCACCAGTAATTTGATTCCGCACACAAAATTTAATGGAACTTCTTTGATTGAATAATTTCACTCATTGTAAAAATCGCCGAATGCACTTTTTGTACTTCAGAAAGACAAGCGTATACTAAACACCAATGATTATTTTGATGTGACATTTGGCACAGATGTCACTGACAGTCATACCAACCTAGAAAAAATACATTTCGACGAATGGGTTTCCGCGCGAAATTTAAATTAAAAAGTCTTACTATTTATTGCCCACAGTAGTATATATATATATTTGATATATATGTGTGTATGTTTATTTGCATCAAGCAGAGGGCGACTTCTTTGTTTCTCTTTATCGTTGAAGATTGTTTTTTAAACCATATGTATACATATACCCGGAGATAAGTATGTTTATAATTTAAACTTTTTTCTTTATTATTTTGATCCATATAACCACAAACACCCTCTGAATTATCTCCACGTATTATAGAGATACACCCTGTATATTGAATTTCATTTTCTTTCCCCAAAGCAAGTGAAGAGGAAAATATCAACTCTTCTCTCTCTCTCATTCGGGTGAATATCGATTCCAGTTTGCAAAACTCTTTTCATCTCATCATTTTTGTCGTCCATTTCTGTTCAATTTCTCTCTCTCTCTCTCTAAATGCCCCAGGAGAGAGAGAGAGGACAAATGATAAAGAAATCATTTGGATCTAATAATCATATTGAAATTGTTTCCGTTTCCTTTCAGTTTTGTGTCTTTTTTTAACTGACTTCTTTCTTCTCTTTAATTTATAATTATATAATCACAAAAATACATAGAGATTTGAAAAAATAATTAACTTCCATAACTTATAAAGGGGTTCACAACTCTTTTACATATTAAATTAAGTACCCGGAGGACCGAATTTCCCTCGGTAATTTTTTTATTTAATTATTACGTATACATATATCCCCTTCCCCCATTATGCCATTTGTATAATAAAATATTTTATAATCAGCCCCCTCCTAGGTACACCACATATATTGTCAAGATCACCCCAGCCCCTTTATTTATGATTATACCTAGGCGTACCTAAGGGGGAGGGTGATTATAAAATATTTTATTATACAAATGGCATAATGGTGAAAGGGGGGAGATACCGGGAATCCAGGGGGTGTAGCTCCCAGGTTAGTAAGTTGCCCGCCGAAGGTGGGTTTCGCAGCTAGTTAATAAATATTTCTGTAAAATTCGATAACATTGTATCATTAATATCATATTTCTTGAAAATATTATTTAAAATTAAATGTAAATCGATATTATGTAATATTATCTGGCTCTAATTTGACCCCCTTAATATTAGCGAAAATTCCCGATTAATGGCTCTGGTGATACGATAACGAAAAGAAACACGATACATTTTTTGAACGTATCTTAAAGTTTATAAAACGAGGATGTTTTTTCCATATTTTTTACATCAAGTGTATTGGACTTTTATTTAGTAATCGGTTTGAATATAAATGACATTTTCAAATAAGCTGACCTGTTCTGATGTGGCCATCCATTTGACTTTACCATACAACCTGGACCCTAAAATTATTTATAATCATATAAGGCGGGGGGGGGGTTAGTTTTTGCATTTTTATACTTCTGGGGTCCCACTGATTATGTATACAAAATTTGGTTGAGTTTGTTACAAGAGCCTATATTTTTAATTTGTAACCCCCCCTCCACCCCCTTAATTTTGGGATCGATATTCACCAAAATCTAATCAGCTCTTAATCTCAATGGACCAAAACTACGTGTGAAATTTGGTTGCGATATTCAGACTAGTTTTTGAGCTAGCTCGTCCACAAATTTGGTAACGCACAGACTAACTAACTAACAGACATTTTGACAAAACAATTATTATCTCGAAAAATATAATGTTTTTGATGTTCACTTATTAGAGCTTTTTTGTAGACCTAAATGCCATACTTTCGCTCAATTTTTTTAATCAAAATAGTTTTAGCCGTTTTTGAGATATTTTGAAAAAAAGAAGGAAAAAACCACTTTTTTCATGCACGATTACAATACTTGACCATACCCTGTATAGTAAAGTAAAAATATCGATGCATCGATGGTTTGTAATAGTGAACATCGATGGTAAACATCGATGTTTTACTATAATGAAACATCGATGTACCGTTTGCATCCCTAGGGGTTAAAAAATAAGGGGTTAAAAAATAAAAAATAAATATACAATTATACAATTTTTAAACAAAATAATTTTTATAAAAAAAATATAAAACTGACTTCAAAAAAATTAAATGCATCAAATAAAATAATAAGAGCTCAAAAATAAAATAAAATGATCTAAATGGTATAAAACAATTATTTAATTTAGTTACAACTAAACGACGAAATATTAACATGAAATTACTTTTTGAAGTCGGTGCCAAACATATACATTTTATGAATCGAACTCGACGCATCTTACTTAGTACGTTTGGCGGGTACACTCGCTTATAGGTAGAGTTTGTTTGGCACCGACTTCAAAAAGTGATTTCATATAAATATTTCGACATCTAGTTGTAACTAAATTAGATAATTATTTTATACCTTTTAGTGCATTTTATTTTATTTTTGAGTTCTTATTATTTTATTTGTTGCATTTAATTTTTTTGAAGTCGGTTTTATATATTGTTTTTATAAAAATTATTTTTATTTTTCTCTTTTTAGTGATGTTATTAATAGTGACTTATTATAATACCTTTCATGCATCTCGTAAGAGAAAGTATCGGTCGAATGAATCAGAAAATTATAAATTTTATTGAACCAATTATTTTACATGAATTAATGTATACATAGTATTTGAGCTTCGACTCCGGAGATTACTTCTCCACCATCGACTGTCCTTGATCATCTTTTTAGTCCTTGTTTTTAATAAGAGGAAAAAACTAATTAAATAAAAAAGCCTCTTTTCCGATTTAATCCATTGATTTTCCAAATCACAGAAAATAAAATAAAATTCATAAATATAAAAATTCTCTCGAAACGTTTGCCGGTTTTAAATGAATGTTTAAAGATTTTTTATTACAAAAGATTATATTTATTATAATTTTGATTATTTGCTCATAAGAATTGGAGATTTACGTTAATTCGTCATTGATCATATCATAAGAACTTGACCAAATTAATATGGGACCACCCCTAAGGAACCCCTTTCTAATAAAAGAAGAATCATTGAAATCGGTCCACGTGGCAAAAAGATCTCGCTGAAAAATAAAATAAATAAATAGTTAGGTATCTCGACCTCCTTGGAGCTATACTGATCCAAACAAAGAAAAAATCATTAAAATCGGTTCATAAACAAAGAAGTTATGGGTAAACAAACATATCAAAAAAGGTCCAATACCAATGAAAAAAAACGGGACCAATCGAGTACAAGACAGAACCCAATGCAAAAAAAATCACAAAATCGGTTCATAATTGGCGAAGATATCAGGTAACATAGACACACAAAAAAATTCAGTCGAATTGAGAACCTCCTCCTTTTTTGAAGTCGGTTAAAAACATCGATGCATCGATGGCTTGTAATAGTGAACATCGATCTTTTTCTATACTGAAACATTGATGTATCGTTTGCATCCCTAGAAGGAAGGGGTTCAAAAATAAAAATAAGCTGACGTGTTCTGATGTGGCCATCCACTTGACTTTACCATACAACCTGCCCCCTCTCCCTATATTTAATATTTAATTATTATATAATTATATAAAATTATTTATAATTATATAGGGGTGGGGGGAGTTAGTTTTTGCATTTTTAGATCACTGTGTTCCCACTGATTATGTATACAAAATTTGGTTGAGTTTGGAACAAGAGGCTATATTTTCATTTTTTGACCTTACACCCCCCTCCCCCCACTAATTTTGGGAGGTTAGTTTTTGCATTTTTAGACTTCTGGGGTCGCATTGATTATGTATACAAAATTTGAATGAGTTTGCTCAAATAGCTTAGATTTTTAATTTTTAACCCCCTCCCCTCCACCCCTTAATTTTGAGTCGATATGCACCAAAATCTAATCAGCTCTTAATCTCAATGGGCCAAAACTACGTGTGAAATTTGGTTTCGATATTTAAAATAGTTTTTGAACTAGCTCGTCCACAAAATTTGGTAACGCACAGACTAACAGACTAACTAACAGACATTTTGACAAAACTATTATTTTCTCGAAAAATATAATTTTTTCGCTGTTCACTTATTTGAGCTTTTTTGTAGAGCGAAATGCCATAGTTTCTGCTCAATTTTTATAATAAAAATAGTTTGAACCGTTTTTGAGATATTTCGAAAAAAAAGGAAAAAAAACCCTTTTTTCTTGCACGGTTATACAATACATGACCATATCCTGTATGGTAAAGTAAAATAAATATACAATTATAAAAGTTTCAAACAAAAGAAGTTCCTTTTTATGATTCAAATTTATACCTATCTAAGTTTCATTGAATTTAAAAAAAATGCAATCGCCCCTGGAATCGGGTCTTTAATTATATAATCGATTCCAAAATGAAGGGTTAAAATTTCAAATTCCTCCGTTGCCCTCTTGTTACGATCTGTTCTCTCTCTGTTGGGTCTGTTTTTCGTGGTTTCGTTTATTTATGGAATGGCTGAGTGTGCATTGTGCCACTGGGACTAGCTTCTACTGTGTGTGTGTGTGTGTGCGTGTGAAGGTACTATTTATTTGCCTTGGACAATTTACGAGGCAAAGTTTCTCGGGTACTAGGCGAATGTCTTCCATTGAGTGTCTATCCCTAATCCCTTACACCAAGCACCTAATGTGCCCGCATCAAAGCATATTGCTTCTCTCGCATTTGCCACCCACTCAACCCTCAACCCCCTCCCCTCCCGTCAAGATTCTCCCCCCCTTCCCTTTTCCTTCAAATTTCATTCTCATCGTGTAAATTAGCACCTAACCTAATTTCAAAAGCTAGCTCACTAAATCGAGCCAAACTTTGTCGAATAACACAAATCACTTTGAGGACGCACGCATAAGTTTTTTTGGGATGGCATCCATAAATTGCTAGAAAGATGGGCAAGATGTATAGAATCAAATGGCCAATACTTTGAATAAATAAATTTTCCATTTTCTTAAAAATTACGTAGTTTTTTTTCGAAAAAACCGGTAATGACTTTCCGGTACACCTAGTATATATATACTAATAGGTAAGAACCCCTTGCTATTCGGGTCTGACGTCGTAAATGTCCGGTTTTAAATAATAAACTCCGCAGTCTATTTCTCTCTCTGTTAATTTGTCGAATGCAGTTATTGATTGGCTTTTGCCGGAATGAATAAATTTCGCAATCCTTGTAGTTGAAGTTAATCCTTGGTTGTGTGACCTTCGACCTCAATTCCAAAGGGAAAGGGCTGGCTGGCTGGGTCGATAGGCCTCCTCTGCTGGCAGGGCAGCGTGATCCGAGACCATTTCCGCAGACCAGGCCAATTCGCAGCTATTACCTTAGCCTAATCTGTTTATTCAAACTTAATCTCATTCTCAATAGCGTAAAAGAAACGATTATTGATATTTTCTATATTCTCCATTTAACACGTGAATGGGTTGAAAATTCATTTACTTTGTCTTTTTTCTAAAATTATAAAAAAAATAAAACCGACTTCAAAAAAATTAAATGTTATGAATATAAAATAATAATAACTAAAAAATCCAATAAAATGCACTAAAAGGTGTAAAATAATTATCTAATTTAGTTACAACTAAACGACGAAACATTAACATGAAATTACTTTTTGAAGTCGGTGCCAAACATACATTTTGTGAATCACACTCGATGGATCTTACTTAGTACGATTGGCGGGTACGCTCGTTTATATAATTTATTTAGCATCGACTTCAAAAAGTGATTTCATGTTAATATTTCATCGTTTAGTTGTAACTAAATTAGATTATTATTTTATACTTTTTAGTGCATTTTATTTTATTTTTGAATTCCTATTATTTTATTTGTTGGATTTAATTTTTTTGAAGTCGGTTTTTATTTTTTTTTATAAAAATTATTTTTATTTTTCTCTTTTTAGTGATGTTATTAATAGTGACTTAATATAATACCTGAAAGCGTCGGGCGAATTAATAATAAAATTAAATTAATAAAAATAGAAATTCTCTCGAAACGTTTTGCGGGTTTTAAATGAACGTTTTAAGATTGATTTTTTTTTATAAAAGATTTTATTTATTATAATTTCGATTATTTGCTCATAAGAATTGGAGATTTACGTTATTTCGACATTGATCGTATCTTCAGAACTTGACCAAATTAATATGGGACCACCCCTAAGATGTCCCTTTTCCAATAAAAAACACTCATTGAAATCGGACCATAAACAAAGAAGTTATACCTGATGAACAAACACATCAAAAAATGTACAATCCAGTGAAAAAAAAACGCCACCAATCAGGAAGTAGACTGAACCCAATGCTAAAAAAATCATCAAAATCGGTTCATAATTTGCGAAGATATCAGGTAACATAGACACAAAAAAATTCAGTCGAATTGATCACCTCCTCCTTTTTTGAAGTCTGTTAAAAATAAAATTCACCTTTTTCTAAATTTGAAAACGCGAGACTGATGAGAGGGAGGTTAATAAAATATTTTTTTTTTTTTTGCAATGTAATGAATATTTTAATTTTAAGAAATCTATTATAAATATTTAATAAGCGGGTAAAGGAGCCCGCAATAAGATCCAACTCCTGGGGCCTGGATAAGCTAGCTAAAAATCATTTTTTATTATTTTTTTATTTTGGGACCCTCTCAGCTAAATTTGACCCCACCAGAAAAAATATTGGCTATGTGTCGTTCTATGAATTAAATTTCATCAAAAATAATTTTATCATTTTTACTTTACCATACAGGGTAAGGTCAAGTATTGTAATCGTGCATGAAAAAAGTGTTTTTTTTTTTCGAAATATCTCAAAAAACGGCTCAAACTATTTTGATTAAAAAAATTGAGCGAAACCATGGCATTTTGCTCTACGAAATAGCGCTATATTCTTCGAGATAATAATTGTTTTGTCAAAATGTCTGTTAGTTAGTCTGGTTGTCCGGTTGGGTGTCCGTTAGTCTGTGCGTTACCAAATTTTTGTGGACGAGCTAGCTCAAAAACTAGTTTGAATATCGAAACCAAATTTCACAAGTAGTTTTGGTCCATTGAGGTTAAGAGCTGATTAGATTTTGGTGCATATCGATTCAAAATTAAGGGGGGGGAGGGGGTTAAAAATTAAAAATTGAGGCCATTTGAGCAAACTCAACCAAATTTTGTATACATAATCAATGAGACCCCAGAAGTATAAAAATGCAAAAACTAACCCCCCCCTACATGACTATAAATAATTTTATGGTCCAGGTTGTATGGTAAAATCAAGTGGATGGCCACATCAGAACACGTCAGCTTATTTGAAAATATCATTTATATTCAAGCCGATTACTAAATAAAAGTCCAATACACTTGATGTAAAAAATATCGAAAAAACATCCTCGTTTTATAAACTTTAAGATACGTTCAAAAAATGTATCGTGTTTCTTTTCGTTACCGTATCACCAGAGCCTATTAATCGGGAATTTTCGCTAATATTAAGGGGGTCAAATTAGAGCCAGATAATATTACATAATATCGATTTACAATTAATTTTAAATAATATTTTCAAGAAATATGATATTAATGATACACTATTATCTAATTTTACAGAAATATTTATTAAATAGCTGCGAAACCCCGCCTTCGGCGGGCAACTTACTAACCTGGGAGCTACACCCCCTGGATTCCCGGTATCTCCCCCTTCCCCCATTATGCCATTTGTATAATAAAATATTTTATAATCACCCTTCCCCCTTAGGTACGCCTAGGTATAATCATAAATAAAGGGGGCTGGGGTGATCTTGACAATATATGTGGTGTACCTAGGAGGGGGCTGATTATAAAATATTTTATTATACAAAATGGCATAATGGGGAAGGGATATATATATACGTAATAATTAAAATAAAAAATTACCGAGGGAAGCTCGTCCTCCGAGTACTTAATTTAATAAGTAAAAGAGTTGTGAACCGCTTTAGAAGTTATCGAAGTTAATTATTTTTTCAAATCTCTATGTATTTGTGATTATATAATTAAATTGAAAGTTTTTGTGCCGAGAGTAGCAGAATTTTTATATATTGAAGGAGACAATAAAGAGAGTGTCTTCTGCTGGAATTATAAATTCTATTTATTTATAAATTAATTCCTGTGAATCCATTGTAATAGACTGATGAAGAGGGCAAAGCCCTCGAAACTATAGTCTCCTTATAAATAAATAAAATTTATAATTCCAGCATAAGACACACTCTTTTATTGTCTCCTTCGATTATATAATTATAAATTAAAGAGAAGAAGCTCTTGTATCAAACTCAACCAAATTTTGTATACATAATCAGTGGACCCCCAGAAGTCTAAAAATGCAAAAACTAACGCCCCTCCCCTACATGATTATAAATAATTTTATTAAATATTAAATACGAGCAGTACCTGGCGTGGCTACGGCACGCCCGGCACCGCTCGGCCCTCCAGGCTGGTGGCCCTGGCGGGCAGCGTCTCGAGTTGTGATTATTAGCTGTCCGTAATTATATGTTTTGAAAAAAATATTTTTTTGAATAATGAATATTGATCAAAGAAAGATAAAAAAAATATCATTAAATGCTTTATAAATATTTTATTAGAGCATGCAACCATTTCTCCGGTTGGAAACCTTTTTCTTTTTTATAATACATTTCAATATTTAAATTTATCTAAAAAGTGTCTCTAAATTAATTATATATAATAATTTCAAAATTAATTTATCTACTAAAATTTCAAATGACCTGCGCAGTAATAAATTAAGAATTAATCTCATTATCCCATATTAAATCTTATATTATTAAACCTTATATTATAAATTAAAAATATATACCTAATATATAGTATATATATTTTAAAATTAAATTGTCTACTAAAATTTTAAGAATTTATATTTTTCTTAAATTCCAAAAAAAAAAAATTAATTTTCTGCTATATGAATTATTTCCAAAAATTAAATATATATTAAAAATATAATATATTTAAAATTAATAAATTTGCCTACTAAAATTTCAAATGAGGCACGTCGTAAATCTAATAGAGGAATATATTAATATATAGAGATATTATAGATATATAATATAGAGAATAGATATGTTTTGTTTGTAAAATTTGACAATATAACAACTGTCATTAAATATTAGTTGCTTTTTCTCCCACATCGTACGCTAAGGCGCCACAGGTACTGTCTGACAATGGCTTTTATATATATAGATAAGTGAGGGGCCAGGTTGTATGGTAAAGTCAAGTGGATGGCCACATCAGAACAGGTCAGATTATTTTATTTTGGGACCCCTCACTCAAATTAAATACATCTTATTCAAAATATAACTTTGAAACATTATAAAATGTATACTAGAGAGATATAAAAATAATTTTATTTTAAAAACATATTTAAAACATATAAAATTTATATCACATTCAGAATAGATCTTTGAAACATATAGTTAAAACATAAAACTAGTTTTTTAAAAACAATCTCAAACAAATCAATTGTCCATTTCTTGAATATGTTTTTATTTTATTTTGAATTATTTTATTTTCTGATATCTAATCACAAGTAACGGGATTCTTTTGCATTGAAATGCATTTATTTCATTCCGAGTCGAGCAGCCAGCCGGGCAAGTGCGTGTATTAATTGTCTTTTCTCTGTTTCGTTTTTTGTGCATTTTTGTTGACTTCTGAGTTGTGGGGAATTCTTCAAACCTTCATGTACAGAGAGAAAGAGAGACTATAGGTAAACATTTAAATACAATTTTTAAAATCTTTTGGATAATTAAGTGATTCCTAAAATAAAAATTCACATCATATCTTCATAATATAAATATCATTATTATACGGGGTTAGTTTTTTATCTTGAGACAGTCTTATAACTCAAAAACAGTGCATTATATGGAAATCATTTTCAAATAAAAGTTTATTTATATAGAGGGGGAAACTAAACTAAGCTATTGTTTGTTGACCTAGAACAAGCTTTCAAGGGTATTTTGAGGTCAAGTTATGTTTTTTAAATAGAAACCTATATATTTCTGTACATATTCTGAATCTATACAAAAAACTGAACAATTTTTATTAGAACTATTTTTTATACGACATCAAATAACAAAAAATATTAAATCAATTAGATCTTAAAAAAAATTATAATAATTATTTTTAACAATCCTTCAACTTAATTATCAAATAATAATGATAAAATATTTAATTATTAAATAAATATTTATTAATTCAAAAAGTCACAACAATAAAAATAAGTCTTTATAATTATCTTAAAACTTTATAATTATCTTAAAACTTCATTATAAGTAGATACACAGATTTAAGAGATTATTTTCTACTTAATAGAACTATTTAAAATTCTTGAGTTTAAAAAAGTTTATTTCTCCTGTCAATCCGGTGGATAGTTACCCTATATTGTATTTACATAATAAAAATGGAGCATTTTTTGTTGAAGAGAGAATTGAAATGGTCATAATTTATGGTGAATGTGGAAGAAGTGTTGGCATTGAAATGGCTGCTTAGTGTTTTCCTGATAGGAATACACCCTCCCAAGCTTCATTTTATTGTATTGTAAATCTGTTAAAAAAAAAAACAAGAAATGTAAAGGATACGAAGAAATTGAAATGAATAGGCCAAAATAAGGAAATTTGATCTGGAATTCATCCAGAAGACTCTAGAATTTCTCAGAACAGTGTAGTAAAATTATTAAATTATTTAAATAATAATTAATTATTTAATCATTATTATTTGATAATTAAGTTGAATGATTGTTAAAAATAATTATTATAATATTTTTTTGAGATCTAATTGATTTAATATTTTTTGTTATTTGATGTCGTATAAAAAATAGTTCTAATAAAAGTTGTTCAGTTTTTTTTCTAGATTCAGAATATGTACAGAAACATATAGGTTTCTATTTAAAAAACAGGACATGACCTCAAAATACCCTTGAAAGCTTGTTTTACGTAGACAAACAATAACTTAGATTAGTTTCCCCTTCATATAAATAAACTTTTATTTGAAACTTTTTTTCATATAACTGTTTTTGAGTTATAAGACTGTCTCAAGATAAAAAACTCACCCGTATTATTTATTCTATTATTCTAAAACAATTCCTTTCAAAATTACTTTTTTTAGATACTTTTTTTTGATAAAGTCTATTCAGAGTCTATTTTCTACAAAATTACAGACTTTTTAAGATACTTTTTATGCCCAAAACAGATTTTTGCTGACTATTTTATTCAATTAAGCGAGACTTTTAGGCGACTTTTTTCAGGAAAAGAGTCTTTTTTGTTGAGCTTACATCAAAATGGTGTAAAAATAAAATGGCATGTTCTGATGTGGCCATCCACTTGACTTTATCATACACCCTGGCCCCTCTCTTATATTTAATAAAGTTATTTATACTCATGTAGGGGGTTAGTTTTTGCATTTTTAGTCTTTTGGGGGCCCAGTGATTATGTATACAAAATTTGGTTGAGTTTAATACAAGGGCCTATATTTTTTTTGACCCCCCCCCCATTTTGGGCCTTTAGTTTTTGCATTTTTAGACCTCTGGGGTACCACTGATTATGTATACAAAATTTGATTGAGTTTGGTATAAGGGCCTATATTTTCATTTTTTTACCCTACATCCCCCCCCCCGCCTCCATTTTGGGTTGATATTCACCAAAATCTAATCAGCTCTTATTCTCAATGGACACACTAAGTGTGAAGTTTGGTTTTTATATTCACACTAGTTCGTCCACATAAATTTGGTAACCCACAGACAACCAGACAGACTAACAGACATTTTGACAAAACAATCTCGAAAAATATACTTTTTTCTATGTTCACTTATTAGGACATTTTTGTAGAGCGAAACGACCATACCCTGTATGGCAGTGTTTCTCAAAGTGTGTTCCGCGGAACCCTGGGGTTCCATGAAAACTCGCCAAGGGCTCCGCAAAAAATTTCTAGCGTATAAAAGGAAGATGCAGCTTTGGATTAGTAGTGTGAATCGCGGAGATCTCGAGTGTATTCCAACTATGAAGGACATTTTGGAAAAGAGGGTCTAGATCTGGCTAGTCAATATACCAAAATCGATCATCCCTTGGAATATCTGAATAAATCAGTGGAACAATATTTTCCTGATGATAATTAAAAAAAATAAATAAATCTCTGGCTCGACAACCCTTCATGGGTCTTGGCCTACTGAATTGGTTGCTGTCCTAATTGGAAACAGTACCGAGGGGTCAAGTGGTTAGCTCAACGCACATCTACAACCTTCGTTTCAGTTTTCTTAACCGAGATTCGCTACTTCTCAATCAAGCAGCTACTCATTTATCCTCACGAGGCTGAGTGAACCCCGTTCCAGACCCTATACTTACAGAAAAATTTCTGAGCATAGCCGGGAATCGAACCCGGGACCTCCGGGTTGCCAGTCAGTTACTCTGACCATTAGACCACCGAGGCGGTTTGATGATAATTGCAAAGTGGAAAATAATTCTTGGATGAAAAATTCTTATTTGTTAGCGAAAAGCCATCATTCTTTTTACACCAGGATTATAAACATTTGATTACTTCAGATTCTTCACTGGAGACAGCCTATAAAACGAGGCCTTTGACAAAATGTTGATGTAGTTTAAGAACCGGAAAATTGTTTTAATTCTCTTACCAGTTGCTACAATTTATTTGTGCGAGTCTGGATTCTCAACTTACCTATTAACAAAAAATAAGTACCGCAAAAGATGGTTGCAGAGCCGGATATGAGATTACAACATTCATCAATAAGACCTGATATAAAGTATTTGTGTGTTGTTAGGGCTCTCGTGAGGTGAGTGCTGTGTGGCGCTATGTGCCGCGCCCCCTATCAAGTCGATGGGGTCCTAACAATCTTGCGTGTGTGCAGAGTTGTAGGTTGCGTGTTCATATAGGGTGTGTGCACGGGAGGGGCTGCTGGATGGCGGTGGTCCCTCCAGATTCGCTTCTTCGAATCCAATTCGCTACTCCAGTCGAATCGAGTCGCTTTAATTATAGCATGGGTGAATATATTTCACTCAACGATCCGACTGAGTCATCTAGCGGCCGTGTCTCAAGGCTCGTCGCTATGAGCGAGAGCGGGCCGCTACATGTGTAAACACAAAAACAGTATCATTCGTCGCATTGATGACAATACCTGTAAAAAAAGTTGATGCGTTCGAAAATGTTTGTTTTTCTTTTATTTACTGAATTTTCGATTTAGTTACTGTTTATTATAGATATAGTGTGTAATAAAAAAAAATTTTAAGACAATAAAAAGTGGTTTTTTTCTTAATTAATTCACTACATAACATATAACTAATTTATGTATTTCGAAGTCAAAAAAAATTGTTCCCATAACAACGCTTTAACTCATATCACAAGATTGTCTGGTTCCACGTTTACGCTCCAAACGTAAAAGGGTTCCACATTCGAAAAAGTTTGTGGTACACTGCTGTATGGTAACGTCAAAATTTATACTAGAGCGACATAAAAATAATTATATTTTAAGAATATATAGAAAACATAAACTATATACTATATATAAATTTAACACAAAAATTTTATATCTTTAATATATTTTCAAAAAAAAATATATAAAAAACATATTTCGAAAATCTATTTATTTCCACACGGGCTCTTTTAGGGCCCTGGGGACACGAAATAATTGTTCACAGCAAAATAACGGAATTTTTTTTCTTGAGAGCCGTTAATTATTTTAATGATATATTGTACATATTATAAGATCCAAAATTGTTGTATACAGAAATTAATTCTTGTGAGTGTTTAACCACACTCTCTGAGATAGAAATGGACCATCTTCTACAATGAATATGGCATGGCTATATGTTTAAATTTAGAATCACTATATCGCGAAATTTTATAAATTAAGATAACAATCTTTGAGTAAAATATTTTACATGTGTACATATGTCAGAGAGGTTCGCATCCCGCAGGTGAGCCAGGTGGCCCGGATTGTTGTTACTGGCACTCGGGTTCGATTCCAAATGCCGAAAGCACGCCCTCGAAGCTCGGCCCTCCGGGCTGGTGCCCTGGCGGGCAGCGTATCGGTCAAAAAATTTTATTCCTCTTAAAAAACCACACTCCAAATGTAGGTATACCCGTAAACTACCAAAAATACATCGTCTCTTAAAAGTTTCGCCTCTTTAATTTTTGAGTGGCGGGCGGGGGGGGGGAGGAATAATTATGAATATATTTAAATTTAAAATTTAAATTTAAATTTCATTTTTCCTTTTCAAAACAAAAACAATGAAATGATTTATGAACTGCAAAAAATTCGCAGGCTGAATCATGGAAATTATTCAAATTTACGCGGTTCAATTAATTTAATTAATTACAAAAATATATTTAATGTTTCTTAATTTAAAATGAATCATAGTATTTCATTTCAAAATTATAATTATATTTCAAATTTGCCTGGTTAATGGAAATCGATTGGAGCCATCAGTTTAAAATCCGCGGCTGACAATTATATTTCAAATTCGCCTCGTTAATTAATATATATTTAATGTTTCTTAATTTAAAATCTATTGGTGTTTTTTCATTTTCATTCGAGTTCAAATGAATACAATATTATCTCGACACAAAGTCTAAATCAAAAATTGATAGTTTTAGTAACAGAAATCATGGTATAAATATTAATGTTAGATTGGTCTAGTGGTTAAAGCTAATGACCTTAGTTCAAGAGTTCGTAGGTTCGATTCTAGGCAAGAGGGAAAAATTTTAGAGAAATTTCTCTTAGCGTTGTTACAAATTAGTCTAGACAAATATTATTTATTCATTCTTTTGTATTCTTTCTATTTCAATAGTTTCTCAGCGAGAACAATTTTTATTCGTATAAAACTCGTCTGAACTTGTCTTTGACATACTTGAACTGGAAGATATACCAATCAGGGAGTTCAAACCTTCTATCGGCACCCTTTTCGGAAAATCATTCATTTTAATTGCCCCTTGAAACTATGTAACAATTTTATTTCATTTCAAAAACCAGTATACTTTTCAAAACAAAAAATATTATATATTTTAAATAATGGATAATAATTTGAATATTTATAGATCCTCCTGAAATTTCAAAATCGACCTTATATACCACGTGAGTCTTATAACTCAAAAACAGTGCATTATAGGAAAAAAAGTTTCAAATAAAAGTTTATTTATATGGAGGGGAAACTAAACTACGCTATTGTTTGTTTACCTAGAACAAGCTTTCAAAGGTATTTTAAGGTCAAGTTCTGTTTTTTAAATAAAAACCTATATGTTTCTGTACATATTCTGAATCTACAAAAAACTGAACAACTTTCATTAGAACTATTTTTTTATTCGATATCAATTAAAATAAAATATTAAATCAATTAGATCTCAGAAAAAAACCTTAATAATTATTTTTAACAATTATTCAACTTAATTATCATATAATAATGATCAAATGTTTAATTATGAAATAAATAATTTTTTAATAATCAAAAATTTAATTATTTTCCGACACTGTTCTGTGATATTGCAGAGTGTTATCGCAAGTTTTCAGGATGAATTCCAGTTCCATTTTTGTTATTTTGGAATGTTTCAGTTTCTTCGTACCCTTTATATTTCCTGATGTTTTTATAACAGATTTACAACACGATAAAATGAAGCTTTTGAGGGTGTATTCCTGTCAGGAAATGCTCGACATCCATTTCAATGGCAGCCCCATAACACTTTTTCCACATTCACCATAAATTATGACCATTTTAATTCTGTCTTCAACAAAAAATGATCCATTTTTATTATGGTAATACAATATAACTATCTACTGGATTGACACGAGAAATAAACTTTTTTAAACTCAAGAATTTTAAATAGTTTTATTAAGTAGAAAATAATCTCTTAAATCTGTGTATAATGAAGTTTTAAGATCATTATAAATAATTATTTTCATTGTTTTGACTTTTCGATTTAATAATTAATTATTTAATCATTATTATTTGATAATTAAGCTGAATAATTGTTAAAAATAATTATTAGGGTTTTTTCTGAGATCTAAATGATTTAATATTTTATTTATTTGATGTCAAATAAAAAATAGTTCTTATGAATGTTGTTCAGTTTTTTTTTTGTAGATTCAGAATATGTAAACAACTATATAGGTTTCTATTTAAAAAACAGAACTTGACCTAGAAATACCCTTGAAAGCTTGTTCTAGGTAAAGCAAACTATAGCATAGTTTAGTTTCCCTCCATATAAATAAACTTTTTTTCATATAATGCACTGTTTTTGAGTCATAAGACTGTCTCAAGATAAAAAAACTCACCCGGTATACATATTTATGTAAAATACTCTAAATGTTTGAAATTTTATGGATGCGCCGCATATACAGCATCCATGGACCGCACGCCAATGATACACATATAGATTTATAGATGGGGAATTTCACGCCAAACCGCCCGTCGAAATATTTTCGGATTTTCGATTCAAATGAAACTTTACCATCTTGTAGAGTGTATCGAAAGTAGCTTCTGGGCTTTTGACCAAATTTTTCGCCCGAGTAAATCGCGAGTTCTGAATATTTGAATATTTATGAAAATTCGAGAAGCACTTTATTCCAAAATGAATAATTTTGTAAAAATCAATCAATTTCAATTTTTTTTTTTTCAAAATCATCTGTTTCGTACGTTCTTTATGAAAAAATATTAAAAAAAAAATTTAAATTGATTGATTTTTTACAAAGATTTTTGGTCACTTTTTGGCCTCTGGGGACCACCATATCCCGTTTTTGTTCTAAACGTTTCAAACTATAAAGGGTATCAATTCATTCCATCTAGAATTAGCAAAATTAAATTAAATTTTTTTTCACTCCCTTAAATGCCTTTTTTTTATGTTTTTCTGATTTTCTATAAGAATAAAATTTTAAAATGTTTAAATAAAGTACAGAAATTACTTAATTTTAGCTTTAATTTAATAATAAAAATAAATTGAAATTCCTAGACAAATACAGGGTGGCGCAGATGGATCGGGTGGTTTTAAAATACTTGTCAAACTGTGTCGGGTGGTTTTAAAATACTTGTCAAACTGTCAATTTTAAAGGTATTGGATTGAAATAAAGTGCAAAACGTGTAGTTACAATGGAAGTTTATTAACAAAAAATTAGTAAACTTAGTTTTTAAAAATTACGTATGTAGAAATAGAGAAGAATTTAATTTTTAGAAAAAATTCTAAGATTTTCGTAGAAATATTATTAAATTGCGATATCAGAGTGTATCTATCCCCTCAGGAGTCGAACCTGAGAACTAACATGCTCAGAAAGAGGTTTTTTGTCTTGAGGGTGTGAGCTGACTGCCCGGAAAGCATGTTAGTTCTCAGGTTCGACTCCTGAGGTGATGAATCCCCTCTGATATCGCAATTTAATAAAATTTCTATTAAAATCTTAGAATTTGTCCTAAAAATTGGTCAAAACGTTGGTAAAAATATAAATTTTATTTCAATTTTATTTTATTTTGTCTGCGATTAAAAATTGAAAATAATATATAGGTGTGTATGTTTATTTGCATCAAGCAGAGGACAACCTCTTTGTTTCTCTCTATGAATCAACAACTCTGCTATTCTCAGAAATATAAAAAATTTTCAATAAAAAATAATATTAATATATCGCTTTTAACTGAATCAAAAAATTACCGAGCATCGCTCGGTGTTCCAGCTTATAAATATTTAAATCTCAAAATGTTTAAATCGGGAGAAATTTTCTTTTTATCAGTTTTTGAAAAATTAGTTGCTTTATGGTAAGAATTATAAGACAACTTTAAACATCGTAATTTATTATTTAACTAGTTTCAAGGCCCGCCTTTGGCGGGCCTTTGCTAACACAGGAGGCTTCGCCCCCTGGACCCTCACTTGGCTGCTTTATTGATGTTTTATTAGTTACAGAGAATAAATATATTATATAATATATATTTGGTTTTAATCTTTAAAATATATTTTTAAAGAAATTCCAAAAGCTAATTAATTCCTTTCAGTTAGTTTAGTTAGTATAGTTTCAATAATCCTTTATAATTAACTATGAAATAAATAAATAATATTGAAATGTATGATAAATAATAATAATTTAAATTTTCTAATTTTAATAAATTTGACATAAACTATGTATTTGTGGGTTTTAAATTAGTGGCTCGCTACGGACAACTTTATATGTAGTACTAGCTTCAAGGCTTCGCCACCTGCACCCCCACGTGGGTGTTTTATTGATGTTTTATACACGTGTAAAGATTACTTTGATATATCAACTCTTGTGAATTAATTGTAATAGATTGATGAAGAGGACAAAATATATATCTCTTTATGAATGAATGTAAAAAATTCATTTTTCCAACAGAAGACAATATTTTATTGTCCCCTTCTGCTACTCAATTATTCGGCAAAAAGAACGGTTCTTTCAACTTAAATTAAAATAAAGTTTTTGTATTATAAAAATTCAATAAATAAGGTAAAAATTGTCATTTGGGCAGAATTTTCCAATTAAAAAATTAAAAATAAAAACTTTTAAAGTTTATTATTAGATTATAGAAAATTTAGGTTTAATTAGGCTCAAAATAGGTTTTTATTCATTTCAATAGGCTGAAATTTCCTAGATTTCAAAACAATATAACAATGGGATTTCAAATGATTTTGTTTTCTTTAAATAATTCTACGGACTAATTGAATTTTGGTTTTAATCTTTAAAATATATTTTTAAAGAAATTCCAAAAGCTAATTAATTCCTTTCAGTTAGATTAGTTAGTATAGTTTCAATAATCCTTTATAATTAACTATGAAATAAATACATAATATTGAAATGAATGAATGAGCTCGAATACAAAAGCCAAAAGGCTTAGTTCTTTTGAAATAGCTGAGGGTCTTAAATACAATAGAAAAAAGATTAGGTGAGATTTTTAAATAACATATTTTATTTTAAATTAAATATTTTTCATCTATATATATATAATCAAAAGCTTGGCTGAAACTTTTTTATTTTTTCTACCAAAATTAAAGACAGTTTTAAGAATTATTTTCAAATTTTTTCACCAAACCCAAAAGAAGTTAGGAATTTTTGAAAAAAATATCATCATCATTGAGTATACAGTCCTAAGACTGGTTTGATGCAACAACCCGTCTCCACTCGACTTCTGTCCTCCGCCAGCCGTTTGACCTCTCTAAATGTCTGGCATCCCATATCCCCAATTATTTGGCTGAAATATTCTAATCTGGGTCTTCCCCTTCCCCTTTTCTTTCCCCCATCCCCTAAGCAGTCCCCCATGTCTCAGTGTGTGCCCCATCATCTGACTCTTCTTCTTCAGACCCTTCCACAAGGTTCTTCTTTCTCCGATTTTTCCAAGAACTTCTTCATTTGTAATTTTATCCATCCATTTGATATCCATCATTCTTCTGTAGCACCACATTTCGAAAGCCTCCAATCTCTTTCTCTCCGCTTTTCCAATTGTCCAGGTTTCACACCCGTACATGGCTATGTTCATACATATGTCTTCAATAGCAACTTCCTGTTTGCTAAGCTGAAAAAATAGCTTTTTTTTAAATAACCATAACTTTTTCAAAAATTTAGTTATCATGACGATTTTTTTTTAATTTTTGGTTTTAAATGTACTACAAAAAAATAGTTTTTTTTAATCTTTGTTGCAGTATTAAATTCTTCTTCAACGTTAATGTGGTTAGAACTATTAAGAATGAATGACACTCAAAAATCTGACAAACAGGGCCGCCAACACATGTTTAGTTTGCTAGTTTAGTTCTTTTATTGTTTGGCAAGATATGTTGGCTAACCTGAATTTTTTTAGTTTTTCCTGAATTTTCCAATTTTCCGGGCAACTTTTCCAATTTTTTTTTTACGTATTAACATGAATTGGACTATTACGAACATTTTTTAAAAAAAATTAGCCAAATCGGTCCAGGCATTTGAGAGATCTGCGCTTACAAAGAAAATAGAAATTCATTTTTATTATATAGATTACATCATTTTATTATATTTATTTTTCTGAATTAAACATCTTTTACAATTTTTATATATATTTTTTTAATTTCCACGAGATGTCTCTGTCTTATAATACACAAAAAATAGAAGAAGAAGAAAATAAACCTTTATTCGGTGTCTGAATAAAAGCACGCACCGATCAATAATATTTATATTGCGAGCTTAAAAATGGGATTCCCTTTAACTTTCACTGCAGAGTGAGAGTTGGAAATGTTATAGAGTAAAAATACCTACCAGGGTAAAATGGTTGTTACTGCATTCGGGGATATCTCTGTCTTTTTTCCACACCTGTGCAGGGTTTGGAATGAATAAGGTTCGAAAAAAAATTTCCATTTCAATCCCCATCCACGCCATTTCCGTTAACACAATATTTTTAATTAAATAAATTCAGTGAAATCTTCTCGCAACTTACTTAAAATCTTACAATATTCTTTTCCTTTATACCAAGAAAATGAATTCAATTCTTTGAAAAAAAAAATACTCGAAATGTTTATTAAATATTTAAACGTTTCGTAGGGTTCAGGGTGCGGGGGAGGTTGGAGACCTGATTTAGAACATAAAACCCGATATTGTGGTCTCCAAAGGCCCAAAAGTGACCAAAAATTAATTAGTCAGTGCTTACTAAATATATTTTTTAAAGATAAAAATAATATTAATATTAAATTAATACTATTGCTTAAAATTTGATGTTTAACAGATAAATTAACTTAAAATATTTAGATAAGAACAGTGGCGCAACCCGGAATTTGTCCTGGGAGGGGCTAATACACACATATACCGGGTGAGTTTTTTTATCTTGAGACAGTCTTATAACTCAAAAACAGTGGGTTATATGGAAAAAAGTTTCAAATAAAAGTTTCTTTCTATCGAGGGGGAAACTAAAGTAAACTATTGTTGGTCGTCGTAGAACAAGCTTTCATGGGTATTTCAAGGTCAAGTTCTGTTTTTTAAATAAAACCCTATATTTCTCTATAAGTCTCCTTAATCTAGAAAAAAAACTGAACAACTTTCATAAGAACTATTTTTTTATACGACATCAAATAAACAAAATACATGAATCAATTAGATCTCAAAAAAACAATCCTAATAATTATTTTTAACAATTATTTAACTTAATTATCAAATAATAATGATTAAATACTTAATTATTAAACAAATAATTATTAAATTGAAAAGTCACAACAATGAAAATAAGTCTATTACAATGGATTCACAGGAAATTCATGAAAATAAGTGTTTATAATGATATTAAAACTTCGTTATACACAGATTTAAGAGATCATTTTCTACTTAATAGAACTAGTAAAAATTCTTGATTTTAAAAAAGTTTATTTCTCATGTCAATTCAGTAGATAGTTACCTATATTGTATTTCCATAATAAAAATGGAGCATTTTTTGTTCAAGACAGAATTGAAATGGTCTTAATTTATGCGGTGAATGTGGAAGAAGTGTTATGTGGAGCTGTCATTGAAATGGATGCCGAGCGTTTTCCTGATAGGAAAACACCCTCACAAGCTTCATTTTATCGTGTTGTAAATCTGCTAAAAAAAACAGGAAGTGTAAAGGCTACGAATAAACTACAACAGATTATACTAAATTTTTTTTGAAGACAGAATTAAAATGGTCTTAATTTATGCGGTGAATGTGGAAGAAGTGTTAAGGGCTACCATTGAAATGAATCCCGAGCGGTATGTTTCCTAATAGGAATACACCCTCACAACCTTCATTTTATTGAGGAAATGTAAAGGCTACGAAGAAACTAGAACAGGCCAAAATAAAGCAATTGGAACTGGAATTGATCCAGAAGACTTGCGATACACTCTGGAATTTCTCAGAACAGTATCGAAAAATTATTAAATTATTAATTATTATTAAATTATTTATTTAATAATTAATTATTTAATAATTATTATTTGATAATTAAGTTAAATAATTGTTAAAAATAATTATTAAGAATATTTTTGAGATCTAATTGATTCATGTATTTTGTTTATTTGATGTCGTATAAAAAACTAGTTCTTATGAAAGTTGTTCAGTTATTTATGTAGATTCAGTAGACGTGTAGAAAAATATAGGGTTCCATTTAAAAAACAGAACTTGACATTGAAATACTCTTGAAAGCTTGTTCTAGGTCGACAAACAATAGCGTAGTATAGTTTCCCCCTTGATATAAATAAACTTTTATTTAAAACTTTTGTTCATATAATGCACTGTTTTTGAGTTATAAGACTGTTTCAAGATAAAAAAACCCACCTGGTATATATATCATTGGCGGGTGGTGACTTTTCAACCAGAGAATGCTGTCCAAAAAGAACCCTTTATTTTTTTTTAATTTTATTTTATTATTAGCCCTTTTTAAAAAATTCCTTGATACCAGCATCATAGATTTTTCGTTATTTTTCAAATTTAATATTAATTAGATTTTTTTACATTTTACCATACAGGGTATAGTGAAGGATTTTTTAGTGAAATTAAACACAGAATGGATAGCCTATCTTCACTTTATTGATTGGTGAACTTCTTTTTATGATTGAAAATACTAGGCGTTCAATCGATGTGTTAATTTGTATTAAATAAAATAGAGTACTTCTGTTAAAACATCTTTCATTCAAATATGACATGGTATGAAAATATTCTTGATGTTTTGAAATTGAAAGTTTTAGGAATGCGGCGTATCTACAGCATCTATGGACAGCACGCCAGTGATATACCTATATATACACATTTTCGTAAAATGAAAAAAATAATTCATAGATAATTTCAAAGTTAAATAATTTATCACCACCAAAATATTATCGATTGTTAAAATATTAATTAATCAAATCCCTTATTCTTACAACAATCACTGTAACATCACAAGTAAACAAATTTAAACACACACATATATTGAATAATTTTTAATTTTTAATATATTTAATACATGTTTCGGGTCTGATTGTACCCATCCTCAGTTAATATAAAATTGAGTTTACACATTATACATTTTACACATATATCTCTCAACTCTGATGAAACAAAGAGAAGTAATTAAACCTTAAAAAACCAAACAAAATCAAAACTCAGAAAAATTTAATCCCTAGATATATATAATCTTTATACTGGCCGCTAAGTTTAAAATCAAATTGGGTGTTTAGTTTGGAGTCATATTTATTTATGTATAGACTCTCTAATATAAAACGTTTATAGGTGTTACTCTCCCGTTGAATGATTTTCAAGTTTTCTTCCCAGATATCATGTCCAAATTCAATAGCATGTTTTGTCATGCCAGAGTGAAATATGTTGTTATTTTTCTTAGCGTATTTATGTTGATATATTCTGTTTTTTAATAATTGTTTTGTATTACCAACATATAGTTCATCACATTCACATTTATACAAATATACCAAATCCGTTGAATCCGCTGTTCTAATTTTATCCTTGAGTCTGTCTAGTAAATTGGTCAACTGAATTACTTAAACGTAAATATAAGTATTAGTAATAATTCATTAAAATTCAAGATATATAACAAAGAATATATGTCAGATGTATTAAATAACTATTTTTCATTTTCACCTAATAATATAAAAGAAAATGTTATATTTAATCTTTTAAATAACATTAATACAATAACATCAGTTGAAAATAGAAATGATGATTATAAAAAGATGATCATTAGATTGGAAAACAATAACTATCCATTGAATTACATAAATGAATTAATGGAGAAATATGAAAAAAGAAAAGCATATAATAGGAAAAAGGATAAGAAGGAACAACTTTAACTAGATATATCACATTACCTTACATGGGTTACAAGGATGTGTTTTTGGAGAAATTGATGGAGAATCAGGATGGAACATTCAGGTTGGTCTACAGTTGTGAGAAGAAAATGTCTAATTTACTAGACAGACTCAAGGATAAAATTAGAACAGCGGATTCAACGGATTTGGTATATTTGTATAAATGTGAATGTGATGAACTATATGTTGGTAATACAAAACAATTATTAAAAAACAGAATATATCAACATAAATACGCTAAGAAAAATAACAACATATTTCACTCTGGCATGACAAAACATGCTATTGAATTTGGACATGATATCAGGGAAGAAAACTTGAAAATCATTCAACGGGAGAGTAACACCTATAAACGTTTTATATTAGAGAGTCTATACATAAATAAATATGACTCCAAACTAAACACCCAATTTGATTTTAAACTTAGCGGCCAGTATAAAGATTATATATATCTAGGGATTAAATTTTTCTGAGTTTTGATTTTGTTTGGTTTTTTAAGGTTTAATTACTTCTCTTTGTTTCATCAGAGTTGAGAGATATATGTGTAAAATGTATAATGTGTAAACTCAATTTTATATTAACTGAGGATGGGTACAATCAGACCCGAAACATGTATTAAATATATTAAAAATTAAAAATTATTCAATATATGTGTGTGTTTAAATTTGTTTACTTGTGATGTTGCAGTGATTGTTGTAAGAATAAGGGATTTGATTAAATAATTTAATTTAATATTATATTTCAAAGTTTTCTCTATAAATTGTTTAACTTTTATTTTTATTTTCATTTTTTTCCTTCTTCTGGGTTGGGGGAGGGGGGGGCTCAAGCCCCCTTAGCCCCCCTGTTGTTGCGCTACTAGATAAGAATCTGATAATTCTTTTCAAGTTGCCGCTTTTAATGGGACTATCCCGATTTTCGATAATATGTCCAATGTCCATGTCCTGCAACTCACAAGAATGTGGAAATGTCCCGTTTGAATGAAAAATTAAAAGATATACATAGTTTACCAAAAATATCAATATTTTTTCTAGTTTAGTTGGGCGGGTTTCGCAGTTAGTTTACTTAGATTTAAAATTAAAGCTTCCAATATTATGCTCACCGAATGATAAAAAAATATTTGGGATATATATAAATTTATGTATATATATAAAGATTTATTTTCATTAAAACGATTATTGAAATTCAATTATTGTAAAAAATAAATAAAACAAAAACGGCGTTTTGCATCCATAAATCTCAGAGCTACGAAATTCGAAACTTAAGTTCGATATAGGCTAGAAGGAGTACACCAAGCATTTGGTTGAAATCGAAGAACCGGAAGTTGATGTACGTATACTTGAAGATTTTTAGTATTTTTTAATAATCGGTACACTTATCAAATATCTCAAGGTCTTCAAATAGTAGGTATAAGTTGCGACTGAAATCAAGGGAGAAGTGTAAATTTGTCATGTCGCAAAAAAATAACGCCATTATCTCGGATAAGGTGAGACGCAGAGCTTTGGGATGTGAAACTTAAGCTATCTTGAGGTTAGAAGAATTAACCCAAATTTTTGGTTAAAATCAAAAGACTGGAAGTACATGTTTTACTTGAAGATTTTTGATATTTTGCAATTTCATTTTTTACCGGTTTTCTTTTGGGAAACCCCAAATTGAAGTAATTTGAATGAAGAAAATTTGTATGATGATTTCAAATAAGGAAGAAACTAATGTGAAAGTCGTGTGGTGCCCACACCAGTTGAAGATATAATTCAAATTAATCTTAAATTTAAAAACCGCAATTTTGATACCTATTGTATGAAAAATGAAACATCATTACTCCAAAATATGAAATTAAAAAGTTTTTATTGGTATTTTTTATACCACAATTTTATTAATTTTTCTATTATACATCTTTTATTTATTTATTATTTATTTATTTAATCATTTGTCTCTATTTACAGATTTAAAAGCCTATACAGTGCTCTGAGGCATATTGCCTCATTCATATGAGCAGTAAAAAAAAAAATTAAATAAAGAAATCATTTAAATCTCTAATGAAATCACTTTTTGAAGTCGGTGCCAAAAATATACATTTTATTAATCGCACTTGACGGATCTTACTTAGTACGTTTGGCGGGTACTCTCGCTTATAGGTTTAGTTTGTTTGGCACCGACTTCAGTAATTTCATGTTAATATTTCGTCATTTAGTTGTAACTAAATAAGATAATTATTTTATACCTTTAGTGGATTTTATTTTATTTATAAGTTATTATTATTTTATATTTTTGCATTTAAGTTTTTTGAAGTCGGTTTTATTTTTTTTATAAAAGTTATTTTTATTTTTCTTTTTAGTGATGTTTTTAATAGTGACTTAATATAATACCTTGCATGCATCTCATAAAAGAAAGAGTCAGGCTTTGATAATAAAAATCAATTCATAAATATAGAAATTCTCTTAAAAACGTTTGCAAGTTTTAAATGAATGTTTTAAGATTTTTTATAAAAGATTTTATTATCATAATTTCGATTATTTGCTCATAAGAATTTGAGATTTCCGTTATTTCGTCATTGATCATATCATCAGAACTTGACCAAATTAATATGGCTAAGATACCCCCATTCCAATAAAAAAAGAATCATCGAAATCGGTTCATAAACAAAGAAGTTAGGCCCGAACAAACCTAATAAAAAAGGTCTAATACCAATGAAAAAAACGGGACCAATCGAAAGCTAGACTGGAACCCAATGCAAAAATCTTCAAAATCGGTTAACAATTGGCGGAGATATGAGGTAACATAGACAAAAAAATCAGTCTAATAGAGAACCTCCCTCCTTTTTGAAGTCGGTTAAAAATAGGAAACTTTTTTTTAAATTAAATAAAAGTCTAACGGGTTTTGGACAATCTTTTTATTAATGTTTTATTTTAATTTTCGGGGGACGTTTCGTCCTTCTGTGACTTCATCAAGTACTTAATTACCCAAAACATTAATCGTTGATACAATAGTAAAATAATTGAAAAAAGAAACAATATATATATCTTTAATATCTGTCTTATAACAAATTAGCACAACCAATTCATAAAAAAACAATCTTAAATTTAACTTCAAAAATCTGGTCGCGTTTTAATTAAATTTAAGATTGTTACTTTATCCAATGCGAAGCATGGGAGTATTGAATCGCTCGCGGCAAGCGCGACTTCAAAGGGTCCTCAGGTAAAGACTACGGAACCCATAGACTCAAGTAAGGTCACAAATTGAAGTATTCAATGAGATTGAATTTTAGCACGTGACGGTTTTGCCAAAAATTACCTGGAATCTCGCCGAGATAAAAAGTGACATTTTTTTTGGAAGCGTGCATGGATGTGTGTGTGTTTTAGTTTTTTTCGTCCACGATTTTTTCCACACCTTTGCACCGATTGAAATGAAATTGAAAACCTACCATCATTTAACAAAATGAAGCGCTGATTAGTTTTTGGTACATATCGGCTCACAAACATTAGTACTTTATTTCAGTACTTTTTTTAGTTTTTTTCAAATATCTTGAAAATGACTTAAAACAATTTTGATGAAATTAAATATCCTAATTAAGTACCTTTGGGGACCACACAAAAGGTTAAATAAAGTTTTTAGTAAAATTCTATATTTTAAAGTACTTTACTCAAGAACATATTAATATTTCAAATGAATTTGGATAAAGTTTAGCAACGATCCGTTGCAGTTTATTTTGTTATAAGACAGATATTAGGAATATATATATTGTTTCTTTTTTCAATTATTTTACTATTGTATTAAAGATTAATGTTTTGAGTGATTGGGTAGTTGATAAATGCCTAAAAGGGACGAAAAGTCCTACGAAAGCTAAAATTAAACATTAATAACAAAAAGATTGTCCAAAACCCGTTAATCTTTTATTTAATTATTATAATGGACATTAATCAACTAAATTTTTCTTAAAATGTTATTCAATAATTCAATGGCTAGTAGGGAATTAGCTCATCTTAATTTCGATAATTCAATCATTCCTCTTACAAAGCTATTTTTAATTTCTAATAAAATAATCTTTTCCATGAATTTGAATGCAATATTTTAACGACTGGTTATTTAAGTATAAACTCCAAAATATCACATTAAATAAAAATTAACAGATTTTTTGGGTCTTTAATTATAATTTTTCAAGCCTTCCGAAATGTTGAAATAATTAGCCTAGCTCAGCGGTCGGGGAAATCAAATTACCCCAAATGGGGTAAAAAGGACATGTTGTAAATTTTTTTATTTTATAAACTATTATAGTATTTACACAAAGAGAAACAAAGAGTTTTCCTTCTGTTTTTGATGCAAATAAACATATACACATATATATCAAGATGATATATCTGTATATACATATTATTTATTTGTTTGAGACTATAATTTTCCAAGACTTGGTCTTCATCATCAGCTTTCTTCACTATAAATGTTTTCATGGAGTCAATATATGGATATTGAAAACTTGGTGTTTCTTCGTCACTGGAAGCTAGGAACTAACAAAGACATTCTCCGGGCTCACACTCAAATAAAGATATTTGAGTGTGAGCCTGGAGAGAATGTCTTTGTTAGTTCCTAGCTTTCCAGTGACGAAGGAACACCAAGTTTTCAATATCCATATGATATTGACTCCATGAAAAACATTTATAATTGAAGAAAGACTGATGATGAAGACCAAGTCTTCGAAACTATAGTCTCAAATAACAAATAAATAATATATATACAGATATATCATCTCGATATATATATGTGTATGTTTATTTGCATCAAGCAGAGGACAACCTCTTTGTTTCTCTTTGTGAATCAACAACTCTGCTACTCTCGGCAAAACAAAACTTTTCTATTATAGTATTGTTAGTTTGTTAGCTTTTCCAAGAATTCAAAATCTTAAGATTAATAAAAGTTAAAAAAAATATAAAAACATTAATAAAAGTTATGCATTTTTTGTCATTGCTGAGTGTTGGTGAATTTTTTTCTTTTTTAAAAAGCAGTAATAGTCAAACCTGGCAAGAAATCGGCTGAATGCCGAAAGGATTGTATTCAAAAAGTCCTAATTTTGAAGTTATTTTAGCGAAAATGAAACAACATGATTTTTCTAAAACGTAAAAGCGTTTCAATTATGTTAATGTTGAGCAATTTTTATTTACTTACAGAGAGTTTTTACAAATTCCAATTAATTCAATAAATAATAAATAAGTGCATGGAGTACTTCGAGCGATGCTCGGGAACTTTTTGCTTCTAAATAGTTTAAGTTTCAAATTTCAAGGCTCTTCGACTTTCCGAAGATCAGATATGAACGATTAAAATATTTATTTTCCGACATGACTAATTTACACCCCTTCCCATATTTTGACACTTTTAAATCATGAAGAAGGAGGTATGATCCTTCGAATTGCTTGATTTTTAAGAGAATAAAATTATTAAAAAAAAATACCTTTATTTAATAAAATTGGCAAATTCTAATATATATAATAACATTTGTAATGATTTATTGGTGTAATTTAAAATAAAAAAATCAATTAATTTTATTAAAAATAAATTGAAAGAAATGTAATTATAAATTTTTATTCCAACAACCAATTGTGAATAATTATTTCAATTAACAAAAACCCATCAAAAACAACTTAGCCGAAGATGAGACCTTGATAGATCGAATTGTCAACACAAAAACTGCATAACCCGTGAATTTCTTTCCAAATCGTTAGAGCCCTTTTTCGACAAACCGATTCTAAATATATATACAAGAATTGCTCGTTTAATATAAACATTTTTTTTGCTTTTCATGTAGAGGTAATAGCGATCTATGGAAAAATATTTTGGGGTAATAGCCAAAAAAGTTCCCTGACCTCTGGCCTAGCTGATTAGAAAGTCGCCACGAAGCGCCGCCTGCCTTCTCTAGGTATGCAATCGAATAGAACCCACTGTGCTTCAGGTTGCATCGCCAGGCGGCCTGCAATATTCATCTATTCATTTCGAGCTTATTATAGTAATAAATTATAATTTAAAACCGCTAAAAAACACCCTTTTGTCAGTAATTCTCTAAAAAGTACAAAATAGCCAGGTGAACCGCAACCTAAAATCGTGTACACCTACTTTCACTTCCACTTTCATTTCCAAGTAGATGACAATAGATTATCTAATAAATTCCAAAGTAATTCCAAAGACCATGCGCACCTAATTCCAATCGCGGTTCACCTCTTCGCAAAATAATGTAATAAACTAATAAACATATAGTCAAAAAGCAAGGCACTTTGTCGAAATTAATTAAAACTTCATGCTTCTATGACACACGCTTTTTGACTTTATGTTTATTAGTTTATTACATTATTTGTACTTTTTAGAGAATTACTAACAGAAGCGTGGTTTTTAGTTTTTGCCATATTACGATCATTTTAATTAAGAACTCGTAATCTCATTAAAAAAACATTTATTTAACAACAACATCAACATATATATATAAATACAAACAATAGAACGATTAACAATACATCAAGTAAGCTTTGTACGCATCAGTTATTATTATTTTTTTTTACTTTAGTCTTAATTATTTTTATATTGAAGAGTTTGCGGAATTTAACAATATGAAATGTTTTTATTTTTATAGTATAATTTAATTTAAATTGAGTAGGTAAACAATTATTTTTATAGAGAAATGTTTGCGGAATTTAACAGAACAAAAGTCACATTGATACATTGATAAATACATACATACATAGATACATACATACAGGTGAAACTAATATAAAGTGTGTAAAACATTTGAATTTTAATCGTTAATATCTTGTCTACGATAAGTCGCAGAGCTTTGGGATTTGAAACTTAAGCTATCTAGAGGCTAGAAAAAGTAATTTTTCAAGATTTTGACTAAATTCAAAGAAAGGGAAGATTTTTGATATTTTGCAATTTCGTCTTTTTTTCTCGATTTTCTGCAAATTTCTTGAGCGAAACTCAAATTGAAATAATTTGAATGAATAAAATTAGTATGATTATTTCAAATAAGTGGATAAACCAATGTGAAAGTCGTGTGGTGTCCATACCAGTTGATTTAGTGAATGTCTATTAAGCAGAGGACAATCTCATTGATTCCTCCTTATGAATAAAATTTCTATTAATTTGTGCTGATAGGTATATGTATAGTTGATTGTCCATTTGTGTGTGTGTGTGTGTGTGTGTGTGTGAGTGAGTAGTTGTAATGAGGATGGCCTCGGGTGTGTCCGCGGTGGTTCGTCGTGACGTCACGCCTCTGCTTCGGTTCGGCGCGCCACTCTACAACTCCAACTCCAACTCGCCTACCCAGCTACCCAGCGCAGCGGCTGTTCAGTCGTCCGCCCGTCGCCCTCTGCAGAGGATTCCTGTGTTGGTTGACTGGAGCCCATCTCTCACTTTGCCGGTTGTTCTGTTGTTGTTCTGTTGTTTGTTCGTTGGTGGTTTGTTGTTGGTTGTTGGTGGTGTCATGTTAAAGCCCCTCTCGCCGTGTCTGTCGCCGGGCGCGATGCGTCTCTTCCTGATCGTCCTGTTGCTTTTGATTGTGGACAGGACAACTTCGGCGGCCAGTCCCTCCAACAGCAACCAGACCATTGAGCAGATCATTCGAGATGACCCCGACTTATCTCAGGTGATTAAATTAACACCCTCCTCAATTATTTACTATTTACTAGTGATGAAAAAAATCTTGAAATCCTAAGTTGAGATTTTTACGTTTCTAAATCCTTAAAAGTGATTTTTTTTATTATAAATGTTTCTGTGTAAATTTATCACGGGTGTAGTGCCAAAATTGACCAATTCAAAAAACGTAGTTTTTGTAGAATAAAAATTTAAAACTACAATTAGCACGATTTTATATTACACTCTTTATATTAGCTTCATCTGTATGTATGTATGTATCTATCAATGTGACTTTTGTTCTCTTAAATTCCGCAAACATTTTTTTATAAAAATAATTTTGTTTACCTACTCAATTTAAATGAAATTATGTATATAAAAATAATAAATACATTTTATTCTGTTAAATTCCGCAAACATTTCTCTAATAAAAATACCAAACAATTTAAATGAAATGAAATAAAAATAATTAAAAATAAATACATTTCTTTCCGTTAAATTACGCAAAATTTTCTATAAAAATAATTAAGACTAAAAAGTAAAAAAATAAATTATATTAAAAAAAAAAAAAAACTAAAAAACACGTTTAGGGAAAAGTACAAAATAATTTAATACCTAATCAAAAAAGTGTGGGGGACTTTGTCGAAATTTATTAAAAGTTTTTACCCCCCCACAATTTTTTTTTGATTAATAATTATTACATTATTTTGTACTTTTTAAAGCGTGTTATTTAGTTTTTTTTTTTTATTTTTTTAATATATTTACTTCATATTATGACCTTTTTTTGGCTTTTCGGCCTTTCTAGCCATAAGCGAATTTACGATACTAATGGTGTCAGGTTTTAGCCGGATGACTCGAGTCAGATTCGAACCCGGGTTCACTTGGTTAGCAGGCTGACCCTAGCCTACCCGACCCCCCATATTATGACTTTTATTTTTATTTTCTTGGTTTTTTTAATTTTTAATAACAAGAAGAGTAGGTATTTTAGAAGGTGTGGGTGGCTGTTGAGTTGGTCAATTATGCCAGTATAACTACATGTGTGTGTGTGTGTGTGTATGTGTGTGATTCTGATACCCCTTATAATGTTGAATAGACTGTTGAAACAATAATTATAATTTTTTTAATATAGAAACTCGGGCCAACTAATTCATAGTACTAACTAGCCTCAACTGACTTTTTATTTATTTATTTATTTGTTTATTTATTTTATAAGAAGAAATCATCGAGGATGTCCTTTGCTTGATGTGAATAAACTTATACACATTTTTTATTTAATTTATATATATACCCTCTCCCCAGCCCCCCGGGACCCCACCACCTTCTTTCCCTGGATCCACTCCTCCAGGAACTCCACCCCCGGGACCCCCACCCTCTAAACTTACTCCGCCCATTTGGGCTAGTTTTTGCATTTCTAGCTCTCTAGAGGCCCACAGATTATGTATACAAAATTTGGTTGAGTTTTCTCCAAAAGGACAAGAATTTTTATTTTTTGACCCTCCCCACCCTTTTTGGGGAATTTTTTTAAACAAAAGTTGTCAGAAATCACATTCACTACAATAACCCATTTTGACCGACTATTTTTCTTTTTTTGAGTCTCGCGTGAAATTTTTTTGTTAGTATTTTAGAACCCTCTCCAAATTTTAGCTCAAATATTTATTTTTTTAGATATCGCTCAAGAATTGTGAAGAAATTTTCTGCTCAAAATATGAATTTTTTTAATGGGTGATTCAAGATAATTTTGAATAATTTTTAGTGATTCATGTTTTATTAAAAAGAAATCAATAAGATTTTCCACTGCTTAATGCAAATAAACATACCAAATTTAAATATGTAATAATATACATCCAACTCTTTTTTTACACGATGCGATACCTTCCTCAGAAATTTGCGTAGAAAAATAATGTCTAAAATTTTTTTCTAAATTTTAATTCAATAATTTTAAAAAGCTATATTGAATGAACATTGAATAAATTATATTTTTCGAGATATTAATTGTTTTATCAAAATGTCTGTTTTAGTACACGTTACTAAATTTTTGTGTAAGCTCTAGCTCAAAAACTAGTGTGAATATCAAAACGAAATTTCATATGAAGTTTTGATGCATTGAGATTAAAAGATAATTAGATTTCGGTTGAAATTGAACAAAAAATTAAAATTATAAAAACTAAATTCTTTTTATAAATAATTCGGTTGTTACTGCCGATATTTTGAAAAAAATTCGAAAAAGCGATACTTATTTCTTGCTTTAATAAAATTATAAAATTTTCAAACTAAAAAAAAAAACAAGAAAAATAAAATATAAGTACTATAAAATGAACATTTAATAAAAAAAAGAGTTATAGTTTTTATCGGGGGACACAATTCGGGGGTTCGAAAAATATAACTAAGTCCTAGACTTTTTAATCGATTTTTTTCCGCATAATTTGCACCCTATGCGAACTTATAAAAATAACTCACTATGTGAAACGAGCTTTTCGTGCGTGCCTTCGGCATGCCCTCGAAGCTCGGCCCACCGGGCTGCCCTGGCGGGCAGCGTCTCGGTCCAAAATTTTTATTCCTCTTAAAAACCACACTCCAAAATGTATACATGTAAACTCCCGAAAATACATAGTCTCTTAAAAGTTTCGCCTCATTTTCGTCCTGACACAGCTACAGAAATGAGGCTCTAGATATGAATCTGGAAGTATTTTTTTTTCTATAATCTACAGCATTGTGATATTTTTTGTGTGGAAATAGATTTATTTAAATAAGTGGTATCGTGTGAGGAGAGGAGAATTATATTATATCATTTTTTTTAAATTTGGGATCGATAATCGATATAAGGTTCCAAATATTTAAAAGAGATCAGGTGTTGTTTGTATGACAGGCTGCTCCATCCAGTATTGCCATGAGAAACTCATATGGGCATGCGTCTCTTAATTTTGTAAAAATCCAAAAATAAGAATAACAAAATTTAGATTTTTAAAAAATTATAAAAAAATTAAACAAACAAATAATATATAAAATGTAAATCAAATAAGATGTGATTAATTTCTTCTTCTGTGCGCAAAGAAAAGCGAATTGAATATTTAATTTTTGAGTGGTGAGGGGGGGGGGGAGGAGAATAATTATCAATATATTCGATGTTTCTTACTTATCATCTTAAAATCAATTGGAATCTTTCATTTCAAAATTCGAGTCCAAATTACGATTATATTTTTAATTTGCCGCAAATATACCGATGATGCTCCTTGTCGGCAGCATTATGTCAGCGTTGCGGCAAATTAATCTAGGCAAATATATATATAGTATTGTTAGTGAGAAAAAAGAGGGGGTTGGTGGAGGGTGTTTAAAAATATTTGAGAAAAAAGAGGGGGTTGGTGGAGGGTGTTTAAAATATTTTCAAATAAAAATCGAAGAAAAGTAATATTTCTAATAAAATCGTCTCTTATTTAAAAGGAGATTTAATTATTCATTACTAATGGTCCCAGATTTAAAAGAGGGGGCTTCTTTTGTAAATGATTATAAATTATTTGATTAAATATTATATTCAGGGTGTCCAGTATCACAACGATAAACCGTGCACAGGATAGGCCAGTTTATGGCCGTCCAGAACCTAAAAATGTTTTTTAATAAAAGTCTCATAGTTTTCGAGTCTTAGCAGGGGTGTCACAGTGCGGAAACCCCGTTCCCGTACTGGTTTTCAGTTTTTTTTTTAAATTTTTCTATTTTATCTATTTATTTTAGGGGTTAAAAATGAAACTGGTTAAGTAAAAATGGCTAAGATTGGAGCCAGAAACCATTAAATGCATAATTTGGAACATATAATTCAACCTGGAGAACCCCCAGGTCAGCAGGAATTTAAATGTTCCAGCAGTGCTAAATTAGTGATGACACTGAGTTATAGGCATTTTTTTGAAAATGTTGAAAATCGCTACCCTGCCCTGAATATCAAATTGCTGTGGATAGAAATTTACATATTTTATTATTCTAATTTTTGGTACGCAATCCTGAATAATCCTGCTATTGACCAGAATTCAAAATAAAGTACAAAGTGCTGCACCATTTTGAAATCTCGACTAAATGGGCCAATTTTTTGAATAACTTGCCATGTTAGTCTACTAGACTTATTTTTTACATTAAAAATTAGCTGATCAAAATTTTTTAAAACATATGTCTCTCCAAAAGTATAATACTTATAGTATTATTTTGAATTCTGGTCAATAACAGGATTGTTCAAGATTGCGTAACAAAAATTCGAATAATAAAATGTGTAAATTTGTAGCCACAGCATCTCATTATTTAGGGCAGGGTAGCGATTGACACTATTTTTTCAAAAAATGCCTATAACTCGAAAACTCTGAGACTTTTTTTTTAAATCAACTGGTGTGGTCACCACACTACTTTCATATTCTCACTTATTTGAAATCATCATGACACTCCTAATTTACCCTCCCTTCCTTTATTTCAATCTGATTAAAATTTATACACGACTAACAATTCATGACACTTGATAAGTATAGAAATTAAAAAAAAAAAATCGTTAGTGCCGTTTTTGAGAAAATCACAAAAACCGAATAATCTTCTGATTTTCAAAAGCTTTCTGTACTTCTTTTAGCCTATCTATAAAATTTTCATGTGAATGTCCACTTCCGGTTTTCTGATTTCAACCAAAGCTCCTTGTACTTTTTTACCTGTTTTATATTTCGTATCTCTGAGACTTATGGTTGCGAAACATAGGAGGGTACATACGTACATAGGCACTGACCCATGAATTTTTGTCCCCTTTTCGGCCTCTGGGGACCACAATAACCGGTTTTATGTCCTAAATCCGATTTGCAACTATTAAGGGCATCGATTCCTTCTACCTAGAAGTTACAAAATGAAATTAACTTTTTTCATCTCTCAGATACAAGCTCTTAAAGAGTCAGGACACAGACAGGCGATCGCAATACTTCACATTTATATATTCTATAGAATATAAATGTGAAAGTAAAAAATTTTATGTTCTGGACCTTGATAAACTGCCCCATCTTATGTTCACGGTTTAACGTTGTGATACAGGATACTCTGGATAAGAGAGGAGCCAAGTGTATGGTATAATCATATGGCTTATTTTTAACTGACTTCAAAAAAAGAGGAGGTTCTCAATTCGAATGAATTTTTTTTTGTCTATGTTACCTGATATCTTCGCCAATTGTGAACCGATTTTGATGATTTATTTTGTATTGGGTTCAGTATAGTTTCCGATTGGTCCCGTTTTTTAATGTTCTGATGATATGATCAATGGCGAAATAGCGTAAATCTCCAATTCTTATCAGCAAATAATCGAAATTATAATAAATAAAATCTTTTATAAAAAAAAATCTTAAAACATTCATTTAAAACCCGCAAACGTTTCGAGATAATTTCTCTATTTATGAATTGAATTTTATTATCATTTTCTGATTCATTCGCCCGAATCTTTTTCTTACGAGATGAATACAAAATATTATATTAAGTTACAATTAATAACATCACTAAAAAGAGAAAAATAAAAATAAATTTTATAAAAAAAAAAACCCGACTTCAAAAAAATTAAAAGCAACAAATAAAATTGTTAAAGGGTATAAAAGGCGTGGATAGCGGAATATCACAATGATAGATAATTTTATATATAAAATATATAAAGCGTTTTATTGAGGTTGTACATATTACAATAAAATAGAATAGTATATGAGGAAAAAGCAATATATAGCAAGTTACATGAACTCGAGTAGAAAATGAAGTGAAGGATAAGTTAAGATAGCCAACACCCGAGTGGCGCTGATGTCATATCGGAGGTGCCAATATTATACATATATTTTAACAAGAACTCAAAAATAAAATAAAATTCACTAAAAGGTATAAAATAATTATCTAATTTAGTTACAACTAAACGACGAAATTGAAATATGAATTCACTTTTTGATGTCGGTGCTAAACAAACTATATAAGCCAGCTTACCCGCCAAACGTACTAAGTAAGATTCATCGAGTTCGATTCATATAATGTATATTTTTGGCACTGACTTCAAAAAGTGATTTCATATAACAATTTCATCGTTTGCTGTAACTAAATTAGATTATTATTTTATACCTTTTAGTGCATTTTATTTGATTTTTGAGTTCTTATTATTTTATTTGTTGCATTTAATTTTTTTAGAGTAGTTGTTGTCTCCATAGCTTGTTTTTAAGGCTACAACAAAATAAAGGATTAGAAATTCTTTTCTTGTCATCATGGTCTTTTCTATTTCCCTGTTATTATTATTATTAGCCATCCTCTCTCTCTCTCTCTCTCCTAACTACTTGTGTTAATTCTAATAATTTGTGTCTTTTGAACTTTTCAATTGGCTCTTATTAGAGAGGCTGCCCTCGTGACTCACTTGAGCCAGAGAGCCCCCCCCCCCCTCTGCCCGATCAAACCTTCAAATGTGGCACAATATAAGTATACGTCCATCAGTAGGGTATATATTAAGGTGGGAATTTAAATCAACTGGTGTGTGTACTACACGACTTTCATATTAGTTTCTCCCTTATTTGAAATCAATTTTATAATTTTTCTCATTAATATATCAAAGAATAATTGATAAATCAATGATAATTGTTTTTGAAATAGATATTTATCTCGAGACTACTGCGGATTACGCTATCGGAGTCTGCGGAGTCGCTCTGGACTGGGATATTAAATATATAACATCTGAGATTTCAAATTCACTTGGTGATCCATCCGAATGTCTAGCGGGCTATACGCAAAATGACGTTGGATTGTAGCTAAGTGGATTACATCTTTTTCTCTTTTGGTCCAGACTTAAGACTCCGCAGTGTTGTGCGCCAATCCTTGCTTGTAAGGTTTGCGGGAACGAAAAAAATTTCATTTAAATGTCAATCCTAGAAAGAAGTTATAATTTCAGAGGGTTGAAATTTGTGAATAGATGTTAAAATATGATCAAGAATGCATTGGAATTAATCAAATTGATTGAAAACTTAATCTAATTGTTATAAAGATCCAATTACATTGATTAATTATTACCCAACAATAGAAATAAATAAATAATAATATATAACCTATTTAATTATCTCAAAAAGAGATAATTATAATAATTTATCTGAATCGTTTCCAAATCTAATTTTTCGTTTTCCGATTTCAACTAAAAGCTTGCTGTAGTACTCCTTCTAGACTATATCGAGCTTAAGTTTCGAATTTCCTAGCTCTGAGACTTATAGTTGCGATACGCAGGGGGTAAGGTACATACGTAACATATTGTACATAAGTACACACTAAACAATGGATTTTCAGCCCCTTTTTGGCCCGTGGAGACCACAATATCTAGTTAAATGTTCTAAATCCGGTTTCAAACTATTAAGGGCAAAGTTCCTTCCTTCTAGAAATCATAAAGTGAAATTAATTTTTTTCACCTTGGAGATAGAAGGTCTTAAAGTGTCAGAACTTCGGGAGGCGATCGCAATACTTCACATAATATCCTATATAAAAAAAATAATAAAATTTCGAAACAAAAATCAAAGAATATTGATATAGTATCTACAATAGAAGCTTCTCATTGTAATAGAATATATATGTGAAAGTAAATACATGGTCCCTTTCAAGACTAGGTACGCTCTGCTTGCAGTTTCGGCGAATTAATAATAATTTCAAATGATAAATTTCTAAATCTGATTTCTCTATTATAATATTTATTTATTTATTTAAATTAACTATTTTTTCAATTTTTTATGTTTTTAATGTAAATTAATATATTTTACAGTGTAAGTACTTCAAAGGGATAAAATTTTTATTTTTACGTTATTTTAATCAACTATTGTGATCTCAGTTCAAAAAACTAAAATTACAACAAATTAGGAGTTATTTGAAAAAAAAATTGTTTTTTAATGTTGGATTTTGAGAATTTTTTTTTTTTGAAAAATCTCAAAGGTGTTCCATCGAAAGAAAATCCATTTTTTTGAATAAAAAGATCAAAAAAAGCATTAATATTTTTTTCTTTATTTTTTTAAATTTTTTTCAGAAAGTAAATTAAAAAAACCAAAAAAATGACCCCCTATTATGTTAGAATATCTTTCTTTATTCTTGCCATTTTCTTCAAAAATCGAAATTTTGTTATGGGTTAACGATAAAAAGCTAAAAATGTACCTGGATACTTCTTTCTACATATATATAGGGTGGATCAAAAAAATCCATTATTTTTTTTTACAAGTGACACGGAAAAATGGGTTACTAGACACCTTAGAAAAATTCTTTCTAAATATGAGCTCTTAATTTTAATAGGAAGATCCTCCGCATGGCAGTTTTTTATTTTTTTCTCAGTCCAATAGAGGGAAATTCATACCTCATCATTAATTGATTGTACAGAAAAATGTTCTTGAAGAATTTCGTAGGAAATTTAATGTTCTACAAAAAAGTATCTTATATTTTTTCCGTTAACCTCACCATTTGAAAGCATATTGAAGATTTAAGTTTGATTATTTTAAGACAAATTCATTTTTGTTTATGAACTTTATAACTCAACAATAAATTGCTATTATAAAATTCGCAATACAAATTTTTGTAGGAAATTAACTGCTCTATAAAAGCAGTATCTTATGTTTGGTGATTAAATTAAGCGTTCAAAAGATATTCATCATCAAACTTTCATGTGCACTGAAGTTTGATGATGAATATCTTTTGAACGCTTAATTTAATCGCCAAAACATAAGACACCTTTTTTATAGAGCAGTTAATTTCCTACAAAAATTTATATTGCGAATTTTATAATAGCCATTTATTGTCGAGTTATGAAATTCATAAACAAAAATGAAATTTGTCTTAAAATAATCAAACTTAAATCTTCAATATCTTTCAAATGGTGAGGTTTACGGAAAAAATATAAGATACCTTTTTTGTAGAGCATTAAATTTCCTACGAAATTCTTCAAGAACATTTTACTGTACAATCAATTAATGATGAGGTGTGAATTTTTTTCTATTGGATTGAGAAAAAATGGAGAACTGCTATGCGGAGAATCTTCTTATTAAAATTAAGAGCTCATATTTAGAAAGAATTTTTTTAAGGTGTCTAGCAACCCATTTTTTCGTGTCACTTGTAAAAAAATAATGGATTTTTTTGACCCCCTAATATATATAGATAATAACATATCAGAAAATCATAAATATACGTAGGTATCCTACATATTATCATATGTATAGGTAGACATACATCAGCCATCCACTTTGGTCTTACCATATATTTCTTTTTTAATTCTTTGATATATAATACCATAATTAGAATCAAGTGGATTTTTTGATAATATTGGCGTCTGTAAGAGGGTGAATGAGCATTAGCAACAGTAGTAGTAGCACCCGTATAATCTATCCATCCACGGCTGTCTCTGACAAAAGTCTTATCCTAATGGAATCCAACTTTAACTCTAGAGAGAGAGAGAGATTCTGGCTCCATTGAGACCTCTCTTTCTCTCTCTCTAATTGAATATAGAGAGAGAGAGAGAGAGAGAGACAATCCAAATTTAAAATCAGAACAAGTAGGTATATCTCTTAAATAAATAAATAAATAACACTGCTAAGCGGATTCTATATTTGGAAAGGTAAACGAGAAGAAAAGTCTTAAATGAGAGGGTTGGTGGGGGTCGAGGGTGGGGGTGGGTTCTAAATGTAGCCAATCTCTTTATCTCAATGGGCTCTTGAAAGTAATATTTCATCTTGATAAGGATTTTGCCAGAAACAAGCGTGCAAGATTATATTTAAACATATAATATTATATAGGGGCTGCTCTTCTGCCCCGAAGAATTCCCTTTTATTAAATATTAAAATTACAATATGAAGGAATGAAGCCTTTTAAAACATACACATAAGTATATCTTTTTGTTTAATTTATAGCAGCATGGTATTAAATAAAATTTAAAATATATATCTTTCATGACAAATAAAATTTATTCAAATTAAGAAATTTTAATTATTAATTTAAATAATTTTTAATGAGTTAGGTGTCGGTTCAAAGTGAAACATTTTAATAATAAAATTCTAATATACCCGGGTGAGTATTTTTTTTTTTATCTAGAGACAGTCTTATAACTCAAAAACAGTGCATCATATGTAAAAAATTTAATTTATATCAGGGGGAAACTAAACTACTTGTTTGTCGACCTAGAAAAAGCATTGAAGGGTATTTCGAGGTCAAGTTCTGTTTTTAAATGGAAACCTATATGTTTCTGTACATATTCTGAATCTAGAAAAAAAACTGAACAACTTTTATTAGAACTATTTTTTTATACGACATCAAATAAACAAAATATTAAATCAATTAGATCTCAAAAAATCTTAATAATTATTTTTAACAATTATTCAACTTAATTATCAAATAATAATGATCAAATAATTAATTATTAAATAAATATTTATTAAATCGAAAAGTCACAACAATGAAAATAAGTGTTTATAATGATCTTAAAACTTCATTAATACACAGATTTAAGAGATTATTTTCTACTTAATAAAACTATTTAAAATTCTTGAGTTTAAAAAAGTTTATTTCTCGTGTCAATCCAGTAGATAGTTATATTGTATTACCATAATAAAAATGGAGTATTTTTTTGTTGAAGACAGAATTGAAATGGTCTTAATTTATATGGTGAATGTGGAACAAGTGTTATGGGGCTGCCATTGAAATGGATGCCGAGCGTTTTCCTGATAGGAATACACCCTCACAAGCTTCATTTTATCGTGTTGTAAATCTGTTAAAAAAAACAGGAAGTGTAAAGGCTACAAAGAAACTGAAACAGGCCAAAATATCTAAATTGGAATTGGAATTCATCCAGAAGACTTGCGTTACTCTCATACACTCTGGAATGTCTCAGAACAGTGTCGCAAAATTATTAAATTATTTATTTAATTATTAAATTATTTATTTAATAATTAAATATTTGATCATTATTATTTGATAATCTAGTTGAATGATTGTTAAATAATTATTAGAATTTTTTTTTTTGAGATCTACAATAGTTGATTTCATATATTTTTACTATTGTCATAAAGGGTACGTTCGACAGTACTTCGGTCATCGTCGCTGAAAATCGTGTACTTATTTTCCTTCTATTTGTTCATAGAATTAAGTCTCGAAAAATGGTTAAACATAATTGATTAAATAAAATTCTCAGATCCATATGCTTATCGATTCGTATAAAAAAGTTAATAAGTAAAAACGAAATATAATTATGTCTTTTGTGATAATAATTGTTATTAGTCAAAATAACTAGTTGTCTGATCGATTTTCTGTTAGCAAGGATAGTGAAGTTATACTACGAAATGATCCTGTGTATGAGTACTTACGAACTATCTAAAATGTCTCAGTCGTTAGTTAAAGTATTAGATTTTTATTTAATAATTAGATGAGTTAATCATTATTATTTGATAATTAAGATTGATATGATTGATTAAAAATAATTATTAGAATTTTTTGAGATTAAATTGATCTTAATATTTTTTATTATTTGATGTCGTATAAAAAAATAGTTCTAATGAAAGTTGTTCAGTTTTTTTTTGTAGATTCAGAATATGTACAGAAAACATATAGGTTTCCATTTAAAAACAGAACTTGACCTTGAAATACCCTTGAAAGCTTGTTCTAGGTCGACAAACAATAGCATAGTTTAGTTTCCCCCTTGATATAAATAAACTTTTATTTGAAATTTTTTTCATATAATGCACTGTTTTTGAGTTATAAGACTGTCTCAAGATAAAAAACTCACCCGGTATATTAATATTTGTAATGAATTATTAGTCGGATTGAAAATTAATTAATTAGATATTAAAGTTAAATTGAAAAAAAAAACTACTCATAATTGTTTGATTATTTTATCGTATCGTAGCAAAGTCTTAAAATATCAATAAAATCTTCAACAAAAAGATGTTTTTTATATTTTTGAACAGGAAATTTTAAATCTAAAAGGCTTAAAATCAAATCAGTTTTCCGCATTGCGTATACAAACATTATAAGACAGGTTTCTAGGTTCTATTACTTTTTTTCCTCACTTTTTCTGTCCTACACATAAACAGGAAAAATATAGTATAATTTTTTTTTTCGTCTATGAATCAGACATTTTTATATAGAATAATTTTTTAAAGAGTTAAGTGTCGGTTCGAAGTGAATCATTAATCATGAAAAAATAAAGAGAATTTCAAGGTAGGTTTCACAAACTAAAAACAAATATATGTTTTAAGTTTTTTTATCTCGATAGAATATATGTCTCGGTTTTTGAGCTCATCATCACGAGTTAACATAGTAAAACTAGTTTCTCTATGTTAACTCACTGATGATAGGCTCAAAAACCGAACATATATCATATTCGGAGATAAAAACTCAAAACATATATTTGTTTTTAGTTTGTGAAACTTGCCTTGAAATTCTTCTTTACTTTTTATTATTAATTTAAAACCCACTAGAATACGGGCTTCGCAGCCGGTAAATAATTTATACATAATATTTGATAAAAAATAATATTTAAACGTTTATTAAAATCCCGTTCATGTTCCGGTAGAATTTCTTCTTTATCAATGGAATTTAAAAGAAAAAAGTATATTAATTTTAGAAATGTTCGAAATTTTAAACCAACAATAATTCAATTAATAAAAAGTAAGATTAGTACATTTATTCTGTTTTTCTAATATTTATCAAATCACTCAACTAGGTATATGAAAATAAATATTTTGAAAATAGACAATGGAGATCAATACTTACCTAAAATAAAAATAAAAATATTTACGAAAAATTATTTAGTTTAAATTCAGCTTACGTACTACTACTGACAGACATACACACATTGTATTAATAGTAATAGAGGTCTTTGTTTCACGTTTGAACGGAACCCTAAAAAGGTAATTCATCACCCAATATAAGATTGAAGTAATTTTTGGAGATGGACTGTTAGTGGATATTGATGAGGCAGTCCAAAATTCAAAAAAAGAAGATAATTGAAACTATCTTTTTTATTCAAAAACCTACGTTTCGGAGGCTTATTCCTTTCTTCTTCAGGGTCTGTAATTAAAATGATATTTGGTCATCATTATAATTAAGACCGAGGGATGAATCACAGCGACCTAATATGCTGTACACCTACTTCCACTTGTACTAAGTATTTCCAGATATTTCCAATCACTTTCAAATATTTTCAAATACTCCAAAGAGGTGTACTCCTACTTCCAATCGCGGATCACCCCTCAATTAAGAGCATCACAAATAATTTTTGAATATAATTAATATATATAAGTATACATTTTTTTTTTAATCAAAATATATTATTTCAAAGCGAGTAGAATATTTTTGATTAAAAAAAATAAATGTATGTATTAATTATATTAAAAAAAATTGTGATCTTAATTATAATGATGGCCAAATCCCATTTTTTAACCGACTTCAAAAAAGGAGGAGGTTCTCTATTCGACTGAATTTTTTTTTTGTGCCTATGTTACCTCATATCTCCGCCAATTGTTAACCGATTTTGAAAATTTTTTTTGCATTGGGTCCGGTCTAGCTTCCGATTGGTCCCATTTTTTTTTTCGTTTTTTTTTTCATAGGTATTAGACCTTTTTTATTAGGTTTGTTTAGACCTAACCTCTTTGTTTATGAACCGATTTCGATGGTTCTTTTTTTATCCGATAGGGGGTGTCTTAGGGATGGTGTCATATTAATTTGGTCAAGTTCTGATGATATGATCACTATTAATAACATCACTAAAAAGAGAAAAATAAAAATAATTTTTAAGAAAAAAATAAAAACCGACTTCAAAAAATTAAATGCAACAAATAAAATACACTAAAAGGTATAAAATAATTATTATCTTATTTAGTTACAACTAAACGACGAAATATTAACATGAAATTACTTTTGAAGTCGGTGCCAAACATATACCTTTTATGAATCGCACTCGACGGATCTTACTTAGTACGTTTGGAGGGTACGCTCGCTTATAGGTATAGTTTGTTTGGTACCGACTTCAAAAAGTAATTTCATGTTAATATTTCGTCGTTTAGTTGTAACTAAATAAGATAATAATTATTTTATACCTTTTAGTGTATTTTATTTGTTGCATTGAATTTTTTGAAGTCAGATTTTATTTTTTTCTTAAAAATTATTTTTTAATTGATTACAAACCCTGAAGAAGAAGGGAATAAGCCTCCAAAACGTCGGTTTATGAATAAAAAGATACCTAGTATTTTATATTTTAAATTTTAAAAAGTTTCTAAAAAAATTTCAAAAATTTGAATTTTGGACTTCCTCCTCAATATCCACTCAACCCGATTTAAGAAGGTAATATTTAATTTGAATGATGATATTTATGGCCTTAACTACAACTAGGTAGGTATTCTTCTATGAATAGATTATATGAACAAATCCTGATGAGTAGGATTTCACAATCATTACATTCTATTTATAGAAATTTAGTCAGCATTTCGGTATTCTATTAGTAAAAGTTATTTTATTTCATAATACAGAGGAGTATATACATCCAGAGAATTAATTATTACTTGCAAAAATTTATTATTACTAGACAAAATTAAAAAAAATCATAAAAGACTTTCAAGAGGAGCCAAATAATTCGATAATAACTATTGCGTTATCAAATAAGCAAATAAACTGCAACGGATCGTTGCTAAACTTTATCCAAATTCATTTGAAATATTAATATGTTCTTGAGTAAAGTACTTTAAAATATAATTTTACTAAAAACTTTATTTAACCTTTTTTGTGGTCCCCAAGGTACTTAATTAGGATATTAAATTTCATTAAATTTGTTTATGTCATTTTCAAGATATTTAGAAAAAACTAAAAAAGTACTTAAATAAAGTACTAATGTTTGTGGGCCGATATGTACCAAAAACTAATCAGCGCTTCATTTTGTTAAAAGAATGCTAGGTTTTTAATTTCATTTCAATCGGTGCAATGGTGTGGAAAAAATCGTGGGCCAAAAAACGATAACATACATCCATCCATACATCCATCCATCCGCACGCACTAAATGAAAAAATCGCACTTTTTGGCCTCTCGACGAGACCCCATGTAATTTTTGGCAAAACCGTCACGTGCTAAAATTCAACCTAATTGAATACTACAATTTGTGACTTTAATTGAGTCCATGGGTTCCGTAGTCTTTACCTGAGGACCCTTTGAAGCCACGCTTGCCCCGAGAGCGATTACAATACTTTACCCATGCTTTGCATTGGATAAAGTAAAAATAATGAGATATTTACGAAAACGTCATTTATTAACCATTGTTATTAACGATATGATTTACCATAATAAAGTCTAAAGAAATCTACAAACAAAAATTCAGCTATCTGGAAAATTTTAAAATTTTATTCAGGGATCTTGAGGGTGTGGTGGCGATTGTTAGATTGTTTATCATTTTATTTGTTGAATATTTTAATTCCTATTATTTACAATCGCTAACTTTTATTGACAAAATAAATACAAACTTTATTATAAATTATATCATAATCTTATTTCATTATAATAATACATATATATACTATAACCAAGAAATAACAAGATAATTGAAAAGTTTTTATTTTGCCGAGAGTAGCAGAGTTTATAAAGAGAAACAAAGAGGTTGTCCTCTGCTTGATGCAAATAAACATACACACATATTTATCGATATTATATATCTGTATATATATTATTTATTTGTTTGAGACTATAGTTTCGACGGCTTGGCCCTCATCATAAGTCTTTTTAATTATAAATATTATTTTTCATGGGATCAGTATCCCGTGAAAATTTTCAATATCCACGCGATACTGATCCAATGAAAAATAATATTTATAATTAAAAAGACTGATGACCCGTATGGAAATAAATAGATTTTCGAAATATGTTTTTTATATGTTTTTGAAAATATATTAAAAATATAAAATTTTTGTGTTAAATTTGTATAAAGTTTATGTTTTCTATATATTCTTAAAATATAAACTATTTTTATGTCGTTGTACTATAAATTTTATATAAATTTAACACAAAAATTTTATATTTTTAATATATTTTCAAAAATATATAAAAAACACATTTCGAAAATCTTTTTATTTCCATACGGGGATGAGGGCCAAGCCTTGGAAACTATAGTCTCAAACAAATAAATAATATATATACATATATATAATTTCTATATATATGTGTGTATGTTTATTTGCATCAAGCAGAGGACAATCTCTTTGTTTCTCCTTATGAATAACGAGATATTCACGAAAACATGATTTTTCTAAACGTTTTTATTATCAATGAACATTTTCCAAACATTATTTGCAAGAAAAGGTTAAAATCTTATTCAGGGATCTCGAGGGTGGTGACGATTGTCGGATTGTTTGTTAATCTTGTTTATTTAAATTTGTATTCTTTATAAAACAGTAACTTTTATTAAATAGAAACTTTATTATAAAATATTTCATTATTCGTGTCCATGATTAATAATTAAAGGAATCGTAGGGAGTTGGACAAGACTTTAAATTAAATCAAATAAAAGTTTTGATTAAATATGCCATACGTTTCGTTGCTGTTTTGCAACTTCTTCAGTGGCTGAAATAGTGAAACAAAGCAATTAGACATCTTTTTATTGATCATTTTTACAAAGTACAATGGTATGTTAGGTTAGTTTTTCTCACCTCATTTATTAAACTTATTTGTCAGGATTTTTTACTACGAGAAAAAACATTTCAAACAATATTCTTTTTTCTATCACAATTCATTCAATTTATCAACTAACATAAAATATAAACTTTTTAAACAAATTAATTGTTTTTTGTCAAAAAACTAAAAGAATCTAATTGATTTTTATTTATTTATTTTAAGATGTCATTAAGAAGATTATTATGTACTAAGATATTTTTAAGAAGTGCATTTATTCTTTATTTTTTATATTATAATATTCAATCTAGCAACTATCGACCCCTCTTGGTCAACTCCTGAATCCGACAAACAATTCACTTTTTTAAAATAATCTTTTTTTCCCTACTTTACTATTTAAAATATACATTTGATCATCTATTTACATTATTGTCTTAATTCAAATAATTGACTATATACAATATTTAGATTATCCACATCTGTTCTAAAGTTTATTGTTTCGTTCTTTTTTATAAAATACATCTCACTAATATTCCGTTTAAACCAATTTGGTTCCATATCCAATATTTTTGTGTCTTCGAACGAAAACTTGTGCCCAGTGTTGAAATGATGGACTGCCAATGCTGTCTTGTTTTCTCTTTGCATATTCGTAATTTTACAATCGTTCTTATGTTGTGAAAGTCTTTTTGACAATTTCTGTTTTGTTTGGCCGATATAACATGCATTACATTCACAAGGTATCCTATATATCACATTTTTTTATCTAAATGGTCCATTTTATCCTTTATATTGGAATATATAGATGTTATCTTTTTATGTTGTAGAAAGCGAAGTTCACGTTGGTGTTCACAAAACATTTTTTAACCTTTAATGACATCGGCTTGATGAAGGGAATTTGGTATATAATAAATAATAATTTATTATAAAAATTCGAGAAAATTTGATTTTGAACCCTTTTTTATTATAATACATCTATTTATTGGGATCTTTGACTAATTATTTAAAACGACTAAAGAAAGATACATTCTAAAATTCAGAAAAGACCGGATCGTGTAGGTGGTGGTGATTGTTAGATTGATTATTTATCTTTCTTATTTGTTGACAAATTTAATAATATTTTAATTTGTATTATTTACAAAAAAAAGGGTTTAAGAATAAAAGAAAATATTTAAATAATCTCAGGTTTGCAGATGATATAGTTATAATAGGGACATCAAGAGTCAGAAATAAAGGAAGACTGATAAGCGAATTGAACCAAGAAAGTAAAAAGATGGGTTTAGAAAATAAAGCAATAAAAATCAATGATAATAACTAATTGTGAAGAGGAGAATATACAAATATGAAAATAACGAGACATGCCCATCTTATGCATAACACAGAGGACAGTATACCTGGGACCAAAAAACTAAGTTGCAAAAAACAAGTAACCACACGAAGAATATAATATAGAGAGAATAGGTTTATCCATGGAACAAATTTGGTCACAGGAATTTATTTTGAAAGAATAAAAGAAATAAATTTAGATTCCAGGATAAAACTAAAAATGTTATACCAATTTACATATGAACGTCTATAATAGAAAAAATTTCAAAAAAAATTAGAAACAACACAGAGGGATATGATTAGAAATATCTAGAATAAGAAGAAAAGATAAGCAAAAAATAGTTGATATCTAAAAAACAAAATGGAAAATATAAACATCGCTATAAGGAAAATGAATAGATACGGGACCATAAGGATGAGATGGACAAACCCTAATGTCCGAATAAACAGGACCGGGAAGACCGCCGAATAGATGGTCAAATGAACTGGACAGGACAGTCGGAAGAGACTGGATGAGGACTGCGAGGAATAGAAAAGTATGGAACATATTGGGAGAGGCCTATGCCCTAAGGGGCCTAGTTCCATCATAATTTGTACAATTGTAAATATAATATAAGTATAAATATATTGTAAATATGTTGTAATTTATTATGTATTGCTTGATTAAATATAATTTAAATGTAAAATTGAACTAAATAAAGTTGCTATAATAATAATAATAATAACTTTTATAGAGAAAATAAATAGAAGGATTTTTTATATAAAATTTCATAATCATCTAATTTGATAATAAATAAATAAATAATGTTTGTTGTATAACCAAGAAATAACAAAAGATGTAACATTTATCGATTGGGAAAAAGTCCCTTATAGAAATGTCAAAATAATAACTACGCTATATATCGATTAGAAGTATCGTGAATGCGCTGATGATTATTAGATCGTTTATCTTTGTTGTTTGTCAGTTTAGTTGAATAATTTAAAAGCCTCGCTCCCTATCATGATAATAGATAATTTAATTTGTCACGTGGTAGTTTTTCCTAATTTAAGCTTTTAAATAATCCTCAATTATTTAAAAATAATGAGAAAATAATAATTAATTTTTTTATCTTTTTTAATTGTACAATATTATATTTAATTATAATTTTTTTAATTGATCTAAAAACAATAATGACACATAATGTTATTAATTAATTAAGTAGTGTATGACATTAACGGATAACCTACATTTATTTATTTGTTTGTTTTTTTATTCATTCGGAAACCGATCGTTAAAGTCTCTCAAATGGAAATCGATATTAGTCATCAAACGATTCATAATAGAGCTTCAATTTTAATCATATTCATTCGTTTTTTTGTGAAATGAGTCATTGATTTAGATTAATGAATAACATTAGGCTTAAGAGATTTTATTTGTTTAATCTATACATCAGTACAAGTGCGCTTTTTTTAGGTTCCAACCTGTGCATCTAAAATTGAATATTAAGAATGGTCATTTGAGAAACCTTATAAAATATACAATTTTATTCTTAGGCATGATCTCTTCAAAACACTAAATTCAAGTCAAAAATTAAATTTAACACTAAATTTGATAGAAAATTCATGAAAAGTCACTTTTATCATGATTTTAAATGCTAATTTTGATGATTTGGTTTGAGATAAAAAGCTGAAACTTAGCATAATAATGTATTTTATTAATAATAACTTTTGTGCAAAATTTCAGCCCTTTAACTAGAGCAGTTCAAGAGATGCTTAAAATATAACTATTCGATTACAATAACTACTACTTCGATTTACGCGAACTCGGAAATATGTGATTTTTGATTTGTTGGGTTGCTAAAAAATGTTTAGTTTCTAAGCTACAATGCACGGACAGACGAACAATCAGGCATACATTGTTACGACACTAATAGCCCCGTTTTACTTTTTTAAAGAAACCATAAAAATCGAAAATTTTAAAATAGATTTATTACTACGGGCTCTTTTTTAACCGACATCAAAAAAGGAGGAGGTTCTCTATTCGACTGAATTTTTTTTTTTTTGTGCCTATGTTACCTCATATCTCCGCCAATTGTGAACCGATTTTGAAAAAAAAATTGCGTTGGGTTCAGTCTACCTTCCGATTGGTCCCATTTTTTTTCATAGGTATTATACCTTTTTTGTTAGGTTTGTTCAGGCCTAACCGATTTCGAAGATTCTTTTTTTATTGGAAAGGGGGTATCTTAGGAATGGTGTCATATTAATTTGGCCAAGTTCTGATGATATGATCACTATTAATAACATCACTAAAAAGAGAAAAATAAAAATAATTTTTAATAAAAAAATAAAGACTTCAAAAAATAAAATGTACTAAAAGGTATAAAATAATTATTATTTTATTTAGTTACAACTAAACTACGAAATATTAAGATGAAATTACTTTTTGAAGTTGGTACCAAACAAACTATACCTATAAGCGAGCATACCCACCCACCAAACGTACTAAGTAAGATCCAGTCGAGTGCGATTCATAAAAGGTTTATGTTTGGCACCGACTTCAAAAAGTAATTTCATCTTAATATTTCGTAGTTTAGTTGTAACTAAATAAGATAATAATTATTTTATACCTTTTAGTGCATTAAAATTTTTTGAAGTCTGTTTTTATTTTTTTCTTAAAAATTATTTTAATTCATTATTTATAAGAGAAATTTTCTAAAATATCCCTCCTGAGATGTAAACAAGCTAGTTTTTGTTTATTTTAATTATTAGATAATAAATAAATAAAATTGATTATTAGGTATCCAATTAAAAATTTTAATTTAATTTTTTTAATTTGTTGAAGAACTCAATAATCAATTATAAATTTACTTAGATTCCATTTTATAGTGTTCCAATGGTAAATACAATTTTAAATTGCATACCATTTTAAAATTATCAAACTTTGAACAATGATAATTTGAAAATGTTATCAAAACAGATAGGAAATTGGAAACGAATTCTAACTTAAATGCATATTTTAGAATTTATTGTTTTTTGAAATGTCGCTATAACAGAGAGAGTAAGAAAGCCAGACTATTGGCTGGAAATGGTCGTTATTATTTTTTTCAGAGAATTTGAAAATTCCAATTTTTAAGGCCAATACTAAAAATTTGTTAGAGATATAGATAACTGGAAGTAATTAAGTTTATTTTATTTATTTTCCTTTTTTTATTTTTTGTTTTAAACGACGACTCCATTTCATTATTTACTGCCCTGTATATAGCGAAAAGAAAAATAAACATGTCGCAAATGCATAGGCGTATACCCACCCACGCATATATGTATATACATATCTATGTTTATGACATTCATTCCACAGTGGCATTTTATCCGAGTGGAAATCTGGTATTTGTACGCCGACAACTACCCTAAGGGATAAATAAAGCCCAAGGGTTAAAGGAAAAATTCACAACCCCCCATCCCCTAACGCTCTTTGAAAACTCGCTTCCAAAATAAATGAACATACTTATAGCAAATATTTTATTTTCAAAGATTGTTTAAATTCTTCAAAATATTCATTACAAGAGAAATTTTCCAATTTATCGCTTATTCTGAAGTGTTAACAATTAAAAGTTAATTTGTTTATTTTAATTATTAGATAATATCATTTTGATTATTATCTAATTAACAGTTTTAAATTAACTTTTTTAATTGTTAAATAACTCTAATAATTAATTAAATATTTACTTAGATTCCATTTTATAATGCCTCAATAGCCACTAGAATTTTAAATTGCCTACCATTTTAAAACAATGAAACTTTCAACAATGATAACACTACCCAACAATGAAAATGTCTCGGGCTCAAAAATAGCTGATTCTTATATATTTCCACCTGCTGAATTCAAAAATCACCATAAAAATTACCGATTAGCTCTTCTTTTGGAGATATTAATGGTCAAAACGACGAAAAATGCCATTTGGGCTTATTTTCCAGTCCCATTAGATATTAAACAGCAATATTTGAAATCAAAATATTTTGTTGACGTAATAGAAAACAGCTTCCTCTTTGATTTTCAAATTATCACTTGAATTTAGCTCAATTAGAACTCAGGCTATAACTAATAAACTAAAACTACTTGATTATAAAGGATAATAAACATAGATAAAAACAAATGGTCTTAGTTATTTAGTTATAACTCGAGTTCTAATTGAGCTACAAACAAGTGGTAATTTGAAAATCAAAGAGAAAACTGTTTTCTAATATGTCAACAAAATATTGTGATTTCAAATATTGCTGTTTAATATTTAATGGGACTCGAAAATATAAGGTCAAAATGGCCATTTTTCGTCGTTTATTATTATAATAACCAAAACAAAACAAAACTTTATACGGAATATAGGTATTTGTCCTTTATTTTGATGCACAATAGAATAGAAAAATCATGAAATAAACCTTAGGACAAGGAAATTTTTTTTTTGTAAAGTTGTGTAATTTTAAATTGTTTACAAAACGTATAAGAAATTGATAAATGGACAGTACATAATTGTAAAAATACTCACAAAATGTGCAATTTTATTAAAACAATTTATACAATTAAATTGAAAGTTTTTTGCCGAGTGTAGCAGGAATTTTATAAATTGAAGGAGACAATAAAAAAAGTGTGTCTCTTCTGCTGGAATTATAAATTTTTAATTTATTTCTAACGAGACTATAGTTTTGAGAGCTTTGCCCTGTTCATCAGTCTTTTTTCAATATTTGAACCCTTTGAAATTGAACTCTCTGGCCAAATACACCATTTGTTCAATTGAGAGGATGTATTATAGTAAGAATGAGTCCAAGTTCTGATAATGAATTAATATTTTCCTTAGTATTTAATATGTTAAATGACAAGAATATTTTTTTATCAATGAATAATCCTTCTTAAAACGGAAGTGGTCACTGTGTGTGTGTGATTCAATAAATAAATAAAATAATTAGAATAATAAATGAATGAACTATGAGTCAGTAAAGTTAGTCAGATGAGAATCAATTTAATAATGAGATATTTCCTGAATTAGGGCCAAACCTTGCTGTGTCATCAATGTTACACCGATAAACAGCTTTTATAATTAAATTTTATTTTCCTTACTATTAATCATTTTTCAAAAATCGCTAAATCAAAAAAAAAAAATACTTAATTTTTCCGAATCTCCCTCCTCATATTATGTACCCCAAAAGTCAAACTTTATCCAAATCCTTGCAATTAGTTCTTGAGTTGATATTTAATTTGAGTTTTAAATTTCATTTACTTGAGATTTATCATTTTTGAAATATGGCTATTTCTTTCTAGCTAACATAAGGGGTTCTCCTTAACCTTTAAAATTTTCCCCTTTTCCTTGACGATATCATTTACGTAGAATATCAGCCCCTCTAGCTTGCCTAAAAGTGAACTTTAATTTCTTAACATCTCAATTTCTTTTGTTATTTTTACAGTGAAAGCAAAGATTTAAGTATCTTTTTTAGGTGTCTTTTTTTGAAAAAAGATGGAAATTATTTCAAAAATCAACCCAGATCTAAAATATTAATAAATGAATTTATCTTTAAGGACCAATCAGGGGACGAACCTCTCTGATATGCAATATAAAAATATTTTCTCTAAAATCTATGATTGGTCCTTAAAAAATAAATTCATTTATTAATTCTTTCTTTATATTATATATACAGTGCCTGGAGCACCGAGCGATGCTCGGCAAATTTTTGCCTCTAAATAGCTTAAGTTTCAAATTTCAAGGCTTTGCGATTTACAGAAGACGATTTATGATTGATTAAAATATTTATTTTAAGACACTCCTAATTTACACCCCCTTCCTTTATTTCAATCGGATTAAAAATTTGACACAAATAATAATAATAACTCATGACACTTGATAAGTACACCAATTTTTAGCGAAATCGTTAGAGCCGTTTTCGAGAAATCGATTCTATATAATATATATATACAAGAATTGCTCGTTTGATAATATAAGATAGATTATAGATTAATTGTTAAAATAGAGTAGTAGATCGAGAAGGCAGTGGAATTTAAGTGATTGTTAGTTTGTTTAGGTTTATCTTTGGAATTGGAAAAACGTAATAATATTTCAAAAAAACAACTAGAATTTTTTAATGATGAAATAATATTTTTCAAATAACGTGTTTCTCTCTGTTCTGAATTTATTAAAAAAAAATTTTAAAATAAGGAAAATGGCACGTACAGATAGATGACGCATGTTTAATTCTAATTTCCATTTTTTTTTTTTTTGTTAATTATTTATTTTTAGTTTAGCGTGAGTTTAATTATTTTTTTATTTTTTATGTAAAACAAACCAAAATGTTGTAGGTTTCAATTATCTCTTCGAAAAAGGGGTAGAAGGGGGGGGGCTATTTTTGTTTTTCTAAACTCGAGGTTCGAGCTAAATTTCCTTCTAAATCGATCGATAAGGCTTCATCTACAAAAATTGGTTTTGGAAACGATTCAGTTAAATTATTATAATTATCCCTTTTTGAGATAAATAAATAGGTTATATATTATTATTTATTTATTTCTATTGTTAGGTAATAATAATAATTTATCAATGTAATTGGATCTTTAAAACAATTATATTAAATTTCATTTTGATTAATACCAATGCATTCTTAATCCTATACTTTAATATCTCTTCACAAATATCAACCCTCTGAAATTATAACTTCTTTCTAGGATATAGGATATCAACCAAAACATTTATGAAGCATCTTTTTAACCGACTTTGAAAAAAAGGAGGAGGTTATCAATTCAAGGGAATGTATGTTTTTTTTTTGTGTTTGAACATTTATTTCTCTTTACCATATGGACTGATTTGGATGATTTTTTTTTGCATTGGGTTCAGTCTCGTACCCGATTGGTCCCGTTTTTGGTATTGAACATTTTTTTGTTATGTATGTTCACCCATAACTTCTTTGTTTATGTACCGATTTCGATGATTCTTTTTTTGTTGGAAAGGGAATACTTTAGGGGTAGTCTCATATTAATTTGGCCAATTTATGATCATATGATTAATGACAAAATAACTAAACTAAACCCACTTTGATCCATTGAAATCTCCAATTCTTATGAGCAAATAATCAAAATTATAATAAATAAAATCTTTTATAAAAAAAAACAATTTTAAAACGTTCATTTAAAACCCGCTAACGTTTTGAGATAATTTCTCTATTTATGAATTGAATTGAATTATCAATTTCTGATTCCTTCGATCGAATCTTTCTCTTACGCGATGTATGCAAAGTATTATCATAAGTCACTATTCTTAACATCACTAAAAAGAGAAAAATAAAAATAATTTTTAGAAAAAAATAAAACCGACTTTAAAAAAATTAAATAATAACAACTCAAAAATCAAATAAAATGGACTAAAAGGTATAAAATAATTATCTTATTTAGTTACATGAAATTACTTTTTGAAGTCGGTGCCAAACAAACTATATAAGCAGCGAGCTTACGCGATGTTGTCTTCATTACCCGCCAAATGTACTAGGAACCGTTTAGTGCAGGGGTCGGCAACCTTTTGAGACGGAAAAGCCAAAAGTTACAATTTACAAAATTTTCCAGTTTTTAAAGAGCCACTAACATATTTAATTCAATATTATGGTATTTAAGTGGATATTGATGAGGCAGTCCAAAAAAGAAGAAGATAATTTACATTATCTTTTTATTCATAAAACCGACGTTTCGGAGGCTATTCCCTCCTTCTTCATGGAATCCCCTCCGAAACGTCGGTTTTATGAATAAAAGATAATGTAAATTATCTTCTTCTTTTTTGGACTACCTCATCAATATCCACTTAATTCACTTATCAGTCCGTCTCCAAAAATTACTCCAATCTTATTATGGTATTTGATTAGGATTAAATATATATAAATTTGATTTTTGATTTAAAATAAAGCCCCATCTTCACATCGAAATAGCCGCATGTGGCTCGCGAGCCGCAGGTTGCCGATTCATAGAATGTATATTTTTGGCACCGACTTCAAAAAGCGATTTCATTTAACTAAATAAGAAATTATTTTATACCTTTTTAACCGACTTCAAAGAAGGAGGAGGTTCTCAATTCGACTGATTTTTTTTTTTATATCTTCGTCAATTGTCAACCGATTTCGATGATTTTTTTTGCATTGGGTTCAGTCTTGTTTCCGATTGGTCCCGTTTTTTTTTTCATTGGTATTGGACCTTTTTTGAAATGTTTGTTCAGGCATAACTTATTTTATTTGTTTATGAACCGATTTTAATGATTCTTTTTTTATTGGAAAGAGGGTATCATAGGCTTGGGACCATATTAATTTGGTCAAGTTCTAATGATATGATCAATCACAAAATAACGTAAATCTCCAATTCTTATGACCAAATAATCAAAATTATAATAAATAAAATCTTTTATAAAAAAAAAATCTTAAAACATTCATTTAAAACCCGCAAACGTTTCGAGAGAATTTGTATATTTATGAATTGAATTTTATTATCATTTTCTAATTCAATCGCCCGACGCTTTCTCTTACGAGATGCATACAAGGTATTATATTAAATCACTATTAATAACATCACTAAAAAGAGAAAAATAAAAATAAATAAAACAAATAAAATAATAAGAACTCAAAAATGAAATAAAATACACTAAAAGGTATAAAATTATTATCTAATTTAATTAAAGCTAAACGACGAAATATTAACATGAAATCTTTTTTTGAAGTCGGTGCTAAACATATACATTTTTTGAATCGAACTCAACGGATCTTACTTAGTACGTTTGGCGGATACGCTCGCTTATACCCAGGTAACACACAATATCCTCAGAATATTCTAAGAAGATTTAAATGTCCTTAGAATATCCTTAGAATATTCTTAGGATATTGTGGTTACCTGGGATAGTTTGTTTGGCACCGACTTCAAAAAGTAATTTCATGTTAATATTTCGTCGCTTAGTTGTCAGTTGTAGTTATTTTATACCTTTTAGTACATTTTATTTTATTTTTGAGTTCTTATTATTTAATTTTTTTAAAGTCGGTTTTTTTCCATTAAAAAAAGCTAAATATTCATTTGTTTCTCTAAAATATGAATAACAATTTCAATTCTGTGCAACTTGTCTACGATTTCCATTTCTCCCGTGACTTGTTTTTAATTACAAAAAATAATATAATAATTAAATTGCAAATGACGCAGGTAGTTATAGTTAGTTAGTTAGCTAAGTGCGTTGACCGCTAAGAGTTTCTATCGAGAAAGAACTCAAGGCACCTACCTCGACTTTTAATAAGCCCAAATTGTTGATATCCGTTGGTTGTTGGCTCTGAACAACACATTCAACAACAACAACATCAACAAAAAAACAAAACGATTAAGGTGATATCATCTAAAAAATAAATTCCATATTTACCTTCTAATACCTATTTCAAGGTCATCGCTAACCAACTATTGTGCATTACCTTTTGGAATTCATAGAAGAAAATTCTGCCGCGACGTTCCTATTCGACCTTCTATTAGTCGAAATCGGTTTTAAGGCGCTTCTTTTATTTATTTTTTATTATTATTAATTAATAATAATTAATTAAATTAATTTCAATTTGAGTGACTGTGGGTCAGTGGTCAGAGTGTCGGGCCGCTGTCTTGAAGTATGCTGGCTCGAAACTGAGATATTTGCAGCCGCCTCCTCTTGGAAAGCAATGACAAACTACCAAGAGTATAATTGCCTAGTCAACCTCTCCAAACTAGCCGTTCGGAACCGGCGTTAAAAAGGTCCCATATATCTGTGTAAAACAGCTAAACACACTCAACACAGGTATATGTAATATAAATATAAAGATTATTTCCCTCCCCCCCAAAAAAAGAGTATTTATTAGAAGGTTTTCTCTTTAACGCTTTTGAATCGACGTTTTTCGAAAGATCTTCTCCTCCTTCTTCGGGTTTCAAAGGGTCAATGAAAGAAGTATTTAATATTTTTCCTTCCTGGCTTTTTTTCAGTGCTCTTTGTTGAAATATTCTCAAATTATTCATTTTATAATATTTTATTGATTATTATATAGTTTTATTTATATTTCGCTGGTGAAAAATAATTCTGATCAAACAAGTGGTATGAAAAAAGTTAACGAAAAAAATAACAAGTCTTAAGTTAAAAACTTTGCATATGTTACTCTAAATCAGGAATTCTTAAACGTTTTTGATTGGTGACCCCAGTTTGACTGAGAAGTCATTGTTGTCCGTTACACCAAAATTCAGTTTCGCGACCCCGAATGGGATTGAGAAACCTTGCTCTAAATCAATCACCCTGTATAATATAAAATAATAATATAAATATAATAATGTTCTCCTCCTGCTCGGTGATTTTTAGCTTTATTTAAAAGGGATATTTTAATAGAAGTATTATTTTTTTTTATTTTTAAATTCAGGTAAAAATTACGATTTTTATTTGTGGTCAATATCAAATAAAAATGAAATAACATTTAATTTATTATTATTTATTTATTGTCAACGTTTTGACCCTTTTCTGATGAAAACGATGTTCTAATAAAATATTTTATTCGAAATTTATAGTTTTCATTATCCTTGAGCTGCCTCTGAATCAATTGAGCAATTAAATTCTACCACTCCACATTCAATAGAAAATACCCTTAAATTTTATAATAATAATAATATTTGTAATGAACTATTAGTAGGTTTTAAAATTAGAAAACTATTTAATTCATTAATAAAAGAAAATGAAAAACAAAAATTATGCATTTTTATTGACACTACAACCTGCAGAGGCGGTGCAAGACCAAAATTTTATCTGGGCGAGATAAATTTTGCGTGTTCACCCCCCCCCCCCCGCCCCCCCATAGTGGCGCAATTTTATTTAGAGAGTAAAAAAACATTCTCCTAAGATTGATCTCAAAAACCCCCAAAACTAAAACGAATTAACCTCCCCGGTCTAATTTATCTAATTAAAATAGTCTATAGGTAGGTATACAAATATCTTTATACAATATACCATAGATAAGCCACGCGGTCACGGCTTTTAATGGTCCTAGCTCAATAATTTTCATGAGTTAAAGAAAGCTGCAAAAAACTTCGAGGCGCGAGGCCCCACCTGTATTACTTTAATTAAGAAAAAAAACGTATCAATTTAAAATTACCCTAAAGAGATCCTGACAGATCGTATTGTCGATCAAAAAGCCCTCTAATCCGTGATTTTCATCAAAATCGTTATAGCCGTTTTCGAGAAACTGATTCTAATATATATATATTATATATATATAAAAATAAAATAAATCTCTGGCTCGACAACCCTTCATGGGTCTTGGCCTACTGAATTGGTTGCTGTCCTAATTGGAAACAGTACCGAGGGGTCAAGTGGTTAGCTCAACGCACATCTACAACCTTCGTTTCAGTTTTCTTAACCGAGATTCGCTACTTCTCAATCAAGCAGCTACTCATTTATCCTCACGAGGCTGAGTGAACCCCGTTCCAGACCCTATACTTACAGAAAAATTTCTGAGCATAGCCGGGAATCGAACCCGGGACCTCCGGGTTGCCAGTCAGTTACTCTGACCATTAGACCACGGAGGCGGCTATATAAATAATGTATAATACAAAAATTGCTAATTTAATAATAATACGATAAAAATATTATTATTATTTAATTTTACCAAGTCTACTTTCAGTTCGGTCACCTTAATAAATAATAAAATATATATTAGTAATGAAGATGTTGAAGCTTTTATTTTTGTGATTAATTTGATTAAAGTTTGAATTTTTATTTAAATCACACATGATTAATTATAATTATTTATTCAAACAAATTATTTATTGAAACAAATAAATAATTATAATTAATCATGTGTGATTTAAATAAAAATTCAAACTTTAAAAACTTAAATAATAAAATATTTAATTATTATATTAAAATATAAATTAATTTGTTTTTCTTTTTGTTTCAGGTAAGCTGATGATATTTGGTTTTGTTCTTCGTCAAATTAATTATTGGGTGTTAATTAGTGAGTATTTCTACACCCATACACTTATATTACAATCACGAAATACTATTAAATAGAGTTTAATTTATTTGCATATGCCCTTTGTGCAGAGACAGCTTCCCGTTCTAACTTTTAATACATTCTAATCTGAAACCCTTTGCAATGTATATATATATATACTTTAGCTAGTTAAAGTTATGCAATTAGAGTTTTCCAATTTAAAACCTACGTTTATCGATCATTTGACTTCTATTCCTTCCTTTATTTCAATCCGGTTCCTATTTCAATTATTCAAATTCTCTTTCATCTCTGGATAATTCAAAATGGATGGAGCTAAAATTAACACCTTGTGCAGTGGCATAGCGAGAGACTGGGTGCCACTCTTTCATATTTATGTCTTTATTTCACTTAGTAAAACCAAAATAACATTTAATTTTAAAATTTATTCTCATTATTGATATGGCTTTGGTATTTTTATGTTTGTTTTTATTTAATCAACCACTTGTTTTGTTTTGATTCAACCACCTATCAAAATATTTTTTTCTCAAAATTGAAATCTGGTTATACATACAATATTGATTGTGAAATATATTTTTGATTATTTTTTTATTCCATTAAATGAATACAGTAGTTCGTTATTAAAAACAATCATAAAACGATTATTAATAATAATTTAAACGTTTTGGGATGAAAAATACCATATATTTATCATATTTGTCGATAAGTGGGTTAAAAAAGACCTGCAGAACTGCCCCACAATATCTCTCGAAAGTCTTTGAGAAAAATGACCTGATCCAGTCCATTCTCTTTGTGCATTTGTTTGTTGAAAATTAATTAAAAATCTTACTGAAATGATTTTCCCCCATTTTTTCACCTGGTTAGATTGATTCCTCGTCCTTGAAAATGATTCATAAAGTTGGTTTCTTCAAAATCGCATGAGTCGTTTTTGAGATAATAAATATATATTTATATTGACAGCCACCTGTGAATAATTACTTTAATTAAGAAAACCCTATCAAATCAAAGTTGCCTGAAAATGAGACTGACAGATAGATTTATCGACCCTAAAACTCACTAATCCGTGATTTTCATCGAAATCGTTTGAGCCATTTTCGATAAACCGATTTGATATATTATATTATAATTAAACTATTCTCAAACGCCTCCCAATCGATTACAAACCCAAGGGTCGAAAATGATTTTTTCTCTTTGCCACGGGGCGCATTTACAACGAGGCCTCGTCGAAAGACAATTATTAATTACATTAAATTAGGGAACGAAGAGGGGATTTTGATATTATAGACAAATGGATCAGCCGGGATTCGAACCCGGGATCTTCGCATGTGCACTGCGACGCCTTTATAAGAAGGGATCAGTGGCCGAGAGGATAAGAACTAAGGTTCTTATAAAGGCGTCTCAGCGCACATGCGAAGATCCCGGGTTCGATCCTTTTGTCTATAATATCAGGATCTTTTCTTCGTTCCCTAATTTAATTTAATTATAATTAAAGATCCATTTTTGTTGTAAATTAGCTTATAATTAATAATTAAAATTAATGTTTATAGATTTAATTAAAAATAAATTAAACATTTTGTTTTTAAATTTTTCAAATTTATTATAGTATAATTAAAAACAAAGAAATAATACAATCAATTCGGCCAAGTGCGAGTCTGGCTCTCGCGTTACGTAGAATGGCAAACACACTATGAAAAAAAATATTTTTAGGCACAGCTTACTGAGTAGTCAAATTAAAAGTTATAAATTAATAATGTTAATAGGGGTCGGTAGCGCAATCGGTTAAATCACCAACTTTTCTAATCCGATTAGGAAAACATCAACCTAGACTTCATCAGTTCGATCCCTGCAAGAAGCAAAGTGAATTTATTTAAAAATAATAAAAAACCGGCCCCTCGGCTCCAGAAACTGACAATCTATGGTTCTACAAAACCTCGCGCATGCGCAGGACAAAATTTCGTAACAAGCAACCATGAATCGTGAGAGGAAAAAACAAGATTACCCCAGGTGGTAACCAATCCACCCACCCTCGAGTGGCAACCGGGCATTCAGATTCTGGGGGACCCGGACCATCACGAAATCAAGAAAGAAACAATGGAAGAATAACGCCAAAAATCCATACATACCTGGGCACTTTTAACATCAACACACTCATCCGGGCAGGAAAATTACATAGCCTGACCATGGAACTCGATAACACGTTCCGGAAAAAGATAGAGGCGTGGAAAGTCCAACCAGAAAGAGACATCAAGCTTTGCGTGATCCCAAAGTCCAAACGCAAAAAAATGTTAATACGGTTTTAAAAAAAATATTCAACATTAGACCAATCGATGGAGAGCGCGAAGCATTTTTATGTTTGCAGAGAAGTCTCAAAAAATATTTTTCTGACTTCTTATGTAGTGTGTATTCAGAAATGGTTTATCATTTTCATGTACACAAACACTATTGTAAGCTATTAGAGATTAGAATTTTAATATTATTATTTGTAATCTACTAGCTTTATTGAATTATTTACAATGATGGATCGTAATCGGAACATTAATGCTCTATCAAATTCTGAAATCAATCCATACAAATTAAATTCTTATCATTCAGTTTATTGATAATAAATAATAAGAGAAGAATTCAATCAAATGAATGAATTGTCATAAAGAGAGAGAGATTTGTCATTGTCTCTACAAACAATACGGCTGTCTATTCAATAATTATCCACTCGGAGGATTTCCATTATCGAGAATATCGAATTTTTTTTTTTAAATCTTATACACGTGCACTTTTCCACACCAATTTTTGATTTGATTGATTTCTTAGTATTTTATGAAAAAGATTTCAGATAAATGTTTTTTTGCCCCAAACTTCTTGAAAGTTAGGCCAAATTAGACCATTTTTTTTTTTCAAATTTTTGTGAAACTTTTGAAACTCTTTTATCTCAAAATTCTTCTACCATTTTACCAATTTTTAAGACCCGGTCTGTAGTGGTGAGATTTTGACAATATTTTTTTTTTAATTTATAAAAATTTGTAATTTTTTTTCTAGATAAGTAAATCATTGCTAAAATTAATTTTTGTTATTAATTATGATTTTTTTTTTAATTATTTCGCATCCCAAGATTTTTCATTAATAACAGGTGTTTAAGGTAAATAATTGTTCTTTCAGTTAGTTTTAATACATTAATAATTAATTAATTTGAATATGACCATGCGTAAGAATAGGTTTCTAAGTTGCACGTCTATTTTAACAATTGAAAATCAATCATTTTATGATAATACTACTACCTTTTTTTTAATGGAAAAATTGAATATTTTTTTTTTTTTTTTTTTTTGGCTTTTCGACCTTTCTAACCATAAGCCATTTTACGATACTATATATTTTTAAATTTTGTCTCTACTCCGGGGGTCAGATTTTAGCCGAATGCCTCGAGTCGGATTCGAACCCAGGACCACTTGGTTAGCAGGATGATACGCTACCGACTAGCCTATCCGACCCCCCAATTGAATATTTTAATAAGAAAAATTAATTTTAGTTATGATTTATAGAGAAATTTTTTCTCCAAATTTTAGATTGTAGAGATGTAGAAAGGTTTTGGATAAAATCGACCTACCGGAAGTGGCACTAATTCAATGAAATTACTCGTTGTTTTTTTTTAATTTTCTCGAAAACAGCATCAAAAGATTTTGATTAAACTTGCTATATTATTTAAAACTAAAATGCTATAAATGGCAATTCTTGATTTAAGATGTTTAGTGAAGTATTATTTTACACTGAGGGCCGTACAACTGCTCATTGGGCGGCCAGTACATCTCTACACATCTTAAATCAAGAATTGCTATATTATATAAAAATAGACATTCTTAGGGCCGGTTGATGAAGATGACAGACACTGACAGTGCCTGACATCTGAATGGCCATACAAATCCCTCCATTAACCATCTACCCATTGTTAGTTCTAAAAATCATTTACTTTGCGACATACAACCGGCCCTAAAACACGCTAAAATTGGTTAAAGGAGGCGTAAATGATTTTTCAAAATGTTCGTGCTCTAATGGTAAATAAATAAACAAAAATCAGTAACAAAAAATTCAATATATTATAGTTTTCGACTTATTTTTATTATTATCTCGTTTTGGTTGAATTTCTTATTACCTTACAATGTACCCACGGGGTACACCCATATAATTAATGAAATTGCAAAAGGACAGATTAGTAAAAGAGGGTCGAAATGATATTTTTATTTCATTTTTTTAGCTTTTATTAAATTTTACTTAAATATATATAAACGAGCTTCTAGGGCGTGCCTTCGGGTCCTCGGGCTGTGGCGCCTGGCGGGCAGCGTCTCGGTCCAAAAATTTTATTCCTCTTAAAAAACCACACTCCAAATGTATACCCGTAAACTACCGAAAATACATCGTCTCTTAAAAGTTTCGCATCTTTAATTTTTGAGTGGCGAGGGGGGGGGGGGAGGAACAATTATCAATATATTTAATGTTTCTTAATTTAAATGAATTGAGTCTTTCATTTCAAAATTCGAATATATATATTTCAAATTTGCCTGGTTAATGAAAATCGATTGGAGCCATCAGTTTAAAATCCGAGCTGAGAATTATATTTCAAATTTGCCTCGTTAATTAATATATATTTAATGTTTCTTAATTTAAAATCTATTGGTGTTTTTTCATTTTCATTCGAGTTCAAATGAATACAATATTATCTAGACACAAAAGTCTAAATCAAAAATATATAGTTTTAGTAAAAGAAATCAAGATATAAATATTAATGTGACATTGGTCTAGTGGTTAGAGCTGATGACCATAGTTCAAGAGTTCGTCGGTTCGATTCTAGGCAAGAGGGTAAATTTTTTAGAGAAATTTCTCTAAGCGTTGTTACAAATTAATCTAGATAAATATATATAGTATTATTACTTAGATGAATTCAATATTAAAAATCATTTAAATAAAGATTATTCTAAGTATACATTATTTAGCAAATTTTAACATTAAAAATACATTTAAATTTAAATTTACATAGGAATTGAAAATTAATGCATTGTTTTTAACCGACTTCAAAAAAGGAGGAGGTTCTCTATTCGACTGTTTTTTTTTTTTTTTTTTTTTGTGCCTATGTTACCTCATATCTCCGCCAATTGTCAACCGATTTTGAAAATTTTTTTTGCATTGGGTCCAGTCTAGCTTCCGATTGGTCCCATTTTTTTCGATTTTTTTCATAGGTATTAGACCTTTTTTAGTTAGGTTTGTTTAGACCTAACCTCTTGTTTATGAACCGATTTCGATGGTTCTTTTTTTATCCGAAAGGGGGTGTCTTAGGATGGTGTCATATTAATTTGGTCAAGTTCTGATGATATGATCACTATTAATAACATCACTAAAAAGAGAAAAATAAAAATAATTTTTAAGAAAAAAATAAAAACCGACTTCAAAAAATTAAATGCAACAAATAAAATACACTAAAAGGTATAAAATAATTATTATCTTATTTAGTTACAACTAAACGACGAAATATTAACACGAAATTACTTTTTGAAGTCGGTGCCAAACATATACCTTTTATGAATCGCACTCGACGGATCTTACTTAGTACGTTTGGCGGGTACGCTCGCTTATAGGTATAGTTTGTTTGGCACCGACTTCAAAAAGTAATTTCGTGTTAATATTTCGTCGTTTAGTTGTAACTAAATAAGATAATAATTATTTTATACCTTTTAGTGTATTTTATTTGTTGCATTTAATTTTTTGAAGTCGGTTTTTATTTTTTTTCTTAAAAATTATTTTTTTAGTGAATCTTTCAGAATTATTTAATAATCTTTTTATTTTCAGAGGAAAAATAAATAATAATTTATAATTTTACTTTAAAACATATCATTACTTGAAAACACACAGAAACGAAGGGAGAAGCGGGAATTTGGAGAATTGGCCACAAAAAGAAAGGAGGAAGGAAATAAATCGTTTGCCATTCGTTTAAAAACGTCGAAGGAGACACGAGCAAGCAGAAGGAAATAAATAGATTGAACCTGGACAACAGGACGGGAGATCATTCTGAATCTATGCTCTAGTATTCTAACTCTATCTATGCAGACTCTAGCATTCTCATTCTAACTCTATCCATACAGAGCCCTCTTACATTGATATTCCAACTTTATCCACTCAACATTCTCAATCAATCCATACATTCTACTTCTCATCTAATTCTATCGCTACATTTCTCTCTATTCCGGTCGTTAAATTCAATTAATTGATTCAATAAATTCACTTTGTTAAAATTTAAACAATTCTACTAAAAATCTTTATTATAATTGAAAAACCTTAAATCCATCCTTTTTATTTTATTTTTATTTTATTTTATATTTTTATATATTATTCTTAATTTTTTTTCATTTTTACCACTTAAATTCAGTAACGTAGCTTATATTAAATTCAATAAATTTCAGAAATAATCATTGCGAGATTACCCTGAGTAACACACACCATTCAAGAACTTATATTTAAGAAAACCATTGCTATAAGAGCAATCCACGTCACCTCATATCTAAGCCTCATTTTCATTAACAAATATCAAAACTCATACCGACTATACATGCTGCAACCTATATACAGGGTGTCCCAAAGTCAAGGATCAAACGTGAACACAGAGATAGGTGGGTTCAGGATTGTCCAAAATATAAAAAAAAAAATTGAATAAAACTCTCTTAGTTTTCGAGTTATGGGCATTTTTTTGAAAACCGCGAAAATCGCTACCCTGCTCTAAATAGTTGAATGCTGTGGCTACGAATTTTCATATTTCATAATTCTAATTTTTATTACGGAATCCTGAATAATACTGCTATCGATCACAAAACAGAAAATAACTAAGAGTATTATACTTTTTTGAGAAAAAAATATTTTTGTCAGATTCATGTGTCAAAAAATTTTAATCAGCTAACTTTGACTCTTGATATCTTAAAAAAAACTGTATCAAACAATAATGGCAAATTATCTAAAAAATTGACGCATTTAATCAAGATTTCAAAATGGTATAAAACATTCCACTTTTTTAAAAAACAAAAAACTAATATTTAGCATTTTTATGCGAAAGAAACTAATTTCAAAACACAATTCGTAATTGGCTAAAGGGTAGAATTTAACATGAAAACAGATATCAAATAATTTTAATTTTAATTTGTAATTTTAAATATTATTAGATATTGAATATAAAAACAATTATTATTTTGAACATTTACTTTAATTGAATAAAAATATTTTAATAAATTAAATTAGTTTTCATGTTAAATTCTACCCTTTAGCCAGTTACGAATTGTGTTTTGAAATTAGTTTCTTTCGCATAAAAATGCAAATATTATTTTTTGTTTTTTAAAAAAGTGGAATGTTTTATACCATTTTGAAATCTTGATTAAATGCGTCAATTTTTTAGATAATTTGCCATTATTGTTTGACACAGTTTTTTTTTTAAGATATCAAGAGTCAAAGTTAGCTGATTAAAATTTTTTGACACATGAATCTGACAAAAATATTTTTTTCTCAAAAAGTATAATACTCTTAGTTATTTTCTGTTTTGTGATCGATAGCAGTATTATTCAGGATTCCGTAACAAAAATTAGAATTATAAAATATGAAAATTCGTAGGCACAGCATTCAAATATTTAGAGCAGGGTAGCGATTTTCACGGTTTTCAAAAAAATGCCCATAACTCGAAAACTAAGAGAGTTTTATTTAAATTTTTTTTTATTTTGGACAATCCTGAACTCACCTATCTCGTGTTCACGTTTGATCCTTGACTTTTGGGACACCTTATATGTATTTTTGCTTCGTAGATATTTCTTGTGAATTTTGAATATGGAATATGGTTTGTCGGAGGTTTTGTTTTTCTGATCTTCTCTGTTTGCTATATTGTTGATTTTGATTTGTTGTTTCTTTGTCTTTGATTTTTATTAGTTGAATAAAAGATTTCACTGTCGATGGTAACAGAATTGTTTTTATTTTAGGTTAAAAATAAAATGAGAGAGTCTTCTGTTTTTTAAATAAAATAATTTTTAATTATTTCTAGAGACTATAGTTTCGAAGGCATTGCCTTCATCATCAGTCTATCACAAATATTTCAAATTAGTTACAAATTAAGATTTATACATTGAAAATTTTGAAAAATATATAATGTCTTTTTCTTCATGTTTCCTCTTGGGAGATTAGAATATAACCTCTTTGATTTTTGTTTTGTTTCACTGTTTTTCTTCATTTCTTAATGTATAAAAGATGGAATTGAAGAGAGAAAAAGTAAGTCAGGAACTCGGTGGCACTAATGACCTTAGTAGTTGATATGCCATGTATTTTGTAAAATAAATAAATAAATAAACAAAAATCAGTAACAAAATGGTTAGTATTGAAATTAATATTATATCTATAGATAATGGTAAGGGAAAGTTTTGTCTGAGAGATTTTTCAAAACAAAGTAACAACTTTCCTTCAAGAACAACAAGAACAATAACAACAATATCCATTTGAAAAATCTCCAATCACTTGTCAGATCTAGCCCGCCTCCGTGGTGTAATGGTCAGAGTAACTGACTGGCAACCCGGAGGTCTCGGGTTCGATTCCCGGCTATACCCAGACATTTTTTCTGTAAGTATAGGGTCTGGTAATAAAAATTAAGTGGGAGATAAATTTAACCGAATTTATCGCGCGGAGAATTTACCACTGCTCGGAGCCCCTAAAACCTTAGTAAATTGGATATTGAATTGTATCTAAGATTCTGAGATTGGCTCGTGATCCCGGCTTCTTTTCCTTCTGCTCTGTTCTTTTCACGATGGAGGGGCCAGCCCATACTGGCCTTTAGGGGATCCACCTTCTGGTGTATCTCTCCTCACATCAATATCATTAAAAAAAAAAAAGATCGCAAATTCGTAAATTTCATTCATAGACTCTCTCTGTGTGTGTCAGGTTGATCCGCCCCCCTTTAAGGAGCCCCTCATCGCCCCCCTTGTAATTATATTGTGTTCCATTGCACGCCTGCCTCGTTCTCTTACTCGGATTTCAATCTCATTCCAAGGTTTCATGTCAATCCCAATTCACATATCATATGAATCGGATAATTAATACGCGTAATGCGAGAGGATCCCCGCCGCTTCAATAAACGACAATTTAAATGTTGTTTTTTTTTATTGAAAAATTTCGCAGTTGAAGAAACGATAAGGGGGATATCATAATTTTTAGAAAAAAATAAATAAAACCGACTTTAAAAAAACTAAATGCAACAAATAAAATAATAATAACTTAAAAATAAAATAAAATACATTAAAAGGTATAAAATAATTATTATCTTATTTAGTTACAATTATACGATGAAATATTAACATGAAATTACTTTTTAAAGTCGGTGCCAAACAAACTATACCTATAATCGAGCGTACCCGCCAAACACTAAGTAAGATCCGTCGAGTGCGATTCATAAAATATATATGTTTGGCACCGACTTCAAAAAATAATTTTATGTTAATATTTCGTCGTTTAACTGTAACTAAATAAGATAATAATTATTTTATACCTTTTAGTGTATTTTATTTTATTTTTAAAAGTTATTATTATTTTATTTGTTACATTTAAGTTTTTTTGAAGTCGGTTTTATTTTATTTTTTATAAAAATTATTTTTATTTTTCTCTTTTTAGTGATGTTATTAATAGTGACTTAATATAATACCTTGCATGCATCTCGTAAAAGAAAGCGTAGGGCGAATGAATCAGAAAATGATAATAAAATTCAGTTTATAAATATAGAAATTTTCTCGAAACGTTTGCGGGTTTTAAATGAATGTTTTAAGATTTTTTTATAAAAGATTTTATTTATTATAATTTCGATTATTTGCTCAGAAGAATAGAAGATTTACGTTATTTCGTCATTGATCATATCTTCAGAACTTGACCAAATTAATATGCGACCACCCCTAAGGTACCCTCTTTCCAACAAAAAAAGTATCATTAAAATCGGTTCATAAACAAAGAAGTTATGCCTGAACAAACATATCAAAAAAGGGAAAAAAACGGGACCAATCAGAAGCTAGACTGAACCCAATGCAAAAAACCCCATCAAAATCGGTTCACAATTTGCGGAGATATGAGGTAACATAGACACAAAAAAAAAAAATTCAGTCGAATAGAGAACCTCCTCCTTTTTTGAAGTCGGTTAAAAATACAAGTATTATTAAAAAACTGATATTTTAAAATCATATAATATAAAATTTATTTATATTAATGTAAAAAAATGTGAATTATGTGTCTATTTGTGAATTTGGCCAACCGAAGTAACTATAAACTGTATTTTATGACAAAGTATTTAAAATAAATTATAATTTTGGCAGTCACTACACGTCTAGTACTTTAACTATCATCTGTTTCGTTGTTATATATAATAAATATAATAATAAAATGAAAAGCTCTACTATCCATTATTCGTGGACACGTTTGAATGAATTATACTCGCAGTTGAATGTCGCAGTTAATTTATCAGTCAAATGAGCTTCTCTTTATTTAGAATGATTTCATTTTATAACCTTGTTTTAACATTTGTTAATTCAATTCTATTTTTATTATTATCAAGGCTGATAAATATATTCACAAAATACCCATGATTATTATTATTATTTATTATTATAATGAGAATATTTTATGATTCTGTAAGAAAATTAGAAAAAACAAAATGTGATGTGAACTATATAAGCGTTGTCCATGTGTCTCGTTTCAACTCTGTAAGCTCTGCAACTATTATTAAATTTCAGAGAAGTTTTGCCACTAGTTAGAGTTCGAAATTTTGCAGATAGTGGATATCTACTAGAAAACTTAACTAGTGATTATTGCACAAGTTTTTCCAGAAAATCGGACAGATTTCTCGAATATGAATAAAATCGACATTACTAAAGAATTTTCGGTTACAAGTAACAAGTGGTTTGTGAAAACGAAACATTTTTTAACCGACTTCAAAAAAGGAGGAGGTTCTCTATTCGATTGAATTTTTTTTTTTTTTTTTTTTTTTTTTTTTTTGTGCCTATGTTACCTCATATCTCCGCCAATTGTCAACCGATTTTGAAAATTTTTTTGCATTGGGTCCAGTCTAGCTTCCGATTGGTCCCATTTTTTTTTCGATTTTTTTTCATAGGTATTAGACCTTTTTTATTAGGTTTGTTTAGGTTTGTTTAGACCTAACCTCTTTGTTCATGAACCGATTTCGATGGTTCTTTTTATCCGAAAGGGAGTGTCTTAGGGATGGTGTCATATTAATTTGGTCAAGTTCTGATGATATGATCACTATTAATAACATCACTAAAAGAGAAAAATAAAAATTTTTAAGAAAAAAATAAAAACCGACTTCAAAAAATTAAGTGCAACAAATATAAAAATACACTAAAAGGTATAAAATAATTATTATCTTATTTAGTTACAACTAAACGACGAAATATTAACACGAAATTACTTTTTGAAGTCGGTGCCAAACATATACTTACCTTTTATGAATCGCACTCGACGGATCTTACTTAGTACGTTTGGCGGGTACGCTCGCTTATAGGTATAGTTTGTTTGGCACCGACTTTAAAAAGTAATTTCGTGTTATTTCGTCGTTTAGTTGTAACTAAATAAGATAATAATTATTTTATACCTTTGGCACTTTTATATTTGTTGCATGAAGTCGATTTTTATTTTTCTTAAAAATTTTTTATTTATATAAATATTGACTAATTCCCGCTCTGAAGATGGCCATAACCAATGGCCGAAACGTTAGTGGGAATTGAGAAATAAATAAAAAGAAAAAATTGAAGCTGCACGTCACTTATTTTAAACCTAAACAAATAAATTACTACAGCTATAAAAAACTCCCTTAATAAATAATTACAATTGATCTATTACAGGGGTCGGTAAATTACCAAAAGTGGGGTAAAAATTACAATTTTGGAGATAATGAGTGTTCATTTAAACATGAATAAAAACCTCACAGAAATCAATATAAGTCCCAAATACAAATTAAAATAAGCTGGCGTGTTCTGATGTGGCCATCCATTTGACTTTACCATACAACCTGGCCCCTCACTTATATTTAATATTTAATAAAATTATATATAATCATGTAGTTTTTGCATTTTTAGACTTCTGGGGACCCGCTGATTATGTATACAAAATTTGGTTGAGTTTGGTATTTTTAATTTCTACCCCCCCCCCCCACCCTCGACCCCCCTTAATTTTGGGTCGATATGCACCAAAATCTAATCAGCTCTTAATCTCAATGGACCAAAACTACGTGTGAAATTTGGTTTCGATATTCACACCAGTTTTTGAGCTAGTTCGTCCACAAATTTGGTAACGCACAGACTAACTAACAGACAGACTAACAGACATTTAGACAAAACAATTATTATCTCGAAAAATACATTTTTTTCGATGTTCACTTATTAGAGCTTTTTTGTAGACCTAAATGCCATGGTTTCGCTTAATTTTTTTAATCGAAATAGTTTCAGCCAATTTTTTAGATATTTTGAAAAAAAGAAGGAAATAAACCACTTTTTTCATGCACGATTACAATACTTGACCATACCCTGTATAGTAAAGTAAAAAACCTTATTATTGTACCAAAAATCAAATTTTCAGTCAAAGTATTTTATTCCATATTGAAAATTTCACTCATTTTGACTATTATCTACTATTTTTACATTCTGCTTATTTTTTGAGTATATTTATTTTTTTAATATTGTATTCTTTTTATGTAATATCATTCATTCTTTTCGTATTTATGACAATATTTTAAGTAACTTCACTGAAGTGCAAAAAAATCGAGCCACCAATGAAAACTTTATTAAATAGTAAATAATTTTTAATTTTTTTACAAGGAACAATACATTATTGAAATTATTACTTATTGCAAGTGTACTTGCCACTTGTTGTTGACTTAGCCCTTGATTAATTAGGCACACAATTTGAACTGCTAGAACTTCAGAAATATCCATTTTGTATATTTTATCTTTCTATCAATGATGATTAATTCGAAATTATTCATTTTATTGATATTTCAAATGGAATTTGATCTTTTATTAAAACTTTATTTAAATTAAAGTGATATTGAGAAAGTATGATAATTTGTAATTGTATCTTTTAATTTAATTTCACTTACTTTTTTTTATAAAATTTAAAAGTTATCAACAATATTTAGTGAATATGTTAGTTTAAGAGTTAATGGAACAATTTATATGAATATTTGTAAAAATTTTAAAAATAATTTGTTATTTAATAAAGTTTTTTAGTAGTGGGTCGATTTTTTTTGCACCGTAGTGTATTAATAAATTTATTAAAGAATTTTGAATTTATATGGTTTTTGATTTCCCCCATATGGTAATATCGCCATAACCAAAGGTATTTTGGTGCGATAGCTAAAAAGTTCCCCCGATTCCTGATCTATTCTACTGTTGGATTTATTTATATTATTATTCCAATTTTGTTGTAAATTAATTAACTAAGAATGAAACAATTATAACTAGTGTTTATAGTTATAATTAAAGATTAAACACTATGTTAATAAGTAAATTAATTAGCAATTTTGTTGAGATATAATACTAAATAATGATGATTAAATAAACATTTAATGAAAACATAGCTAACCGAGATTAAACTATTTAAGATGGCAATTTCCTTCTCATAGAGAACGCAATCTCATACCATATAAATATATATAAAAAACAAACCACTATAACCAGTTTTTGCTGTTTATTTTTAGCCAGAGTGATAAAGTAAAGCAAAGCAAAGGGGTCGAGAAATCAAGTCAAGTGGTTGAACAACCGCAGGCGCTAGTTTGGATCCGTTACCTCAAGCAGGACAGGAAATAGACCAACTACATATTATATTATACATAGGAGGTTGTCATTCAGGCTAGGAGATAGAGCTAGGGACGGGATTATTAATTTCATCAACGAGATCTAGTAACACAAATAAAACACTATCTATAACACTGATCGACAATATATTTTATCCGTGAACCTTAACAATGGAATCTAGAAGATTCTTTTAGTGTTTTAGGATTTTTTTTAACAGGTGAGGGTTTTAAGATGCTTTTGATCCAAGAAGACAATTTCAATAGTTTCTATAGATTCCATAGCTATGAAACAGCAATATTTGAAATCAAAATATTTTGTTTCCTTAATAGAAAAAAGCTTCCTCTTTGATTTTCAGATTATTACTTGTTTTTAGTTCAATCAGAAGTTAATTTATAACTGAAAACCTAAGACTATGTGTTTTTATCTATGTTGATTATCCTTTAAAATAATGTAGTTTTAATAGTTATATATAATTATAATAGAGTTAAAAAAAAGCTCGGTAAATTGAAAATCAAAATAAATTTATATTTTTTCAATTTAAATTTAATTAATTATGTTTCAATTTTACTTAGAGAAAGTGGTGTAGGTTTTAGGTGAAACATGATATTAATTAATAAAGTAAGGGTGTGTAGTTTCACAGTAACAATTCACTGTGAAACTACACACCCTTTACTTGATTAATTGATTATTTTTCACTTAGATTCTACACAATTATCATTGAACAAAAAAAAACAACAACAAATATTTTAATTTCAAATATTGCTGTTTCCGAGGGGTGAACCGCGATTGGAATTAGGTGTACATCGGATTTGGAATTATGTGGTATTATTTTGGAATTCATTAGATATGCCCCTTCATCTATTGTCTTCTACTTGGAAATAAAAGTGGAAGTGGAAGTAGGTGTACACGATATTAGATCGCGGTTCACCCCTCGGCTGTTTCATACATATATTTATAATAAATTCTTTTATTAGAAATTTGTGGTTTTTATTTTTGTATATATCAGCATTTCTACCACTCCGTTTTTAATAAAAAAAATACCTCTAATTAATTAAATTTTCTAGTTTTAATATTTGTAATGAACTATTAGTGAGTTTTAAAATTAAATAATTCAATCAATTAATATAATGAGATTGGTATTTATACATATATTTATTGACACACCCACCAGTGATTAATTAATTTAATTAAGAAGAAACCCAATCAAATTAAAGTTACCCGAAGATGAGACCCTGACATTTCGATTTCTCAACTCAAAATCCCCTAAATCAGTGATTTTGATTGAAATTGTTAAGGCCGTTTTCGAGAAACTGATTCTATATAAATAAACAAGATTTAGTCATTTATTAGCAAATAATAATTTATTTTAAACAATGAATGTTAAGTCTAATGTTAAACAATCAATTTTAGAGTTGGGGGGGTCAGATAGGCTAGGCGGTAGCGAGCTAACCAGGGGACCCGGGTTCGAATCCGACTCGAGGCATCCAGCCAAAATCTGACCCCCGGGAGTAGAGACAAATTAAAAAAAAAATATAACTAGTATCGTAATTAGGCTTATGGCTAGAAAGGCCGAAAAGCCAAAAAAAAAAAAAATTTAGAGTTTGAAAATATGGCAAATAAATTTTCGAAACGCTGCTAATTTTTAATCGACTTCAAAAAAAGGAGGAGGTTATCAATTCAACCGAATGTCTTTTTTTTCGGTTTGTTCGTCGATTTCTCTTTACGATGTGGACCGATTTCGATGATTTATTTATCATTGGGTTCAGTATAGTTTCCAATTGGTCGCGTATAAATTTCATTGGCATTGAACCTTTTTTGTAATGTATGTTCACGTATAACTTCTTTGTTTATTAACCGATTTTGATTATTCTTTTTTTATTAGAAAGGGGATAGCTTCGCGGTAGTACCATATTAATTTGGTCAAGTTCTGAAGATATAATCAATGACGAAATAACGTAAATCTCCAATTCTTATGACCAAATAATCGAAATTATAATAAATAAAATCTTTTATAAAAAAAATCTTAAAACATTCATTTAAAACACGCAAACGTTTCAAGAGAATTTCTATATTTATGAATTTAATTTTTTTTTCATTTTCTGATTGAAAAAAAATTGGGGATTGATTCAATAATGGAATTGAAATAATTATCGGAAAAGAGGTTTTTTTATTTAATTAGTTTTTTCCTCTTATTAAAAACCAGGACTAAAAAGATGATCAAGGACAGTCGATGGTGGAGAAGTAATCTCCGGAGTCGAAGCTCAAAAACAATGTATGCATAAATTCATGTAAAATAATTGGTTTAATAAATTTATTCATTTTCTGATTGGATTGGGAACGAAAGAATAATGGAATTGAAATAATTATCGGAAAAGAGGTTTTTTTATTTAATTAGTTTTTTCCTCTTATTAAAAACCAGGACTAAAAAGATGATCAAGGACAGTCGATGGTGGAGAAGTAATCTCCGGAGTCGAAGCTCAAAAACAATGTATGCATAAATTCATGTAAAATAATTGGTTTAATAAATTTATTCATTTTCTGATTGGATTGGGAACGAAAGAATAATGGAATTGAAATAATTATCGGAAAAGAGGTTTTTTTATTTAATTAGTTTTTTCCTCTTATTAAAAACCAGGACTAAAAAGATGATCAAGGACAGTCGATGGTGGAGAAGTAATCTCCGGAGTCGAAGCTCAAAAACAATGTATGCATTAATTCATGTAAAATAATTGGTTCATTTTCTGATTCACGCTTTCTCTTACGAGATACAGACAGGGTATTATATTAATTCACTATTAATAACATCACAAAAAAGAGAAAAATAAAAATAAAACCGAATTCAAAAAATTAAATGCAACAAATAAATTAAGAAATATGATCAATGACAAAATTACAGAAATCTCTAATTCTTATGTGAAAATGATGAAAATTATAATAAATAAAATCTTTTATTGTAATGATTTTTTTATATACCTTAAGAATTCGTATTTTAAATTTTAATACTAAATTCGAGCGAGAAACATTTCAGTTCTTAAATCCGAAACCGTATATTTTCAATCTTGTTCAAATACGTCCAAATCAAGTACAAGCCAACTTTAAATCTTTATTTTACTTTATCCAATGCGAAGCATGGGGAATGTATTGGAATCGCTCTCGCGGCAAGCGCGACTTCAAATGGTCCTCAGGTAAAGACTACCGAAACCATGGACTCAATTAATGTCACAAATTGAAATATTCAATTAGATTGAATTTTAACACGTGACGGTTTTGCCAAAAATTACCTGGGATCTCGTCGAGAGGCCAAAAAGTGCCATTTTTTTTGGAAGTGCGTGGGGATGGATGTATGTTATCGTTTTTTTCGTCCACGATTTTTTCCACAGCGTTGCACCGATTGAATTGAAATTGAAAACATACCATTATTTTAACAAAATGAAGTGCTGATTAGTTTTTGGTACATATCGGTCCACAAACATTAGTACTTTATTTCAGTACTTTTTTAGTTTTTTCTAAATATCTTGAAAATGACTTAACCAATTTTGATGAAATTTAATATCCTAATTAAGTACCTTGGGAACCACAAAAAAGACTAAATAAAGTTTTTAGTAAAATTATATTTTAAAGTACTTTAGTCTAGAGTAAGATAGTACTTTTTTAAATTCTTTATTTAAAATTCATTAAAATTTAGTCATTCATCGGTTTATTATATTTTATTTAAGTCAGAATAGATAAGCTTCTTCAGCAATGGTTATCAATTATAACCGAAATGTCAAAAATCCAATGTAGAATTGTATCTGATTAATAATAAAGGAATATAAATATCAATATGGTGTGCTACTTGCAGTTCTAGAGTCACAGTGGACCACATCCTAATTGATTGTCCCGTATATAGTCTAGCTAGGACAGAATTTAAAATAAAAAACAAGACTATCCTAAATCTACTAGGAAGTCAAGAAAATTTTGAGAATTTGTTCGGCTTTTTAAATCGAATCCAACTCCTTAATTTGATTTAGCTTGTATTTTATTCTTTCTAGTCATGGCCTAACTATGGGCAGTCTTACTATCTGTGATATTATCTATTTTGTTGACTATTCTATTTATTATATATTTGTTATAGAAGCCTCTTTACAGCTTCACTGTCGTATTGTTATTTCTTATATAGTTTATCTCTTGTTGAATTTTTTATACATTTATTTTAGTTTTCTGTTTTTCGATATAGTTTATTTCACATATCTATCAGAAGCCCCTTTACAGCTTCATTATTGTATTGTTATTTCTTATATAGTCTATCTCTCGTTGGATTTTTATACATTTATGTATCGTTAGATATATGGAAGTCCAAAAAAAAAAAAAAAATAGAGAATATAATAGAAATCCTAGGCGCTAATGACCTTAGCAGTCGATGTGCGCTTTAAACCCCCAAATAATAATAATAATAATATCAATATTTCAAATGAATTTGGATAAAGTTTAGCAAACGATCCGTTGCAGTTTATTACTATCGTTTTTCTTTTGAAACCATTACACTTCTTCTTTTTTTATAGGCATATCTTGGCCAATAATTAAATTTCTAATCGTAGGTTGGCTGCCTGACTCGGGTCTCATTTACTCATTCATTCAGTCATTTTTATGACCTTACTTTATTTCTTGATATAGATAAGTATATGAAATGATTCATCTATTAATATTCTCCTCTAGTTCATCATTAATCTGACCCTAACCGCGAAATTTCCCCCGGGTCATTAATATAATAATAATTCATCAATAAATTAGACGTTACTATTTTTTTTTCATTGTTATATTCGAAAGTTTAATTGAAATATAGGTAAATTACAAGACCTGAACTATTTTTACTTTACCATACAGAGTATGGTCAAGTATTGTAATCGTGCATAAAAAAGTGGTTTTTTTCCTTCTTTTTTTTTCAAAATATCTCAAAAACGGCTTAAACTATTTCGATTAAAAAAATTGAGCGAAACCATAGAATTTCGCTCTACAAAAAAGCTCTAATAAGTGAACATCGAAAAAATGATATTTTTCGAGATAATAATTGTTTTGTCAAAATGTCTGTTAGTTACTCTGTGCGTTACTCAAATTTGTGGACGAGCTAGCTCAAAAACTAGTGTGAATATCGAAACCAAATTTCACAAGTAGTTTTGGTCCATTGAGATTAAGAGCTGATTAGATTTTGGTACATATCGACCCAAAATTAAGGGGAGTGGAGGGGTGGTTAAAAATTAAAAATCTAGGTCGTTTGAGCAAATTCAACCAATTTTTTTTATACATAATCAGTGGCCCTCCAGAAGTCTAAAAATGCAAAAGCTAACCGCCCAAAATGGGGAGGGGTGGGGGGCGGAGGGTCAAAAAATGAAAATCTTTGCGATTTATCAAACTCAACCAAATTTTGTATACATAATCACTGGGTCCCAGGAGTCTAAAAATTCAAAAACTAACCACCCCCCCCCTCACATGATTATAAATAATTTTATAAAATATTAAATAGGGCCAGGTTGTATGGTAAAGTCAAGTGGATGGCCACATCAGAACACGTCAGCTTATTTTTTAAACATGAGTAATTATTATAAAAAATTAAATAAAAAAAAAAAAAATTAATGAAATAATTTTACAAATTATTATTTTCCATGCTAATTAATAGTTGTGAGGAGAATATTGGGTAAATATTTTTAATGTCCATTTATTACCTAATGCATATTCAATTTCTCATGGCTAAGAAGCTTCCATTCTCCAATGTAAGTGCTAACTTGTTTAGCTGGAATGACTTTAGGAGGGCCCCGAAGAGTGAACCGCGAACTAATATCGTGTACACCTAGTTCCACTTCCACTTTCATTTCCAAGTAGAAGACAATAGATCAGTGGTTCCCAACCTGGGGGGGGGGGGCGATCGCCCCCGAAATGGGCGATTTGGGTTATCAGGGGGCGATAAATATGTGGGGCGATTGGGGGCGATAAATATGGGGGGCGATTGGGGGCGATGAGTATTCAAAGTGGGAAAAATTTAAATTACACTCACGTGCAAAGAAATGGAATCACTTCTCTTGCGAGTTGTTAAATGTAATTTTCATTCTCAAATATAAATAATGTTATATTAATATTTTTTAGAAAAAATATTTAAATTTATATAATAAAAATGAATTTCTGTTTCTTTGTAAGCGCAGATCTCTCAAATGCCTGGACTGATTTGGCTAATTTTTTTTATAATGTTCGTAATAGTCCAATTCAGGTAATAAAGAAATTGCCCGGAAAATTGGAAAATTCAGGAAAAACTAAAAAAAATTCAGGTTAGCCAACATAGCTTGCCAAACAATAAAAGAACTAAACTAGCAAAAAAAAACTATCTATTTTTTTTTAAAGTACATTTAAAAACAAAAATTAAAAAAAAACGTCATGATAACTAAATTTTTGAAAAGGTTATGGTTATTTAAAAAGCCATTTTTTTCAAAAATTCCTAACTTCTTTTGGGTTGCGTGAAAAAATTCTGAAAACCGTCTTTAATAAGGGTAGAAAAAAATAAAAAAGTTTCAGCCAAGCTTTGGATTATATATAGATGAAAACTATTTTATTTAAATAGCTTTTTAGAAATCTTTCAACTGTAAATATTATTTTTGGTTAAAGGAATAATAATAATAAACCTGGCCAAAAATTTAGATATACCAATCGGACCACCAAACGGACATATGTTGCTAATATAGTTTTGATACGTCCAGTGGTTTAGGCTTGAAGCATAAGAGTTAGTCACAGAAACGCGTGGTCGGGTCAGCTATTATCTATATAAATTTTAACCATAAAACGAGACGCTCCCCACCAGGGGCTAGGTGACGCCGGGCCGAAGGCCCGTGCGTCAGCTAGTTTCTAATAAATTACAAAGAAACATATTGTTGTGAACGCGGCATTTAGAGTATTTTTTTTTCTTGATAATAATATAATTGTTTTTAATGGTAATATTATGGAGTAGCAGGCGGCATGTCCTTTGATGCTGGAACATGCCTTATTTGACAATAGGATGGGGGGACTTTACAATTCCCACTTTTTGAACCTCAATAAATTTAATTTATGCTCGTCATATACTTGTAGCGGCCTGCTCGCTCATGGCGACGAGCCTTGAGACACGGCCGCTAGATGACTCAGTCGGATCGTTGCGTCGTTTTTGCATGAGTGAAATATTATCACCCATGCTATAATTAAAGCGACTCGATTCCGACTGGAGAAGCGAATCTGGAGGGGCCACCGCCATCCAGCAGCCCCTCCCCTACACCACACCCTTTCTTTCTTGGGTGATTTCGCCGATTACCGACTAAGTCAGCCGGGCAAGGCTCTATCCACCTAGCTGGTGGGTCAAGAGGCTGCTTGCTTTGCAATCACGTCGGGGTCACCAGTTATTGTTAGGTGAGTGCTGTGTGGCGCTTTGTGCGCCCCCCATCAAGTCGATGGGGTCCTAACAATCTGTTGAGTGCAGAGTTGTAGGTTGCGTGTTCATATAGGGTGTGTGTGCAGGGGAGGGGCTGCTGGATGGCGGTGGCCCCTCCAGATTCGCTTCTCCCATCGGAATCGAGTCGCTTTAATTTTAGCATGGGTGATAATATTTCACTCCTGCAAAAACGACGCAACGATCCGACTGAGTCATCTAGCGGCCGTGTCTCAAGGCTCGTCGCCATGAGCGAGAGCGGGCCGCTACATACTTTAATAAAAATTAAAATTAGGCATACAATGAAAATGAAAAGGGGGCGTTAAGTGTTAGTCAATCTCCAGAAAGTGGCGATGGGCCACAAAAGGTTGGGAACTACTGCAATAGATGAAGGGGCATTATCTAATGAATTCCAAAATAATTCCACATAATTCCAATCGCGGTTCACCCTTCGGAGTGCCTCTCAAGCACTCTATCCATAATTTTCTTATTTCATTAGTATCTACATATAGTGAAAAGTCCGAATATAATTATTTCATTGAAAAGATTTTGTTTTGCCGAGAGTAGAAGATTAGTTGATTCATAAAGCCAAATCATTGAGGTTATCCACTGCTTGATGCAAATAAAGATAGGTATATATACAGAGTGTTCCACAGAACTCGTTCATTAAAAGTTTTCATGGAAGGTGTTGATAGAAAATTTTGAACTTTGACATAATTATGTTTTGAAATATGATTTTTTTAAATAAATTATTAACTACTTTTGGACACTTTCTACTTTGCCGCAATCGCTATCAACTTTCTTATTTTCTATGGTAGCTCCCAAATATTTTGTATAATGCACTTGATGTCTAAAATTTATTTTGCGGATTACGCTATTGGAGTCTGCATAAGACTCCGCAGACTCCAATAGCGTAATCCGCAGTAGTCTCCCGATAAATATCTTTTTCAAATAAGCCAGGTCAAAAACAATGCTCATTGATATATCAATTATTCTTAGATATATTAATGAGAAAAATTATAAAATTTCAAGTTAGAAATATATAAGTTCAGATATTATTTTCACTCAATATTCCCTACATTAGATTCGCGATTGAATCAAATGTAGAAAACATTCGATTAATTTTTCAATACATTCAACATAAAAACAAATTGAAAATTTTTGAGTGAATTCAATACCAAGTTGCCTGGACATTCTTAAATATAAAAATCCAAAAAAGTGTAAAAATCAAAATTCTTTCCCGTTTTTTTTTTGTAAAATAATAAAAAATATAAACAGTAAATATAATGTCCATTACAGATATAACTCATTAAAAATACATTAAAGGTCATTGACATTTTGTTAAATTCTAAATTGTTTGTAAAAAATTTAATAATAATCTGTGTTTGTGCTAAAAACAAAAGGTATTAAAAATAAACCTGTGGTGTAAACCAGCTACAAGGTATTGATCTAGAAAGAAAGGGGGATCATTTGTTCTAAGCTAGGACCCCCCCCCCCTTGAACAACAACAACAACAACAACCGGATGGTGAATGTGCAACTATGGAGAACTCATGATGATTCGTACACCTTGGAAAACGGAAGCCGAGAACAATATCAAATTGAAGCAGGACGTTTATGAAAGAGAGAGAGGGGGAAAAAGAAGGACAGACATACAGACAAGAGTGGTAGCCACTCTTAAAAGCCAATTACAATCTGTCTGTCTGTCTGTTTAAAAAGAGAAGACGACAAAAAAATAGACCATTATGACATTAGCCATCTTCTTTGCTTTCTTTCTATATATCAAGAAACTGAACAAGAATCCTAAACGTCATTGCTCCAACGCAAACAATAGAGAGGGAAATTAAGGGAATCTCAGATAAAAGAGGAAAATGAACGAGATATATTTATTTATTATTTAGTATTTACTCAAGGAAGAGAAAAAAGTTGTCGCTATTACGAGAATTTGAATAGTGTACACTTGTTGACAACAATGACAATAGTTAACAATTAGCTTAGTCGGGATTGTCATTATTAATTGTTTTTAGAAATCTAAGTACTCAAAATTAATTGTCCTCATGACAAGGCGAGAGTTCTAGGGGAAATTAGACTCCCCGGAATCGTAATATGGACCATGGGAATCAATCACCTGATAAACACAGAGGAATTGTGGACAATGTGTAATAAGGAATGAGGAAAATTTTAAACATATACTTGTTCAGTGTCCAGCATTTGGACCAATGAGTCAGAGTTATTTCTTTGGGAAATGCATCTGGGCTATCATCGACCTGGACCAAACTTTAAGAGGGACCCTGAACCCAAAAACCCAGAAATTTTAAACATCGATTCTGAGATTGAGAATGATGAAACTGATGGCAGACTGGCAGGAAAATTGTACATTTTTGTATTTAATAGTTAATTTTTGTGTTTGATTTTTCATTTATGTTCATTCTGATTTAAAATTTCTTAACTCCAACTGTTAAATATCATTGTTTTTTTTTTAATTCCATTGATAGAGAGGGAGAAATTCTCTTGAAAAGTTTAGGATTTTAATAGACATTTGTGTTAACATTTGATTGGAAAAATTAATTATTTTGTATTATATAGAAAGTACTCAAAATAAATTGTCCTAGTGACAAGGCGAGAGTTCTAGGCCAAATTAGACTCTCCAGAATGGGTAAATGGTTAAATAGATCAAGGGAATCAATCATCTGATAAAGATTGAGGAATTGTGTACAGTGTGTAATAAGGACTGAGGAAAATGTAAAGCATATTCTTGTATCAGTGTTCAGAATTTGGACCAATTGTCATTATAAATTGTTTTTAGAAATCTAGGAACTCAAAATAAATTGTCCTCGTGACAAGGCGAGAATTCTAGACCAATATAGATTCTCCGGAATCGTGATATGGACCAAGGGAATCAATCACCTGGAACATAGTGGAATTGTGCAATATGTAATGAGGACTGAGGAAAATTTAAAGCATATACTTGTTCAGTTTCCAGCATTTGGACCAATGAGTCAGAGTTACTTCTTTGGGAAATACATCTGGGCTGTCATCGACCTGGACCAAACTTTAAGAGGGACCCTGAACCCAAAAACCCAGAAATTTTAAACATCGATTCTGAGATTGAGAATGATCCAACTGATGGCAGACTGACGAGAATTGTACATTTTTATGTTCGATTGTTTATTTTTGTTCATTCCTATTTAAAATTACTAAAGTCCATCTATTAAATATCATTGTTTTTTTTTTAATTCCATTGATAGAGGGAGAAATTCTCCCGAAAAGTTTGGGATTTTAATAAAGTTTTGTGTTAACATTTGATTGCAAAACTTAATTAGTTTGTATTATATAAAATAGTGTTCATGTTTAATTATACTAGTTATAATTACAAATTATAATTATTAATTTGAAAGTTTATTATAATAGGAAAATAAGGACAAGTTTTTATGTTTGACTTTTTTATTTATCAACCAACGTTTCGTCGACTTTTCCGACTTCTTCAGGGCATCAAATAGTCATGCCACATATTCGTCTAAATTTTCTTGTTATCCTCGTTACTATTGAAGACCATCAGAAACACAAATTTCAAAAAATTGTTAATTTAAAGAGAAAAGAAAGAATAATTGTTTTTGTGAATGTGCCAAATATTTTTTGAAATTTGTTTTTCTGATGGTCTTCAATGGTAACGAGGATAACAAGAAAATTTAGACGAATGTGTGACATGACTGTTTGAAGCCCTGAAGAAGTCGGAAAAGTCGACGAATGGTTGGTTGATAATAATAAAGTCACACATAAAAACTTGTCCTGATTTTCCTAATACAAAACTTTCAAATTAATACAAATTATGGGCGGAAATAATAATAATTATAATTATTGTTTGTTTTTTTTCAATTAATTAACAATTGATATATTTACAACAATATTTATTTGTTAATTATAACTATTTAAAAAAAATTGATTGAAAGATAATAAATCAAAAAAGATGATTATGATCATATCAAAGAACGATTTGTATAAGACATGAAACAGGATGAATTCTTTTAAATATTATTAAAAGATTAGCGATTAAAAATTTCGAACTGAGTTAAATAATCTTATAATTTTGAACCAAAATCCTCAATGACGTTAATTAGTTTTGTAAAGGCTTTTTAGATAAATACTAGATGACACTCTCATTGATTTCCTCTCGATAACTCTGTTACTCTTGGTAAAAAAATATATTTCAAGAGCCCTTTCTGCTAATTTACTAATAAAAGGAACATAAAGTTCGATTAACTATCATTTTATTTCGAAATCGTGCTCTGTTCTAAAATAATTGACAATAAAATTACTCTCTTTGTTGTTTCAAGTTAAATCAATTTCCACTGATAATGTAATTTCAATTCACTCTCATTTGATCTCTGATTTATCGTATATTTCAATTATTATCAGATTTCTCTTTCTACCTGTTATCCTCGATGATGGATAGAGCAGGCAGGGCCTCTCTCTCTGTACAAGGATTCGCTAATAAATTTATTTTACTCGATAGGCGGAAAACTTGATTTCTACTGTCTATTTTTATATGTTTAAATTGTATTATTGATTGAAAAGTTTTTGTTTTGCCGAGAGTAGCAGAGTTATTGATTCACAAAGAGAAACAAAGATGTTGTTGATGCAAATAAACATACACACATATATATCGAGATGATATATTTATTTATTTATTTATGTAGGATTCAGGAGGTTAGGCTTCGATTCAGAGAAAAACTTGATAATCTTTTATCTAAGAGAATTGATTATTGATAAATAGGTTTATTTATGTATAATAACAGAGTTATTGTTAGGTTTTACAGAGTTATGCTTTCAAGAAATAAATAACAAATAGCTCTTTAAAGAACTGGTTTGAAAATACAGGTTTTGAAATAATAAGGACTTATCTTCTTTCTTGTTTCTTGGCTCTTCTGATGTCGTTGGTGAGCCTCTAGCTCACTGGAGTTCGCGTAAGCGAAGGTTGCCTGTAGGCCTGGCTCAAAGATTGAGCAGGCGCTGGTATACGTGTTGAGTATCGGTGAGCCTCTAGGGCTCCTTGGCGAGTATTAATAATACTCCGTGGGTGCAGAGATTTCTGCCTTGGGCGTGGTGAGCCAGTTAGGGCTCCTTGGTGAGTATTGATACTCCGTGGGTAGGATCGAGACTGACCTTGAAACTGGTTGCTTGGTGGACTTGATCAAAAACGTAACTGCTTGTATGTATAACTTGACTGTTGGCGTGTTAGAACGATACTCCTTGTGTGTAGAACTTGACTGTTGGCGTGTTAGAACGATACTGCACTTGAAGCCCGGCGAATCGTCCTTTATGCTCAATCCCAGGCAATATTCTTTAGGCTGGGATAGGCCATTATCGCGGCCAATCCCAGCATTCGTTATTTCAGCCAATCAGGGACTAGCTGGTCTGGTGAAAGTAGTATGGAGAGGGTATCATGGAAAGCGTGTGGGCGGGGCATAGGTTGGTTGTGGATGAATGCGTTGAATATACAGGATGTTTTGCCCGAAATTGAGGCCTGAAAATGCGCTACCAGAAGGCAGATTTGGCGGGCGACAAATATGCTGGTAAATGCCCAACCTGTGGTCTAGCACCTGTGTGCTTCTTGGCGCTGGAATCCCACATTTATTTATTTCAACGGCTAATGCCTGATAATACATACATTATAATAGCTTATAAATAAGGTAATAACAATAACTAAAACAAAATATCACATTAAAATAACTCATAAAATCTAACAATACTAATATTAGGTCATAATAACAATATACAATATAATGTTCACTCATAGATTAATGTTAGCTTTTTGAGAAAAATTGCAGCTCTGTTAATACTTAATGAGAAATGAGGATTATCCAGTCGTTGTGCCAAATTATTGTAACATTGAGATAGTCTGAATACAGGATTTGCTTCAGAGTGCCTACTGCAAGGCATCTCTGGATAAAATGGTAATCTGTTTCTTAATATATAATTTGAACTGTGTATAGGAAAGAGGTTTTGAAGTTCTGAACATTTCACCTGGTTGGACTTAATCTTATACAAAAACAAAACGTCAGAAGCAATCATAGAAGAAGAAACAGAAGGCAGACGGAAAGTTTCAGCAGTAGAAGCATAATCATGGTCAAACCTTGACATAGGATTGCCGGAAAGGAATGCCAATTGTCTCATAACTTTGTGCTGAATTCTCTCTAGTCTGTCCATGTTAATCCTTCCGATAGGCCTCCAAATTGTTGATGCATACATTAATACAGATTTGATCAGAGTTATGTACAAGTATTTAATTGATTCTGGATTTTTAAATGACTTCGTGTTACGAAAAATGAATCCCCAAGTTCGATTTGCTTTGCCTATAACGTAATCTAAATGTTCATTAAATGTGAGTTTAGAATCGAAAATCACTCCCAGACCCCCCATATATATATTATTTGTTTGTTTGAGACTATAGTTTCGAGGACTTGGTCTTCATCATCAGTCTTTTTTAATTATAAATGTTTGTTTTTCATGGAGTCAATTTCGTGTGGATTTTGAAAATTTGGTATATTTTGAAATGCAAATATTGCGAAGCGATCTATGTTGGGAAAACAGAGAGAAATCTGAAAATTCGATTAAATGAACATATTAGAGATTTTAAAAATAAAAAGAATGAAAACTCTTTTGCGGAACATTTAAATTCAAACAATCACTCTTTCCCAGAAGGAACAGGAATTAGATTAATAAAAGGAGAAAGAAACCCAAAATTAATTAGCGCAATTGAATCGTTAGAAATTTTGAAATCATTCAATAGAAATTCAAAACTTTGTTTGAACAACCAAATTGAATTATCAAATAGCAATCTGCTTAAGATGTTTGCTAACAAAAGATAAAAGAAAAAAAGAAAAACAAACCCTTCCATTGTCAGCCTTTCTCTTTGTAAAACAAGGAGAAAGGGAAACATATTGTTATATTTGAATGTGAACCAAAAGAATGTCTTTATTAGTTCTAAGATGACCACCAGAGAAGAAGGAACATCAAATTTTCAAAATCCTTACGATATTGACTCCATGAAAAACAAACATTTATAATTAAAAAAGACTGATGATGAAGACCAAGTCTTCGAAACTATAGTCTCAAACAAATAAATAATATATATATATACAGATATATCATCTCGATATATATGTGTGTATGTTTATTTGCATCAAGCAGAGGACAACCTCTTTGTTTCTCTTTGTGTATTATTGATGACGATGATGAGATGTAAATCGAAGCTCGTATAAAGTTCTTTCTGGTATCAACAAATTTTAACTTCCAATGCAAATAACTGATTAGATTACAGACTTTCTATAGCTCTTTTCAGATAAACATTATAGGTACTAAACAACTGATCTATGGGATAATTTTTAGAGTCTGGTATTGGTGCGAGGTGAAACATATTTTAACGAGGGGTGAACCGCGATTGGAATTAGGTGTACACATCTTTGGAATTATTTTGGAATTCATTAATGCCCATTCATTTATTATCTTCTAGTTGAAAATGAAAGTAGAAGTGGAAGTAGGTGTACACGATATTAGATCGAGGTTCACCCCTCGTATTTTAATAAAAGAAAAGTAAACATATTTTTTGGAAAATTATTATTTTCTATGAGTTATTCATTAGCTAACTTACTTAGTCACTTGTTTCACGTGTAAGAAATAAAGAGAAAGAGAGAGAGTTTTCTCAATATATATATATATATATATATATATATATATTTCGGGCTGTCAACTCCATTATCAGGAGATACAGAAAATAACTAATAACTAATAAATTTATTTTCTGTATTTCCTGATGATGTCTGGTTGACAGCTCGAAATATATATATGATATAGATTGAAACTCTCTCTCTCTCTCTTTAATTTCTTAAACGTCAAGCAGGTGACCTAGTGAATAACTCATTGGAAATAAAATTTTTCCAAAAAAATATTTTTAATATTCTAAGGAATTTAGCTTTGTAAGTTGTTGACATGAAGAGCGAAGAACGATAGAATCGGGTTCTCGAAAACGGCTCTAACGATTTCCCTAAAAATTGGTGTATTTATCAAGTCTCATGAGTTATTAGTTGTGTCAAATTTTTAATCCGATTGAAATAAAAAAAGAAGTGTAAATTAGTCATGTCGTAAAATAAATATTTTAATCATTCATATATCGTCTTCGGTAAGTCGCAGAGCCTTGAAATTTGAAACTTAAGCTATTTAGAGGCAAAAAGTTACCGAGCATCGCTCGGCTGCTCCAGGCATTTGATATTATATAAAATAATTAACTTAATTTACATAGTTACATGATAGAATATTTTTCATAACATTTTGAAACATCTCAATAATGAGAAATTAAAAAAAAATGTAATAATTTGCATAACGTCAATACTTAAGTCAATATTCATAATTTTAAATATTGTTTTCGCATATTTCACTGATTAAAAAAAACATAATTATAATGGAAAATTTTGTCTTTTTCTTATACAATTGTTTCGGCTAAACAAAAAAAAAAAAAAAACTTTCTTTGTTTAATATTGTCGCGTTCTCTCCCCGAATTCAAAATAATAATAACTCTATTTTGAATGGGGTGTATTTAGGTGGTTGTTGTATCCAACTCAATACTCTATGATTAATGAAAGGGTGGTTTTATCTCTGGGTGACAATCTCACGCATTTGGATCGGGAAGGGGGGAGGGAGGGGGTTCCGTTGGTTTGTCTCGTACCAATGGTAGTTGCTGACTCATTCAGGAGACACGCACTTCTTACCTCAATCAACTAACGGAACTACCAACTAGTCTATTGTTTATAGCGAAATATTCATCTTTTACACTTTCCGCTATCTGAACCATACCTTGTTTTTATTTGAACCTTTTTTGACGCAAATATATTATGTCTTTTTTAAATTTTGTGTTAATTTTAAATACTATATCCTTAAATTGATTTATGACTTGCTACTCTGATAGTTTATATCTTTTAAGCACGCTGCACACGAGGCTTTTTCCTCTACCTGTTTTTGGGATGGAGTAGGCTGGTTTGCAATTTGGAAACCTGTCAGAATCGAAATGACGTCACTGCTGGCTACTAGCTTGATTGATTTAAATATATTTTAAACAAACTAAAAACACTCTTCTAAAAAGTACAAAATAAAGTTATACTTAATCAAAAAGTGTGGAGCGCAGAAACATGTACTTTTAAATTAATTTCGACAAAGTGCCCCACGCCTTTTTATTAAGTAGATATTACATTATTTTGTACTTTTTAGAAGCGTGTTTTTAGGTTTTTTAAAATATAATTTATTTTTTTACTTTTTAGTCTTAATTATTTTTATAGAGAAAATTTTGCGGAATTTAACAGAAAGAAATGTATTTATTTTTATTATTTTTATATAATTTCATTTAAATTGAGTAGGTAAACAATTATTTTTATAGAGTAATGTTTGCGGAATTTAACAGAAAGAAATGTATTTATTTTTATTAATTATTTTAATATTTTAAATAATTTTAATTATTTTAATTATTTTTATTTATTATTTATTTTTATTATTTTTAAATAATTTCATTTAAATTGAGTAGGTAAACAATTATTTTTATAGAGTAATGTTTGCGGAATTTAACAGAACAAAAGTCACATTGATACATAGTTAAATACATACTTACGTACATACATACAAGTGAAGCTAATATAAAGATATTAAGAATTTTTTATGGGGGGGGGGGAGAATGTATAAAAGGTGCCCGATGTATATAAGATCTACTTTTTATCTCGAAAGTGTGTCGCGATCGAATTGTCCAAGTGGGGGGGGGGGGAGGGGGTCGGAGACGCCCCCCCCACACACACACAAAAATAAATGCTTTTTTTTTACAATTTTCATATCTCATATTTGAAGTTCATTAAAATAAAATAAAAATTGTTATAAATTCCCTGTCGGCTTGGCCGCCGTTTTTTGGCCTCTATGGGGGGGGGGGCGGTCGCCCCCTCCGCCCCCCCTGGATCCGCCCTTGTTCGCTATAGATAAAGTAGTCAAAAATTATAGTGGATATAAAATCTCAAAATTGAGTTTGTTGGCTACATCTCAATTATTCAATCTTTTATATCTCAATAGCTAGTTTTATCAAATTATCTTTTATTTAATAAAATATTAAGCATTTTATTCTGAATAAAATGACACCTTAATATTGAAAATCGGTTTACAATTAATCGAGTTAGGATGTTTTTTTATTCTCATTATTATCGGTTAGTGATAGTTAATTGGATGAGGTGAAATCGGCCATCATCGAATTTTGAATATTTGAATTTAAACTTTATTCATTTTTCAATGCTGCCATCTTACATCGATTTGTTCAACTGGGTTGTCAAAAAATTAATTATGAAAATTCAAACAATCGGTGTTTGGAATCCAGCACCATCTTTTTTTTCATTTACTTAAGAATAACTAACCATAACTAAAACCAGCATAACTCGGTTAATAATTAACCAATTTGCAAAAATAAGGTGTCATTTTGTTTATAAATAAATTATTAACATTTTATTAAATATAAGATAATTTAAAAAAGTAACAATTATTGATAAATAAAGAATTAAAAATTGACAGGGCCGCCATTTTAAAAATTTAAGCCTGTATTCACTGTAATTTTTCCTTTATTGAAGATGTGCCTACTTAAAATTTTTGAAAAAGATTTTGGGATATACATATCAGATGAAAGAAACAAGGAAAGTTCCGACATTTTTTATTAATTTTAAACCGCAAATTTGAAAATTAATGCGCAATCTAGATAATTTTAGCAGAAATTTCTCTTTCAATAAAAAACTAAACCACTATTGAATATCAAATCTGCAGACTTTTCAACATTTTTCAGAAATTTTTTAGCAAATAAACAAATTCAAGATACTACTCACCTTATGCCTGTTGAGAGTATCGACTAATTTATGATTGTTATACATAAATATACAAATAATTAAATATCACAATTATCTTGCTATTTAAAATTTAATTGTAATTTTGTCAATTTAAATCACACATAATTAATTATAACTATCTTTTAAACACACATCCACAAATATTTAAAATTAATTATGTATTATTTAAATAACAATTTAACATAATTAATTTAAACTATCTATTGAATACAAACACAAATAGTTATAATTGATTATATATGATTTAATTGAAATTTTTTTTAACATAATATGCTGCTTTTTTTCAAAAATTTATTTTCTCACCCTATTTTTAAATTGTAATTTAGTTGATTTTTTTCACTCTTTATTTATTTATTTATTTTTTTCAATAAAACATTTTATTATATTTTTTTTCATAAAATGGGAATTTTTCTCCGGCTTCTGTATTTTTTATTAAAAAAAATGCTCCCCTATTCTAGATATTTATTTATTTATACGAAAAGTCACTCGACCCTTTTGCATTCATTTTATGGCCATACAACCCTTGCCCTTTTCTCTATATATATCTAATATAAAGATCTATTTTTTTATTTTTATAAATAAATAAATAATAGCTGAGAAACATGGACACTTGTTGTTTGTGTGCATATGCTGGGAATTTGAATAGACTTCGAGGGGGGGGCAATGTTCAAACAAATTCTTTAATAAAAGCACCGTTTGACAATCTTTTTGTATTCAATGACCAATTATTAACATAAAGAAAAAATCTGAATACAATCTAAACAAATTTTGAATATGTTGAAAAGCCCTATTTATTTATTTATTTATTTATTTTAATCAATAGCTATAATGATTTTTATTCAAATTATAATTAAAATATAATTTAAAAAAAATATATATCTACTCTTATTAAACGAGCAAAAATTGTATATATATTTGTTTGTATCTTGGTTCTATTTTGAAAACGGCTCCAACGATTTTGAAAAAACCAACTTTATTAACAAGTTTTGAGGATGAGAAAACGATCTGGCTAGGTCTGGTCCTCATCAAAATTCATCTTAATTGACTTTTTCTTAATTAAATTAATTATTGACAAATCAAAATATCAATAAAAAAATTTGTTTACATTTTTTTCAAATATCTTTTATTATTAATTGTTTTTTTAATTTTAAAACCCACAAAAAGATCTTTTACAAATATTATCATATATTAAAAGTAAGCAATATAATTGATTATATAATAAATTGAGTTTTAAATCCCACAAACAGTTGATAAGAAATTTTATTATATTATACGAGCTTTTCGTGCGTGCCTTCGGCACGCCCTCGAAGCTCGGCCCTCCGGGCTGGTGCCCTGGCAGGCAGCGTCTCGGTCCAAAAATCTTATTCCTCTTAAAAAACCACACTCCAAATGTATACCCGTAAACTACCGAAAATACATCGTCTCTTAAAAGATTCGCCTCTTTAATTTTTGAGTGGCCTGGGGGGGGGGGGGAGGGAGGAACAATTATCAATATATTTAATGTTTCTTAATTTAAAATGAATTGGAGTCTTTCATTTCAAAATTCGAGTCCAAATTAGAATTATATTTCAAATTTGCCTCGTTAATTAATGTATATTTAATGTTTCTTAATTTAAAATCTATTGGTGATTTTTCATTTTCATTCGAGTTCAAATGAATACAATATTATCTCGACACAAAGTCTAAATCAAAAATATATAGTTTTAGTAACAGAAATCAAGTATTAAATATTAATGTTACATTGGTCTAATGGCTAGAGCTCATGCCCTTAGTTCAAGAGTTCGTCGGTTCGATTCTAGGCAAGAGGGTAATTTTTTTAGAGAAATTTCTCTAAGCGATGTTACAAATTAATCTAGACAAATATATATAGTATAAGACGTATGTTTCGTCATTTTATTTTTGACTTTCTCAGCGACTTATTTCTCAACTCAATTGTCCAATATCATTATGAGAAACATTCTTTTTTCTTCTTTTCCAATTTTTTTAGATAGAATATTTCACATAATTATCGGAAATTGATTTGAGAATTAAGTTGCTGAGAAAGTCACAAATAAAATGACGAAACGTGTACGTCTTATTTAATATAAAACTAATTAAATTATGGATATGATTAACCAAACAATTAATCAGAAGAATTTACTCTCCTTTGATTAGAGTATATTTCATGTATCTGTGATTTCAATTTCGATATAAAGTTTTTAATTTGACCGGGCCATATTCGATCTTGTTTGAAATTGATCGCCGGGACATCTAGTGGCGGAAAAAGGAAGTTAAGCGTTAGAACAAATTAATCTAGACAAATATATATAGTATTATAATACTCTCCAACTTGCACTTGGCCGATTTTATTAAAAACTGCTTTTGATATTTGAAACTATTTAATTTGTAATTTAATCAGGGTGTATTGTATATAAGTACAAACCTAATTAAAAATCAACTGTTGTATACAAATATAATATTATTAGATTGTTATTAAATAGAGATAAGAGAAATTTGTGAGTGCACAATTCAAGTCAGATTTTTTTTTATTGATTTTTTTTCCAAAAGAAGAAACGAAAATCCTATCTATTTTTTGGCATACTACCTACCTATGTCTGATTGCTACCTGTAGCAGGAACTCTCGTTGTTTCTACCTGCTCCAAAAGCCGTCTAGAAAGGCCGTCTTTTGCACCCTTAACCTTAGAGAGTGGACAGGGAAACAAAAAACGAACAAAGACAACAAAAAAAGAAAACATTCGTTATCTGGTCAGACAATTTCATTCAATTAGAATTACACGCAACTAAAAAAAAACTGCGATTTCTTCTCTCTCTGATGAGTCATCAACAACCTTCAATCCTTCAACAAACCTTTCAACTCACCCCTTTCCGAGAGGGCCTAATGGATACATGCATAGACTTTCAAATCCTTGTCACCAAAATAAGCATATTATTTTAAGTGTGAATCACAGGTGACTTTCGCTTAAACACCCCTTTTGATTAGATTAAATAATGTAGAATAATGTACAAAAACACTACTTAGATATACGTTTTCTTCTCAGGTTTATCTATCTATCTAACTACTCTTATTAAACGAGCAAAAATTGTATGTATATTTGTATCATTGTTCTATTTTCAAAACGGCTCTACCGATTTTGATGAAACCAATTCTATTAAAAAGTTTTGAGGATGAGAAAGCGATCTGGCTAGGTCTGGACCTCGACAAATTTAATCTTAATTGATCTTTTCTTAATTAAAGTAATTATTGATAGATAAAAATCTCAATAAAAAAGTTTGTTTACATTTTTATAAATTATCTTTTATTTATTAATTGGTTTTTTAATTTTAAAACCCACTAATGGGTTATAACAAATATTATTATATTATATTAAAATTAAACAATTTAATTGATTGATGATGATTGATGAGGAGAGGGAAGGATACCAATCGATTTGATTGGGGAATAATGGAATTTAAATAATTATCGGAAAAGAGGTTTTTTTATCTAATTAGATTTTTCCTCTTATTAGAAACAAGGACTAAAGATTAATAAGGACACTCGATGGTGGAGAAGCAATCTCCGAAATCGAAGCTAAAATACAAGGTATGCATTAATTAATGTAAAATAATTGGTTTAATAAAATTTATATATAATTTAATTGATTGGGAGGAGAAAGGGAGAATACCAATCGATTTGATTGGGGAATAATGGAATTTAAATAATTATCGGAAAAGAGGTTTTTTTATCTAATTAGATTTTTCCTCTTACTAAAAACAAGGACTAAAGATGATCAAGGACACTCGATGGTGGAGAAGTTATCTCCGGAATCGAAGCAAAAGATACAATGTATACATTAATTAATGTAAAATAATTGGTTTAATAAAATTTATAAAAAATAAATATAATTTAATTGATGATTTGAGAGATGGGATGAGATGAAACCAATCGACTTGATTGGGGAATAATGGAATTGAAATAATTATCGGAAAAGAGGTTTTTTTATCTAATTAGATTTTTCCTCTTATTAAAAACAAGGACTAAAGATGAATAAGGACACTCGATGGTGGAGAAGTAATCTCCGGAATCGAAGCAAAAATACAATGTATACATTAATTAATGTAAAATAATTGGTTTAATAAAATTTATAAAAAAAATTAATTGATTGAATTGATTGATCCGATTGACGGGACTGGATCAATGGAATTGAAATAATTATCGGAAAAGAGGTTTTTTTCTTTAATTAGTTTTTTCCTCTTATTAAAAACAAGGACTAAAGATGAATAAGGACACTCGATGGTGGAGAAGTAATCTCCGGAATCGAAGCAACAAATACAATGTATACATTAATTAATGTAAAATAATTGGTTTAATAAAATTAAAAAAAAAAAGGAATTTAATTGATTGGAGGAGGATTGGGGAGAACGATGGAATTGGAATAATTATCGGAAAAGAAATTTTTTTATTTAATAAGTTTTTTCCTCTTATTGAAAAACGAAGGACTAAAAGATGATCAAGGACAGTCGATGGTGGAGAAGTAATCTCCGGAATCGAAGCTCAAAAACAATGTATGCATAAATTCATGTAAAATAATTGGTTTAATAAAATTTATAAAAAAAAAATTTAATTGATTATAAATTCGAGTTTTAAATCCCACAAAGAGTTAATATCAAATATTATATATATTAGAATTTGCCAATTTAAATGATTTTATTATAAAACTCGATAAATTGTTATTTAATTAAAAAAAATAATTGTTATGGAATTTATTTATATACTTATACATAATCTGTGGGCCACTAGAAAACTAGAAATTAAAAAATTGGGTATGGGGTGCAGGAGGTGGGTTGCAGTGATGGTTGGTGGAGTGGGGGGTTCGGGGTCCCAGGGTCGTGTCCGGGGTGGTATGGGTGTGGTGTCCAAGGGGTGGGGTGCAGTAATGGGGTGGTTTTTATCAGAATTTTAAATTAAAAATAATATTAACTGAAGCAAAAATTTGCCGAGCATCGCTCGGAGGTTCCAAGTAATTTATACTTTGATAGAACCGCTAAATAAATAAAAATAGATAATCACATTATAATATTATTAAGTCTTGAAATTTTGAAAAGATGAAAAAAAAACCTCCCTTCAAGATTGGTTATTGATTCCGAATATAGAATAACAATTGCGTAAGGATTAAAAAGACTTGTCGTTTAGTTTTATTAAATTTTTGGGGCTGGGTCGGGGGCAGGGAGTGGGGCCAAACTCCCCTTTTTGTTATGCACTGGCACGATTTCATTTACATTTTAATTTTTTCCATATATTCGGGACTTTTTTTTTATCGTTGATAAACATTCAGTGTATGGGGAGGAAAATTAGTTTAGTAAATAAATATAGAACCATATAAGCCTTGGGTAGGTATAATACAGGGGGAGGGGGTTTTAAATAAGGATTGTATGTTATTAAAGTCTTGCTTCTAGGATCATTCAATTTAGTGAAAAGCTGTTTGTACAGGGATTATTATTAAGAGAAGAAGAAGACGATAAAGTATTATGGTTTAAGTGAAATAATCTAGGTAAGACACACAAGGTTTCAAATAACCCACTTTAAAGATAATAATTATAAAATAAATATTAATTAATTGAAAATAACAAATTTAATTTAATTAGAGTTCTATAAGAGGCGACTGTGGGTCAGTGGTTAGAGTGTCGGCCCGAAATACGCTGGTTCGAGACAGAGTCTCGGCAGATCTGATATTTAGTCGCCTCCTCTTGGAAAGCAATGGCAACCTACCAAGAGTATAAGTGCCTAGTAACCTCTCCAAACTAGCCGTTCGGAACCGGCGTTAAAAAGTAGGTCCCGTATATCTGTATAAAAACCGCTAAACACACTCAGCACAGATATATGTGGAGAGGAGGGGAAACGTCATTGAGACCAGATATGGCACTTAAAAGAAGAAGAAGAGCTCTATAAAGACAAGTATTCGTATCCGCCATCTTTGATCCATTCCAATTGCCAGTTACATATGTTTACATATCTATGTACTATAGTGATATTAATTAATATTGTAAAACTATTGGATAAAAAATGCTTGGTAGGTTTCACATTGATATAAAAGTAAAGAATTTATTTTTGTGAAACTTAATCACGATATATATATATTCGGTCGCTGCTATTTGACTAGAGCAACAGAAAGTAACTGTTACTTTCTGTTGCTCCTGACGATGGGTTAGCCACCCGAAATATATATCGTGTATATATATAGTATCTACAAAAAAATAAATATCTATATATATATATATCTATATATCGAGACCTTACCAAGTATTCTACAACCACAAATTAACAGTTACTGTTGTTGCTCCTGAAGATGACTAACACTAAATCTGAAATATACATATATATATATCCTGATTATAATGTTATCTGCAAAATAAATTAAACAAGTCACTTGCTGTTACGTTCTAATGTGAATTAGCCACCCGAACATATATATATATATGTGTCCTGCAGTAAAGTTCCGTACAAAGTAAGACCGCAGTTACTCTACTGTAGTTCTAGCTGCGTTTCAGCCGGCCTGGACCTATATATGGCGACGATTAAAGTTTCTACAAAAAAATAAATTCTTTTATTTTTATATCTTAATGTGAAACCTTACCAAGTATTTTTTATCCAACAATTTTAAAAAAATGTTTCACCAAGTACCAACACCAAATTCCTTAAAAACAATTAATATTGTTATAATATTATTGTTAAAAAATTAAAAAAGTATTGTGTTGTTTGTGAATTATAAACATTATTTTATATGTGTCGCAGTAAAGTTCCGTGTTTAGTAAGACCGCGTTCTTACTAAGTTAAAACTGCAGTTTCACTCGAGTCGGCCTTTATGGCAATTTCAGTCATTTACTTCGAGTTCAAAGGTTTAGAATCTTCATTTTTGACTTTCCGCCTCATTTCCTGTATTTATTTTCAACATTATTTAGACAAAAATGTCAAAAAATTACATCCTCTACAACTTTTTTTCTAATTTTTGACATTTTCGTTTAAATTTTTTTTGAAAATAAACACCCAAAATGAGGCGGAAGGTCAAAAATGAAGATTCTAGACCTTTGAACCAAACTCAACCAACATCAGTAAACTCTAGTTGCCATAAAGGTATTCAGCGAAACACGTTCTTACTAAAAATGGGTTTTTGCTGCAACATATACAGTGTTAGTGCATCGATTATTTATTTATTTATTTTATTTATTAAAGAACATTATTGTTTTCAAACAGGTACGAAATTTTATTCACATACTTATATATTATAATTATAAGTTTTAGGTTATCCATTTACGTATTTAAATGGTTTCTTTGAATAAGGCAACTATTAATTTTATTATAATAATCAAATATACATATACCAATGCACTTTGAATACATTTACAACGCCATATTAAAGCTGTTAGTTTGGATCAAATATGGCGGCTGCGAATACTCCCCTTTAGAGAGGTTTAATTTAATATATTAAAATTTAATTAGAATAATTGAAATTTACATAAAAATTAATTAAAGTGAAGTATTTAATAAGGATAATTGAAATAATATTTACCATCATATTTTTTCTGCTTATATTAAGTGTGTATTTTTTCTATAATATTTGTATCACATGTATAAAGTTAGTTAGATGTCCACATCAATTTATTTTTTCTTGTGTGTTTGCCGACTTCTGAGCAGGCTAAAATATTGAATTCACAGAACAACCGGTCATTCAGCTAGTAATATATTAGTTTCGAAATTCACGGTATTCGAGTCTGACTCGCACTTGTCCGGTTTATTTTACTATGTCCTATTATTCTGATCAACAAAAAATTACCCCTTAAACCTAACAATGGATTCCAGTAGAATTCTATACTTTATCAAGTAATTTCCCGCTTTTTTATAACACGTCAGAGTTTTGAGATTTTATCGGTCAAAATGACGAAAAAAGCCATTTTGACCTATTTTCGAGTCCCATTAAATATTAAACAGCAATATTTTAAATCAAAATATTTTGTTGACGTAATAGAAAACCGCTTCCTCTTTGATTTTCAAAATACCACTTGTTTTTAGTTCAATTAGAACTCGAGTTATAACTAAAAAACTAAAACTACGTGATTATAAAGGATAATAAATAAAAACATATTGTTTTAGTATTTTAGTTATAACTCGGGTTCTAATTGAGCTAAAAACAAGTGGTGATTTGAAAACCAAAGATGAAGCTGTTTTCTATTACGTCAATAAAATATTTTTATTTCAAATATTGCTGTTTAATATCAAATGGGACTCGAAAATAAGGTCAAAATTGCCTTTTTCGTCATTTTGACCGATAAATTTCAAAATTCTGACATGTTATAAAAAAATCGGGAAATTGCATGATAATCACCGTATAGAATTATACTGGAATTCATTGTTGGGTTTACGGGGAGAAATTTTTGTTTAATTTTTGTCGAGCAGTTTTATTAAATACAGTGTTTATGCTAACTTGTCTATTTATATAGAATGGTGATTTGTCTAATGCAGTTATTGATTGTCTTTTTGAATCATTAAAATTTACTATCCCCGAATGACTAAAAATAAAATATTAAGGATATATATAAATATACATATATATATAAAGATTTATTTTCTCTATTACGATTAATTATTGTATTATTGTAAACAGTAAACAAATCAAAATTCAACACAATAATATATTCCTCTAAGCTCATAGCGTCCCGTTTTTATCTTTCGCGAAATTTAGTCCCTTTATTTTTTTCTAAAATATTTTTATTTATTTGATACTACTTAGAACTCTCGCTTTGAGTCCTGATCGCACTTTTTTGGAGTACTGAAGAAAAATCTCATATCCATTTTTAGTGCCTGTGCAGGTAAGTCAATCAATCAATCAATCAATCCCGTTCTCCTCTTTTCAAAAATTATACCGAGTCTTGAAAAACGTTTCGCTCTTAATATCTGATGAAATAAAAAAACAAAAGAATACAGGGTGTTCCATAGAACTCGTTCATTAAAAGTTTTCATGGAAGGAGCTGGGAGAAAATTTTGAACTTTCACATATTTATGTTTTGGAATATGCTCTTTTTAAATAAATTATTAATAACTTTTGGACACTTTCTGCTTTGCCGCAATCGCTATCGAATTCCTTATTTTCTATGGAACCACCCAAATATATTTGCATCATTAGATTAAAGGTGAAAAACTAAGATGATTTTGTATAATGCATTTGATGTATAAAATTTATCATTTCTGAGTTACTTTAGATAATTTGTAAAATCTACCAATTTAGCGTTCATATTTAAAAATTAATAATAATTACACCATTGTTTGTAGAATTAATTTGATCAATCAGAACTCTTAATTAGACATTAAACAATCTTACTTTATCATAAAATTTCAAATTTTATTTCCATGATGACCATAATAATCGTTTATTTCTGAAAATCAAAAAGTTGTTAATACTCAATTTTTTCAAATAGAACAAGGCCCAAATTTTAGTATTTTTGAATTGTACATAAAAATCCAATAGAAGTTTATTAAATATTCCCTATACTTAAAATGAATAGTTTTTTAAATAAAAATTATTTTAAATGTCACTCGTCTAGATCTTAATTATTATTTTTCTATAAACAATTAAGATCAGAAAGAGTGAAATTTAAAACATTTTTTATTTTACTTTTTATTTTACTTCAATTTTATTATACAAAATTATCTTAGTTTTTAACACTTAAGGCCTGTTGTATATCGGTTGGTAAACTCTTTTTAAACGTTGACAGAGGGTAAAACCTTAAAATTCACCTTGTGCTCGGTGGGATGTCCAATCAAATGAAAGTGGCTGCTCATCTGATTGGCCACAGGGCAGCAAGGTGAATTCTAAGGTTTTACCCTTTGTCAACGTTTAAAAAGAGTTTGCCGACATACAACTGGCCCTCATTCTAATGATGAAAAAATATTTGGGAAGTTCCATAGAAAATAAGAAAGTTGATAGCGATTGGGGCAAAGCAGAAAGTGTCCAAAAGTTGTTAATAATTTATTTAAAAAGAACATTTTTCAAAACATAAATATGTCAATGCTCAAAATTTTCTCTCAACTCCTTCCATGAAAACCGAGGGGTGAACCGCGACCTAATATGCTGTACACCTACTTCCACTTGTACTTCCAAATATTTCCAACTACTTCCAAAGATTCCCAAGTGCTTCCAAATATTTCCAAGTACTTTCAAATATTTCCAAGTACTTTCAAATATTTCCAAGTACTTTCAAAATACTTCCAAAGAGGTGTACACCTACTTCCAATCGCGGATCACCCCTCGATGAAAACTTTTAATGAACGTGTTCTGTGGTCACCCTGTATTTTCAATCTTTCCTTGTTTTTTTGTCTGTACCTACTATCAACCCCATTAAAAGAAAACATTTCTATTTTCTAACATATGTATATATATAAGTGATATTTGTGAAATCTTTCTACGTATATCTATCCAATTGAAAAGCAAGAAAAATCTCTTGTGGAAGGAAGCCTTAGGTCTGTCTGTCTGTTAACACACTCGGAGATAAATATTGATTTTCCACACCCACACCCACACAGAGCCACTTGAAGGTTGTTCTTGAACATGTTTAATACCTAAAGAGTTTGAAACAGTATCCATTGGCCAAGAGGGAAGTGCGGGAGGGGAAGCACTTCTTTCCCCCCTCTCTTGGGCCAGCCATTAAACCGAATTAAAGTTTAGTGGCTGCCCTATATATGGTACTAGATACTATATACTACTATATATTGTCTATCAAATGACCTCTCCTTTCTTCCTTGCCATCAAGTAATAGTAGGTATAATATTAGCACAAGGGGATTAAATTTTCACCGCAACAAACTATCCAACTTTACGGAACAGTATCATCATACCAAATTCCAGCCCCGCCCGCATCCGATATATCACTTCACAGAGCTATCCATTTAATTAATTATATGACTCTCTATACCACTTTGCTATTCGAAATTATTCATCCGACTATACTTCATCATCTCGAGTATTTAATAATCCATTGTATGAACATGTCGTCAAATGGCGGTCCCCATCCAAGGTGCGATTATTCATTATATAACATTAGGTAATGATTTTTTCAACTTATATAAAATATAATAGTAGCTACCGAGGGGTGAATCGCGACCTAATATCCTGTACACCTACTTTCATTTCCAAATTGAAGACAATAGATGAAGGGGCATTATCTAATGAATTCTAAAATAATTCCAAATAGGTCTACACCTAATTCCAATCGCGGTTCACCCATCAGTAGTTACCTAGTAACTTTTAAGGAGTTAGGTGTTGGTTCTAGGTGAAACATTTTAATATAATAATAAAACTTGAGCAAGATGCGAGGTAGGTTTCACAACTTTTTGTGAAACCTACCTCGCATCTTGCTCAAGTTATATTATTATAGCTAACTAGTAAACTGACTAAGACTTGCCCTGTATTTTTTTTTTATTTTAGTTTAAAACTGCATATTAATATCTTATTAATTAAACTTATATTAAACGAGCAATTCTTGTATATAATAATAAAACTTGAGCAAGATGCGAGGTAGGTTTCACAAAAAAGAAATAAAACAAAACTCAATTTTGCTCAAGTTTTATTATTATATTAAAATGGTTCAGCTAGAACCAACACCTAACTCCTTAAAAGTTAATTCTTGTATATATATTGAATCGGTTTCTCGAAAACGGTTCTAACGATTTCGCTAAAAATTGGTGTGCTTATCATTTCTCATGAGTTATTAGTCGTGTATAAATTTTAATCTGATTGAAATAAAGGAAGGGGTTCTAATTAGTCATGTCGCAAAATAACTATTTTAATCGTTCTTATCCCGTCTTCGGTAAGTCGTAGAGTTTTGAAATTTGAAACTTAAGCTATCTAGGGGCTAGAAGAAGTACCACAAGATTTTGGCTACCGGAAGTTGTCATCTACATGAAAGATTTTTTGTGATTTTTTTTTTTAAATTGGTGTACTTATCAAGTATCATTATTAAGCTATTTAGAGGAAAAAGCTACCGAGCATCGCTCGGTGCTCCGAGGCACTTATTTTTTATGAGAAGAATTCAATGAGGTTGTCCTCTCGTTGATACAATTCAATAAATTATAACAATATATATTTATATTATAAAATCCCCCCCCCCCCCCCCAATGGAAATTTGGAAAAATAGTTACTTTAAAAAGATAAAGCAACTATGTTTTAACTTGTATGTTTACTTTTTAAAGCAACTATTTTTATAAATTTCGATTGATATAAAATAATTATCTTATTTAGTTACAACTAAACGACGAAATATTAACATGAAATTACTTTTTGAAGTCGGTGCCAAACATATACATTTTATGAATCGAACTCGACGGATCTTACTTGGTACGTTTGGCGGGTAGGCTCGTTTATATAGTTTGTTTAGCACCGACTTCAAAAAGCGATTTCATGTTAATATTTCGTCGTTTATTTGTAACTAAATTGGATTTTTATTTTATACCTTTTAGTGCATTTTATTTTATTTTTAAGTTCTTAATATTTTATTTGTTGCATTTAATTTTTTTGAAGTCGGTTTTATTTTTTTTTTATAAAATTCATTTTTATTTTTCTCTTTTTCTAGCGATCTTATTAATAGTAACTTAATATAATACCTTGCATGCATCTCGTAAAAGAAAGTGTTGGGCGAATGAATCAGAAAATGATAATAAAATTCAATTCATAAATATAGAAATTATCTCGAAACTTTTGCGGGTTTTAAATAAATGTTTTAAGATTTTTTTTATAAAAGATTTAATTTATTACAATTTCGATTATTTGCTCATAAAAATTGGAGATTTAACGTTATTCCGTCATTAATCATATTATCAGAACTTGACCAAATTGCGACCACCCCTAAGGTACCACATTTCCAATAAAAAAAGAATCATCGAAATCGGTCCACAAAAAGTTCTCGCTGAACATACATAAAATAAATAAATAAATAAATAGTTAGGTATCTTGACTAACTTGGAGCTATACTGATCCAAACGCAGAAAGAATCATTAAAATCAGTTCATAAACAAAGAAGTTATGGCTGAACAAACATAACAAATACCAATACAAATTCAGAACTTGACCAAATTAATATGGAACTACCCCTAAAGTACCCTCTTTCCAATAAAAAAGAATCATTAAAATCAGTTCATAAACAAAGAAGTTATGGCTGAACAAACATCAAAAAAAGTAACAAACGGCACTAATCGGAAACTAGACTGAACCCAATGCAAAAAAATCATCAAAATCGGTTCACAATTGGCGAAGTTATCAGGTAACAAAGACAAAAAAAATGAGTAGAATTGAGAATCTCCTCCTTTTTTGAAGTCGGTTAAAATGGGAGAATTTCTCACGAAACGTTTGTTTGGATGTTTAATAGACGTTTGTGCGATTATTTTTATAAATTGTTGATGTAAATATATACAATTTATTTGTTAGAGACTTATTTATAGTCGAAGTTTGTCTACTGTATGATTTACCTCTAGAAAATCGTTAATGCCATTTTCTCAAAAAAGGGTCCGTGAAAGGGCTTCTTGTATTTTTGATATTCTAAACTCTTCTAACTAGAATATTTTTTTTCTCTTGTCCATATATCGATAGGGAAATATTGAAATTTTCTCTTATCTCCTTCAATTAAGGTAAAATAATATTTTCTCCCTCCCTTCAGCCCCCATTGATTGATTCGACCAGACCTCAGCTGAAAGAGGTGGGTCGTCTCATCGACGTCTCCAAGAAATTCCAAGTTGGTCGTTGGCCATCAAGTTGAAGTTGGAGTTGTAGTTGACTGCAGGTTTCTTATCGATTGCGGTGGCAGAATGCGTGGGCGGCAGCCAAACCAGCCACCAGCCACCTTGACCCCACCATCCATCCATCCATACCACACTCGAATGGATTCGTCAGTCGATTACGATAGACGACATCCACTGCAGGCAAAATAACTTTGCAACTACTCAACAAATAGTTAACTAGCTAGCTAGTTAGTACATTCCTAATTAATATCCAATATCCCAAGTTTAATTGGCATTTATATTGGATATTTTAATCAAAATATTTAAATATAATAATAGTTAAATTTACAATAAAATCTAAATTTTCTTTAATTATATTTTCCTAAAAAAATCGGTTGTCTGTAAAGTCGGTTTACTGACGATAGTTGAACGTGACAACGTCATAAGAAAATACCGATTCCATCGGTATTTTCTTATGACGTTGTCACGTTCAACTATCGTCAGTAAACCGACTTTACAGACAACCGATTTTTTATTTATTTATTAAACCAATGTTTTTTACACAATTCAAAGATTAAGAATTAATTAAGTTATAAAACAAATAAAAAAATTTAAATATATATTATAGAAATACCAAAAATATAGTTTTTAAATCAGGTACGATTGTAAGAAAAAGTTGAAACGATTAATTATATTTAATATCCTTGAAAATGGGTTAACTTGTTAAAAAATATTCTTTTCGATTTACTTTTGTCTACATAACTCTTTTTGTTATATAGTGTAATCTTATTTTAAAATAATATTTTGAAATACTTTTAATTAGTAATACTATATGGTTTTCCATTGGGAGATTATTTAAAATATGGTTATTTAATGAAGAGAAAATATTCGAGTGTGATTCATTAAAGTCCATCATTAAAGAATTAGTCAAATATATTTCATTGTATTTTTTTTTCATAAATTTTCCTCCACTGTCATTTAACGCCTCTCTAATAATTGATTCGGCTTTCCTACACACACTTTTAATAAAAAACAAAAAATATATAAAGAAAATCAAACTTGATTTTTATCACTGTTAATAATAAAAAGAACTGTCTTAAAGATGGATACTATTAACATACGTTCAGATGGGAAGAGAAGGTTTTGTGCCCTTCACACGATGGCGGCTGGAGGGGAAATGCCTGTCTTGACTGGAGACACCCCCACTCCTGCTTTTCTAGCCTAGCTGTTCCTCCTTAGCTCCTTGCTCGTTCCGCGCTCTCGCTTGCACTTCAAGCCTTAAATGGAACGCCTCAGATGAGTCATGTTTTTCGAGAGTGCAGCCGGCTTCATCGAATTATAAGACGTTGTCACGTCAAAAAACTGTTAATAATTAGTACTTATAATTATTAAAAAAAACCTATCAAAATGAATTTTGCTCACAGTAAAGTTTTTATTGGTTTGAAAATGATTAATAAAGTTTATTTCATCAAAATTATTAGAATTATAGAATTATATAGGTAGATGATAATTATTTGTTGAATGCAGTTATATTGATTGGGTTTTCGAATGAATCAAATTTACTATTATATTCTGGATGAATATAAACAGGGTGTTTCACAGAACTCGTTCATTAAAAGTTTTCATGGAAGGTGTTGATAGAAAATTTTGAACTTTGACATAATTATGTTTTGGAATATACTCTTTTTAAATAAATTCTTAACAACTTTTGGACACTTTCTACTTTGCCGCAATCGCTATCAACTTGCTTATTTTATATGGAAACCCCCAAATATTTTTGCATCATTAGATTAAGTGTTAAAAACTAAGATGATTTTGTATAATTAAGAAATGGACGAGTGAAATTTAAAATATTTTTTATTTAAAAAACTATTCATTTTAGGTATAGGAAATATTTAATAAACTCCTATTGGATTTTTATGTAGAATTCAAAAATACTAAAATTTATGCCATGTTACTATTTTTCAAATGTGGCCTGTGTTAGCTAAAAGATTGGATACCTCTGGTTTAAGTAATAAGACTTGACCGATTTTATTTTTATCATATAAGTAATGCTAAAATGCAACAATTTTCAACCCTCCCCCCTCCAGAAATTTCAAAGACGCATTTCAAAATTGATGACAAATTTAAATGACAACTCCCTCCCCCCCCCACCCCCTGGTGAGAGAAAAGAAAATGGATTTTAAATAAACGTTTCTCGATTGTTCTATAAAAATGTTGTATTTATTTATATATAAATACCAATACATCCTCAGAATAGCAGATACCGAGATACCTATAAGGATTTTTTCATCCAATGCTGCAGCAAGTGAGATCAGACCAACCAGGCTTTTCGGGACCGAACATGGAAATGCGCTGCAATGACAAAATCGTTATTTTTGCAATACGCTTCCTCAGCAAATGCACAATACTTATAGAGAATGCAAAGCATTAAAATACTGCATTGTATGCACTTTTGCTTAAAGAAATAAAATTGAATCTTTGTGGGAGATTTTTATGACGCATATCCTAATAAAAAACGTGGTTAATAAAATTAATTTTTATTTGGTTTATAAAAATTAGTCCTTTATTTAAATTTTATTAGAAATCATAAAGTTAACAGGACTAAGTTTTTTTTTTTTTTTTTTTATTACGTCTTTTCTGACGAAGAGGTGTCTTTGTTGGCTTTTATTATTGTCTCTTGGAGTTGACAGACACACAGACACTGTAACTGTAACTGACTACCGCCGAGGGAGTTGATTGCTGCTCTCTCTCCGCCCACTCATTTCCTCTTAAGTCTTAAAAGGAAAAAAACCTGACAGGAGAAAGAGAGAGAGAGAGAGAGATGTACGTAATGGCCAAATCTAATTTGTACAAAAAGGTGAAGCATTTGCGGATTGATGACGAGCAAACAATCTTCTGGCCAGGATCGCTTTACTACTGTACTCAACTGAAAATTGAAGTGGTTGAGGGTAATCAAAGAGAGAGAGAGAGATCTCGTATTACCAAATGGTTACGCGAAAACGTTTCGGTCATCTTTGTTATGTTTAGATATATTAAAAAAAATTACTTCTTGTTTTATGTTAGTAAATAAATACAAATTAAAATTGTGAACCTCCAATCATTTGGGTTGTTTGGGTTGTTTTTCAGGTTTGGAGAACTGAACAAAACAATAACAAACATCTCACTATTTTTTTTTTTTTTTTTTTAATGCAATCGAATGCAAGAAGGGGTGCAGCAGTAAAGATGCAGCTCCTATGGATCTCGAAAGACCCTTGCATTACCGAAGGGACGGGAAAGTTGATTAAGTGAGAGGTGTAGACGTAGGTGTCTATGCACTCCGGTTTTGAAGGTTTGAAGATTATAGGTGCTGGGAAAGATGGAGGCTGGAAGAGAGTTCAGTTCCTTGAAGTCATGGGGATATATGTATTCGCGAATGAAGTGGTCCGGCACTTTTCTAATTTGACCGCGAGAGAGTGTTGGGAGTCGGCAAAACGCGTGCTACGTGCAAAACATGCTTTGGGGGGAATTATTGATTTTATCTCATCAGAGCACCTGCCGTGATAGTATCTATAGAAAAGGGAAAGGGCAGAGACATTTCTTCGATGAGCCAGCGAGTCGAGGGAGTCGGTGAGGGTAGAATCGTCAATTAGCCTGACGGCTCGTTTCTGAATTGCATCCAGGGTAGCAAGAGAATATTTTGAGGCTCCTCTCCATAGATGAGAGCCGTATTCGAGACAGGGACGGATTTGGGCCTTGTAGATGGTGAGAAGTTGTGGGGGTTTGTAAAATCGCTTGGACCTGAATAAGAAGCCAATCTTCCTTGCTGCAGATTTCGCCACAGAGAAGATGTGTTCATTCCAAGACAGGTCAGATGTGACTGAGACGCCCAACATGGATAGGCTGTCACACATTTTTAGGGTATTCGAATCGAAGTGAATATCAGGGAAATCTTTATTTTCGCGCCTAGAAATTAAACAATATTGAGTCTTGTTTGAATTAAAGTTAACTAAATTTTGAGTGCCCCATTTATTCAGTTTGTCTAGGTCGAGAGTAAATGAGGAGGCAACATTGATTCGATTATTCGGGAGTGAGGGTTTTCTGTGTAGAGTGCTATCGTCGGCGTAACAACTATAATTTTATGTTGCTGGTTTGTCTCTTACTTTTATAATAAAAAATTTATAAAGTAATAAAGCTTCATTTCTTGTGTAATATATTAAGTACATATTCTACGTTTTTTTGCTCACCAGCTATTTTTAGCGTTAGTGTATTTTATGTGTGGCCCAAAACAACTCTTAGGCCCGGTTGTATGTCGCAATGCAAAGGCTGTGTTATGCACACTAACCAAGGTAGATGGTAAATGGAGCCACTGGGATGGCCAATCAGATGACAGGCACATTCAGTGGCTGTCATCTGATTGGCCATCCCAGTGGCTCCGCTTTACCATCTACCTTGGTTAGTGGCAAAAAGCATTTACTTTGCGACGTACAACCGGGCCTTATTCTTCCAATGTGGCCCAGAGAAGCTAAAAGGTTGGACACCCCTGTTTTAGAGGTACACCAAAGAAAAAACCAATGTTTATTTAATATTTATTTATTTATTATTAAAATCAATATAATATGAAAAATTTAGTTGGTTCATGTCCATTTTAATAATAAATAATAGATTCACGGGTTTTATTTATAACATGAAAAGATGTTTAATGAGAAATGTGAGCCTGCTTAAATGAGCCTAGGCTATTAAAATTTGGAGCAATCGTTGATAAGGCTGCTCGCATAACTCTCAGCTATGTGTATTATCTTCACAAAACTAGACATTTTTCCGGGGCACACCAACTAATGATCACGGTACACCAGTGTGCCGCGGGATACACTTTGCAGAACACTCATCTAGGACATATTAGTGTCTTTATTAGAAAGTAAATATTTCAATAGAAAAAAAATTCACTTTTGTCGCGCGTGGATTCCAAGCACAAATATTTTTTTTTTCTATTTTAATAAAAATTTCGTTTTCTATTGGCGATATCGGATCAGGAGAGAGTCGAGCGTGTGTCGGTCGAGGTCAAATCCCCGAAACGTGTCTTCAGGATGCTTCTGCTCATTTCTTTTTATTATCATTATTATTTCTTTCTTTTTTTATTATTTTTTTTGCTCCACACATTGTGAAGAAGGAAGAGTAGAAAAGAAAAGGGGGTTAAATGACTTTAGGCGGGCTGAGGGGGGTTGGAGAAGTCAAAAAGCGAAAAAAAAGGCATCGGGAATGTGATTTGGCAGCAGCAGGTGAGGTGGAAGAGGCCAGGACCTGGACCTGGACCTGGACCAGGCAGGCTGAGTGACCTGGAGGCTTTGAACATACCTGGGCAGGGCCAACGCAACAACCTTGACCATTTATCAGCCGACATATTCAAACAACAACAACAAGAACCGCTTGGCTCTCGAGAGAGCAACATGCCAATTTCGTTGCCTGCCTCAATTAATTGTCCAATGTCCATTTTCTTATCCATCCAGCCGATAACAAATTCAAATTGCAATGGAATTTATTTCGTAATAGGCGCTAAAAAAAATATATATTAAATTGATTCTTATTATCATTTCCGTCCATAATTTGTATAAATTTGAAAGTTTATAATAGGATAATTTTTATTAAAAAAATAAATAAAACTCCACGAATTAAATGCAACAAATAAAATAATAATAACTTAAAAATAAAATAAAATTACACTAAAAGGTATAAAATAATTAATCTTATTTAGTTACAATTAAACGACGAAATATTAACATGAAATTACTTTTTGAAGTCGGTGCCAAACAAACTATACCTATAAGCGAGCATACGCTGCCAAACGTACTAAGTAAGATCCGTCGAGTGCGATTCATAAAATGTAGTATTTTTGGCTACCGACTTCAAAAAGTAATTTTATGTTAATATTTCGTCGTTTAGTTGTAACTAAATAAGATAATTATTTTATACCTTTTAGTGTAATTTATTTGATTTTTAAGTTATTATTATTTTATTTGGTGCATTTAATTTTTTGAAGTCGGTTTTATTTTTTTTATAAAAATTATTTTTATTTTTCTCTTTTTAGTGATGTTATTAATAGTGACTTAATATAATAAATTGCATGCATCTCGTAAGAGAAAGCGTGGGGCGAATGAATCAGAAAATGATAATAAAATTCAATTCATAAATATAGAAATTCTCTCGAAACGTTTGCAGGTTTTAAATGAATGTTTTAAGATTTTATTTATTATAATTTCGATTATTTGGTCATAAGAATTGGAGATTTACGTTATTTCGTCATTGATCATATCTTCAGAACTTGACCAAATTAATATGGGACCACCCCTAAGGTACCCTCTTTCCAATAAAAAAAGAATCATTAAAATCGGTTCATAAACAAAGAAGTTATACCTGAACAAACATATCAAAAAAAGGTCCAATACCAATGAAAAAAAACGGGACCAATCGGAAGCTAGACTGAACCCAATGCAAAAAAAATCATCAAAATCGGTTCCCAATTGGCGAAGATATGAGGTAACATAGACACAAAAAAAAAATCAGTCGAATTGAGAACCTCCTCCTTTTTTGAAGTCGGTTAAAAAATAAAGACAAGTTTTTATGTGTGACTTTTTTATTTATCAGCCAACGTTTCGTCGACTTTGCTGACTTCTTCAGGACTTCAAATAGTCATGCCACACATTCGTCTAAATTTTCTTGTTATCTTCGTTACCATTGAAGACCATCAGAAACACAAATTTCAAAAATATTTGGCACATTCACATAAACAATTTTTCTTTCTTTTCTTTTTATATTAACAATTACATTAGATATAAAACAGAAATAACATATATAGAATGAGGCAACACTGTTTTTAAAAACAGAATAGAATATTTTTTTTCATTTTGATCCTTACACAAAGAAATCTCAAATTTTTATTTGAAGAAGTTGGCAAAGTCAGACGAAACGTTGGCTGATAAATAAAAAAGTCACACATAAAAACTTGTCCTTATTTATTTATTTATAAACTTTCAAATTAAATTGATTGATTTCAAATTTCTGTCAAAAATTAAAAATATTTAATTTGTAGAATAATTAATATGTGAGTTTTAATCAATCAGTATTTTATTTAAAATAATTTAATTTATTTGTAAATTGGGAGGAAAAAGTGAAACTTTTTCAAGACTCAGTATACGCTATTTGCAGTTTCGGTGAAATAATAATTTTAAATGAGAAATATCTAAATCATATTATATTGATTTCGAATTAATATTTTCTTACACTTAAGAGTCAAAACGCCGTTCCTAGAATAATAGAAATTAAGAAATGAATCTCTTGAAATAGGAATGAGAAGATTAACTATAACCGAGGGGTGAACCGTGATTGGAATTATGTGTACACGTCTTTGGAATTATGTGGTATTATTTTGGAATTCATTACAGATTAGATAAAGGCCCTTCATCTATTGTCTACTTGGAAGTGAAAGTGGAAGTGGAAGTAGGTGTACACGATATTAGGTCGCGGTTCACCCCTCGACTATACCAATTTGGTATAGTATTATTCAAGATTAATAAAATTTTATTCAAATATTGAATTTCCAATTACTTTAAAAATGAATCAAAATCAAATAAATTTATTTTTCAATAGAAATTGTATCCTCATTTTTAACCGATTTCAAAAAAGGAGGAGGTTCTCTATTTGATTGAATTTTTTTTTTTTTGTGACTATGTTACCTCATATCTTCGCCAATTGTGACCGATTTGGAAAAAAAAATTTGCATTCGGTTCAGTCTAGCTTCCGATTGGTCCCATTTTTTTTATTAGTATTAGACCTTTTTTGTTAGGTTTGTTCTGGCCGAACTTCTTTGTTTATGAACCTATTTCGATGATTCTTTTTTATTGGAAGTGTATTATAGGGATGGATGTCATATTAATTTGGTCAAGTTCTGATGATATGATCACTATTAATAACATCACTAAAAAGAGAAAAATAAAAATAATTTTTAAGAAATAAATAGGGCCGACTTCAAAAAATTAAATGATACAAATAAAATACACTAAAAGTTATAAAATGATTATTATCTTATTTAGTTACAACTAAACGACGAAATATTAACATGAAATTACTTTTTGATGTCGGTACCAAACAAACTATACCTATAAGCGAGCATACCCGCCAAACGTCCTAAGTAAGATCCGTCGAGTGCGATTCATAAAAGGTATATGTTTGGCACCAACTTCAAAAAGTGATTTCATGTTAATATTTCGTCGTTTAGTTGTAACTAAATAAGATAATAATTATTTTATAACTTTTAGTGTATTTTATTTGTTGATTTAATTTTTTGAAGTCGGTTTTATTTTTTTCTTAAAAATTATTTTTATGATATATTTAGTTGCTAAGGAGAGTATTTTTTTCACTGAGAGAAATCCAGGAAATTTTTCACTGAATATTTTTCAGATTGCCTTCTATATTTATGTAGGGAAAAAATTTGCTCACCGAAGCGTAATTCCTCATCTAAGGATTTTCTAAAATAGATATTTTTATTGTCCCTCGAATTGTGTTTCCTATAAAATTCGATCTCGTTGGTTTTTCGGGGTGGTGGTGGTGGCTGGCTAGCAACCTGTCTGTCTGTCTGTCTGTCCCACCTACCTGCTGTTTGCTTCTTCCACCTGCCTGGCTTCGCTTCTTCGTTTCGTCCTTCTTTTTTTCCCTCCAATTTTTCTTTCCCGCTCTTAGCTCATATATAATGAGTAGAACCTGTTTTTGTTGTTGTTGTTGATGTTGTTGTCTTTCTTTCCTTTTTTTTCTATTACCAGATTGAGTCAGTCAGGTAGTGAATGAGCTTAGTTCCTAGATCACCAAATCTCTAATCCAACTTTTATTAAGGCTTCTTTCTCTCTCTCTCTATCATAAAAATATATTATTGTTTATTATTCAATTCTATAATAGACTGTACAATATTTATTAATCTATTAATGTGCATGTGTATATTATTTTTTTAATCAGGATGTTCTTAATTATTCATTTTACTTTTGTATTTTAATCTTTATTATAAATTATCTTAATGCATCAGTTTTTTTTTTCAATTGATTGTTTACTTTATAATATATAGTATTTGGCGGCCGAGTCTTACTCGGCAATTTTTTGCTTTAGTTAAAAAAAGCTGACGTGTTCTGATGTGGCCATCCACTTGAATTTACCATACAACCTGGCCCCTCACTTATATTTAATATTTAACAAAAATTATTTATAATCATGTAGGGGAGGGGGGTTAGTTTCTGTATTTTATACTTCTGGGGTCCCACTGATTATGTATACAAAATTGGGTTGAATTTTGCACGTAGCACGCGTTTTGCCGACTCCCAACACTCTCTCGCGGTCAAACTAGAAAAGTGCCGGACCACTTCATTCGCCAATACATATATCCCCATGACTTCAAGGAACTGGAACTCTCTCCCAGCCTCTATCTTTCCCAGCACCTATAATCTTCAAACCTTCAAAACCGGAGTGCATAGACACCTACGTCTACACCCTCTCACTTAATCAACTTTCCCTTCTTTTTCGGTAATGGAATGGTCTTTCGAGATCCATAGGGGCTGCATCTTTACTGGTGCACCCCTTCTTGCATTCGATTGCATTAAAAAAAAAAAAAAAAAAAAAAGGACCAAGATTTTCATTTTTTGACCCGCACCCCATTTTTGGCGGTTAGTTTTTGCTTTTTAGACTACTAGTGTCTCACTGTTTATGTATACAAAATTTGGTTGAGTTTGGTAAATGGCCAAGATTTTCATTTTTTGAACCCCCTCCATCCTATTTTGGGCGGTTAGTTGTTGCATTTTTAGACTTCTGGGGTCCCACTGATTATGTATAGAAAATTTGGTTTGGTTTCATCAAATGGCCTAGATTTTTAATTTTTAACCCCCCCCGCCCCTAATTTTGAGTCGATATGCACCAAAATCTAATCAGCTCTTAATTTCAATGGACCAAAACTACGTGTGAAATTTGGTTTCAATATTCACATTAGTTTTTGAGCTAGCTCGTCCACAAAAATTTGGTATCGCACAGATAACCAGACAACCAGACAGACAAAACAATTATTATCTCGAAAAATATAAATTTTTTGATGTTCACTTATTAGGCCTTTTTTGTAGACCGAAATGCCATAGATTCGCTCAAATTTTTTTAAATCAAAATAGTTTCAGTCGTTTTTGAGATATTTTGAAAAAAAGAAGGAAAAAATCACTTTTTTTCATGCACGATTACAATACTTGACCATACCCTGTATGGTAAAGTAAATAGATATATTAATAATATTTTTAATTTTAAATTCAGATCAATTTTTATTTGCAGCCAGAATTAAATTGAATTTATTTTTTTGTCATCATATCAAGGCATTGCTGTGCACAAAGTTTTGAACTTAATTGCTATTCAAAATAATAATAATTTATACGGAAGTTCCTTCGTTAACTCTTTTAAGCCCTGAAGAAGGGAAGCGATTCTCAGAATCGTCGGGTTTTTTAAGAGAATGAGAATAAAATTCTTTTATTTGAAATTTGTAGATTTCATTATATTTCGGCTGCTTTTGCATCACCAATTCATCATTGAGTTCTACCACTCCGTCTTCAATAGAAAATAACTCTAATTAAATAAATTTCGAAATTTTAATATATAATAATATTTGTTATGAACTATTAGTGACTTTTAAAATTAAAAAACAAATAAACAAACAAACAACATTTAATTAATACAAGGAAATTGAAAAAATTAATTATACATTTTTATTGACTCACCCACCTGTGAATAATTATTTTAATTAATAAAAAAAATAATCAAATTAAAGTTACCCGAAGATGAGACCTTGACAGATCGATTTGTCAACTCAAAAACCTATTAATCCGTGATTTTCATCGAAAATGTTACGGCCATTTTCGAGAAACCGATTTTATATATTGTATTTACAACAAAATTGGATATTTCATAATATATACAAATAAATAAATTGATTAATTATATTTAATTGAAATGTGAAATAATAATTTAATTAAAATACTATTAATGTGAATTGGAATATGTATTTTTTTATTTTTTATTCTTATTCTTCGTGTCCAAGAATAAATAGCCTCTGGTTGGTTGGCGTTACTTGATCCTTTGCTCAATCAAAAGAATTCTCCATTAATGATCATTTTCTAGATGACTGGACCATTACGTAATCTTGTTTGTCGTCGTCCTACAAAATAATCATTCCAGCAAATTACATACAAACACGAACACTCACACATATATATATATATATATATATAAATATACAGGGTGTTGCAAAACTTTACAACATACTTCTTATTTACAAAAATCTTGGCTACAAATCAATATTTTATATAAATTTTTATATCCAAAAAATAAACAGAAAACATATAAAAATAATAATAATAATTGTGCTAAAATACTATCAGATGCGCCATTTATTTAATAATCTCATTATTGGTTGTATATGCTTTTATTTATTGAAAATGGCGTTTAAGTAAATAGCACTACTTAGCGATTCAAGTGGAAACTAAAGGAAACTCCGGTTGCGGATAAACAAGGGGTTTTCAAGAATAAGAATAGATTTTAGATTAAGAATATATTATATATCTATATAATAAAAATGAATTTCTGTTTCTTTGTAAGCTCAGATCTCTCAAATGCCTGGACCAATTTGGCTATTTTTTTTTTTTATATAGTTCGTAATAGTCCAATTCAGGTTAATACGTAAAAAAAAATTAGAAAAGTTGCCCGGAAAATTGGAAAATTCAGGAAAAACTAAAAAAAATTCAGGTTAGCCAACATAGCTTGCCAAACAATAAAAGAACTAAACTAGCAAAAAAAAACTATCTATTTTTTTTAAAGTACATTTAAAAACAAAAATTTAAAAAAAAAACGTCATGATAACTAAATTTTTGAAAAGGTTATGGTTATTTAAAAAAGCTATTTTTTTCAAAAATTCCTAATTTCTTTTGGGTTGCGTGAAAAAATTCTGACAACCGTCTTTAATAGGGTAGAAAAAAATAAAAAAGTTTCAGCCAAGCTTTTGATTATATATAGATGAAAAATATTTTATTTAAATAGATTTTTAGGAATCTTTCAACTGTAAATATTATTTTTGGTTAAGGTAACAATAATTATAAACCTGGCCAAAAATTTAGATATACCAATCGGAGCACCAAACGGACATATGTTGCTAATATAGTTTCGATACGTCCAGTGGTTTAGGCTTGAAGCATAAGACTTAGACAGAAAGGCGTGGTCGGGTCAGCTATTATCTATATAAATTTTAACCATAAAACGAGACGCTCCCCGCCAGGGGATAGGTGACACCGGGCCGAAGGCCCGGGCGTCAGCTAGTAGATAATAAATATAATTAGATTGGAGTAATATTTGGAGACGGACTGATAAGTGAAATTGAGTGGATATTGATGAGGCAGTCCAAAAAAGAAGACAATTTATAGTATCTTTTTTATTCATAAAACCGACGTTTCGGAGGCTATTCCCTCCTTCTTCAGGGTTTTGAAAGTCAGTGAAGGAAATCCATGCGACATTCCCTCTGTCTCTTCTTTCAGTGACAGTAACAATAATAATTATGTCGTATTACATTCTCAGCACACTTACTTCACTGTAATTCTGCTGAGAATGTAATACGACATAATTATTATTGTTACTGTCACTGAAAGAGGAGACAGAGGGGAATGTCGCATTGGATTTCCTTCACTGACTTTTCAAAACCCTGAAGAAGGAGGGAATAGCTTCCGAAACGTCGGTTTATGAATAAAAAGATAGTATAAATTATCTTCTTTTTTTGGACTGCCTCATCAATATCCACTCAATAAATATAATTATTGATTTAATCAAAACCTGCCTGCGGGGCGAGCTTAGTGTTGAATTCCCTCAAAAAGAAAATCCGATAATATTAATAAACGTTTTATAATTGTTTTTATAAAGAACTTTATTTATTTAATAGAATAAAAAATAATCAAGTATTTATTTAAAAATATATTTCGCATAAGCAGGTCTCAATTTTCTTAAAAAACAACACATTTTGATAGGTTTTTATTTATTAACAATTGGATGAATAAAAATGAATCATATGGTTGAATCAAAACAGGTGCAGGAGGTGGGATGCAGTGGTGTGGGACCCGGGCGTAGGGCGAGGTTTCGGGGGTGGGGTCGAGCGGGGTTGGAGGTGGGGGGAGGGTGTACAGTGGGCGAATATTATATATTTTTGTATTTTTTTTTAATTTGAAAACGGCTCTCAAATAAAAATCGACCTTTTTATCAGAATTTTAAATTAAAAATAATATTAAAATAAATATTTTAACTAATGGAAAAAGTTACCGAGCATCGCTCGGTGCCTCCAGGTACTATAATATTATGATTGGATTTTTTTATAATTTTTCCCCACATTGTGGGGAGCTCTCATATCTATCTACTCTTATTAAACGAGCAAAAATTGTATATTTATATAATATATTTGTATCTTGGTTCTATTTTGAAAACGGCCCTACCGATTTTGATGAAACAAAATCTATTAACAAGTTTTGAGGATGAAAAAACGATCTGGCTAGGTCTGGACCTCATCAAAATTCATCTTAATTGATTTTTTCTTAATTAAAGTAATTATTGATAGATGAAAATCTCAATAAAAAAAAATGACTCGCCCGATGTCAGATTAGAACCTGAGACCTCTTGCATCAGAGTCACACACTTTACCACTGGACCATAGAACTATTTTAAAAATCTTTGCTTTTTTACTTTTACTAAAATGAATATTTTTTAATTAGACTTTATTATAAGTGTCGAAATAATTGAATTTATTATATATAGCTATGTATTTAATCAATAGAATTCATTGAATATATTGCGGCGCGGCAAATTTGAAATATGTTTGAATTAAACTGAAAGAAAGACAACAATTAATTTTAAATCCAGAAACATTAAATATATTAATAATTATTCCTTTGCACTCCCCCCACTTTTCTAATTAAAATGAATATTCAATTCTCTTTTCTCCGGGCAATTATCCTTGCAATTGTCTTCCTAAAAAAATACTTGCACTTCTGTCACGCGTCCCGTGACGCACATATTTTTTTTAATTTCATGTTTTTATTTCAGATCCTATATGATATTATTTTTTTATTATTATTTTCCTATTTATTTTTTATATTGTTTATCAATATGATGGGGCGAGGTGTGTGGTTTGGGGGGGGGGTCAGGGGTTACCGTGCATCGCTCGGTGGCTCCAGGTACTGGTTTGGTTTAGCTAAGAGCTGAAATGACAAAATTATAAATCAATAATCTCCGGATTTTTATCTCAATTTTAGTTTTCTAGCCCACAATTTGTTTGTTAATAAAAATTTATCAAATCACTAAAATTGATTGTAAGTGTATAGCGAGTTTTGAAAATGTGTTCACTTTTTGTTTGCAATTTTAATTAGTACTCTTCGTTAGATGATATCGTTCTGTTCAATTTTATTTGAGAATCCCATTCAATGGAGATTTCTTTGTATTTTCATTGAAGAACGCGAGATTCCGGTTGAAACCAGAATTCAGTTCAAGGTAAAGAGATTCAGACAGACAGACAGACATGCATTGGTGGAATAAAATTATTTATTAATTTGATCAACAACCAACAACCGCTAGGCGTATATTGTACAAACAACACACACACACACATATATAGAGTTCTTAATCTTTAAGTCACACGAAGGTCTTAATGACTCCTTCAATATTTACTTTCTCTATATCAGCGTTTCGCAAACTTTAAGTTGGTTTTAATAAGAACTTTTCAAAAGTTTCTAAGAAAGTAAACCTAGTATTTTTCGTTTAATTATTTATTTAACTTTTTATTTTTATTTTATTTATTTATTCATATTTATTTGGGTATATATTTATTTAATTATTGTGGTACTATCTACCTATAAATATTCTAACATGTTCAACCCCCCAATCAAATGACTTTTACTTATTCTGCATTAATACATAGAAAATCATTAAAATAAAATATTTAAAAATAAAATTTTGAATTAAATTTAAATTTATTTTTTGAAATACGTAGATATAAATAAATAAATTAACACGTTCTGATGTGGCCATCCACTTGACTTTACCATACACTTCTGGTTGAGTTTGGTACAAAAGGGCCTAGATTTTCATTTTTTTGACCCTACCCCCCCCCCCATTTTGGGCGGTTAGTTTTTTCATTTTTAGTCTTCTGGTAGCCCACTGATTATGTATATAAAATTTGGTTGAATTTGTTCCAAGAGCCTAGATTTTCATTTTTTGACCCTCCCACTCCTCCCCATTTTGTCCGGTTTGTTTTTGCATTTTTAGTGTTCACTAACAGAGATTTTGACAAAACAGTTATTATCTCGAAAAATATAATTTTTTCGATGTTCACTTTTTAGGGGTTTTTTGTAGACCAAAATGCCATGGTTTCGCTCAACTTTTTTTAATCAAAATAGTTTCAGCCGTTTTTGAGATATTTAGAAAAAAAAGCAAAAAAAAACCCACTTTTTTCATGCACGATTACAATACTTGACCATACCTGTATAAAAAATAATTTTATTATAATTTTTACTACACTCTTAAAAAATGTTGATTGAAAATTCATCCAATTTAAATTTTATTACGATTTTTGGTTTCGAATAAAATATATCTTATACTATTAAATGAGCTATTCTTGTATATAAATATTGTGGGCTGGTTCTCCGGGTCATTTTTAAATGACTTATTTTAATGCGACAAATAGGCACTATAAAAATATATTTTTTCCCCAGAATTATAATTATTTTTATAAAAAAAATAAATAATATTTAATAGAAAAAAAATAAAAAATTTATTTCAAAATATATATATTATTTAATAATCAGCTCTAATTTTTGAGAAAAAATACACTACGGTGCAAAAAATCGACCCACCAATAAAAACTTGATTAAATAGCAAATTATTTTAAAATTTTTTACAAATATTCATATAATTTGTTCCATTAACTCTTAAACTAACATATTCAATAAATTTTGTTGATAATTTTTGAATTTTATTAAAAAAAAAAGTGAAAAAAGATACAATTACAAATTAATCCTACTTTCTCAATATCACTTTAAATTTAAATAAAGTTTTAATAAAAGATCAAATTTAATTTGAAATATAAATAAAATGAATAATTTTGAATTAAGCATCATTGATAGAATGATAAAATATACAAAATGGATATTTCCGAAGTTCAAACAGTTCAAATTGTGTGTGCTTAATTAATCAAGGGCTAACTCAACGACAAGTACACTTTCAAAAAACAATCATTTTAATAATGTATGGTTCCTTGTAAAAAAATTAAAAATGATTTACTATTTAATAAAGTTTTTATTGGTGGCTCGATTTTTTTGCACTTCAGTGTATTTTGATATGCTTATTTAATTAATTATTAACACGTGGTTGAATCAAAATAAAACAAGTCGTTAATTAAATAATCAAAAATATCGCCTTACGAAGCTCGGTCTTCCAGGTACTAACTTTTATTTGTAATTAATTTATATACAAAGTTAGAAGTAACGCTATGTCAGAGAGCAGACCAGGTGGTCATCGTAGTGAGACTGATAGCTGATAAGATTCCGTTTTACGTTTTTATGAAACCTTTGAAATTCGTAAAATTATTTAACATTTATTAATGACTCTTATTATTATAGCAATTAAAATATAATTGGAAATTTGATAATTTAATTTATTTTATAACTAATCAATTATTATTATTGAGTTGTAGATTTCAACAATGAATTAAATTGTTTTTAACAAAGTGTGTAGTTGTAAATAACAATGATCTTATTACCTATGCGATTAGTAGCTGCTTTCTTATTCTTCTAACCAAAAGACTTAAGTTTTAAACATGGTAAAGATTCGAGAATTACCTACGCGTTTCTTTTATTTAATTTTACTTTCATATTTATATGCTATAGAATATAATGTGAAGTATTGCGATCGCCTGTCTTTAAGATTTTGTATCTCACAGATGAAAAAAGTTAATTTTTTTAATTTAGCTTGTTCCAAATCGTCGACTTATAATAAGAAAACTGCATTTTGGAAAATTTTACAGAAATGAAGAAAAACTATTTTTTAAAACAAAATTTTGTTTTTTGATACAAAAGTTTAATACCATCTAGGCTAAAATTCAATTACAATTTTTTTGCTCATGAGTTAAATTAATGTAAAAATCGTAGTACTCTAGATTTAAACCTTCAAGTACTGCTTTTTAGATGTTCATACTTTTCTTTTTCTAGTCTGAAATTAGGCAAATTGCTTTACGTCATTTGTCAAATTGGATATAAGCATATACCTATATATTTAAAACTAACCAGTATAATTGATACATTTACAGCAAATTTATCCCAAGGATTGCTTAGATATTAATGGCAGAAAAATCTTTCCTCAAAGAGTTAAGATAGCTAGGCAGATTTCTTATTCTTCTTCTTTTTCTTCTTCTTGTTTTTAAACCTATAGGTTTGTTTCTTCCAGATCGTCATGCCATCTTTTCTTGGGACGACCTCTACTTCTTATTCCAACCGGCTTGTTGGTCATCACTTTCTTTACTACTCGGTCTTCTGTCATTCTTCCCACATGCGCATACCATTCTGTTCTTCTTCTCTTGATACATTCTCCCACCTTTTGTATTCCACATTTTTCTCTAATATCTTCACTCTTCATTCTATCGAGCCTGGTCAAGTTCATTATCCTTCGCAATGTCTTCATTTCTGTTGTTTCCAATAATTGAGAGGTTTTTGCAGTGTCGGGTCTTGTCTCAGCTGCGTATGTTAATATTGGGCGTACCACGGTTTTGTAGACTCGTACCTTGGCCTCCGTTCTTAAATATTGGTTTGACCAGATTGCACTGTTAAGGCAACCAGCTATTTTCGATGCCTTTATTGCTTGATGTTTTACTCTGATTCTAGGTCTCGATGAGGGTCACTTGGATTCAAGGTACGTGAAGCACATGACTTGTTCTACAATCTGTATCGTATAGTTGTAGTTTACATCGGAGTGGTATTTTAGAGATTGTGAGAGTTTTGGTCTTCTTGGTTGACAGGGTTAGACCGAATTTATGTGCAACACAGCTGAATTTATACAGGAGGCGCTGGAGGGAATCTTCATCTTCTGCAACGAGTGCTGCATCGTCTGCATAGCAAACGCATGTTAAATTCTCGTCCCCTAGGGAATATCCTTTTAGATTTCTTATTAAGGCGACGAAATGTTGCTCTATGGTCGACACTCCACTTTGTTTTCAGCCTTACAGACCGGATCAAAAGATCGAGTTCCGTGGCCCCCGTTGAATAACCCTCAAATTTCTTTCGATAATTGTTCGTAAACTAAGATTCCCCATCTTTAAGAAAAAAGTCCCCTAGTTGACTGATAGGAATTGTGTAATCATACCCAACTATTAAGCCGTTGTCAGGAGTAAGTAGTAGGAGTAAATCCACCTTGGTGCCCAATTTCTTGTGGCTAGCTGTTATGGTTATTAAGTGACCATCGATATACTCAATTAGTAATGTAATTCACAATCATCTCTAAATACACTGCATATTAACAACCAGTAACGACCAATTGATTGAAGATGATTATTACTGTTACTATTATGATAATTTAGTATTTAGTATCGATCACATGAAGGCTAAGCAAATGTTTATATGATTAGAAATGAGATTACGTGGCTTGAATTCAATTATCTACATTGAATATTTAATTATTTATTCAGAAAACGTAGATTATTTTCTCTGTGCAGGCATTTCTTCAGTTTGACATCGAAAATGAACTTGGAGCAAAAAACATTTCTCCAAATTATTAGTAGATAGTTATAATAATAATTCAAAAACAAATTGATGACGTCTAAATATTAAAATAATTATAACTATCTTAAAATATACGATAGTTACAATTCTTTATAGAAACAATCAAATAATGTTTCGGGAGAAATTTTCTCTTTATCAATAAGAATTTGAAAAATATCTAGATAATAATAGTTGCTTTATGGATTAATAAACGATAAGTTCGCGTGATCCAATTTCAAAAATCGACCAAGATCTTTATCGCAGTATTTAATAACTAAATATATGAAATTTTCTTTTGAAATTTCTATATTAGTTTTTAAATTAGAGTGCATACAATAATTTGCTCAATATTTCCTAACCGATTTACAGACACTTTCAAATAATATCCTAATTAATATCTCCGAAATGATTAGTTTTACATAGTTTTTAAATATTATAATTGTTGTAATAAAAATTTATTTTCTACTTTTTAACCGACTTCAAAAAAGGCGGAGGTTATCAATTCGACTGGATTTTTTTTTGTGTCTATGTTATCTGATTTCTTCGCCAATTATGAACCGATTTCGATGATTTTTTTGCATTGGATACAGTCTACTTCCCGATTGGTCCCGTTTTTTTTTCATTGGTATTGTACCTTTTTTGATATCTATGTTCAAGCATAACTTCGTTGTTTATGGACCGGGGGTACCTTAGGGGTGGTAGCATATTAATTTGGTCAAATTCTAATGATAAGATCAATGACAAAATAGCGGAAATCTCCAATTCTTATGACCAAATATTCGAAATTATAAGTAAATAAAATCTTTTATAAAAAAATTATAAAACATTCATTTAAAACCCGCAAACGTTTCAAGAGAATTTCTATATTTATGAATTGAATTTTATTATCATTTTCTATTTCATTCGCCCGACGCTTTCTCTTACGAGATGCTTGCAAGATATTATATTAAGTCACTATTAATAACATCACTAAAAAGAGAAAAATAAAAATAATTTTTAGAAAAAAAATAAAAAACCGACTTCAAAAAAATTAAATTCAACAAATAAAATAAGAATAACTCAAAAATCAAATAAAATGCACTAAACATATATAAAATAATTATCTAATTTAGTTACAACTGAACTACTAAATATTGACATGAAATCACTTTTTGAAGTCGGTGCTAAACAAACTATATAAGAGAGCGTACCCGCCAAACGTACTAAGTAAGATCCGTCGAGTGCAATTCATAAAATGTATATGTTTAGCACCGACTTTAAAAAGTGATTTCATGTAAAAATTTCGTAGTTTAGTTGTAACTGAATTAGATAATTATTTTATACCTTTTAGTTCATTTTATTTGATTTTTGAGTTATTCTTATTTTATTTCTTGTATTTAATTTTTTTGAAGTCGATTTTATTTTTTTATAAAAATTATTTTTTGATAGAAAAAATTATACGTAGAATATGAAAAATATTTAATAAAAAAAAATGAGGTTAAGTTAATAAGGTTAATTAAAGATCAACAATTCTAATTGTAATTATTTTTATTGTTAATTATTTAATAATTAACGTAATTAGAAATATACAAAAATACAAATTATAACTATTATTGGTCTTTAATTAATATTAATTAATAACTTTAAATTCGATATCTTATAAATAGTGACCTAATAAATAAATTTACATTAATTTAAATACAACTTATAATTAATTTGTATATTTTCTGTTTGTTTCAGGTGAGCGAATTTATTTATTTTCTCTGCCATAATCTACATATTTGATTCTACTAATGAGTGAGTAGACAATCTATATATATGTATCTTCCTAGTACATTAATGTATTAATCCTATTTAATTTGTCCTTTCTATCTGATCCAAATTTTTCACCCGCTTGTAGTTGTAGTTAGTACTCTAAGTAATTATCTAAGTTTAAGCTAAAACAAACTTGATAATAATAATTATAGTCGTGTGTGAGTGTGTGTGTATGTGTTCATCAATCTTCCTTCCTTTTGAAAGTTTTAAGTCAACTTTCTCTCACGAATGAATACTTTTTCTTTCATCTCTTATTTAATTACTTTTTTTCTTCTAAATTAAACTAAAATAGACAGGTACACGAGTTTGCTTTTTTTTGTTATTTTTTCCTTATTAATCAGGGACATTGATTACAAATGATTGAGTAACTTGAAAGAAATCTTTGATCATTTTGACATTGTTAAAAAAAAGAAGAGAATTCGCAATGAGAAACGTTTAAGATCAATTAGTAATGGAAATATCAAGGGGAAAAATATCTTGCAAGTAGAAAATGTTCTAATACTATACTCTATATATAAAAAAAAGACCCTGCAGGAATATTAAAAGTCAAAGAACAACTTATAATAAGCAAAAAATAAATAAATATATAAACTAGCAATTAAAATCACATCAATTTTCAAACAATAATTAAATATTTAATTATTATTTATTCTAAATAAAAAAATCATAAAAATTTTCTTCTATGTTTTGTCAAAACAACTTTTAAAAATCAATTTAACCTTCAAATTAAATTGATTGAAACTTTTGTGGACGAAATTTTAATTAAATCTTTCTATTTTCACAATTAAAAATATATATTTATTAATAAATAAATAAGCACGTATAAAAATATAAAACACTGATATAAACACTGTGGTACACTGGTATAGTGATCGAAACGCCGTGTTTTAAATTTTTATGTCTGTTTATTTGCTGTTTATTTGTTTTTGTTAATAAATTTATTTTTAATTGTGAAAATTATGTGGTTTTTAATAAAAAGTTTTAATTAAAATTAAAATCTATTTAAAAGTAGGTTTTATTAAAAAATTAGAGAAAATAGAGGAAACTTTTTCAAATCTTGGTACGTTTTCTGTTGAAACGTTAAATATGTGAGTTCTGAGTTTAGCCAAAATCAAAAACACTTATAAATTCTCCCTATTTTAACTAACTAAATATGAAATTTTGTTATGAAATTCCGGTCTCTGGTTATAATATAATTGTTGTATATAGATTATATAAATCAATAAATCTTTTCTACATTTGATTCAATCACGAATCAACTGTAGGGAATTTTGTCAAATATTGTCTTTTAGATGTCTGCCATAAATTAACAGAATGTTTTCTATATTTGATTCAATCACGAATCAACTGTAGGGAATTTTTGTCAAATATTCGTGATTGAATCAAATGTAGAAAACATTCGGTTAATTTATGGCAGGCATCTAACATACATGCTAATAGGCAGAGCGCTCTGTACTGGGAGATTGAATATATAACATCTGAGATCTCAAGTTCACTTGGTGATCCATCCGAATGTCTAGCGGGCTATACGCAAAATGACGTTGGATTGTAGCTAAGTGGATCACATCTTTTTTCTCTCCTGGTCCAGATTTAAGACTCCACAGACTTTAATAGCATAATCCGCAATAGTCTTGTGATAAAATATCTTTTTCAAATAAAGCGCGGCCAAAACACTTCTCATTGATAGGTCAATTATTCTTTGTCATATCAGTTAGAAAAATTATAAAAAAAATTTATTTATAAATCTTTAATTATAATTAATGTTTATAATTCCAATTAAAAAATTCAATCTATCTCTTTAATAATTATAATTAAAACTCATTCAAAAATACAAAATACAATTTACAAAATTTATTTGAATTCTAGGACCTAAAAAACTTGAATTTAGAACATTTGGAATTTGCCAATTGTTTTTCCGACTACCATAAATGTCGAACAAAAAATAAATTTGGCTTGGATCTTTTTTTTTTCTCCACATATTTTAATCTTGTCGTTGAAATGAGATGCGATGAGTTGGATCCATGGCATGTCACGTGACCTCTGTGTTAACTCTAATTAATTTATGGTAGAAAGAGATGGTTTGTTGGTTGGTTGCTTTGTCCTCACTACTAGTACCATAGAGCATAGAGCTCTTCTCTTCTCTTGAGTTCATTTAGCCTGTTTGAAGATTCCGAAGACAAATCTCTTCCTCCCCCCCCTATAGGATATCTCCACCCACACCTACACACACACACACACACACATTTTACGCCCACCAGTGTCCACAAGCAAGCCTCCTCGCTTAAGTAAATCCACCTAAATGAATGCCAGAGACACTCCAAACAAATGTCCATATCCTGCTTGTTTACTTTCGGTACAATCTGCCTTGTTTTGTTTTTGCTCTCGTTTCGTTGGTGGAATTTGTTATTAAGATGACAACAAAAACTATTTATTTTTTTAAATTTTTAATGCTCAATTAATTTGTTTTTAACTAGAGTGTTTGATCTTTAATTAGACACAAATTTGTAATTGCTAATTAATTTATTTACAACAAATTTTGATCTTAAATAAAATAAATCCATCCATTAATAATAATTTGTTAATCAATTGAAAATTGGTTGATTCGAAAGATATTTCGACTGAAACCACTTAGATTACACATTTGAGACGAACTCATCAGAATGCACGACGTTTCGATCCCTTTTTTGGAGTCGTTTGCAATTGCAAGTCTTAAGATAGAGTAAAAGGGATAATTTTAAATAAATAAATCTTGCATGTCAAATAATTTATTAAATAATTCTGACTGTTAATTCTGCACGTCGTTCACTCCATGAGTTTACCTCATTAAAATGTGTTAGATTACACTTCATTTCAGCCAAAACATCGTTCAATTATACATTTTGAATATTTAAACAATAGCTTAGAGTTTCGTATATTAATATAATATTTTTAGAGATGACACTTTTTGACTAATTTAGAAATTATGTGATTCTTAGTAAGTGTCTAAAAATGGTTTCTTATTAAAGCGATGGGATTAAGTGAAAGTAGTTAAAGGAGACAATAAAAGAGTGTGTCTTCTGGTTGAAAAATACATCTTTTAATTTATTTTATTAACCGACTTCAAAAAGGAGGAGGTTCTCTATTCGACTGAATTTTTTTTTTGTGTCTATGTTACCTCATTTCTCCGCCAATTGTGAACAGATTTTGATCATTTTTTGCATTGGGTTCAGACTAGCTTCCCATTGGTCCCCTTTTTTCATTAGTATTGGACCTTTTATGATGTTTGTTTAGGCATAACTTCTTTGTTTATCAACAGATTTTAATAATTCGTTTTTTATTTGAAAGAGGGTACCTTAGGGGTGGTACCAGATTAATTTGGTCAAGTTCTGAAGATATGATCAATGACGAAATAACGTAAATCTCCAGTTCTTATGACCAAATAATCGAAATTATAATATATAAAATTTTTATAAAAAAATCTTAAAACATTCATTTAAAACCGTTTCGAGACAATTTCTATATTTATGAATTGAATTTTATTATACATTTTCTGATTCATTCGCCCGACGCTTTCTCTTACGAGATGCATGCAAGGTATTATATTAAGTCACTATTAATAACATCACTAAAAGAGAAAAATAAAAATAATTTTTATAAAAAAAAATAAAACCTACTTCAAAAAAATTAAATGTAACAAATAAAATAATAATAACTTATAAATCAAATAAAATACAGTAAAAGGTATAAAATAATTATTATCTTATTTAGTTACAACTAAACTACGAAATATTAACATGAATTTACTTTTTGAAGTCGGTGCCAAACATATACATTTTATGAATCGCACTCGACTGATCTTACTTAGTACGTTTGGCGGGTACGCTCAAGCTTAAGGGTATGAGTTTGTTTTGGCACCGACTTCAAAAAGCAATTTCATGATAATGTTCGTCGATCAGTTGTAACTAAAATAAGATAATAATTATTTTTATGATCTTTAGTGTATTTATGTTGATTTATAAGTTATTGTTATTTTATTTGTTGCATTTTTTTATAAAAATTATTTATAACGATTTTTCCAGCAGAAGACACTCTTTTATTGTCTCCTTTAATTTATAAAAATTCTGCTACTCTTGGCAAAAAGAAACTTTCAATTTAAAGTAGTGTGATGTACATATGATTTATTTCTTTATTCACTCAATCCTTTTGAAATTTTCTTTTATCTTGGTAAATCTTTGAACAATTCAAGATTATCGTGTTTTTTGAATATTCATTTATTGGCTTGTTAAAATATGAATGATGACGTAATATAGGGACTTTGAGTTTATTTTTTAGTGTCTCAAAGTTAACCCCTTCACCTCCCATTTAGAAAATATCTTTATAATTCTATGGGTGTATAAGATACTTAGCCAAGCAAACATTTCACAATTGATAACATCAAATATTTTACTTAATCTTCTTAGAGAGGGGAAAAAAACTTTTCTCATTAACGTTGAGTTGACGTCTTAATTTGTATGTCAATCCGATTAAAAGTTTCAATTTAACAATTCGTTGTTATCAGACTTATCACATAACTTTTGTTATGGTTTGTTTTTTTGCATTTATTTATTTTTGTACTTAAAACCAGGGATGTTTTTGGAACAGAGACCTTTAGATAAGGTTAGTGTTTAATCATCCACAAAAAATAGCGTCAAATAATACTAAAATAGCGTTAATTTCCGATCGACTAACGTAACGAGAAATCTAGTGCTTCCGGTTTGAATCGTAGATAAATCTCGAATGAAGCAACAAGCTTCGCTGGGGTGTCTCCCTTGGTTAACCAGGGATTTTGTTCAATAATAATAATCCAGTAATTTTTACTTTATTACAAATTAAGTAATATAATTCTTAAATCAATTAAATCAATCCATGTTTAGGTATTTTAATTCTGACTGCCATAAGTCCGAGATACAAGAACTAATTATAAAACTATGTATTAATAGCGTCCAAACTTACCATATGGGAGCATATGAAAATTAAAATTTTAAATTTTAATTATAATTGTATACTAAATTTATAATTTTTTCATCAATATATCAATGAATAATTGACATATTAACGAGAATTGTTTTGATCGAGCTTTTTGCAAAAGATATCTACTCACGAGACTATGCTGGTTGGTGCTTATTGGAGTCGCCGAGACTTAAGTCTGGACCAAGAAGAGAAAAAGATATGATCCATTTAGCTATAATCCAACGTCATTATTGCGTTTAGCCCGTATGACACTTGGATGGATCACTAACGTTGGATTATATCCAAATGGATCATATTTTTTGACGTGACAACGTCTTATAATTCGATGGAGCCGGCTGCACGCACGAAAAAACATGACTCATGCGGCGTTACCTCGCTCTGAGGCGTTCCATTTAAGGCTTGAAGTGCAAGCGAGAGCGCGGAACGGGCGACAAAGATTGAGGCGGGCTTTTTAAAAGCTACAGTTACAAAAATTTTAATGATGTTTCCAAATTTTAAATTTTAAATTTAAGATTTATGAACAATAATTTAATCACAGTTTATTCTTATAATAAATTATTCAAAATTATTACTTTTTTACAACAAATTACAATTAAATTTGCAAAAATAATTAAGTAACTAATTGAACAACAACTTTTATTCAGTTTACTTGCTGAAAGAAATAATGTCAATACAAAATTTATTATTATAAAATAATAAAATCAAAAATTAAATTTTAACAGTCGAGTAGAAATTTAAACAATAAATTTTATTCAAGTATTTTGTAAATTTAAAATGATTTTCTGAACGAAGAATTTTATGAAAAAAATCGGTTGTCTGTAAAGTCGGTTTACTGACGATAGTTGAACGTGACAACGTCATAAGAAAATACTGATGGAATGGTATTTTCTTATGACGTTGTCACCAGACTCAATATCGTCAATAAACCACACGAACAACCGATTTTTTTCATTCTCTTTTGGTCCATACTTGGGACTCAGCAGACTCCAATAGCCTCAACCAGCAGTGGTCTCGCGATATATATATTTTTTAAAAAAGCTCGATCAAAACAATTCTCGTTAATATGTTGATTGTTCTTTGATATATTATTGAGAAAATTATAAATTTATTTAACTTCATTATTTCAAGTTAGAACATATATAAGTTCAGATATTATTTTCACTTAATATTTGACAAAAATCACCTGAATTTGATTCGAGATTGAATCAAATATAGGAAACATACGATTAATTCTATACTGGTCCTTATTTTGGGTATTTTCGAATTTTTACGCTTTCAGAGTCACACATGGTTCGAAATAAATAAAAAAAAAATATCCTCCAAGTTTCAAGTCCCTATCTCAATTTTAACCTGTGCCGCACAGCGATGCGAGTTTCCCATTTAAATAACATGGGGTTTATGGCATTGAACGATTAGTTTTTTATTCCGGCCAAAGGAATGGTTCAAAAAATTTGAAACTCTGCAGACTTTATCCTTATAATATCCCGCATGGAAATAAATAGATTTTCGAAATATGTTTTTTATATATTTTTAAAAATATATTAAAAATATAAAATTTTTGTGTTAGATTTATATAAAGTTTATGTTTTCTATATATTTTTAACATAAAATTATTTTTATGTCGCTTGGACGCGCAAAAGCGGTCCTATGAAATGGCGGAGGTACTCTGGGTGATTAGTAGTTTGACTCTTAATTACTATCTCTATGACACCAGTCACATGATCCAAAACAATGCCAATTAATATTTATTTTTTCCATTATTGATAATTAGTTGTTAATAAACAAACAAACAAGCAACATCGAAACGACCCACGTTGAACCTTTCCATATATTTTACTTGAGTTTATCTCATCTTTTGATAATTTTCCAATAAAGTAATTAAAATTGTTATTTTACAGACTGAATATTTCGATTAATCATTTCTTGTCCAACTTATTTATTTATTTGTTTTAACTTTCCAGCTCCTTCTCGTGAATAAAAAAACCTTCTGCGTCTAGATCACACAAACTTATGTTCCTCCAAATTTTCCTTATAACTAACTAACTTCACAAACGTACTTACAGTAAAAATTTGTATCTCGTTGACCGACTGTGAAACGGAGTACCAACTGGCAAATTAATTTTTGTTTCAGAATTTCAATTTGTAGATTTTCAAGCATTATCACAGTTGGCCATTCCAGTCTCTCTAGTATAAATTTAACATAAAAATTTTATATTTTTAATATATTTTCAAAAAATATATAAAAAAAATATTTCGAAAATCTATTTATTTCCATGCGGGATAGTAGCTATCCCTTAGAATTTTTACTGATTTTTGACTATTAGAATTTTGGAGTCTATAACTTACTAAAACAAAAGTATAGCAGTAGGTATTTTGAAAGATTTAAATTTGCCAATAGTAATAGATTTAAATTTTCTTTGAAAATCATATGATGGTGTCATCTATTAAATCCGATGGAATGGAATATTTTTAATTATATGTCAGAGGGGTTGTTTTTCACCAATCCGGGCCATCTGGCTCACCTGCGAGGTCCAAACCTCTCTGACATATGTAAACGTGTTAAATATTTTACTCAAAGATTGTTATCTTAATTTGTAAAATTTCGCGATCTAGTGATTCTAAATTTAAACATATAGCCACGCCATATAAAAAGGTTGTTGAGTGTTTCGTATTTTGAAAAGATTCAATGTCAGAGAAGTTCGCGCCTCGCGGGTGAGCCAGATGGCCCGGGTTGCTGTTACTGGCACTCGGGTTCGATTCCCGAGGGGGTGAAAACAACCCCCTCTGAAATATAATTAAAAATATTCCATTCCATCCGATTTAAAAGATGACATCATCTTATGATTTTCAAAGTAGGTATTTCATCTAACTGTAACTCTAAAATTATAATAGCTAAAAATCTGTAAAAATTATGAAGGATTGTTACTATTATAAGGATCAATTATATAGAGTTTCAAATTTTTTGAACCATTACTTCGGCCGGAATAAAAATTGATCGTTCAATTGTTATTTAGACGGGAAACTTGCTTCGCTGTTCGGTACAGGTTAAAATTGAGATAGAGATTGAAACTTAAGGATATTTTTTTTATTTATTTCGAACCATATGAGACTGTCAGCGTAAAAATTTTAAAATACCCAAAATAAGGACCACCCTAATGTAGGTAAAGGGTATCTGGTGGCAAATTTATATTTTTAAATACGATTATTTCAAAAAGTAATAAATGGTGTGGGGGGAGGGTGGCACTCGATTCGAATTATCGTTCGTGCGGATTTGTCAGGTCGCGGTGACGACAGTGGTCGTTGATGGGCATCGCGCGTTCGCTGTGGAGACACTTTTAAGAGTAATGATTCTTACGTAATTTCTCGTTGACAATTTTGTTCCAAAGAGTTCGGTATTCGGCGAATGCGTGATGGATCGAGTGTAAATTTAATTCGTTTCGTGGGTGCCGGGAATTTCCGCGCAAAGCTGCTATGAATGTCCCACGGCCAGGGCCCAGTCGATCTTCAAGGACTCCCGAAAACATTGAACTGGTTGAAAGCAGTTTACGTGAAAATCCGCGACTTTAAATACTGAAAAGAGCAGCCTCATTGGGACTTCCAAGAGCGATTATTCATGAAATTTTAAAAAAGGATCTGAAGTTCCATCCTTTTAAAATTCAAATCGTTCAAGAACTGAAAGAAAGTGACTTTGGTTTACTCAAAAAATTTTGTGCACTGTAAATCCCATTTTTTGGAGCGACGAGGCTCATTTTCACTTAAAAGGCCACGTCTAATTTCTAGGCGCGAAAATAGAGATTTCCCTGATATTCACTTCGATTCGAATACCCTGAAAATGTGTGACAGCCTATCCATGTTGGGCGTCTCCGTCGCATCTGACCTGTCTTGGAATGAACACATCTCCTCTGTGGCGAAATCTGCAGCAAGGAAGATTGGCTTCTTATTCAGGTCCAAGCGATTTTACAAACCCCCACAACTTCTCACCATCTACAAGGCCCAAATCCGCCCCTGTCTCGAATACGGCTCACATCTGTGGAGAGGAGCCTCAAAATATTCTCTTGCTACCCTTGATGCAATTCAGAAACGAGCCGTCAGGCTAATTGACGATTCTACCCTCACCGACTCCCTCGACTCGCTGGCTCATCGAAGAGATGTCTCCGCCCTTTCCCTTTTCTATAGATACTATCACGGCAGGTGCTCTGATGAGATAAAATCAATAATTCCCCCCAAAGCATGCTTTGCACGCAGCACACGTTTTGCCGACTCCCAACACTCTTTCGCGGTCAAATTAGAAAAGTGCCGGACCACTTCATTCGCGAATTCATATATCCCCATGACTTCAAGGAACTGGAACTCTCTCCCAGCCTCTATCTTTCCCAGCACCTATGATCTTCAAACCTTCCAAAACCAGGGTGCATAGACACCTACGTCTACACCCTCTCACTTAAACAACTTTCCCTTCTCTTCGGTAATGCAAGGGTCTTTCGAGATCCATAGGGGCTACATCTTTACTGGTGCACCCCTTCTTGCATTCGATTGCATTAAAAAAAAAAAAAAAAACGTCAACAAGCAAAATTGCCGTTACTGGTCTCCAAGAACCCGCACCCCTCGATTGAAACATCAAAAACCATTGCATTGCCCCAGCGTAACTGTTTGGTGTGCCTTATCCACGCATGAGATAATTGGACCATTTTTTTTTTCGAAAATTCTCGAGGCCAGGCGAAAGAGAAGAAAGAACTCGACGGAAGACATCTGCATGACATACTCTTTAAAAAATAAAATCCGCATTTCTATTCTTTCGTTCAATGCTCTTAATAAAACTTTATGTCAATTATTACGTTTTTTATTTAAGTTTGAAAATATAAATCTGCTACCAGACACCCTTTACAAATAAATAACATGTAAACTGGCAAAGTGGATTTATTTCCGACTTTTTTAAATATAAAAAATGAAAAGTATTGTAATTGTCCACTAAAAAGTTAGTATTTTGGCATATTTTATAAAAATATTTAATAAGGACTTATCAGGGTTGAGAATAAATCAATCAAAACACTCAAACTTTGCTTAGGTATACCAAGATAAAACAACTTTTCATAAAGCTTTTAAGGTGATTTTCGTTTTTCACTTGAAACCGAGGGGTGAACCGCGATTGGAATTAGGTGTACTCCGTCTTTGGAATTATTTGGAATTACTTTGGAATTCATTAGATAATCTATTGTCATCTACTTGGGAATGAAAGTGGAAGTAGGTGTACACAATTTTAGGTCGCGGTTCACCCCTCGTTTGAAACTAACCAATTCCAAAATAGAGATAAAATTCATAAAGAATCACGATTTGAATGATTTTATGAAAATTTTAAGGTGATATTATGATATAGGCATAAATTAACCATTCAAGTTGATTATTTATTCCTTATAAGGACGTTTCTATCGTAATTAAGTTTTCTCTTTTTTTATTATTTATTTAATACATGTGTGGGTGAGCGATTCTTTTATTAGAATCTGATCGAGAAAACTAAGTAAAAAGGGCGCTGATATAATGATCCCTCTTTGCTTTAGAGCTACCTAAGCCATTGTAATGATGCCAAATACAAGTCCACACCTGTTTCAGACTAGTAGAGATTAATTTCTATTATTCTAGAATAGGCCTTTTGACTTTTGCACTTGGACCAAAACGATACTCGTTATTATAATAAATAGAGAGAATATTCAAATGGACTTCATTAAAATTCAGACAAAGAACAATTTTGTCCTGCTGTTCTGTTAGGGCTTTTTTATTCAAATTCCATAAAAAATAATTACATATTTATGATATTTCGTTGCATATTTTAGGGATTTTGTCTCTGATTCTGTTCTCCTGTAGTATAGGCAACCATTAGTGCAATAAAAGGAGTGGGAAACCTTGCGAGCGGAGCAGGAAACACTAGCATAGCAATTTCATTTCTAAGAAAATTATTAAAATCAAAACAAACACATAACTATTATGCACACCTCGTGACGTACGCCTCATTCACACTACGCTGACGTTTCGTGTTAACACGTAAGCTGACGTTCTCGTCGGCGCGTGTTAACACGTCAGCGTCAGGCGGGGTGTGCACACTACGCTGACGTGTTAACTCGTCAGTTGTTCTTTGGTTGCTTATACAGACAGGAATACATCGTAGCGGAATGGATAGGAGACTTTTGGATGGCTAATCCAAATGAATAACAAATTAAATATGGAATTTAAATGATAATTGACTGCTTTATTAAATTTGATCCCCCCTTATACCTATACAAATAATAAAAAGGAAATCTAACTAATAATGATCATATTACAGAATTATTAAATTCATTTAAATATTTGAATTCTTAAATTTGATACCTCATATTATTAATTATGAAAACTAAAATTCATAGATCATTAATATCTTTTAATATATATTGATCTAGATTAATTTGTAACAACGCTAAGAGAAATTTCTCTAAAAAATTTCCCTCTTGACTAGAATCGAACCTACGAACTCTTGAACTAAGGTCATCTGCTTTAACCACTAGACCAATGTAAGATTAATATTTATACCATGATTTCTATTACTAAAACTATAAATTTTTGATTTAGACTTTGTGTCGAGATAATATTGTATTCATTTGAACTCGAATGAAAATGAAAAAACACCAATTGATTTTAAATTAAAAAACATTGAATATATATTAATTAACGAGGCAAATTTGAAATATAATTGTCAGCTCGGATTTTAAACTGACAGCTCCAATTGATTTTCATTAACCAGGCAAATTTGAAATATAATTTTAATTTGCACTCGAATTTTGAAATGAAAGACTCTAAAACACTTTAAATTAAGAAACATTAAATATATCGATAATTATTCCTCACCCCCCCCCCCCCCCCCGCTCAAAAATTTAATATTCAATTCGCTTTTCTTTGCGCACAGAAGAAATTATTCACATCTTATTTGATTTATATTTTATATATTATTTGTTTATTTTTTAATAATTTGCACTATTATTTAATTAACTTTTAAGAGACGATGTATTTTCGGTAGTTTACGGGTATACATTTGGAGTGTGGTTTTTTAAGAGGAATACAATTTTTGGACCGAGACGCTGCCCGCCAGGGCACCAGCCCGGAGGGCCGAGTTTCGAGGGCGTGCCGAAGGCACGCACGAAAAGCTCGTCTTTTAATATGAGCTCTTCTTCCATGTTCATCATGGCTGACGGCCTGACGTGTTATGGGTATTTATATTAGAGCTGACGCATCAGCGAGCGAGTTATGTCGCGACTCATCACAACACGAGACGTCAGCCATAATATGCACAATCCTAATTAAAATAATTAATTTTTTTTGCCCTCGTCAGGTGACGTTAACACGTCACGTCAGCGTAGTGTGAATGCAGCTTTACACTTATCTCTTCTTTTTTATTTCGAATGTCTTGAGAGAAATAGAGAATACCGACTTGCCAAAGTACATATTTTAGGATTAAAAAAACAACTAAAATTAAGCCAGACAAATAATGCGAATCTGATCCGCATACCGAGAGCTCAGTACCAATTATAAGCTGAATGACTCGTCGCTATACGTGAATTCAATTCTTGAGCCGGCCCACGGGTCGAATAATTATAAAAATCATCTAAAATGCATGATATAACAAATTCGTTTCTATTTTACGTTAAAAAGGAAAGAATGTGGAAATTGGTAGATTTTTTTTTAATATTCTGTTAATATTCCCAAACGCAACCCGTACAAAAATCAACTAATAGAGGCCACTTTAGGCACTCATACTCTTTCGTTTTAAAACGAAATAAAATTTAAAAAAATTAATCCGAATTCTATTTAAAAAAATATTTTTTATGTTGACCTCCAAGAAAAATTCGATTCTCCTCAAAATAAAGATTCGATTAAAATTTTTATGATTTGTGATTTCACGAAAAATTTAAACATATAGATAGTTTGTAAATTTCAAATTTATATAGAGTGTACAATGGTCTGTCTGTCAGACATTGTAGCGACATTATAAGGTCCCATATTACTTTAAACAAAACCTTAAAAAAAAGTAAAGATACATGAAACTATTTTATCTTCATTTGGAAAACTCGCACAAATTTTAGATTATTGGAAATTTAGAAATCTATACTATAAAATTTTTGATTCTTCCTTTACACATGGCTTTGAAAATAAATAAATAAATTTAATCCAATTAACATTTAATTAATTTATTAACATAATACGATCCAAAATTGTTGTACATATATTTTAAACATATAATTTATACAATATAAATAACTTCATAAAAATAAATCAAAGAGTGTGTCCTCTGCTTGATTTAAATATCTATATAATGTCAAAAGTGTGTAAGTTTGCCCCCTGATTGTTTTATTTCAGGCCATAAATGTCCACTCTATTTTGTGTAAATCATCGAAATTGTTGTTTCAATTTCCTTAAATTGCCATTACATCAACGGAAAGACGAAGCTTAATGTCCTTTTTGATACGGTTCAAGATTGAGGAGATTTTATCGATAGAAGGGGAGGGAGAGGACCCTAGGGCCACCCCCCACCCCACCCCGCTGACTCTTATTCTTTTTCTCTAGAGTGGGGTCTGGGGATATCAAACCGGATATGTTGTTTTCATCAATTCTTAGGGGGGTTGTTTCGGCTACTTAAACACCCTCAATACAACTACTATATTTTAGCATTATGACAACAAATAGTACGTATTATGTATTTAAAAGAAAGGCCATTTTCAGAAGAAAATTGAAGGGGGAAATTGAATACAATTCAAGACTTGGTACCCTCTACGCTTGTTGACATATCCATTGAGCCAAAAATGAGCTTTATTAGGGTCCGAATTAGGGATTGAATTCCCCCAGTGTTTTCAATTCCGCGGGATTATTGGGGGATTGGTGCTAATCCCGAGGGATCCCGCGTAGGTATTTTACATTTGAGAAAATTCAATAAATAAAACGTAAAATTTTAGAACTTGTAGGGCGCCAAAATTCTGAAATTTGTCACAGGGAGTTTTTCAATAACGTTGAGTCCATCTTTCATGTCATTTTGACCCAATTTTCAAAATAGACCCCTGGGGAGAGGTGAAAATCTGGAAATTTTCAAAATGAAAATATATTTTTTAAGCCTCCTGAATTCCTTTCTGACATATTTAAAAAAAAAAAACTTGAAAGAAACCTTTAGGGGGATATGATAAACAATTTTGTTCATAATAAATTATATTTTAAAAAACTAAAAAACTTGAAGGAGACAATAAAAGAGTGTGTCTTCTGCTGGAATTATAAATTTTATTTATTTATAACGAAACTATAGTCTCGTTATAAATAAATAAAATTTATAATTCCAGCAGAAGACACACTCTTTATTGTCTCCTTCAATATATAAAAATTCTGCTACTCTCGGCAAAAACTTTCAATTTAAACAAAAAACACTCTTCTAAAAAGTACAGAATAATGTAATACTTAATCAAAAAGTGTGGGGCGCAGAAACATCTACTTTTAATCGAGGGGTGAACCGCGATTGAAATTAGGTGTACACCGTCTTTGGAATTATTTGGAATTCATTAAATAATCTATTGTCTTCTACTTGGAAATGAAAGTGGAAGTGGAAGTAGGTGTACACGATTTTAAGTCGCGGTTCACCCTTCGCTTTTAATTAATTTCCACAAAGTGCCCCACGCTTTTTGATTAAGTATTACATTGTTTTGTACTTTTTAGAAGCGTGTTTTTTAGTTTTTTTTAAATATAATTTATTTTTTTACTTTTTATTCTTAATTATTTTTATAGAGAAAAGTTTGCGAAATTTAACACAATGAAATGTCTTTATTTTTATTATTTTATATTATATTGTTAGAGCTCGTGGCTGTGATGAAACTGTACTAGAAATCTACTAGGAATCACTGGGTTCATTAAAACACCTTTAATAAGACGTTTCGGCCTGAATTTTATTTGGCCATCTTCAGTCAATTAGGAGTTATACACAAAATTCGGTACACATATGTGATCGAGCCAAGCCTTGTCAAAAATAAATTTTTTTAGCTTCGTTTGAATTTATAACGTGCCTGGACCCAAAAGTAAATTAAGGTTTTGTCTGTACATTGCTCCAAATCACTCCGAATTTTGGTTGCACACGTTTCAAGCAAAGTTATGATCGAAAACACCCTCAACAAAATTCCTGTCTGTCTGTATGTATGTATGTCTGTATTCCGTGGGTTCCGCGAAAAGTTGCTCACGATTCACGTAAAAACGGCTGAAGGGATTATTATGAAATTTCATATTTACATCAGAGGTCTTCTAACTTACGTTTTTAGCTATAAAAAGTTTTGATATTTTGACCCCAGAAGGGGGTTTGGGGGAGCGCACGAATGAAAGTTATCAAATAACTCCTAAACTATTAACCCTACGGCAAATTTTATGATAAACAAAGTTGTAGGGGATGTGATTTTTGACAACTTTTGTTTAAAAAACTTTCCCAAAAAATCACCCAAAAAGGGGGGGAGGGTGATAAAATGTAAATTCTTGCCCATGGAGCAAACTCAACCAAATTGTGTATACATAATCTTTGGGCCTCTATAGAGCTAGAAATGAAAAAACTAACCACCCAAAATGGTGGGGGGAAGGTCAAAAAATGAAAATTCTTTCTCTTGGGCCAAACTCAACCAAATTGTGTATACATAATCTGTGGTTCACTAGAAGGCTAGAAATGCAAAAACTGGGTGCGGAGGGTGGAATGGGGGTGGGGTGGGGAGTGAGGCGGAGTAGGGTGGGGGTGCAGGGGGCTAGGCGGGGGTGTGGTGTGCAGGGTTGGAGGGCACGGGGTGGGATCCGGGGTCCGAGGTGGGTGGGGTGTGGGTTGTGGTGTGGGGCGGTGGTTGGGAACGGGCGCATGGTGCGGGGGTGGGGGTGCTGGAGGAGTTGGGGGTGGGGGGATAGGGTGCGGAATGGAGTTGTGGGGTGGTGGTGTGGGGGCGGGGTTTGGGCATGGTGCGGGGGGTGGGGGTGCTGGGTGGGTTTCGGGGGAGTGGGGGTGAGCGTGGGGTTCGAGGGCTGGGGGTCCAGGGGGCGTGCTCCCTGGCTAGCAAAAGGGCCGCCGAAGGCGGGCCTTTCAGCTAGTTTTATATAATTTCATTTAAATTGAATAGGTAAACAAAGTTATTTTTATAGAGAAATGTTTGTGGAATTTAACAGAACAAAAGTCACATTGATAGATACATACAGAGACATACATACATACAGGTGAAGATAATATAAAGCATGTAAAAAAGCTAACGTTTACTTGAACTTACAATGTATGAATGTTTGCTACAATTTTTCTATTTCAACAATTCAACATCCCTGTTGTTGTATGTGCTCTGATTGTTATTTCTCGAGACATTCTTTAATCCAATGTCAAGTGCATTAGGTAGATGTTATGAGAGAATAGGATTATATAAATTTCATTTTTGTTTGTTTTTTTGAATTCCGGAAGCGGAAGCTGTTGGTTGCGGACCAAGGATCGCAAGGCTCTCGGCTGGCTAGCCATCAGGTGGCTCGGTCACTCGGTGCAGCAGCATTTGCCAGGGGGGAATCCCCTGTGCACTAGCCAGAAATCCTCTGCCGACAGGCCAAGCATTACCGGCAATCCCTTCCCTCGATCTCTCTACTCGGAGTTGATTCTCCAGGTCAATGCCTCCGGGCTTCCAATCCGCTACTTCCATCCAGCATCAACAGCCGCAGCTGATGGCCAACATTTGCTCCCAAAGAAATGTGCCAACATCGCCTCTGGCCCTCAGGGCCGAATCTGCTTTATCTCTCTCTCTATTGATGTCAGCTTAAATGGGTTACAGATTCTCTCTCAGCAATAACATTAACAAGAAATCAATTGAAATCTTAAACTGCGAATCATAATTTATTTACTTTTATTTATAACTATCTATAACTAGTGTGGATAAAAGATCGCCGCAACTTCCAGTATTTTCTAATAGGCCACACCATTTTTTTAGACAAATATACTCATTTGTGAGATGTCTAGCATATTATAACAAAACAGATTTAATTGAAAACATTTTGTTCATGTGGCGAGCTATAACAAATTTTCAATATCCAATCTGTAATTGACCCTAAGGGAATTAATAAATAAAATATTTCTAATTAAAAAGTCTGATCATAAAGGCCAAGACTATAATCTCAAACAAATAAATTATATATATATACATATAGTATTTAAATTTTAAATATTTAAATATATGGGTCATCACAAAATTCGACGTTAAAAACCAAAATTTTTAATCTATTAACGAAGAAAGGATTCAAAAAACTTATAATTAAAAAAAATCGATTTTTTTTGTTCTGATCTCACGATAGTTGATTTAAATAACGTAAAAATAAATAATTTTATCCCTTCGAAGTTCTTACATTGTAAAATATTAGATTAAAAATTCAGTTTATTGGACAAAGTTTTTTTTATTGAAGTTCTTCTTCAATTTTTGTACTCAACGTTTCGTCTCTCTCGAGACTTTTTCAAGTACTCAATTGGGCTAGAACAACATTGGTTGAAATAAAGATAAAAATAACTGAGACATAGTAGAATTTTTCTTTCTAGATTGATACCATAAAACAATATAAGTATAGATGTAATTGACAGGTCATAGATATAAACATAGATAAAAGATATACATTCGGACTCATCTAACACATGAACAAAGCAAATGTTGTTCTAGCCAATTGAGTACTTGAAAAAGTCTCGAGAGAGACGAAACGTTGTACAAGAATTGAAGAAGAACTTCAATAAAAAAACTTTGTCCAATAAACTGAATTTTTAATCTACTAATTATAATGGACATTAATCAACATAATTTAATTGTAAAATATAATAATTTACAACAAAATTTTTCATTCAAGTAGTAAGTAAGTAGTCTTTTGCAAATTATTGTATTTTACAGTATAAGTAAGTACTTCGAAGGGATAAAATTCTTTATTTTTGCGTTATTTAAATCAACTATCGTGATTTTAGGACTCAGGGGTCCCCCCCATCGAAAGAAAATCCAAATTTTTGAGTAAAGCATTAAAAAAAATTTTTTCTCAATTTTTGATTTTTTTTTCAATAGTAGGTACATTAAAAACGAAAAAAATGACCACCTATTAAGTTACAATATCTTTATTCTTGTCAAAGTTATGAATATACTATACTATATATAAGAGCCTAGATTAATTTGTAACAACGCTGAGAGAATTTTCTTTAAAAAAATTACCCTCTTGCCTAGAATCGAACCGACGAACTCTTGAACTAAGGGCATCAGCTCTAGCCATTACACCAATGCAACATTAATATTTATATCTTGATTTCTGTTACTAAAACTATATATTTTTGATTTAGACTTTGTGTCGAGATAATATTGTATTCATTTTAACTCGATTGAAAATGAAAAAACACCAATAGATTTTAAATTAAGAAACAGTAAATATATATTAATTAACGAGGCAAATTTGAAATATAATTGTCAGCTCGGATTTTAAACTGATGGCTCCAATCGATTTTCATTAACCAGGCAAATTTGAAATGTAATTGTAATTTGGACTCGAATTTTGAAATGAAAGACTCCAATTCATTTTAAATTAAGAAACATTAAATATATTGATAATTATTCCTCCCCCCCCTCGCCACTCAAAAATTAAAGAGGCGAAACTTTTAAGAGACGATATATTTTCGGTAGTTTACGGGTATACATTTGGAGTGTGGTTTGTTATGAGGAATAAAATTTTTGAACCTCGCTAGGGCACCAGCCCGGAGGGCCGATCTTCGAGGGCGTGCCGAATACTTTGATCTCTTTTCTTCAAAAATCGAAATTCCGTTATGGGTTAACGATAGGAACCTAAACATTTACCTGGATAGTTTTTTCTACATATATAATAAGTTAATAACATATCAGAAAACCGAAGAGGGTCACCTACAAAACGTCGTTGAATTGACATGGAATGAATAACCCCTAAGTAAATAACCCATATGTTTAACCCATGTTTTATAACCCATATGTTTAACTGCGGACAACCTCTTTGATTTCTCTTTATAAAACAAATTTACCTACTTTCATAAGGATATTTGACCTCATAAGAAATAACAGGTAGAATCTTTATAATTGAAAATATTGACGATGAAGGTCAAACATTCGAAAATTACAGTCTCTAACAAAATGTTTGTTAAACATCGGCGAAAAATTAAACCGTGACTATTTGACGATTTTTTTAAAATATAAGGTTAAATATTTTTAAGAAACACTATATATTTATTATATACGTGTGTTTTTCTGACTTATTTATCAATATTTGCTACTATACTACTATAGAAAAGGTGTTAAAACGTGTGCGTGTTTCTATCTAATTTCCATTTAGTGTATTTTCAATAGTAAATGGTTTGTTTAGTTTCAAGTTTCGAGGCTTGTGGGTGGGTCGGTGGGGGCGGGTTCAATTGATAAGCCTCTTCATTTTCAAGATCCCTAGATAGCCAGATCAATGAATAATAATAATAATAAGATCGATTCACTAAACACAAGTAGGTATCTCTAATATTGACATTTTATCGAAACGCCCTTCTTATGATTGAAATAGAAAAGCTTTCAACTCCAAACGTCAATTGCAATCGACAGGTTGCCCTCTCGTTGAACATTTTGAACCCCCTTGTCGTTACTTTCTCTCTATATGAGCATCAGAGAAAGTGAAAAAGACAAAGAGAAAGGTTGGAGGAGGATTAAATTGCAAGTGTGTGTGTGTGTTTGAAGTTTCATTTGAGTTTATGATTAAAGTTTCATTTTCATTGTCGTTGTTTAATTGTTACGCATTTCATTTTCACTCTTTGAGAGAAAATTTTCTTTTTAATTATTTATTCAAAATGAGAAACTTTTGAAATTTCCTTCACTCCCCCTTTTTAAACTACTCAAACGTAAATTACAAAAATGAATTGATTAATTAATTAATTAATTTTTATTCTCAGTGTGTGCTGTAATAAATTAAGATTATTAAAATAGAAACTAAAAATAATTGGATTTTTCGTTATAATTAATTATATTTTTTATTTACAACAATATTGGATCATCATTTATATATTATTACATTCGTTTGTAATATAATATACAGTAAACTCTCCATTATCTGCGCTCTTTCTTTCCTTTTTTTTTATCATGTGGCTATTTATACATAAAGTAGGTATGTATACGCAATTGGCTATTTATACATAGTGACCGTATGCGCTATCTTTACAATTAATATTTTGATAATAACTACAAAATTATAAATAATTATAGTTTTATTTATTAAAGTTCATTTCCAATGTTGTTTAATAAAGTAATCAATAACTATGAAGTATCATTTAATGAGTGTGATATAGTTAATAAAATTTAAAGTAGGTTGGTAGGTATACCTACCAATAAATTAAAATAAATATACTATTTATTATTCTGTATTTTAAGGGCTCGTTATTAGACCGAATTTGTTCTTCTGGTTCAATTGCATTAAGCCCAATACTCTCATGTTCAAAAAGAGAAAATTCTATTTCTTGCATTTCTTTCTATTACTTTTAATTCCTCTACATATTTATTGAAGGTTTGCGTTCCATGATTAGACACAATATCTGCTATCTATTTTTTGTTATCGCTAGTGCCCTATTAAATTATTCCCTATTCGATAATATTGTGTTGGTCCATTTTCATCATCTGTATCCATATGTAGTGCATTTTCAATTGAAATAATGATATCTTACATAAAAGCAAGTTTTTGTAAATATGTCACTTTATAGAATATACTATTTAAAATGTATTTAGTTTTTGAAAATTAAAATTTTATTTTTCCTAGAAATTCTCAATTAAGTTGATAAGGGTCCTCCTTTGAATCAATGTCCTTTTTAAGAGAGGTTGAAAAAGTAATTTTTTTTTTGAGATATTCAAACAAAAGTATATATTTTAAACTCTTTATCAAATATATACTACTATTTCAAATAAGTTTAGTTTTTCGGTGTCATATGATTGCCGTGAAAACCCGACAATCATAGCTCAAATTTTTAATCTTTAAGTATTAATTTTTTATAAAAATAATATCTAAAATCAAAATTAGTTTTTACAATACCTAAGAAATAAATAAATTCAAAGGGTTAAGAATTTCATTTTTACCCCTATTCTCGAAGTTCCGGATTTTCCATTGAATGTTATTTTGTTACTTGAAGGGAGGGGAGTTGTATAGCATTTTCCATCTTCTTCTTCTTCTATCTAATCTAAATGATAGATTTATTTGTTTATACACCTATTCGACGTGAATCTGTGACGACTGGCTAAATGGGCATCAAGTTCCCGAGGCCAAGGGGTAGGAAAAAAAAAAATGATAGATTGAGCTCTCGGTTCCAAATGTAATTTAATTTTAAAGTCTAACCAAAGCGAAATCAGAATAGAAATGTTTGCTATGCAGAACTATTATATTTTACACTAGCTGACGCCCGGGCCCCTGGCGGGAAGCGTCTCGTTTTATGGTTAAAATTTATATAGATAATAGCTGACCCGACCACGTGTTGCTGTGACTAACTCTTATGCTTCACGCCTAAACAAACCACTGGACGTATCGAAATTATATTCGCAACATATGTCCGTTTGGTGCTCCGATTGGTATATCTGAATTTTGGGCCAGGTTTAGAATTAATTAAGTAAAATAATTAAATAATATATATTTAATATTTAATGGTAGACGAAGAAGAGCAAGGGCGGTTAACACGTAAATACTACTAAACAATGAAATGCAACAACAAGGGGTAAAGAAAACTATATTTAATGAATAAAAAAGAGCTATTACTTGTCAAAATTGTTCCCTTAACCAAAAATAATATTGACAGTTGAAAGATTTCAAAAAAGCTATTATTGGCTATCTTGTTTGTTTGCTTTCACCCCCCTCCCTCCCCAGAGAGGCGCTGGCGTTGTTTCATCGAAAAAATATTTTTACATGCCACAAGTGTGATATCTATAAAAACACTATATATAAAAACACTCGTGTATTTGAATGGAATGTTGTGTGAAAATTTCAAAGAAATCGGTGAAGAACTTTCGGAGATCCTTCAACGTATCACTTAAGCGTAACAGTACATTTTTAAATTGAAAGTTTTTGTGCCAGAGAGTAGCAGAATTTTTTATATATTGAAGTAGAGAATAAAAGAGTGTGTCTTCTGCTGGAATTATAAATTTTATTTATTTATAACGAGACTATAGTTTCGAGGGCTTTGCCATCTTCATCAGTCTATTACAATTGATTCACAGGAATTAATTTATGAATTAATAAATTAATTCCTCTAAATCAATTGTAATAGACTGATGAAGATGGCAAAGCCCTCGAAACTACTAGTCTCGTTATAAATAAATAAAATTTATAATTCCAGCAGAAGATACCCTTTTATTGTCTCCTTCAGGACATTTTTATTTATATAGATATTCTGATAGTAATAGGAGAAATGCTTTATTAATATTAACTAATTAGGGAATTGTTTCATGAAGCATTGCCGCACTTACCCCTCGTATTGATCCCCTTGCTCCTTTTTTCTTGTTTTGATTGAGGTCAGAGACCGGTCAGTCAGTCAGAGTCACTCCATATAGAGGATGCAATCAATCCATTGAGTTTGCTGCTGGAATTATTTTGCATTCTAATTAATGAGAAACAACAACCACTACAATCTTATCACGATGACCTGATTTTGTATTCACCTGTTTTGTTTTTTTCTTCTATTTTTTATTCCACTTAGCAATTGTATTGTATTGCTAATTTCAATTTGCGGAAATAATCTAATGCAATCAATCAAAATGCTATTTTCTAAATGAAATACACCTAAAATGAAACCTTTATAATATAGTAAGTATAATCATCTCGAATGAATCATTCTTTTCATAAATCTATATTTATATTTATGAGTTGATCGTTTTTAGAAAATTATTCATATTTTATGGGAAAAACCTTAAAAAAAAACAACGTCATTTAAGGAAATAATAAGTGTATCAATAGATGAGACATATACCGGGGGAGTTTTTTTTATCTTGAGAGTCTTATAACTCAAAAACATTGCATTATATTGAAAAAAGTTTCAAATAAACATTTATTTATATCGAGGGAGAAACTAAACTACGCTATTGTTTTTCAACCTAGAATAAGCTTTCAAGGGTATTATTATGTTAAGTTCTGTTTTTTAAATGGAACCCTATATTTTTCTATACGTCTACTTAATCTACAAAAAAACTAAACAACATTCATAAGAACTATTTTTTATACGACATCAAATAAACAAAATACATGAATCAATTAGATCTTAAAAAAATCTTAATAATTATTTTTAACAATTATTTAACTTAATTATCAAATAATAATGATTGAATGTTTAATTATTAAATAAATAATTTAATAATAATTAATAATTTAATGAGGGGTCGGTAGCGCAATCGGTTAAATCACCAACTTTTCTAATCCGATTAGGAGAACATCAACCTAGACTTCATCAGTTCGATCCTAGCAAGAAGCAAAGTGAATTTATTTGAAAATAATAAAAATCCGGCCCCTCGGCTCCATAAACTGACAATCTCTGGTTCTACAAAACTTTCGTAACAAGCAACCATGAGTCGTGAGAGTCAAAAACAAGATTACCCCAGGTGGTAACCAATCCACCCACCCTCGAGTGGCAACCGGGCATTCAGATTCTGGGGGACCCGGACCATCACGAAGTCAAAGAAGAAACAATGGAAGAATAACACCAAAAATTCATACATACCTGGGCACCTTTACCATCAACACACTCATCCGGCCAGGAAAAATTACATAGCCTGACCATGGAACTCGATAACACGTTCCGGAAAAAGATAGAGGCGTGGAAGGTCCAACCAGAAAAAGACATCTAGCTTTGCGTAGTCCCAAGGGTCCAAACGCAACAAATAATAATAATAATAATAATTTAATAATTTTGCGCCACTGTTCTGAGATATTCCAGAGTGTATGGCAAGAATTCTGGATGAATTTCATTTCCAATTTCATTATTTTGGCCTGTTTTAGTTTCGTAGCTTTGACATATCCTGTTTTTTTTTAACAGATTTAGGTACCAAACGATAAAATGAATCTTCTGAGGGTTTATTCCTATCAGGAATGCTCCATTTTTCTTATATTAATACAATATAATTATCTACTGGATTGACACGAGAAATAAACTTTTTTTAAACTCACGAATTTCAAGTAGATCTATTAAATAGAAAATAATCTCTTGAATCTGAGTAAAATGAAGTTTTAAGATCATTATAAACACTTATTTTTCATTTGAATGTAATGGAAGGCAGCCCAGGGGTAGTGAGAAGAAATTAACATATATCAAATAAGGTATAATTTATTGGAATCCTTCCTTTCAAACCGACTTTTCGGAGGATTCTTCCCTCCTTCTTAAGGGTTTCAAAAAAGAAGAAAGTTTTGAACACTGCTGTGGAGAGAAGAAGGAAACATTTTATTTGTTTCATTCATTGACCTCTTCAAACCCTGAAGAAGAAGGAGGAGAATCCTCCGAAAACGTCGGTTTGAAAGGAAGGAGTTCCAATAAATTATACCTTATTTGATATATGTTAATTTTTTCTTTCCTCACTACTCCTGAAGCTGCCTTCCATTACATTCGATTAAAAGTTCTACCAGTCTGTTTCTCTCCAGAGAAAATTTCGTTGCACAAAAAACTTATTTTTATTGTTGCGATTTTTCAATTTAAAATTTATTTAATTAATAATTAATTATTTAATCATTATTATTTGATAATTAAGTTAAATAATTTTTAAAAACAATTATTAAGATTTTATTTTTTGAGATCTAATTGATTCATTTATTTTTTATATAATGTATAAAAAAATAGTTCTTATGAAAGTTGTTTAGTTTTTTTTGTAGATTAAGTAGACGTAATAGGAAAATGTAGGGTTCCATTTAAAAAACAGAACTTGACCTGGAAATACCCTTGAAAGCTTGTTCTACATCGACAAACAATAGCGTAGTTTAGTTTCCCCTCGATATAAATAAACTTTTATTTGAAACTTTTTTCCATATAATGCACTGTTTTTGAGTTATAAGACTGTCTCAAGATAAAAAACTCACCTGGTATAAAATTATTAACACAAATTAGAATTAATTATGTTAATGATTTATAATCTTTTTATTTAAAATATTGCATCTACACAGTATCATATCATCATTTAATGTTTTTTTACTAGTTCACGAGGGGGTGGGGGGTTATTAGGGGGCAAGGGGGGTGAATGTAACTTATGTACTAGGGAAATTGGGCTTTATTTTATTACGTTATTGTTAAATTTATCTGCTTCGCTATTTATTAATGGGGTGGGTGTGTCCCTCAGTGACTGATCCAAGTGGCACGTCCCTGAAATGGAGAATGAAATTTGAGGTGATGCGTGAAGGATGTAGGGAAATGGGCTTCCTGGTACTAATACTATAAATAAAGTTATACAGACCAGCAATTAATAGAGAGACTGAGATATTTATTTTTCGTATCGTTATAAATAAGAAAGGCGAGATAGAGAAGTGTTTCCTTTGTAGTTTCCCAGTTGCAGTGGAGAGGCGTGTTATTTTGCTTGTAGATGTCCCGATGGGGAAGAACGGCTGGTGAATGTAATATATATATATATATATATCAGGTTTGAGGACCGTTTCCGAAGGTGTGCTTCTCTGGTGCTCAATGTATATAATTGTATATATATTAGCGGTGTGCGCTTCGTACGCCAGTACCTTTTCCTCAAGAAGAACGTGTATCAAATAAAATGAAGTAACCGCCTTGTGCAACCTAGGTGCTCGATGAAGAAGGAACTTGTATATATAGAGAATTAGCAGTTTATGTGCTCACTCTCTCTGCACTCGTGTCAAAAACTGTGGAACTTGAATATAACAGTATTTGTGTAGGTTTATTCAGAGTCACTTCGATAGCAGTAGATATGCACACTCTCTCTCATGACATGTCAGTCAATGACTGTCGAACTTGCTCATGTCAATGCTCTTCTATGTTGTTAATCGTTGGTCATTTACTATGCTTTCCCAGAACTCATTGGTTTCCCTTGTTTGATGATCAATTGATTGCCTCAATTAGACTTTAATTATGAATAAAAATAAGAAGTAATTAATTATTGAAATAAATTATGGTTCAATCCACAGGACCATTGCACCTCCGACGTTATGGTAAAGAAAAATGATTAATTATATTGAGATATTATAGGGATATTGATAGATATTTATTTATTTTTCTTTTGGTACTTATTTATGGGGTATTTATTGGGGACAAAAATGCTCGATTATTTATTTATGTATCGGGGTTGCGGACAGACGGACTCCAGACTCACCAGAACGCACGGTAACTCGAAAACGCATCGCCGAGACCTCACTCAATTCACCAGGGTATATTAATCATCCCAGATTCAGGGTGGGAACAATCACACGACTAACATGTTTATTTAGAGTAATTTAGGCGTTAAGTGAAATATTGATTCATTTGCATCCACTTACCTCGAGACACACCAGATTTTCGAGCAACAGGTAAAAAGGGTAGAAAATTATTTAATATGGAAGGGCAGAGGTGCTTAGGGTTACTATGGGGTTTGTGTTTATGGCACATGACACAAGGAATTAGGAATATCTTCTTTTATTCGAATAATATTGATATTTGGGTTGTTATGATTCTATGGGATTAGGGATTAATAAGTGAGTGACCTGAGTAGAGAAGGTATAACGAGAATGCAAGCAAGATCAGGCTTTGATAATGATAACACGAGTTTGCAATTTATAATAGATGGCAAAAATATAAATGTATTATACTATGTAATTGATTTGATCACAATAGCATTGACAATCATAGCTTTTAATAATGACTGAACTAACAGGACAAATAATAGAATAAATGATATCACTGGGGTAGTTAAAATAAGGGACTAAAATATAATAATTATGTGTGGGAGGGTGAAGTGTAAATTTAATAGGGGATCTAAATTTTAGTTAATCGGGTTACGAAATAAAAATAAAAACAGATGGCGAAATATGCAAACGAAGGGCCAAATTTATAAATATTGGGGAGAAGAGAAAAAGGGCTGATTTTAAAAATAAGTAGATGTAATTATTAAATTATTGTGGAAGTTCACATTTGTTTTCGTAACGAAATACATTTAAATAGAATAGGATAAATATAATCCTCTAATTATTGTTGCTAATCGGACAAAATAGATTAGTGATTTAATATGATGCAATTAAGAATAGATTTATTTAAACTATGGGAAATAATATAATTAAGAATTTAATGGGGACTAGTAAATTTATATTTTATAAGAAGGTGGGGGCTATGCAATTTTATTGGAATTAAGGCGGAGATTTTATTAACAAATTATATATACAACAAATGACAGCAATAAGAAATGAATACGATAAAAGGGGAGATATAAATGGAACTTGGCTTGATTGTTATTTTTACATTTTTAAGGCGGATATCCGTGAGAAGACAATTTTCTTAGATTTCGCGTGGATCAACAAAATATTTTCTTTTATTGATTTTAGCGTGTATGATTTCGCGCGGCGTTACGAACGATTTGTTCCAACGCCAAGTGGCCGGGGTGCACTTGATTCTGAAGCACGTGGCCAATAAATAGTATTAATGATTTTAATTTTATTAATTTTAAACTTAAAAATGCCTTTAAATACTCTTTAAAATATGTGTCTAAACCAAGTAAAATTTTATTTGTGGGGGTGATTTCGATTATGGGATTTGTAGCGATTTTAACTAAGGGCGATGGGGACTTAATTTCAATAATTTGTGGTTTATCAATTGGTTCATTAATCTCTATGCCGGGTAGATAGGTTACTGACTTTAATTCGGTGGTGGGCTCTATGATGAAACTAATATTAACATTCTTAAGGGGGTCTGAATTGAGTTCTTGTGTGGTTTCGGTGAGTTCGGCTGTGGATACCGCGGTTGCAAAATGAATTTTTAATGGAGGGGTTTGAGTGGTTGGGAGGGTAGTTACATCTTCAAACTTTCCGGGATGATCATTGATTCGACTATCTATCCCATCAAGCCCACCATCTATCTCATCAAGTTTGCCATTCACATTTTCAAATTTGCCATCCATATCATCGAATTTGCCAATCATACCATCGAATTTGCCAATCATACCATCGAATTTGCCAATCATACCATCGAATTTACCATTCATACCATCGAATTTAACATTCAAACTTTCAAATTTACCATTCATACTCTCAAATTTACCATTCATATTGCTATTTATATTTGCGTTCATATTCTCCATCGCAGTCATCATCTGCCTGAACATTGCCTGCGTATCATCGTTATTGGGGATGGTGGGTCTAGTACTAGGGGGTGTGGAGGGGGTTGGGGGCAGGTTCATATTACCTGCTGCTCTGTCGAGTGTCTCTCGTATGTAGGTGGAGCCGATTGTTAGTTCGTTGTTCGCATTATTGGTCCTCAGGTTCCATGCCAGCAGTTGGTGTAGACGACGCTGCCTCCGAGCCCGTTTCCGCACTAGCGAATCCGGACGTCCCCTCCGCAACGACTCCCGTCTCGTCGGAGCTAGTTAATAGGGATGGCCTGCGATCTGCAGTTTCCCCAATATCACCGTCGCTATCCCCTCCTGGCATTTTGGGTAGCTCAGAAAAAAAATAAATAGCAATATCAACAAAAATGATTAATAAATATTATGTATTTTAATTTATAATCGGTAGGTGGGAATGTCAATGGCCTTTGGTTATTTACTTATTTTTAATTCAGGCAAATATAAATATAGAATAATTTTTTTTGTAAATTTTTCTTTTTCAATATAATAAAAAATTTTTTTTAAACAAAGGAACCTTCTAGTCTCTGGGTAAACGTAGCTACTTTCAAATATTTTCAGAATTATAGTACCAGGAAATTGTGAGATGAAATGATTTTTTTTGAAAATGAATAGGGATTGCCACCTGGATCAGTAGAATACCGGCTTCTTTTGCGGCCTATCCAATCCCAGCTTACGAACACCACACGAGGGGGTGGGGGGTTATTAGGGGGCAAGGGGGGTGAATGTAACTTATGTACTAGGGAAATTGGGCTTTATTTTATTACGTTATTGTTAAATTTATCTGCTTCGCTATTTATTAATGGGGTGGGTGTGTCCCTCAGTGACTGATCCAAGTGGCACGTCCCTGAAATGGAGAATGAAATTTGAGGTGATGCGTGAAGGATGTAGGGAAATGGGCTTCCTGGTACTAATACTATAAATAAAGTTATACAGACCAGCAATTAATAGAGAGACTGAGATATTTATTTTTTGTATCGTTATAAATAAGAAAGGCGAGATAGAGAAGTGTTTCCTTTGTAGTTTCCCAGTTGCAGTGGAGAGGCGTGTTATTTTGCTTGTAGATGTCCCGATGGGGAAGAACGGCTGGTGAATGTAATATATATATATATATATATCAGGTTTGAGGACCGTATCCGAAGGTGTGCTTCTCTGGTGCTCAATGTATATAATTGTATATATATTAGCGGTGTGCGCTTCGTACGCCAGTACCTTTTCCTCAAGAAGAACGTGTATCAAATAAAATGAAGTAACCGCCTTGTGCAACCTAGGTGCTCGATGAAGAAGGAACTTGTATATATAGAGAATTAGCAGTTTATGTGCTCACTCTCTCTCTGCACTCGTGTCAAAAACTGTGGAACTTGAATATAACAGTATTTGTGTAGGTTTATTCAGAGTCACTTCGATAGCAGTAGATATGCACACTCTCTCTCATGACATGTCAGTCAATGACTGTCGAACTTGCTCATGTCAATGCTCTTCTATGTTGTTAATCGTTGGTCATTTACTATGCTTTCCCAGAACTCATTGGTTTCCCTTGTTTGATGATCAATTGATTGCCTCAATTAGACTTTAATTATGAATAAAAATAAGAAGTAATTAATTATTGAAATAAATTATGGTTCAATCCACAGGACCATTGCAAGTTATTCGTTTTAAATGGGTAAACATACATTCAGAAAATTCTTTTCCAAACACACTTAAGCAAAGTTTCGTGTAATAAAAAATAAAATAAAACTTTTCGCAAACTTTTTATATTCAGAGAAAGTATTCGAGACAAACAAGTTCAAAGCCCAAAATAATTCATACAAGTCAAATCTGTTTTCATTTCAAAGTTTATTTGTTTTTAATTCATTGTATTTCAAACATATTTGTCAATGTTATTGGTATCAATCAATCATAGTTAAAAATGAACAAAAAATATCAGATTTTAATATAAATGTTAATCCGTATATATTTTTACTTTACCATACAGGGTGGGGAGGGGGGGGGGTTAAAAATTAAAAATCTAGGCCATTTGAGCAAACTCAACCACATTTTGTATACATAATCAGTTGGTCCCCAGAAGTCTAAAAATGCAAAAAATAACAGCCCAAAGGGGGGGGGTCAAAAAATGAAAATCTAGGCTCTTATACCAAACTCAACCAAATTTTGTATACATAATCAGTGGGACCCCCGAAGTCCAAAAATGCAAAAAATAACCGCCCAAAAGGGGGGGGGGGGGAGTCAAAAAATGAAAATCTAGGCTCTTATACCAAACTCAACCAAATTTTGTATACATAATCAGTGGGCCCCCAGGAGTCTAAAAATGCAAAAACTAACTCCCCTCCCCTACATGATTATAAATAATTTTATTAAATATTAAATATAAGTGAGGGGCCAGGTTGCATGGTAAAGTCAAGTGGATGGCCACATCAGAACACGTCAGCTTATTTATTTTTAAAATTGCAAAGAAATACTCGTATTATGAAAGATCCAATATTGTTGTAAATAAATCCATTATTTAACGAATTATAATTTGTATTTATAATTTTAATTAAAGATCGAATCATTAAATTAATTAATTTTGTATAATCACAAGATAATATCTACAAATGAAAAAAATAATATTTAAACTATCAAATATCTTTAATTGTTATGATAATAAATATGAAATTCAGTTCTAAATCAATAATTATATTGTAGGTATATCAAACTAAATCTACTTAATAGAGTTTGGATATGAAATTAGAGAGAAATTCAATTCACATATCGTCGCCTTAGAGTGTAAACCTGCTAACTCACAACAAGGAAATTTTACACGGCAGAGAAAAAACAAACAAAATTTAATATTGTTGTTATGGAAAGAATCTATTTTTCACATTTTTTTTCTACAACTTACGATCGTAATTTTAAGTAGCAGTTTTACTTGGGCGATGCTCCATTTCTTTTTCTTTCAAACTGTATTAATATGTCATATATGATAAAAATTGGAGTTAGCAGTTACATAATCAGTGGGACTCCAGAAGTCTAAAAATGCAAAAACTAACCGCCCAAAATGGTGGGGGGGAGTGTATGGTCAGAAAATGAAAATCTAGGCTCTTGTACCAAGCTCACCCAAATTTTGTATAAGTACATAATCATTGGGACCCCAGGAGTCTAAAAATCAAAAACTAACCCCCTCCCTCACATGATTATAAATAATTTTATTAATTATTAAATATAAGTGAGGGGCCAGGTTGTATGGTAAAGTCAAGTGGGATGGCCACATCAGAACACGTCAGCTTATTTTTTTCAAATACCATACATTCCAACAATGGTGACACCAACTATACTAATTTTTTTGCGAATTCAATTAAGTAAAATAAAAAATCTAATATTCTTTAATTACATTTTTATACATTCAATAAACATGGAAATATTTAAGATCATTTTTAAAATTTACAATTATAGTTGTAATTTAAATTTTTAAATATCTGTTGTTGTTGTTGTTGTTGTTGTTTTGCTTTATTTTTGTATTTATATTTTATCTAGAAAATGTTGGTGGTGAGATTTTGAGGCTTTGTGAAGCTAATTTTTATAGATGTAATAGTAATATGTATTAACGTAGAAAAACACTAATATCAGATTAACATCGACTCGCACTTGGCCGATTTATTTGTTCATCCTATCATCCGACACTGTCTACCCCCGATTTGGGAGAAAAAAAAAGAAAAAAAAACTTCGGAGAACCTTGTTTGTATCTCGAGAATAGCCAGTGAAATCTGTTCTGTATTTCAGGTTGCCAACAAACAGGCGCTTCGGAAAATGAATTCCTTCAAGCAGAATTAGATTTTAGCCCTTGAAAAATAAATACATTCTATTGAAAAATCCAATTTTATCGATCAATTAAATCTATCAAAAAGATCGAATTGAAAAATGATAATGATTTAACTAATTAGTATAATTTATTATTTTAAACATATTCTATATTCAATTAAAATAATATTTGATTAATAATAAATATATAGAATATTATATTTACAAAATTTATTTAGAACAAAAATAGATATTTTTAGCTCCAAATTGTCAATACAAATTATCCAAATTTAATAATTCGCTAATGAATTAGCAAACACTGAGTTCATCGACAGAATTGGAGTGTCCACTGGGTGGATATCCTCTCGTAGGTCCACTGTGCAGAAAAGCAAAATGTCGTCATATTTCCGGGTCCGATATTAATAGAAATATCAGTCGCAGAGGCTTAATTAAATATGCGTGGGTGTGCCAAGTGGGCGGATCTTCTAATCGAGGCTCGAATTCTATTTTAAGATTTCGCAAATGGATAATTTACGAGGCAACCAAACCAAATGCATCCAGTGGAATCGAATGGTCAATTTAAAAATATAATTTTATGATCACAACTAAATAGACAAAAAGCGAGTTCCCAGGTAATACTATATAGTATATGGTATATATATTTCTCTAATGTTGGGAAACATACGATGCGAGTTCACTCTTCAAACAAACGCTCCTATAAAGTTTTTTGTTTGTGTGTTTTTGTTTTATTGAAATGAAACTCTCTCAATATTAATATTTAAACTGAAAATAATTTACCTAAATAGAGATATTTTAATGTATTGTGGATGTAATTGACCTTAAAATTGGGTAATTTTACCCTAATGTTCTCCGTGTTTTAATTCTTTTTCATGTCCATTTTATTTGTTTTCACCTCGTTTGATTCAATTCCATTTTGAAAAACTCACGTTCATATGGTTACCCTAATGAAATTACAAAGGGCTAAGGATTGTCTTATAATTATAAGCGTTTGGGTTCTTTTTTTAGAAATTAACCCTTTTTGTATGTATACCTTTATGTGGATCAAGCAGAAAACAACCTCATCAATTTATCTCTATAAATTAAATTGAAAGTTTTTGCCGAGAGTAGCAGAATTTCTTATAAATTGAAGGAGACAATAAAAGAGTGTGTCTTCTGCTGGAATTATAGAATTTTATTTATTTATAACGAGACTATAGTTTCGAGGGCTTATGCTCCTCTTCATCAGATCTATTACAATGTATTCACAGGAATTAATTTATTCATATTCATAAATTAATTCCTATGAATACATTGTAATAGACGATGAAGAGGGCAAAGCCCTCGAAACTATAGTCTCGTTATAAATAAATAAAATTTATAATTCCAGCAGAAGACACACTCTTTTATTGTCTCCTTCAATATCTCTATAAAGTCTATTCGTTGGACATGTTCGAAAATTGACAACTTTGAAAATAGCTGTAACATTCATTTAAAATAAAAAATAAATAAATAAAATTCTACTTAAGCAAATTTATTGCTTATTTTGAAACTCGAAAAAATTATATTCTTACAAAAATAATTATTTGATTAAAATTTGAATACGATTTTATTATTTTTTGAAATTTCATTGTTAAAAGGAGAATTCCTCCCGAAACATTTGGAATTTTAATAAATGTTTCTAACTTGTTTTATAAAAGCGTTGTATTTATTTATTTATAATACATTTCCCAAATGGATAATTTTACTAGGGAACCAAATGCGTCCATTTCGACCGAACGTTCAGATTAAAAAACACTTTTATGATCATAGCTTTAATAGACAGAGAGAGCGAATTCCAGGTCTAGATAGCTAGCTATAGATATCCAACCACTGTCCAATTTTAATCTGTCGCTGCCCTAGGGTGGATTCATTTATTTTCTAATCCATTAGCGAATTATTAACATTCAAAAATAATTATTAACAATTTGAAACTAATAAAAATCTTAAAAAGTTGTAAATAAATGCTGTAAATAATATTCTATATAATTATTTTTATTAAAATTTTATTTTAATTGAATATAAAATATAATTAAAACAATTGCACAAATTACTTAAATAATTATTATTTTCTCATTCGATCTTTTTGATATTTTTAAATGATCAATAATATTATTTATAACAATATTGGATTTGACAAATAGAATTCATTTATTTTTTAAAAGCAAATCAAAGAGGGTTTCTTCAGCTTGAATGCATTATTATCTCAAGCGCCTGATTATTGGCAACCAGAAACACGGGTTTATATATACGGTATAAATATAACTTGGAAATTTCAAGTTCGTCTCTTATTTACTTTACGAGCTCCAATGCTCTCACAGACAAACAGACACATAGCGACACTAATAGGGTGACGTTTTATTTTTTAACCGGAACCCTAAATAAATCATGATTTTTCTCAACATATTAGACACATTTTTAAACATAATAATAAAATAAATCATATAAATCAAGAGCGTTTTCCAGTTTTTAATAAATAGTACCTGGAGCCACCGAGCGATGCACGGTAACCAAATTAAAAAAAATACAATAATATATAGTACACCCCCTGTCTCCCCCCCCCGAAACCACGCACCTCGCCCCCACCACTGCACCTCCATCTCCACCCCCACTCCGCCCCGGATTCCCCACAACTGCATCCCACCTCTTGCACTCCCCACATCGATCCCCACCCCGCATCCAGTTTTTGCATTTCTAGCTTTCTAGTAGTCCACAGATTATGTGTATATAAGTATATAAATAAATTTTGTATAATTATTTTTTTTAATTAAATAACAAAATCAAGTTTTTTAATCAATTAAATAAATAATAATTTTATTGAAGCAGTTTTTTACATGAAATAATGTATATATTTTATTTGAGGCTTCAATTTCGGAGATTACTTCACCACCATCGACTGTATTTGATCTTCTAGCTTGCGATACTATTTTTAGTCCATGATTTTTAATAAGAGCAATTTATAATCAATTAAATTGGCAAATTCTAATATATAACAATATTTGGTATAAAGTATTAGTGGGTTTTAAAATTAAAAAACCAATTAATATAAAAAAGATAATTGAAAAAATGTAAACAAACTTTTTTATTGAAATTTTCATCTATCAATAATTACTTTAATTAAGAAAAGATCAATTAAGATTAAACGATCTGGCAAGGTCCAGACCTAGCCAGATCGTTTTCTCATTCTCAAAACTTGTTAATAGAATTGGTTTCATCAATATCGGTAGAGCCGTTTTCAAAATAGAACAAAGATACAAATATATAAACTGTTAGGGGTTAGGCGTGTCCGCGCTCCCCACCTAGTTGGTGGGGACCTAACAATGATTGGGACAGGGCGATGTTTGTTCCTGGCAAAGAGCCGGGCTGGGCGCCACCCGTCTAGTTGGCGGGTGAGGCGCTCCTAGTTGGTGGATGGCTCCTTCTTCGATCATCAGTCGAGATCGAATTGCCTTACTTAATACATGCCAAAGCAACACGGGCCGCTACATAAACAAATATATATATATACAATTTTTGATCGTTTAATAAGAGCAGATAGATATGTTTTGATGTTTTTTTATCAATGTACTTTTAGTCACCCTTTAATTTGATTTCATGTTTTAAATTTAAACGAATAATTTGTACTATAAACTATCCACTCTGGCTGCTCACTTCTTGTAATCCTCTTCCTTAATTTATTTATTTAGGTATAGGAGGGTAGAATAAAGAAGAGGGATTCCCAGATAGCTCTCTCTCTCTCTCTTCTGTTGACTTCAATTATACAGAATAAATTAATTTAATTTAAATCTAAAGAGGGAGGATGTTTGGTTTGTCTCTTTAATGTTATTACACATTTTCTCTTTTTAATTAAATTTTAACCTTTAGAGAAAGAGAGATATATAGAGAAATTAGAAATGAGTTGGACAGCAGCAGCTTGGTGGCTTACATAAAAAAAAAATTAATTTAAAAGTTTACTTTAGAGATTTTTTTTTTGAAATTTATAAAAAAAAAACGGAAATTATAATTTGCGTGTTGAATTTAAACGTTACGTTTTAAAAACTTACCCTTAAAATCAGATTCCTTGAATAATATATAATAAAATAAAAAAAAAAGGTTTTTTTCTTAGATTATATATTTCCCACAATTCAATTTAAAAATAAACTTTCTCAAAACTCGTCACCCTCTTAATACATTTTACCATACAAATAGGCTGGGTAGGCCGATCTATTACACCTGGGGTTACAGCAAACTTATTAAAATAATAAATCTAAATATAATAAAATATTTTATTTTTCAATTTAATTATTATGTTTTAATTTTAGAAATAAGCTACACTGTGGTGCAAAAAAAGTGGAACACTTAGAAAAATTTAGTTTTTGTAAAACATTTCATTTAAACTTTTGATACAATACAAAATATTTTTAAACATTTTTAGAGCGACAATTTAATTCATTCACTAAAAGTCCCATAAGCAACGGTGTTTTTGTCACTATGACAGCGAAAAAAGTTTACCCTAACTTTTCCAGCGACAAAACTGAACCTAGCTTTATTTTTTCAATTATGTTTTATTTATTAATTGGTTTTTTAATTTTAAAACCCACTAATATGTTAAAGCAAATATTATTATATTATATTAAAATTAGAAATTTTTTGTTTGTTTTTAATTAACAGGTGTCTAAATCATAACAAAACAGGTGTGTTTACAAATAAAGAGGTTCAAGTGGCTTTTTTCTATATAGCTTGGAAACAAATCTTATTTAATTTTATGTTTTTATTTCAGATTCTATAAGATTATTTTTTTTATTTTTATTTTCCTATTTATTTTTTTATCAAGTTGTTTATAAGAATTGTATTTTTAACAATTGTTTTCTCTAAATTAAATAAACTAATTTATGTCTTAATTTTGTTAATTTTGTGATTTACGTATTGATTCATTAAATTGTCTTACCGAATTACACTCAAGCTTTTTTGGGTCGAAGTAAACTTGATATTTTATAATTCGAGTTTTGTTGCCTTTGGGCAATTTAACTACCAGAAAAAATTACTCGTCCTACGGACTCGTAATTTTTTCACAGGTAGTTTTTTTGGTTTAGTTGCCAGGCAACAAAATTCTCATTAAAATGTCAAGTTTACTTCGGCAAAAAAAGCTCTCGTGTAATTATAAGTGAAAATAATTTTCAAAATTATCAAAAAAATGATAAAAAGTATAAAATTATAAAAAAACTTTTTTTTATATTAAAAAAAAAAAAATAACTTAAATTTAAAATTTCTTCTGCTAGTTCAAACACTTAGGTTGACTTGTCGAGTTTGTAGAAGGCGCTGTTGAATTTGAGCTGCTGTATGCAGTATACCGATCCCTCAATAGGTATCCAAAGCTCTAATTCGACCAGATCCCGCCCGATCTCCTGTCATAAGAGTTTGTTTCTCTATATCGTTTTATCCACAGAGATCTGTGGATACTTTTAACCGATGCTTTAAGTCATTGAGCGATATACCGATACGATCTTCCATCATTTCTTAGAGCTACAGTTTGAGCTACTTCCTGAGTTTTTAGAGGCATTTTGCTTGGAAATATTTCAAATCAAATGAAATTAAAAGATGAGATATTCAAATCGAACTGATAAACATAAAAATATTCAATTTAATTCGATATTAGACGATAATCATTTAATACAGTTCAATAAAGGTCTCAGATTTCAAACCTGAAAAATTTATCCTAGTTTAAATAAATTTAATTTTAAACGGTTTAAATTAAAGTAATACATTGTTTCCATTCTAAAAATGTTTAAAAATATTTGTACAATCACAGAATATATTAAAAGTTTAAATAAAATATGTTTTTTCTGAAAATTATTTGAAAAAACTAAATTTTTCTAAGTCTTCCACTTTTTTTGCACCACAATGTACTAGGAAGGATTAAAATAGTACAAATATTAATTAATAAATTGAGAGTGATAAAGACTATGCTTTTGTTATGACGACGTCTTAAAATCTCCATAAAATCATTAAAAAAAAGAAATTTTCTATATTTATGAACCTGAATTCCCTGAATTTACTGAGTCCGAAATGTGTTCAGTTCTTCGCATTGCCAATAACAAATTTATATACTGAATGAAATTACTGTTTTTAAATTATCGTGGGTATTAAAATTCAGACACAGTCGGAAAAAAATCATGATTGAAAATGGGTTTTCTCTATGGTTTAGATTTTTTTTAACACAATGAGAAAAAAATATTTTAGTGAATTTAATCAATAGCTACTAGAGCCATCGCTGCTGCCTCCCTGGCAAACCGAGTATATAGAATAATAAGCCGGCTAAATGCGAGTCGAGCTCGACCGAATTAACTGGATCGCATTATGCATAACTCGACCATACGCTAAATCCAAAATTTTGAAATAATATCGCCATCTACATTCTAAAGGGGTAATCTAACTATAAAAATTGATACCCTATTTTTAGTATTATTGTATATCCGTTACGAAGAACTGATTACTTTTCGAACTCTCTAATTTCAGGGAATTCAGGTTCATAAATGTAGAACATGTCTTTTTGTTACACACTTTATATAATACGAGCTTTTCGTGTGTGCCTTCGCCACGCCCTCGAAGCCTAGTGCCCTGGCGGGCGGCGTCTCGGTCTAAAAATTTTATTCCTCTTAAAAAACCACACTCCAAATGTATAGGTACCTGTAAACTCCCCAAAATACATAGTCTCTTAAAAGTTTCGCCTCATTTTCGTCCTGACACAGCTACAGAAATGAGGCTCTAGATATGAATCTGGAAGTATTTCTTTTTCTATAATCTACAGCATTGTGATATTTTTTGTGTGGAAATAGATTTATTTAAATAAGTGGTATCGTGTGAGGAGGAGAATTATATTATATCATTTTTTTTAAATTTGGGATCGATAATCGATATAAGGCTCCAAATATTTAAAAGAGATCAGGTGTTGTTTGTATGACAGGCTGCTCCATCCAGTATTGCAATGAGAAACTCATATGGGCATGCGTGTCTTAAGTCGTTTAATTTTGTAAAAATCAAAAAATAAGAATAACAAAATTTAGATTTTTAAAAAATTATAAAAAAGTGGCAAATTATTAAAAAATAAACAAATAATATATAAATCAAATAAGATGTGATTGATTTCTTTTTCTGTGCGCAAAGAAAAGCGAATTGAATATTTAATTTTTGAGTGGTGAAGGGGGGGGTAATAATTATCAATATATTTAATGTTTCTTAATTTAAAATCAATTGGAGTCTTTCATTTCGAAATTTGAGTCCAAATTACGATTATATTTCAAATTTGCCGCAAATATACCGATGGCGCTCTCTCTCGGCAGCATTACGTCAGCGTTGCGGCAAATTAATCTAGACAAATATATATAGTATTAGCTTCACCTGTATATATGTATTTATCTATGTATCAATGTGACTTTTGTTCTGTTAAATTCCGCAAAGCATTTCTCTATAAAAATAATTGTTTACCTACTCAATTAAAATGAAATTATATAAAAAAATAAAAACATTTTATACTCTTAAATCCCGCAAAGTTTTCTCTATAAAAATAATTAAGACTAAAAAGTAAAAAAAATAAATTATATTAAAAAAAAAAAAACTAAAAAAACATGTTTCTAAAAAGTACAAAATAATGTAATACTTAATCAAAAAGTGTTGGGCACTTTGTCGAAATTAATTAAAAGTACATGTTTCTCCGACCCAGACTTTTTGATTAAGTAGTACTTTATTTTGTACTTTTTAGAAGCGTATTTTTTAGTTTTTTTTTAATATAATTTTTAATGATTTTATTGAGATTTTAAGGCGTTGTCATAACACAAGAAAAACGTTTATCAATCTCAATTTTTCATTGATATTTGTGTTTATTTTTTTTAAACCCACTAATAGTTGCTTTCTAAAATTGATTTAAATGTTAAAACATAATATAAGTAAATCTGTTTTCCTCTTATTAAAAACAAGGACTAAATATGAATAAGGACACTCGATGGTGGAGAAGCAATCTCCGAAATCGAAGCTAAAATACAAGGTATACATTAATTAATGTAAAATAATTGGTTTAATAAAATTTATAAAAAAAAAAAAAAAAAAAATATAAGTAAATCTGCATTAATTGGATGGATTAATTTCCGCAATATGGTATTGGAATAATTATCGGAAAAGAGGTTTTTTTCTTTAATTAGTTTTTTCCTCTTACTAAAAACAAGGACTAAAGATGATCATTAATCCATGTAAAATAAGTGGTTTAATAAGTAAATCTGAATGAGGGAGAGGAGAGGGGAGATGAGATTACCAATCGACTTGATTGGGGAATAATGGAATTAAAATAATTATCGGAAAAGAGGTTTTTTTATCTAATTAGATTTTTTCCTCTTATTAAAAACTAGGACTAAAGATAAATAAGGACACTCGATGGTGGAGAAGCAATCTCCGAAATCGAAGCTAAAATACATGGTATACATTAATTAATGTAAAATAATTGGTTTAATAAAATTTATAAAAAAAAAAAAAAAAATAAGTAAATCTAAATTTTAATTTTTTAATTTTTAAGGATTTTTTTATAAGATTACTCTAATCTTACCTAGAACTTTTGTCGGCCTTTCTAAGTCAATCAAATGGTGGTTTTTACAAATTAATAAACATAAATAAGTAATTATAATTGAGATAAACTATAGGCGGGGGAACTTTTTTACCATTTGACGCCATATTTAATTAAATTAGTAATAAAGGAGGCCGTATAAGTTGATATACCCATCTATAAATGCAAGATACTTTTTTAAAAGATTAAATTTCCACCATTTGTTAAAACCATTTCCATGTTAAAACTTGATTGACAAAGATCATCAAACAGTTTGCAACAAAAACAATAAATACTTTTCGTCGATGGTGAATACACCATCCAAGATTTTAAGTTAAAATGTTAAAGTGATGAGCAAAGCAAGACCAAGACCAAGACTCATCACTAATTAATATAGGCAGAGATTGTGTTTGTAAAGTCTTCTATAGGTTGTTTAGAAAGTCCTGATCACTTTTAAGAAAAATATTATTATTATTTTGTTTTTGAGTATTAATATTAGTGATGAACAAAGAAGCAAGACCAAGACCAATTCTGTTCATCAGTAATTTTAACAGCTTTCCACCATTAGGGATAATTTGAAAAAATTAAGCTTTCTTGTTTCACCTTTGGCTTTGATTGTATTACCAGGACGTTTTACTCCTTCGCTGAAATCGGCGTTTAAATTTTAAATTGCAAACGGACATTGACGTATCAGGAATACTCCGCGAAAAATTGTTAGAGATAATATTTTCTATCCTACATTGACTTGACGACGAGGAAAAATCTTCGAAATCATATAATAATTCATAATTAGTGGAAATGAATAGTTAACTTATGAAGGGAACAAGTTGTTTTTTACAACTATAACTAAATAGTACCTGAAGCCACCGAGCGATGCACTGTAACCAAATTAAAAAAATACAAATATATATATATATAGTATACGCCCCCTGGCCCCCCCCGAAACCACGCACCTCTCCCCCAACACTGCATCCCCACCGCCACCCCCGGATCTCTCACAACTGCACCCTACCCCGCACCCAGTTTATGCATTTCTAGCTTTCTAATGGTCCACATATTATGTGTATATTTGTTTACTCGTACACCAATTTGCCCACATTGATAAACATTATAAAAAAATAAATAGGAAAATAATAATAAAAAAATATTGGTACAAGATCTGAAATAAAAACATAAAATTAAATAAGATTTGTTTCCAAGTTATATAAAAAAAAGCCACTTGAACCACTTTATTTGTAAATACACCTGTTTTGTTATGATATAGACACCTGTTAATTAAAAACACAAAAAATCCTAATTTAAATATAGTATAATAATATTTGTTATAACCTATTAGTGGGTTTTAAAATTAAAAAAACAATTAATAAATAAAAGATAATTGAAAAAAATGTAAACAAACTTTTTTATTGAGATTTTCATCTATCAATAATTACTTTAATTAAGAAAAGATCAATTAATATGAAATTTGTCGAGGTCCAGACCTAGCCAGATCGTTTTCTCATCCTGCAAACTTGTTAATAGTGTTGGTTTCATCAAAATCGGTAGAGCTGTTTTCAAAATAGAACTAATATACAAATATATATATATATATAATATATAATTTTTGCTCGGTTAATAAGAGTAGATATAAAAAAATGCCGCCCCAAAATATATGCCGCCCAGTGACGCCCCCCCCCCCCTAGGTACGCCAATGCACATTTGTAATAGTTCAGCCTACCCAGACTATATGTAAAATTTATAAAGACCGTGCCGAGTTTTGAGAAAGTTTATTTTTAAATTTATTATATCGTTCTTTTTGGGGGTCCTTAGAAGAGCGTTATAACGAAGTTTTATCGGATATTAATATTATATTTTAGTCTATTTATTCTCCTTTAGTATTCTGAGAACTGTTAAAGTAATAATATAGATTACCTCTTTTAATGAAGGTAGATATATGCGTACGAAATCCACCCCCATATATGAATCACCCCTTGTGGGAGGGTTGAAATGAAAGTTGATTAGATATGTACTGTCGATAGAGAGGGTTTCAGAGAAAGAAACAAATATATTCTATAGCATAAGTTGTCCCATGTGAAGTTGTAATGAGCGGGCGACGTTTCTAGATGACTTCTTGATTATTCCCTGACCCGACCAATTCATGAATGATGATGACTCAGAAAGCGAGCCTCATTATGGTTAACCCCCATGCCAGAACCCTTCATCACTCACTCACCCCTTCGATTACCACCAATATTCCTACCACTTCTATATTCGTCATTCAAATAGGGAGTTCATCCAGGTATAGGTAGTACCTAGATGAACCTGCTGCTTGCTAAAGAGCAGGGTGTTATTCACTTCAAATATCATCATCGACTTCACTCTTGGTTCAATTCATTTTTTTTTAATTGTTACGCTAGACGAGATGTGTTATCAGATTGAAGATATCAGTCGAATTACAATTCGACTATCTATTTATAATAAATAACACAAATCTACACATTTTTTTCACAAAGAGAAACAAAGAGGTTGTCCTCTGCTTGATGCAAATAAACATACACACATATATATCGAGATGATATATCTGTATATATTATTTATTTGTTTGAGACTATAGTTTCGAAGACTTGGTCTTCATCATCAGTCTTTCTTCAATTATAAATGTTTTTCATGGACTCAATATCATATGTATATTGAAAACTTGGTGTTCTTTCATCACTGGTGGTCGACCTGGAACTAAAAAAGACATTTTCTTTTCTGGCCACATTCAAATATATTTCCCTTTCTCCTTATTTTACAACGAGAAAGGTTGACAATAGAAGGGTTTTTCTTTTTTCTTTTATCTTTTGTTAGCAAACATCTTCAGCATATTACTATTTGACAGCTCTATTTGATTGTTCAAGCAAAGTTTTGAATTTCTATTGAATGATTTCAAAATTTCTAAAGATTCCATTGCGCTAATTAATTTTGGGTTCTTTTCTCCTTTTATTAATCTAATAGTTCCAGGTCGACCACCAGTGATGAAAGAACACCAAGTTTTCAATATCCATATGATATTGAGTCCATGAAAAACATTTATAATTGAAGAAAGACTGATGATGAAGACCAAGTCTTCGAAACTATAGTCTCAAACAAATAAATAATATATATACAGATATATCATCTCGATATATATGTGTATATGTTTATTTGCATCAAGCAGAGGACAACCTCTTTGTTTCTCTTTGTGAATCAACAACTCTGCTACTCTCGGCAAAACAAAAACTTTTCAATTAATTTTTTTTTCCTTGTCCTAAAGTTTATTTCATGATTTTTCTATTCATTGTGCACCAAAATAAAGGAAAAATACCTAAATTCCATATAAAGTTTGTTTTTGTAGAGGCTATAATAATAATAAGTACCTGGAGGCACCACAAATGTGCAATTGTTATTTTTGAGTTGTTGTTGTGTGATGAGAAATTGTCATTGTATATAAATTGTGTAATGATTGAAATGTTTTAGGCTGATGATGACATATTTGAAAATGTCGAAACGTTCCTGGGTAACAATAAAATAAAATAAAGAAAAATAGAAGATAAAAATGTGTTTTTTTGTCAAAAAAGAATAAAACCAACACCTATTTAAAAGAGAATTTGTATCCTCAAGAAGTTTCGTTATATATAGATATATATATAAATTTATTTTTCCAGCAGAAGACATACTCTTTTATTGTGTAAAAATTCTGCTACTCTAGGCAAAAAGAAACTTTTATTGATTGTTAATTTCGAAATAATTAAAATTTTATAAAATAAAAAAGATTCGAATTTTGTATTAATGAGACAACTAGAAAACCACTTAACGGTTCAATTTCATGCGATTTTTCAAAACTGACATCTTATTTTACTGTACTTTTTAAATGGATGGAATATAAAATATAAAAAAAAGAAACAAACAATTTTTTAATTTTTTGAAGATCTGCTTGAAGGAATCCATTTACCGAAGCGCCTGTTTGTTGGCAACCAGAAATACAAAACAGAGCAGATTTCAATGGCTGAACTCATTGTTTGCTAATTCATTAGCGAATTATTAAATTTGGATAATTATTGACAATTCGGAGGTAAAAAAAGATCTAAATATGTTGTAAAAATATTTTGTAAATATAATATGCTATATATTTATTATTTTTTAATTGAATATAGAATTTGTTGAAAATAATAAATTATATCTACTAATTAGTTAAATCATTATCATTTTACCAATTCGATCTTTTTGATAGATTTAATTGATCGATAAAATTGGATTTTTCAATGGCAAATCAAAGAAGATCTGCTTGAAGGAATCCATTTACAGAAGCGCCTGTTTGTTGGCAACCGGAAATACAAAACAGAGCAGATTTCAATGGCTATTCTCGAGATTAAAACAAGGTTCTCCTAAGATTTTTTTCCTCTCAAATCGGGGGTAGGCAGTGTAGGATAATAGGATGAACAAATAAATCGGCCAAATTCGAGTCGATGTTAATCTGATATTAGTGTTTTTCTACGTTATTAATACATATTACTATTACATCGATAAAAATTAGCTTCACAAAGCCTCAAAATCTCACCACCAACATTTTCTAGATAAAATATAAATACAAAAATAAAGCAAAACAACAACAACAACAGCAACAACAGATATTTAAAAATTTAAATTACAACTATAATTGTAAATTTTAAAAATGATCTTAAAATATTTCCATGTTTATTGAATGTATAAATATGTAATTAAAGAATGTTAGATTTTTTTATTTTACTTTATTGAATTCGCAAAAAAATTAGTATAGTTGATGTCAACATTGTTGGAATGTATGATATTTGAAAAAAATAAGCTTAGTACACTTTCATAATTAATGGCACAATAGATCTAATAAATAACTAAATGTATCTACTTTAATTATATTAAAATAAAAAATAAATAACGATTTTTTCATTTATTTTTTTCAGGTAAGCTGATGGTTATTTTTTTTCTTCATCTGAAATTGTGACCATACTATAATATGGTATACTGCCTGCCAAGTAAGTACCCACCTTGTTAATTGCTTGCTTATAATTATAAGCCTTCATCTCCAACACAAAAAATATAATTTTTATTTCCCATAAAAATGATTACATATATCTTCTAAGTTTCAAGTATCTTATTTATTAGTAGGGTCCCCTATTTCTTTTTTAAACGGAACACTAAAAATCCAGAAATGGCATAAAAATTAAGAAACCACGTAAAAAAACTCTCATATATAATTTAATTCCTACATTTTATTCACAAAATTTCTCTTGAGCAGTGCTATTACTTTGTATGATTAGAATTAAATTAATTTAATTTAAATTTAATTTACATAATTTGAAAATCGAATCCAATTAACATTATTAAATAACATTAAATAAATTAAACAGTGTTATTATTTTGTATTATTGAAATTAAATTAATTAAATTTAATAATTTTTATAAAAAAAATCCGACTTCAAAAAAATTTAATGCAACAAATAAAATATGTAATAATAACTTAAAAATAAAATAAAATACACTAAAAGGTAAAAAATAATTATCTTATTTAGTTACAACTAAACGATGAAATATTAACATGAAATTACTTTTTAAAGTCGGTGACAAACAAACTATATAAGCGAGCGTACTCGCCAAACGTACACTAAGATCCGTCGAGTGAGATTCATAAAATGTATTGTTTGGCACCGACTTCAAAAAGTAATTTCATGTTAATATTTCATCGTTTAGTTGTAACTAAATAAGATAATTATTTTATACCTTTTAGTGTATTTTATTTTATTTTTAAGTTATTATTATTTTATTTGTTGCATTTAATTTTTTGAAGTCGGTTTTATTTTTTTTATAAAAATTATTTTTAATTTTCTCTTTTTAGTGATGTTATTAATAGTGACTTAATATAATATCTTGCATGCATCTCGTAAGAGAAAGCGTCGGGCTAATGAATCAGAAAATGATAGTAAATGGCCAAGATTTCCATTTTTTGACCCTCCGCCCCCCCCCCCATTTCGGGCGGTTAGTTTTTGCATTTTTAGACTTCTGGGGGTCCACTGATTATGTATACAAAATTTGGTTGAGTTTGCTCAAACGACCTAGATTTTTAATTTTTAACCCACCCTCGACCCCCCTTAATTTTGGGTCGATATGCACCAAAATCTAATCAGCTCTTAATCTCAACGGACTAAAACTACATGTGAAATTTGGTTTCGAAATTCACACTAGTTTTTGAGCTAGCTCGTACACAAATTTGGTAACGCAGGGACTAACTAACTAACAGACATTTTGACACAACAATTATTATCTCGAAAAATATAATTTTTTCGATCTTCACTTATTAGAGCTTTTTTGTAGACCGAAATGCCATGGTTTTGCTCAATTTTTTTAATCGAAATAGTTTCAGCCGTTTTTTAGATATTTTGAAAAAAAGAAGGGAAAAAAATCACTTTTTTCATGCACGATTACAATACTTGACTTGACCCTGTATGGTAAAGTAAAAATCATCAAAATCGGTTCACAATTTGCGAAGATATGAGGTAACATAGACAAAAAAAAATCAGTCGAATTGAGTACCTCCCCCTTTTTTGAAGTCGGTTAATAATAATTGAAACTATTCAATTAACTTTATTAAATAACATTATTTAAATAAATAATAATAAATTGAATCTAAATTTTTATTAATATTATCTAACCAGCCAGCGAGGGGAGATCATTTGATTTAAGTGAATGGATCCTAGAAGAGATGTCAGTATTTATTTATTTTGGGATGGATGGCGGGGGTTGGGGGTGGTAAATTACCAAGCAAGCGGAAGATGGAAGGCGTTGGCGAGGAAGGAAGGAAAGGAACTTGGTCTGTGGTTGCCAGTGGATGTGGTTTCTTTCTCGAGGGAATGCTTCTTACTTACAAGGATTCACTTGGTTAATAGTTGGCCTTCAATATACCATATCTACTACACTTGAAAGATGAAAGGGAAAATTGGCTTCCTCGGTTCACAACCACTCATGTCAACTTTGGACGGGATATTATTTATCTCTTCGTTTTTCCACAGTGAACAGCGTTTCTACAACTTTTCCATTTATACACTGTAGCTCTGAATTTTTGGAATAAAACTTCCCATTTAACCTGTTAGCTGTTTATTTAAATATGGTCGATTTTTAACCGACTTCAAAAAAGGAGGAGATTCTCTATTCGACTAATTTTTTTTTGTGTCTATGTTACCTCATATCTCGGCCAATTGTCAACGGATTTTAATGATTTTTTTTGCATTGGGTTTTTCGAAGTCGGTGCCAAAATTATATATTTTATGAATCGCACTCGACCGATCTTACTTAGTACAGGAATTATTTAACGGGTTATAGTGGTGTTTCACAAAGAGGAAATAAAATTAAAAAAATTAAAAAATCTTTTAAATTATTTTGGAGATTTTTTTTATTTATCTCTATACATATTTCGCGCTATGAACCCTTCATCAGGAGGTTTGAGGTCTTTGTGAAACACCACTATAACCCGTTAAATAATTCCTGTGTTTAATATGTTTCATATAGTGTCAATTGTTATTGGCGGGCTGCCCCGTTATGGGTATAGTTTGTCTGGCACGACTTCAAAAGGCTTCATGTTGATCCCGGCTTCTTGTCCTTCTACTCTGTTCTTGTCACGATGGAGGGGCCAGCCCATACTGGCCTTTAGGGGATCCACACTTCTTTCTGATGTATCTCCTTCTCACATCAATATCATTAAAAAAAAAAAAAAAAAAAAAACTAAATAAGATAATAATTATTTTATACCTTTTAGTGCATTTTATTTTATTTTTAATTTATTATTATTTTATTTGTTGCATTTAATTTTTTCAAGTCGGTTTTATTTTATTTTTTTTTATAATTAGCTATTTCTGGAATAACACACGCTTTAAAAAGGTTAATTTATCTTCCTGAACAATATTTATTATAAGTGGCATTCCCTATAAGGATTATGATAAAAATGTAAAACTATAAAGCTTATAGTTTTTGAATTTTTTTTTCTTATTTTTTGGATATTTCGTTTTAATTTTTTTTTTAATGCAATTGAATGCAAGAAGGGACGCACCAGTAAAGATCAAAGACCAGCCCCTATGAATCTCGAAAGACCCTTGCATTACCGAAGAGAAGGAAAAGTTGATTGAGTGTGAGGGTGTAGACGTAGGTGTTTATGCACTCGGGTTTTGAAGATTATAAGTGCTGGGAAAGATGAAGGCTGGAAGAGAGTTCCAGTTCCTTGAAGTCATGGGGATATATGTATTCGCGAATGAAGTGGTCCGGCACTTTTCTAATTTGACAGCGAAAGAGTGTTGGGAGTCGGCAAAACGCGTGCTACGTGCAAAGCATGCTTTGGGGGGAATTATTGATTTTATCTCGTCAGAGCACCTGCCGTGATAGTATCTATAGAAAAGGGAAAGGGCAGAGACATCTCTTCGATGAGCCAGCGAGTCGAGGGAGTCGGTGAGGGTAGAATCGTCAATTAGCCTGACGGATCGTTTCTGAATTGCATCCAGGGTAGCAAGAGAATATTTTGAGGCTCCTCTCCATAGATGAGAGCCGTATTCGAGACAGGGGCGGATTTGGGCCTTGTAGATGGTGAGAAGTTGTGGGGGTTTGTAAAATCGTTTGGACCTGAATAAGAAGCCAATCTTCCTTGCTGCAGATTTGGCCACAGAGGAGATGTGTTCATTCCAAGACAGGTCAGATGCGACAGAGAAGCCAAACATGGATAGCCTGTCCCACATTTTCAGGGTATTCGAATCGAAGTGAATATCAGGAAAATCTTTATTTTCGCGCCTAGAAATTAGACAACATTGAGTCTTGTTTGAATTAAAGTAAACTAAATTTTGAGAGCCACATTTATTCAGTTTGTCTAGGTCGAGAGTAATTGAGGAGGCAACGTTGATTCGATTATTCGGGAGTGAGGGTTTGCCGTGTAGAGTGCTATCGTCGGCGTAACAATGAGTGGGGTTTGCCGTTTGATCGATAAGGTCGTTTATATAAATTAGGAAGAGTGTGGAGGAGATTACAGAGCCTTGGGGAACACCAGAGTTTGTGGAGAACGATTCCCGAATCTCGGTCTATAAGGTACAATATTAAAAAAAAACATATATTAAGAAGTGTTTGATGGTGAGAAGGAAAGAGCCTGAACAGCAGGGCTGGCTACGTTTTAATCTTCATTCGGGATTAATTGCTCTGTTAAATTATTAATTTGCTGCGTGTCAGGTACAAAACGTCAGCCAGGATAAACCGAAAGGATTAAAAAGAGAAAACGTTCCGGATACAAAATATTGCCAACATTACACACAATACGTGCCTGTCTGTGTGTGTGTGTGTTAGAAATTGAAATACATTATTAAAATCCATCGAAAACGATGTAGATAAACGACAACATACAACAACAACAACGGAAAAACCATCTAAATAATAAATTTCACATTGAAATAAATATTAGCAAAAATACAAAATAATATTTTAATTAAACTGAACAAAAACAAAAAGTTAAAAAATGATAGCTAGGTAGATATATACAGAGAGAGTAAAGTTGAAATTAATATTCATTTGAAATTAAACAACATGAACAGCAGCAGCTATTTGGTCGGGATGGGCGAATGACAGTGAATAATAACAAAAGTGAAAACATTGTATGGGATGAAAATTCAAAAAAAAGTGACTGATTAGATTAAAATATTCAGTTGTTGTAAATAATATAATACAGATGTATTTTGAAATGTAAATGCATTGGTCCGATGGTGAATCTTTATTTCAGTTAAGCAGTAATTTTTACAAAGAGGTTGTCCTCTGCTTGATGCAAATAAACATACACATGACATTGTAATAAATAAAAATTCTTGTAGACCAATGTCACATAAACACGCAAGCCTTCCACTCAATGATACATATACTAATAAATATACCTCTGTCAGAAAAAGCATACTCACAAGAATTAGAGACAATTAAAGAAATCGCGGTAAATAATGGGTACGAGGCAAGCCTTATAGACCAAATGTTATTTAAAAAAATTGAAAAATCAACCCTGGAATCAATATATTCACAAAAGAATGAAAAAGAAAAAGAAAATCCTAGGATAGTTCTCCCATATTATGGACAAATTTCGGAAAAATTAAAACAAAAAATGAAAAAATTAGGGTTCAAAACAGTATTCAAAACTCCAATTACTCTAGGAAAAGATTTAGGTTCAAATAAAAAAGACAAATTACCAAATATAGAAAAAGAAGGGGTTTATAGTTTGAAATGCAAAGATTGCGAAGCGATCTATGTAGGGAAAACAGAGAGAAATCTGAAAATTCGATTAAATGAACATATTAGAGATTTTAAAAATAAAAAGAATGAAAACTCTTTTGCGGAACATTTAAATTCAAACAATCACTCTTTCCCAGAAGGCACAGGTATTAGATTAATAAAAGGAGAAAGAAACCCAAAATTAATTAGCGCAATTGAATCGTTAGAAATTTTGAAATCATTCAATAGAAATTCAAAACTTTGTTTGAACAACCAAATTGAATTATCAAATAGCAATTTGCTTAAGATGTTTGCTAACAAAAGATAAAAGGAAAAAAAGAAAAACAAACCCTTCCATTGTCAGCCTTTCTCTTTGTAAAACAAGGAGAAAGGGAAACATATGGTTATATTTGAATGTGAACCAAAAGAATGTCTTTAGTTCTAAGCTGACCACCAGTGAAGAAGGAACATCAAATTTTCAATATCCATACGATATTGACTCCATGAAAAACAACATTTATAATTAAAAAAGACTGATGATGAAGACCAAGTCTTCGAAACTATAGTCTCAAACAAATAAATAATATATATAAACAGATATATCATCTCGATATATATGTGTGTAAATCCATGTTCGTAAAATTAATTTATTTCATATCACAAGTTGATTTAGAGTAAACATTCAATCTTTCTTTCTCAAATAGATACTCATTTCTTTATAAAAATATATTGTTTTTTGATATGGTTATTTTGAATTCTAAAATCTAAAGAAAATGTGTGGAGGAGGGGACCCGATAAGAAGAAAATGTCTAGGGCCCCAAAGTGTGTTAATCCGGCTCTGTATTAAATAAGGTACGACAAAGTGATTTTACTACATGACAACGTCATCACGTTGCCAAACCTGTTAAAACCTACTTTGCAAGCTCAAATAGGAAGTCCTACCCCACCTGCCATATTCCCCAGATATTGCGCCGTCCGATTATCACTTGTTTCGTTCCATGGCACATGATCTGGCTGATCAGCAGTTCACCTCATATGAAGACATCAAAAAATGGCTTGATTCGTGGATAGCCTCAAAAGACGAACACTTCTACCGTCAGAGTATTCGAGCTCTGACAGAAAGATGAGAAAAAGTTGTGGAAAGCGATGGGCAATATGATTAATTTGTAACCATTTCTTCACAATAAAGTTGCATTTTCATAAAAAAAAACAGCGAGAACATAGTTGCGCACCTTTTATTTATTTTTAATGAACGACAATAAATAGAAGCACCTATCAATGGATAGAGGCAAGTTCAAAGTTTTATTTTGAGCATTCGACATGAGCGAGAGTGTTGTTCTTAAAAAATTAAAATATTAAAAACGGGACAGGTGTATGGTAACGTTATGTTATTTGCCACATCAGTTTATTTAAATAAAATATATAAAAAAAGATCAATTTGATCTATTTTAACGCTCTACTTGTGTAAATCTTTATAGGGAGTAAAGTGTCTGTGGGTGTGTCTGTGTGTGTAAGTGTCGTTTGAATTTCCTTGTCTAATGAATATTAGAGACCTCGTCTATAAGCCAAGAATGACTTCATCAAAGTTGGCTATTAACATAAAGGAATTTCAATCTAGATTCTATTATAAATCACTAACTGGTGATATAGAGAGAGAGATTGAACAGTGAATAGGAACAGCAGGAGTAGTGTATGTCTGTACGTCAGAACAGAAACTGGAAGCCAGAGGGGATGGATGGATTGTATGTTAATATTGATAAAGGAAAATGGGTGGATGGATGGATGGATCTGCCCTTCGTCGTTTCCTTTCCTTCTCCATTACATCGTAGAACGACGGAAGTTCAAAGAAGAGGGGGTTGTTCTTCGAAGGGGCGGCATTTTTGCTTCTTCAGGTCCGGTCTAGATTTTTTTCGGGGGGATTGATATTTAGAGTCTATTCAAGCAATAAATACATGATGACAAAGATTATTATCTAATCTCTCTGGCTATATAATAAGGCTGCCCGGAGAGGAAAAAGTGGAACTTTTACTTACAAGACTCGGTACGCTGTTTCGGTGACAATTTTAAATGATAAATATTTAAATCTCAAGCTTGAGTTGTTTACCAAAATAGAATTTAGTCTTTTTTATTTTAAGTCGATTCTTCCACTTTTCCAGTAGAGGTCGCCATTAATAGTCAAAACATCAAAAATGGAATGCAATAAGGTTATTCCTCTACTATTAGATAAGAATCGATCGTTATTTTTGATTTTAACTCGATTCCTCCATGTCTTCAGCAAAGGTAACGGATAAGAAAACAACGCAGTTGCTATGGTTACTTATAAAATTTCCTCCCAAATTTTTAGCATTTCACAGAGAGAAGCCAATCCATTCTTACTTAAATAAAGTTAAATGAGCTATATTAAACCGATCAAATGAATAAATTTTAAAGAATTAAAAAAAGTACTATCTTACTATTAGTAAAGTACTTTAAAATATAATTTTTCTAAAAACTTTATTTAATCTTTTTTGAGGTCCCCAAGGTACTTAATTAGGATATTAATCAAAATTGGTTAAGTCATTTTCTATATATTTTGAAAAACTAAAAAAGTACTGAAATAAAGTACTCATGTTTCTGGGCCGATATGTACCAAAAAGTAATCAGAGCTTCATTTTGTTAAAAGAATGGTAGGTTTTCAATTTCATTTCAATCGGTGCAACGGTGTGGAAAAAATCGTGGACGGAATAAACCATAACATACATCCATACATCCATTCATCCATCTGCACGCACTTCCTGAAAAAATCGCACTTTTTGGCCTCTGGACGAGACACCATGAGGTTTTTGGAAAAGCCGTCACTTGCTAAACTTCTATCTAATTGAATACTACAATTTGTGACTTTGATTGAGTCCATGGGTTCCGTAGTCTTTACCTGAGGACCCTTTGAAGTCGCGCTTGCCGCGAGATCGATTACAATACTTTGCCCATGCTTCGCACGGATAAAGTAAAAAGTGAGTGTTAACTCGATACCGAAATTGGAATAATAATATATATTTACATTTTTAAATTTGATAAATAAACAAAAAATATATATTTTTTAAATATTTAAAGTTTAAATTTGCTCTCATGAAAATTTTTCGAAATTTGACTCACCTACCCCATTTTTTATTTATTTTAATTTTTTATGAGGGCTTCACTTCATATATAAATATAATGAATATATAATATGGATTTTAATATAGTATACCAATATATAAAAAAAAAAAAAATTGGTGGGGTCTGTAGCGCAATCGGTTAAATCACCAACTTTTCTAATCCGATTAGGAGAACATCAACCTAGACTTCATCAGTTCGATCCTAGCAAGAAGCAAAGTGAATTTATTTGAAAATAATAAAAACCGGCCCTTCTAAAAAACCTCGCGCATGCACAGGACAAAATTTCGTAACAAGCAACCATGAATCGTGAGAGGCAAAACAAGATTACCACAGGTGGTAACCAATCCACCCACCCTCGAGTGGCAACCGGGCATTCAGATTCTGGGGGACCCGGACCATCACGAAATCAAGGAAGAAACAATGGAAGAATAACGCCAAAAATCCATATATACCTGGGCACCTTTAACATCAACACACTCATCCGGCCAGGAAAATTACATAGCCTGACCATGGAACTCGATAACACGTTCCGGAAAAAGATAGAGGCGTGGAAGGTCCAACCAGAAAGAGAAATCAAGCTTTGCGTGATCCCAAGGGTCCAAACGCAACAAAAAAAAGTAAAAAAATAATATAATAGATTCAAATTTTCTTAGAAAATCATAAAATGGTGTCATTTATTAAATACGATGAAATTGATTATTTTTAATTATATGTCAGAAATGTTGTTTTTCACCTAGGGTTCGATTCCCGAGGGGATGAAAAACAACCCGTCTGACCTATGAAAAAAGTAATTATATATTTTTAGTGACACCCACATGTGAATAATCATAATACTTTAATTAATTAAAGTTACTCAAATATAATACCCTGACAGATTGAATTGTTGATCCAAAAACCCCTAATCCGTGATTTTCATTAAAATTGTTATAGCCGTTTCAAATTTTGTATATATAAACAAGAATTAGTCATCTAATAGTATAAGATTATAAAATTAAAATTAATGTTCTATTTTAATTTGACCTTTTAGAGCTTCGTCATCTAAATGTTTTTCAAATAATTTATTAGAATATTATTATCCCAATAAAAAACATTTAATGATCAAATTGTTTAAGAATGGGATAATATAGCTGAGGTGGGAGAAAACCACCCCCTCGGGGGCGGGTTGTTCCGTTTAAAAGGCAAAGGCATAAATAAAACAATCCCCCACAGAGAATAAATGAATATCTAATGATGTCTTAATATATATATATATATATATAGGAATAGGCTGTCGGTTGGTTAAATCGGTCCATTAAATGGATGAGAAGTGGAAAGCTTAGATACGAATCCCAGATGGGACGGACGGAGACGTTTATAAATAAATTATAAAAGTTACAAATTTAGGGTCTTAAGGGTTTCAAATGATACAAACTTGCAAACACACACACACGCACACACAGAAACACACAAGTTAATTACTAATATACAATTTAAAAAAATATATATAAAGGGTGGGGCATAAAGATCTCCACATTTTGAAGTGGTATAAAGAATGAAATAATTTAACTAGAAAAAAACTGAATATATTTTTGAAAAGAACATAGAATAAATTTTTTACTTTACCATACAGGATATGGTCAAGTATTGTAATCGTGCATGAAAAAAGTGATTTTTTTGCTTCATTTTTTCGAAATTTCTCAAAAACGGCTGAAACTATTTAGATTAAAAAAATTGGGCGAAACTATGGAATTTCGGTCTACAAAAAAGCCCTAATAAGTGAATATCGAAAAAATTATATTTTTTCGAGATAATAATTGTTTTGTCAAAATGTCTGTTAGTCCGTTAGTGTGTTAGTGTGTTAGTCTGTGCGTTACCAAATTTTTGTGGACGAGCTAGCTCATAAACAAGTGTGAATATCGAATCCAAATTACACACGTAGTTTTGGTAAATTGAGATTAATTTGGATTAGATTTTGGTGCATATCGACCTAAAATTTAGCGGGGTGGAGGGGGGTAAAAAATTAAAAATCTAGGCCATTTGAGCAAACTCAACCAAATTTTGTATACATAATCAATGGACCCCCAGGAGTCTAAAAATGCAAAAACCAATCCCCTCCCTTACATGATTATAAATAATTTGATTAAATATTAAATATAAGAGGGGGTCAGGTTGTATGGTAAAGTCAAGTGGATGGCCACATCAGAACGTGTCATTTTATTTTTAAATGTGTTTTAAACATTGTATCAGACAAAAAAAAGGGGGGGGGGTAAAAAAATGAAAATTCAATCCCTTTCGACCAAACTCAACCAAATTTTATATACAAATTCTGTGGGCCCCAATAAGACTAGAAATACAAAACTAACCAAATTTTGTATACATGGTTCGGTCGAAAAGGCTAGAATTTTTATTTTTGACCCTCCTCCCCCATGGATAGTTAGTTTTTGCATATCTAGCCTTTTGGGGGTCCACAGAATATGTATACAAAATTTGTTTGAGTTTGGTCGAAAGGGCTAGAATTTTCATTTTTGACACCCTCCCCCTCTTTTTTTCGTCTGATATAATGTTTAAAACACCTTTAAAAAAATTATTTTATGTTCTTTTCAAAAATATATTCAGTTTTTTTTTTAGTTACATTTTTTCATTTTTTATATCTCTTCAAAATGTGGTAGATCTTTATGCCCCAAACTGTATTATAGTTCAAATTTTTCACGATTTATTAAAAAAAAGTGACACTATGAACCAAATTTTTTTTTAATTGACCTAAAAAGGAGATTTTTAAAATTATGTCAAAAGAAAAAATATATTCTTAGGGGCCGTTTATAAATTACGTCACACAGTAAAAGGTGCATCTCAGATTTGTGACAAAACGTGACGGGGGGGGGGGGGGGGGGGGGGGCGGAGATCTTAAAAATTGTGATGTCACAAAAGTCAAATTAAAAAATTTAAAGAATTTTCAAATAAATTTTTAAATATCAGGTTATTATTATTCCAGCCTGAAAATATTGGTAACTTTTAGGGAATGCGGTGTTGGTTTATAGTGAAACATATTAAACACAGGAATTTTTAAAGGGTTATAGTGGTGTTTCACAAGTAAAAATAAAAATTAAAAAAAAAAATAAAAATTATATTTTTGGAGTTTTATTTTAAATACTCTATACATAAGTAGGTTATAATGAAAGGCAGTCCAAATTATTTAAAAATTTTTATTCAAATACCGACCTTTCGGAGACCTTTTCTCTCCTTTTTCACTTGACTAAGTACACTTATGATATAATGGTGAAAAATATTGTAATATTGTTGTTATCACTGAAAAGAGAGACAAATGGGAGCCGAGTTATACTCACCCATCAATAGCTATATATAGTACCCTTCAGTACCCTGAAGATTAGAGAATAGGTGTCCGAAACGTCGGTATTTGAATGGAAATTTTTAAATAATTTGGACTGCCTTATATTATAACCTAATTATTTCCCTTACCAGTCCGTCTTTCTAAGAAAATAAATAAAATTAATCTCTATACATACATATATTTCGGGTTTTTGGCTCAACATCAGGACAAAAGACTTTTGTAAACTCAAAATCCTGATGATTGGCTAAAAACCAGAAATATGTATAGAGTATTTTAAAATAAAACTCCAAAAATATAATTAATTATTTTTTTAATTTTTATTTTTACTTGTGAAACACCACTATAACCATTTTAAAATTTCCTGTGTGAAAATGTTGGTAAAATAAATCGAGACAAAAAATTGTAATCAAGTAATTTTTCCCCAAAACACTTAAATTTACTACTTAGAAGGTATAAAAGTGATAGTATGACGTCACAATATAGGGAGGCTCAATGAAAATGTGACAGAATGTGACACTGAGGGAGGGGGAGTCTAAAAATCTTGAAATTCGTGTGACGTAATTTATGGACGGTTCCTTATTCAATAACATAATAATTACAAATTATTATAATGTAATTTCATATTTAAAGGGATCGTAGGGAGTTGGACTTGACTTTAAATTAAATTCAAAGTTTTTATTTAAATAGGCCAAACGTTTCGTTGCTGGTTCGCAACTTCTTCAGTGGCTCATTTATTAAACTTATCTGTCTGGGGTTTTAAATATGAGAAAAAACATTTTCAAACTGTATTTTTACACTCTTAGTCAAAACACCAAACAGATAAGTTTAATAAATGAGCCACTGAAGAAGTTGCGAACCAGCAACTGAAACGTTTGGCTTATTTAAATAAAAAAACCTTGTAATTAATCATGAACACGAATAATGAAATAGTAATTTAAGATTTTAATTAATTTTTTATATTTTAAAATTATTAATTAATTGGTTTTTAAACAAAGTGATCGATCTATAATTATAATTATAATTAATATAAATACAACCTTGTGTACAACACACTTATTATTTATCAATCAAAAAACAAACAAAAATCAATATAAAGTCTGACATTATGATAATAAATATATTTGAATTTCGATTTATTTGGAGCCTCGACCTCAATTTTTATAAATTGTATATATATGTATGTACCAGAGTAGATACTAAAATTTGCAGAAAGTATTCCAGGTATCTCGAAAATGCTTTCACTTTGCTTTACAATTTAATTTTTGACTATAAAAAAAGTGTAAGTGCAACTCGGTTGGTGTATTTTTTTTTCAAGGATGTTTTGTGAATATGCCACTATACTAAGGCACTGGGGGGTGGGGGTTGTAGTTCAGCCACCCCCATGCGGGAGGGGTTGTTCCTGGCAGAATGCCAGGCAGTGGCGACTATCGATTCAGCGAGTGACGTCATTCGGGTTCGAGGCCAGGTGGAGAGACCGGGCGGGGGTGGATGGATGGAACGAGGTCAACCCGAGCAAATTATACCAAACGAAACCAACTACGTACGTACGTAGGCTACGTCCCATTCTGGTATATTAGATAGAGAAGAGTCTAATAAAAAAAAATAACACCCCTCTTGGAGGGTGAAGGAACAAGGGTAGGTCAGGCAGACGCTCCTCTCATTTGCCATTCATATTTAAATGTAATTAATTCGGTTTAGAGGGCGGAAACAAACACACAGTACATTCGACGTCTATGGTCAGGAAGATTTTAATTTCATTAATTAGAAAAAATATTATCACGTAAAAGCGGTCATGAAAGCAAAAAAAATTACCATCATCATTTAATAAGCTCTTTTTGAACATAAAAAAACAATGCATTTTGTCGGAGGTGAACGAACTTACTAACAAACGAATTTCCATTTAATCTAGTACTTGTGCCCATGTAAAATATTTTTAATTAAAAAAAAAGGCTTAAGTAAAAGCCAAGCTTTGGAAACTATAATCTCTAACACACTGGTTGTTAATCGGTATTCCGATAAAAGACTACCCTTTAACCATATTTATTGTAAATAAACAGTACCGTTTACAACATAGTATTTTCAAGAGAACTAACGAAGTAAATGTTTTTGATTATTTTTGGTTTAAAATTAAAATTAATAGAGTTATTGATTTTTAAAAGTAAATCAAAGGCTGTGCCCTCAGCATGATGAAAAAACATATATAACTTTATATTTATTTTTATTTATTTATTAATGATATAATGTACATAGGTCAGTGTAGACTCTTATATATAAGGGTGTACACTATAGTGTACATTCAAGAGAAAAAAACTGACAGATATAGGAATTAACAATATATAGAAATATAAAATACAAAAATATAATTTTTAAGAAAAAAATCAAACCGATTTCAAAAAATTAAATGCAACAAATAAAATACACTAAAAGGTATAAAATAATTATTATCTTATTTAGTTACAACTAAACGACGAAATATTAACATGAAATTACTTTTTGAAGTCGGTACCAAACAAACTATACATATAAGCGAGCATACCCTCCAAACGTACTAAGTAAGATCCGTCGAGTGCGATTCATAAAAGGTATATGTTTGGCACCAACTTCAAAAAGTAATTTCATGTTAATATTTCGTCGTTTAGTTGTAACTAAATAAGATAATAATTATTTTATACCTTTTAGTGTATTTTATTTGTTACATTTAATTTTTTGAAGTCGATTTTATTTTTTCTTAAAAAGTATTTTTATTTTCCTCTTTTTAGTGATGTTATTAATAGTGATCATATCATCAGAACTTGACCAAATTAATATGACACCATCCCTAAAATAGCCCATTTCGAATAAAAAAAGAATCATCGAAATCGGTTCATAAACAAAGAAGTTAGGCCTAAACAAACCTAACATTAAAGGTCTAATACCTATGAAAAAAAATGGGACTAATCGGAAGGTAGACTGAACCCAATTCAAAAAAATTTCAAAATCGGTTCACAATTGGCGTAGATATGAGGTAACATAGGCACAAAAAAAAAATTCAGTCGAATAGTTTTTTATCTTGAGACAGTCTTATAACTCAAAAACAGTGCATTAAATGAAAAAAAGTTTCAAATAAAAGTTTATTTATATCTGGGGGAAATTAAACTATGCTATTGTTTGTCGACCTAGAACAAGCTTTCATGGGTATTCCGCGGTCAACTTCTGTTTTTTAAATAGAAACCTATATGTTTCTATACATATTCTGAATCTACAAAAAAAATCTGAAAAACTTTTATTAAAACTATTTTTTTATATGACATCAAATAATAAAAAATATTAAATCAATTAGATCTCAAAAAAAAAAATTATAATAATTATTTTTAACAATTATTTAACTTAATTATCAAATAATAATGATTAAATATTTAATTATTAAATAAATAATTTAAAATAATTTAATGATCGACACTTCTTTCTGAGACATTTCCGAGTGTTTCGCCAGTCTTCTATTCTGGATGAATTCCAGTTCCAATTTCGTTATTTTGACCTTTTTAAGTTTCTTCCTAGCCTTTACATTTCTTGTTTTTTAAACAAATTTACAACACGATGAAATGAAGCTTGTGAGGGTGTATTCCTATTAAGAAAATGCTCGGCATCCATTTCAATGGAACCCCCATAACACTTCTTCCACATTCACCATAAATTAAGACCATATCAATTCTGTCTTCAACAATAAATTCTCCATTTATATTATGATAATACAATAATATAACTAGGTATCTACTGGATTGAAACGAGAAATAAAGTTTTTTAAACTCAAAATTTTTAAATAGTTCTATTAAGTAGAAAATAATCTCTTAAATCTGAGTATAATGGAGTTTTCGTATCATTAAAAACACTTATTTTCATTGTTGTGACTTTTCGATTTAATAATTAATTATTTGATCATTATTATTTTATAATTAAGTCGAATAATTGTTAAAAGTAATTATTATATTTTTTTTTAGATCTAATTGATTTAATATTTTTTATTATTTGATGTCGTATAAAAAAATAGTTTTAATATAAAGTTTTTCAGTTTTTTTTGTAGATTCAGAATATGTACAGAAACATATAGGTTCCCATTTAAAAAACAGAAGTTGACCTCGAAATACCCATGAAAGCTTGTTCTAGGTTGACAAATAATAGCGTAGTTTAATTCCCCCCCAGATATAAATAAACTTTTATTTGAAACTTTTTTCATATAATGCACTGTTTTTTGAGTTATAAGACTGTCTCAAGAGAATAATCAACTGCAACGGGATCGTTGCTGAATTTTATCCAGATTCGTTTTGAAATATTAGTCTGTTCTGCGAGTAAAGTACTTTTCTAAAGTACCGTTTTATTAAAAACTTTATTGTAACCTTTTTTGTCTGTACCAAGGTACTTAATTCTGGATATTAAATTTCAATGCGAAATTTGGTTTGAGTCATTTTCAGAGATGTTTAGAAAAAACTAAAGAAACTGTCAAACCAAGATACTTCAATGTTTGTGTGACCGATATGTACCAAAAACTAATCAGTCGCCTTCACTATGTCAAACTAATGGTAGGTTTTCAATTTCGTTTCAATCGGCGCAAAGGTGTCGAATAAATCGTGGACGAAAAAAAACGATACTTTTACACATACGCGCGCGCATGCCTGCATTGCCCTACATACATACATACACACACACACATACATACATACATACATACATACATACATACATACATACATACATACATACATACATACATACATACATACATACATACATACATACATCAGCACGCACTTCCAAAAAAAATGGCACTTTTTGGATCTCTCGACGAGATTCCAGGTAATTTTTGGCAAAACCGTCTGCGACGCTGAAATTCAATCCTCCATTGAATATACTTCAATCTGTGATGGCACTAATTGAGTCTCTGGGTTCCGTAGTCTTTACCTGAGGACCCTTTTGAAGTCGCGCCTGCCGCGAGAGCGATTCCAATACTTTCTCCCGTAGCTTCGCATTGGATAAAGTAAAAAGACTCACCCGGTATAGTACCTATTAGGATGTGTCGTTTGGAAGATTTTTTTTTAACTTTTAGCATATATCGAAAGTGTATGTGTTTGTGTACGTGCTCACGATTTTCATCTCTTTTATTATGGAATAAAAAAAAAAAAAATGTTTTTTTAAGCAAGCAAGCCACCCCTTCTCTCATGACTATTTTGCAATTCAACTCTCGGATTTCCGTAAATTCTTGTTGATATTTTAGTTTTGATGAATACAAATTGGGTTAATACGAGACGAGACTGGAGGAGGAAAAAAAACATGTTTGGTGGATGATATGCTGGAGATATAGAGGCAAGGCAGGCACCAGGATAGATGATTACAGACCATTTGATACGGAACATTAGCATTAGGGGACAGACAGACAGACAGACAGCAAGGAGGACAGCGGGATTTACATTCCATTTGACGATGACGAATAAAACCGCAGATACGAATTTATTTATGGAAATATAATATAAATATATATTTCCCTTCTACCCTCCATTAGATATTTCACGTAAAATGACCCAAGGTAGGATGACATAAAAAGTGATGGCTCAAAATCTCACTAATAAAATTGTATACATAGTGTGAGGGAAAAATATCAATGATCAATCATTTAATATGATGAGTTTATATATGTAGTTATACAAGTCGGTCGGCAGGATTTTATCTAGGTATTATTACATTATTATTTTTATATAATTACTAGCTGCAAGGTCTGCCGGCGGCCCTCTTGCTAGCCAGGGGCACGTTTTTTTCATTTCTAGTCTTCTAGTGACCTACAGATTATGTATACAAAATTTGGTTAAGTTGGCTATAAGGGTAAGAATTTTCATTTTTTGCCCCCCATCCCCCCCCTTTTGGGTGGTTAGTTTTTGCATTTCTAGCCTTCTAGTGACCCACAGATTATGTATACAAAATTTGGTTGAGTTTGATCCAAGAGCAAGAATTTTCATATTTAGACCCTCCCCCCCTTTTTGGGTGGTTTTTTGGGGGAATTTTTTTAAACAAAAGTTGTCAGAAATCACATCTTCTACAACATTGCTCATTATAAAATTTGCCGTAGAGTTAATAGTTTAGGAGTTATTTGATAATTTTCATTCGTGCGCCCCCCTCCCCCAAACCCTCTTTTGGGGTCAAAATATCAAAACGTTATATAGCTAAAAACGTAAGTTAGAAGACATCTGATGTAAATATGAAATTTCATAATAATCCCTTCAGCCGTTTTTACGTGAATCGTGAGCAACTTTTCGCGGAACCCACGGAAACATACAGACATACATACAGACAGACAGAAATTTTGTTGAGGGTGTTTTCGTTCATAACTTTGCTTGAAACGTGTGCAACCAAAATTTGGCGTGATTTCGACCAATGTACAGACAAAACCTTAATTTTATATATATAGATTAAATTTCAATAATTTTCAACAATTTTAGAAAAATAATTACACATTAATTAAAGATCCAATTTTGTTGTAAATTAAAATAAAGTTGGATCATAAAACAGATATAATACAAATATTTAATTATAATTTATGTTTATAATTATAATTAAAGATCTCCAGGGAGCAGCTCGATTCAAAACTTTTTTAAATATATTTTATTTTTATTCTTTTGGAGCGAAATCTATTAAAAAAAAGTAGAGGACGCAAATTTTATTTTCAAATAATACTATATATATTTATCTAGATTAATTTTGTAACAACGCTAGAGAAATTTCTCTAAAAAAATTTCCCTCTTGCCTAGAATCGAAGCTACGAAATCTTGAACTAAGAGTCATTAGTTCCTAACCACTAGACCATATTCTGACATTCAAATTTATACCGCAATTTCCTGCTACTAAAAACTATAAATTTTTGATTTGAGTGTCGAGATAATGTTGTATTGCATTTGAACTCAAATGAAAATGAAAAAACACCAATTGATTTTAAATTAAAAAACATTACATCTATAGATCATTATCCCCCCCCCCCCCCGCCCCGCCACTCCAAAAATTTAATATTCAATTCGCTTTTCTTTGCGCACAGAAAATTATTCACATTTTATTTGAATTTTATATTTTATACATTACTTGTTTATTTTTTAATAATTTGCACTATTATTTAATTTTTTATGACGAGGCTGCTCCAGTATTGCCACGAGAAATTTCGGGCATGCCTGTCTTACGTCGTTCGCCTATCTAGGCCCCTCATTTCTGCAGCTGTCTTGTCAGGAACGGAAAATGAGGCGAAACTTTAAAGAACGATGCTGTTTTCGGTAGTTTTACGGGCAACTACATTTGCCGGAGTTAGCCGATTTTTCAAGCGGAATACAATTTTTGGACCGAGGCGCTGCCCGCCAGGGCACCAGCCCGAGGGCCGAGCTTGAGGGCGTGCCGAAGGCGCAAGCTCGCAACTAAATAAAGAAATTCAAATTTAATTTATCAATGGAAAAATTGGATCATAAAAATTAATTTTAATAATTTTTATTAATTTAAAATAATCAATAATTAAAATAAAATAAAAAGAAAACTTATTACTATTATTTTTATTATTATTTATAGTTCATATGGTGGTGGAAATTTCAAAATTTTTAAAAATACTCAAAGATCAAATATGCGTGTACTGAGTTCAGCCAAAATCTAAATCTCAGTACCTAAAATACGCAATTTGGTTATGATATTTTTAAAATTGATTTTTAAGTTGGAGTGAACACAAAATTTTCTTACAAATACCTCTAGTATTAAAAAAAATAATTAGTATCACAAGGGCCGGGTATTTTAAAGGGTCCAGATTTATCAAGACCTATCATCATGGGCAATTGGAGAGGCAGAGAGAAAAAGACTTGAGAATACCTTCGAAATAACGTGCTCTAGCAAAATAATGTTAAAAATTAAATTTCAAATGTTAAAACCGGTAACGTTACTAAAAATGTTACATCACTCGTATCCATATTAAATTTCATTGAAGGAATCGCAGGGAATTGGATAAATTAAAACAGAGAGCTTTTATTAATTTATTAATTTTTCTTCCAGAACTTAGTGACTTGATTTAAATTTTTCATTAAATTGAAGGGTTGGTTTTGTCACCAGTGACCAGTGGTGACCGAAACTGTATAGTAATCAATTAAATAATTCTAATAGTTATTAAAATTATTGTTTTATTATATTTGTGACAAAACCAACCCTTCAATTTAATGAAAAAAGCTTTTATTAAGTGAGCCAGACGTTTTGTCAATTTATTTTGACTTCCTCAATGGCTCATTTAAAAAAACACCTTTTTTGACAAAGAGTGATAAAATGAGCCATTGAGGAAGTCAAAATAAATTGACAAAACGTCTGGCTCACTTAATAAAAGTTTTCTGTTTTAATTTATCCAATTCCCTATGATTCCTTCTATGTTGCTAAAAACGTTTAAAAGTTTATTGATACCATATTTCGAAAGAGATTTTCAAAATGTTGTGCACAGCGATGATTGATACCTTGATGATAGCCGGAGCGGGCTCAAAACGTTGGTAAAAAAAACAACTAAATTTTATTTAATTTTAACTTCAACTTTTTTACCTGAAATTAAAATTAAAAATAATGTTATTATATCGCATTTAACTAAGGCAAATAGCTGACGTGTTCTGATGTGGCCATCCACTTGACTTTACCATACAACCTGGCACCTAAAATTATTTATAATCATGTAGGGGGGGGGGTTAGTTTTTGCATTTTTATACTTCTGGGGTCCCTCTGATTATGTATACAAAATTTCTTTGAGTTTGGTAAACTTAGATACTTAGAACTTGAATGAGAATATTTAAAATCTAGCATTTGGAAATGAAATCCTCAGGGACTTTACGTCAAGAGCAGCTGGCATTTAAATTTGATTTTTTTTCTTTTAAAATTCGCTATGTCTATTAGAAAGTAGCCTTAGGATGTTCAAACCCGCATACACGATATTGTATATATAGGTATATAGCTATCCATATTGTGTGTATGTTTATAAGATACATTTTATGACCTGAGATAAATGTGTTTTCCATGTGTTTGATCTTTTCCATGGCACGTTATTTAAGTTTTTGGTATTCATAAGAGCCTTTAAAGCCAAATGAGTTTATGTTTACAAAGGTACCTTCGGCTGAGCATGTTTGTAAAGTGTGTTCGATCATTTTGTTTTTCCACTAAAATGAATGAGATTTCTATTAACGGAATGTTTGCCAGACTGATTTTTTTTTAATTTAGATAAATAATAAATAAATGAAGTAGAGCAATTGTTTACCATACTCTCTCTGCCCGGTCTGAATTGCAATATACGAACGAACATCAAAAACAACAACGGTCAAAGGGAATTTGTTGTTGTTGTTGTTGTTGTTTGGCCACTCGACATGAACCAAGTCACCGAAACTTTTTTATTTATTATTTTAATTCTTTTTTACGAGCTTCAAGGGCGTGCCTTAGGCACGCCGCTCTGAAGCTCGGCCCTCCAGGCTGGTGCCCTGGCGGGCAGCGTCTCGGTCCAAAAATTTTATTCCTCTTAAAAAACCACACTCCAAATGTATACCGGTAAACTACCGAAAATACATCGTCTCTTAAAAGTTTCGCCTCTTTAACTTTTGAGTGGCGGGGGGGGGGGGGGAGGAATAATTATTTATCAATATATTTAATGTTTCTTAATTTAAAATGAATTGGAGTCTTTCATTTCAAAATTCGAGTCCAAATTAGAATTATATTTCAAATTTGCCTGGTTAATGAAAATCAATTGGAGCCATCAGTTTAAAATCCGCGATGACAATTATATTTCAAATTTGCCTCGTTAATTAATATATATTTAATGTTTCTTAATTTAAAATCTATTGGTGTTTTTTCATTTTCATTCGAGTTCAAATAATACAATATTATCTCGACACAAAGTCCAAATCAAAAATATATAGTTTTAGTAATAGAAATCAAGATATAAATATTAATGTTGCATTGGTGTAATGGCTAGAGCTGATGCCCTTAGTTCAAGAATTCGTCGGTTCGATTCTAGGCAAGAGCGTAATTTTTTTAAAGAAAATTCTCTCAGCGTTGTTACAAATTAATCTAGACAAATATTCTTTTTTATTAAGTTAGTATGAGCTTAAGTGAGAAAACTTTTTAAATCATAATAATTCATTTGACATGGAGATGGCATTTTAAATATACCTATATAACTACAGGGTTATTGGTAATTCGATAGATACCTTGAAAGGAGGTATACTATAGCTAATTTCCAATAAATTAGAACCTACGAACCCGGGTTCAAAAATCATTAGTTTTGGAGTTATCAGAGTTTTAATTTTTTTTAATATCCAGACTTTCTGCGAATAACTGCTAATTGTAAAAAAATGATTTTTAAGAAAAAATAAAACCGACTTCATAAAATTAAATGCAACAAATAAAATATACTAAAAGGTATAAAATAATTATCTACTTTAATTACAACTAAACGACGAAATATTAAGATGAAATTACTTTTTGAAGTCGGTGCCAAACATATACCTTTTATGAATCGCACTCGACGGATCTTACTTAGTACGTTTGCTAGGTACGCTCGCTTATAGGTATAGTTTGTTTGGCACCGACTTCAAAAAGTGATTGCATGTTAATATTTCGTCGTTTTGTTGTAACTAAATAAGATAATAATTATTTTATACCTTTTAGTGTATTTTATTTGTTGCATTTAATTTTTTGAAGTCGGTTTTATTTTTTTCTTAAAAATTATTTTTATTTTTCTCTTTTTAGTGATGTTATTATAATAGTGATCATATCATCAGAACTTGACCAAATTAATATGGCACCTTCTCTAAGGTACCCCTTTCCAATAAAAAAAGAATCATCGAAATCGGTTCATAAACAAAGAAGTTAGGCCTAAACAAACCTAACAAAAAAGCTCTAATACCTATGAAAAAAAACGGGACCAATCGGAAGCTAGACTGGACCCAATGCAAAAAATATTTTCCAAATCGGTTCACAATTGGCAAAGATATGAGGTAACATAGGCACAAAAAAAAAAATTCAGTTAAATAGAGAACCTCCTCCTTTTTTGAAGTCGGTTAAAAAAATAACTGTACTCTGAGTGCTAAAAAGAGATTACTTTAAAAAATAAATTGACACGTTCTGATGTGGCCATCTACTTGACTTAACCATACATTTCTGGTTGAGTTTGGTCCAAGGGCCTAGATTTTTATTTTTTGCCCCCCCCCTCCTCCCCTCCACCCTCCCCACTAATTTTGGCACCATAATTTTTTTTCATTATTATAGGTTCATTTTATAGTATTGTTTGAAAATATTATAATTTTAAATTTTAACCCCCCTCTACCCCCTTAATTTTGGGTCGATATGTACCAAATTCTAATCAGCTCTTAATCTTAATGCACCAAAACTATGTGTGAAATCGGGTTGTGATATTCACACTAATTTTTGAGCTATCTGGCCCACAAAAATTTGGTAACGCACAGACTGACTAACAGACAATTTGACAAAACAATTATTATCTCGAAAAATATAATTTTTTCGATGTTCACTTATTAGAGCTTTTTGGTAGACCGAAATACCATGGCTTTGCTCAATTTTTTTAATCAAAATAGTTTTACCCGTTTTTGAGATATTTCGAAAAAAATAAGCAAAAAAAAACACTTTTTTCATACACGATTACAAGACTTGACCATATACTGTATGGTAAAGTAATAATAATGCCCACAACTTACATAGACTCCGAAATAGAAGGTCAAAACTAACAAGTAATGAAATTTTTTTGAAAATGTCATTTACTTAATTTAAAATGATTACTGAAAAAAGTCCAATACACTTGATGTAAAAAATATGGAAAAAACATTCTCGTTTTATAAACTTTAAGATACGTTCAAAAAATGTATCGTGTTTCTTTTAGTTATCGTATCACCAGAGCCATTAATCGGAATTTTCGCTAATATTAAGGGGATCAAATTAGAGCCAGATAATATTACATAATATCGATTTACATAGTTAATTTTCAATTAATTTTAAATAATATTTTTAAGAAATATGATATTAATATTCTTTAATCTTAAAGAAATATTTATTAACCAGCTGCGAAACCCGCCTTTGGCGGGAATCTTACTGATGAGGAGGCTACACCCACTGAACTCATGGTATATCCACCCCTCCCTTCAGCCAATTATGTATTTGTATTATAAAATCATTTATAATAACCCCCACTCTTGTACTGCACTGGTATTGTCAAGATCACCCCTCGGCCCTTCATAATAAAATAATTCATGATCATAAATAAAGGGGGCGTGGAGAAAAACTTTAATTTAATTAATTACTTAATTAAATATAATTAAACAATAATGCGCAACAAACAAACAAACATCTACTCTATAAAACTAAAAGGTGACACCCTGGGATTCCCGCCTTCATTATCAATCCCACATCTATTAGGTATTCTAGAATAAAGTTATATTTATCATTTTTTCATTTCATTAAGCTTATTAACTGACCTCATATTTTGCTTTGGAAAACTAGAGAATGCTTTCGGGCTTAACTGACCTCATGTTGTAAATAATTTATTAAAAATAATTGACTAATTGTAATTGGAATTATAAATACAAATTAGAATTAATTATTATTTATTTTTAACTAGAATAAGTCCATTAGTGGGACATGCCACGCCGGCCTTGTTAGTCGATCTATTCAAATTTTCTATGCTTTGCGTGTGGGGTACAAAAATATGGTCTTCTTCCTCCATTAAACAATTTTTTTTTCGCGAATAATCACCATAATTATCATCGTATATTCTAAAGACTGCTTTAACTCAACTGCTCTCTTTTAATTGATTAATTCAAAATTAAATTCTTTCACCTTCCGTTTTAATTGAATAATTTCGTATTGTATTTACTAGAGCTTTCGATTGATCAAACACTTATTAATCTGTTTATCAATTCTTTGGAGATCGAGTCGGTGAACTAGAGATTGCTGTTCCAAATTAGAAAATGTATTAAAAATGATAGGTATATTTTATAACGATACTCGAATATGAGGTGTTGCTACTTGGCTTATTATTTATCTGAACAATCGCTGCTAGGTACTTGTAACGATAAGTAATCGGTTAGGGCCAGAAATTTATCAAGACTTGAGAAAATTATATTAAATTAACTAACTAATTCGATTAATTAACAGTAAAGGCTAGTTTACACGAGCTTAGTACTAAACATTAGTACTAACGATTCCCACTAATTCTGTGTAAACACACAAAATAAGTTGTTAGTATTAGTAGAGTGGCAAGTGAGAGTGATATATGGGGCATTCCACACCAAATTGGACGGTTTGAAAAACCTTTATTTTTTTTATTTTTTTTAGAACTTTCCCTGGTAAATTTTGCAATTTTTTTGATCACCGGTTTAAAAGATATCGAATATCGGTTTTTCACTCATAACTTCTTCAAAATTGGTCCAAATTCAAAAAAAAATTTTTTACATACTTTTTAAAAAATTATTTAAAGTGTTTTTATATAAGAAAATAATATCAGAGATAGTGAAGAAGAAGATATGTCACAGATAATAAAATTTTCACAGCCAAATATAAATTAGGCATTACAATTATAAAATTGTGTAATATCAAATATACAATAATCAGCAAATAAACAATAAATAAATAAATAATTACAAACAATTAAATAGTATCACAGATAATAAATTAATAAATAAATAAAACAATAAAATAATAAATAAATACACAAAACAATAAAATAATAAATAAATAAATAAAACATTAAAATAATAAATACATAATTATAAAAATTTCACATATAATAAAATTTTCACATCCAAATTATTATATAAAAATATATATACTGTTATTTTGCCGAAAAACTGAGAATTTTAAACGATTTCTTCTATATTTCCAAAAAAAAAATATAGTTGGAGGGTGGTTTTCACCGAGTGTAAGGGCTATTATATATTTATTTTATGTTATATTAACGACTCTATTATACCGTATTAAATTCATCAAATTAAGACGCCCTTAAATTTAAGATGCATCTATTTTTTATAAATATTTTTCTTAAAAAAATAAGCGACTTCTCGAAATTTTAAATTAATATTAGGTACTTAAGTATCAAGAGTTAATTTTTGATAAAATTTTATATAGTTATCTTTATATAAGGGCAAGTTAATTCTTTTATATTATGATGCCGCTTGAACTTCGACGTCTGTAAAATCTGTCATTTTTTGAAATTTGTTATTTTTTATTCGAATATCTTAAATTTTAAATCGATATTAGATAGGATTTTTTTTTATTTGTAAAATGTTATATAGGTTTCTCTATATTAATTAAAAAATGAACTTAGCTTAGTGAAAGCCGGCTAAGCGCCGAAGATTTAAGAAACTATATGTATTAAACCAATTATTTTACATTAATTAATGTATACATTGTATTTTTTGCTTCGATTCCGGAGATTACTTCTCCACCATCGAGTGTCCTTATTCATCTTTAGTCCTTGTTTTAATAAGAGGAAAAATCTAATTAGATAAAAAAACCTCTTTTCCGATAATTATTTCAATTCCATTATTCCCCAATCAAGTCGATTGGTTCATTCATCCCAATCATCATCTCCAAAGAAACTATATGTAGGTACTTTTTCTACTTAAAGGTAACGATAATTAACTCATAAATTTTAATTTGTATTTATAACTCCGATTATAATTACCTAATTATTTTTAATAAATTATTTACAGCATAAGGTCAGTTAATAAGATTAATGTTAAATAACGCGTCCCCGAACGATTCTGGGGATCCAGGTGGGGCTTAGCGTCAATATTTCATGACGTCATGACGTCCTTATTAGCCCAATCAGAGTTTTTTAAAGTAGGTAAAATGGACTTGAAACAAAAAGCCAATAAAATATGAAATTTTGTTTGCAACTTTTCTAAAAGGCACATCAATTGATGGCAAAAGTATTGACGTGAATTGGTTGGGCCTTACTATAGATAAACAGACACAAAACAACCATCTTGCTTGCTTTCCAGGGGTTCTTTGCTAAAATGACATCTCCAACTGACATCGAACAAAAAAACGACAACTTTTGGATTAAATTTATAGGAAAACTTTCACTATATATAGAAAGAGAGGAATAAATCAGATTTTAGGAAAAAAAGTCAAGATGCAAAAGAAGATAAAAAAGGGAAATCCGATTTTTGTTAAAATTTCATCAAAAGGACCAAACAACGTTCGATTTGGGTTCAAGAGTATTACAAAAGGGAAAGAAACGTTGACTCGAAATGAATGCGAGTTTGTATTTAAATACGAGAAATATTTCTATTGCAAAGACTCAGTCAGCTCTATCTCTCTATTGAGTGAGAGATAAGAAAAGCGAAATGAGCGGGGGTGGGATTTAATTAAATGGAAAGCGAAAGAGATAAGAAATAGAAGAAACAGATGTTGAAGCAATTTGACTTTAGGATCAGACAATGGGACACTGGAATAAATTCCAGTCAAATGGGGGGGAATGCCAACAAAAAATTACTATCAACTGTTTTATATACCTAGTAGAGTGAGCGATGTTTATCTCTCTCCCTTGCAATTGAAACGCTTACGATTTAAAGACAAAAGCTCACTCACAAAACACCCTGCATGCATGTGCCACATTTATAATACTCCTTTTATTATCAAATCAACATCCCTTAATCTAGCCAAGAGTTATTTAAAATTCTAACCTCATGTTGTAAATAATTTGTAAAAAATAATTTTGGGTAATTATAATTGGAATTATAAATACAAATTAAAATCTATAAGTTAATTATAATTTATGTTATATTTACAACAAAATTGGATCAATAATTATAGTCAAAATTGAAGGAGACAATAAAAGAGTGTGTGTCTACTGCTGGAATTATAAATTTTATTTATAACGAGACTATAGTTTTTTTTTATAATGATATTGATACAAGAAGAAGTTGCACCAAGAAGGTACAACCTCTGTAGTCCGTGGTGGACCCTTGTAACGTGAAGATAAGGGGAGATTTAGGGGTTGGGTAGCAGTCGAAGGTATCTGTGGATGCTGGTCTTGAAAGATTGAAGGTTATAAGTAGCTGGAAAGACGGTCGGGGGAAGGAGTTCCAGTCTCTGAATGTCATAGGGATAAATGAATTGGCGAATGCGTTTGTTCGATTAGTATCCAGTTTGAGCGCGTAGGGGTGTTGAATTTTAGAAAATCGAGCGCTTTGCCCTCTTCATCAGTCTATTACAATTCGTTTCACAGGAATTAATGTAATGAATCAATTGTAATAGACTGATGAAGACGCAGAACCCTCGAAACTATAGTCTCGTTATAAATAAAATTTATAATTCCAGCAGAAGACACACACTCTTTTATTGTCTCCTTCAATTTTGACTATAATTATTGATCCAATTTTGTTGTAAATATAACATAAATTATAATTAACTTATAGATTTTAATTTGTGTTTATAATTCCAATTATAATTACCCAAAATTATTGTCTACCCTCGGCACATAAACTTTCAATTTAATAGTCAAAATTATTTAATTATTGTAAAAATGTAATTTATAGTATAGGGCGCTTCATTACTCGGAACGTAATACCTGCCTCCAGGCCGAGCCTAAGTATTTAATTCAGTTAGAAATTTAAGAAAAAAAATCATTGCGTTGAAAAGTGGAAAAAATCATTTTCAACCATGGTATTTTTCTGTCTATGTCTCGATTCAAATAACCACGATGACATAAGAACGAACGAAATACATAGAAAGTTCATTCTTGTGCTAAAATATTTTATTTCTAATGCGGACTAATTATTATTTATACCTATATTTTTAACTTTAGAACTTCTTGTTCAAAAATGCAGTAAACTTCATTATTTAGATTTAAAGGCAATGTAATAATATAAGCATAAATGATCAATTTATTTAAGATTTAAATTTAAGCTTATTATTAATTCCTAAAATGGCTAGTGTTAATATATTTTCACTTTTTAATAATTGTGCGAGTGAGCCAAACTTTCATTAGAAACTGATCGTGGAAAATGACTAGAAAGGCCACGGATAGAATGATCTCTCTTGCTTTAGATCAAAGGCATTTTTAAGGATGTCCAATACAAGCTCGGACCTGTTCACACTAATAGAGATTAATTTCTTCATTTCTATTATTCTAGGAACGGCCTTTTGACATTTGCACTTGGACCGAAACGGTACTTATTATTATATATTAAATAGAGAAAATATTCAATTGTCTTCACTAAAATTCAGACAAAAATGTAAAAATAAACTGCAACGGATCGTTGCTAAACTTTATCAAATTCATTTGAAATATTAATATGTTCTTGAGTAAAGTACTTTAAAATATAATTTTACTAAAAACTTTATTTAACCTTTTTTGTGGTCCCAAGGTACTTAATTAGGATATTAAATTTCCTCAAAATTGGTTAAGTCATTTTCAAGATATTTAGAAAAAACTAAAAAAGTACTGAAATAAAGTACTAATGTTTGTGGACCGATATGTACCAAAAACTAATCAGCGCTTCATTTTGTTAAACTAATGGTAGTTTTCAATTTCATTTCAATCAGCGCAAAAGGTGTGGAAAAAATCGTGGACGAAAAAAACGATAACACACACACACATCCATCCATCCCCACGTACTTCCAAAAAATGGCACTTTTTGGCCTCTCGACTAGATTCCAGGTAATTTTTAGCAAAACCGCCACGTGCTAAAATTCAATCTCATTGAATACTTCAATTTGTGAGCCTTAATTGAGTCTATGGGTTCCGGTAGTCTTACCTGAGGACCCTTTTGAAGTCGCGCTTGGCGCGAGAGCGATTCCAATACTTTCTCCCATGCTTCGCATTGGTTAAAGTAAAAATATATATTATAAGTTAAAGACTCTCTCATTTTATTTTATTTTTAACCTAAAATAAAAACAATTCTGTTACCATCGACAGTGAAATCTTTTATTCAACTAATAAAAATATATATATTTGTTGCGGCTTTAATGTAGATTTTGAATTTATATTCTAGGTAAGAAAATGGTTAAATCGAAATAAATTTCAGGTTTATTAAACATTTAAAATTATTGATGTTCCGAAAGTGCAAATTTTTGAAATTAAATTTTACTTTTACCTCAAACTTAATTTAATATTTTTGAATTTCATGTTGTAAATAATTTATTAAAAGTACCTAATTATAAGTTTTTATAATTATAATTGGAATTATAAACACAAATTAAAATCGATGAGTTAATTATAATTTAAGTTTTATTTACAAAAATTTTAGATCACTAATTAACTTCAAAATTATTTAATTATTTTAAAACCACAATTTATAATACCTATAGGTGGTCTATTTTCGGGTGAATAATTAATTTTTTTTATGTTTTTTATAACTATAAAATATAAAATTGAGAAAATAGGAATTTATTTTTATTTTCATTTCTGTATCAAAATCGATGTCGTATAGAATGGCCTCGATTTCCCGGTTGACAGGCCACGTGCGCATTCTACCATCACGTTTTCCATCTAATACTCCTGGAGGCTCCAGGCCTTGAATTCATTCCTGAATGATGTCCTTAATCAGATAGATAGATACCATTCCTGGGCTTATTCACATATACCTATATGCGCCTGATCTTTTGGATAGCCCTCTCATCCTCCCCCTTAAGAAAAATAAATATTTAATTCTGTCAAATCAGGCGAACTTGGAGACAAATTAAAATATAAGTAAATTTCGTGAAACTATTCCCATAATTCTAAAAAACAATAATAAATTATAAGGTTAAATAAACATTTTCAAGATGCGATACACTGTTTGCAGTTTCTAATATAAATTTGAAATACATTTCTATTTAATATTTTCTTACCTAGAGTCAAAAGGCCATATTAAGAAATTAATCTCTACTAGTGTGAAGCAGGTCCAAGGGCGGATCCAGGAATTTTTTATGGGGGGGGGGTGAATGTATATAAGGTGCCCGATGTAAGATCTACTTTTTATCTCGGAAGTGTGTCGCGATCGAATTGTCCAAGCGGAGGGGGGGGGGGAAGAGACACCCCCCCCCCCCCACACACACTCATAGAACTTTATTTTCAATTTAAAAATAAATGTTTTTTTTTGGTTTTTTTACAAATTTTTTTGCCAGGCACGGGCCTCTATGGGGGGGCGATCTCCCCTGCCCCCCCCCTGGATCCGCCCTTGAGCAGGTCCGGACATGTATTTGGATCTCTTGCAATGCCTTAGCTCTAATAAAAGAGAAATCATCGCCTTTTTTTACTCATTTTCCTCGATTAGAAAAAAGAATCTTTCACCCTCATTTATTAAAAAGATAATAAAAAAAATTTGAAAACTTATTTAGTCTAAAGATCCCTTTAGAAGTAATTAATAATAAACTTAAATATAAAATAAATTTACGAAAATGAATTTCGGTCATTTATCAAAGATTTTAATAGATATGTTTAAATTGCATGTAGGAGGGTCTTGTCCCTCGGGAGTCGAACCCAAGCACTAGTACGCTTTCCGGGCAACTAGTCCAGACCCTTGAAACCATCACCTCCAAACAGTGCAACTGGACTAGTTGCCCGGAAAGCATACTAGTGCTTGGGTTCGACTCCCGAGGGGACAAGACCCTCCTACATGCAATATAAACATATCTATTAAAATCTTTGATAAATGACCGCAATTCATGTTCGTAAAATTAATTGATTATATATCACAAGTTGATTTTGAGAATAAATTCGAACTTTTTTTCTCAAATAGACACTCATTTCCTTTCATAAAATAAATTGTTCATTTATTCCTATATTTATAAATCGCCTTAAAATCTCAATAAAATCGTTCAAAAAATAATGTTTTCTGCATTTTTCAGCAAGAAATTCTTAAGATAGAAACCCCAAAATCTAATCAATTCTCCACATTAGAAATACAAACATTTTGACACAAGAACGAACTTTCTATGACTTTTTGTTTTTAAATTATGGTGGGTATCTGACACAAAGACAGAAAACATATCATGATTGAAAATGATTTTTCTCCACGTTTTATTATTTATTTTGCAAATATTAATAATAATAAAAATACTTAATAAAAGGAATGATTTATATATTGAAAAAAACAAAACTTTTTCTATGTTTTCAAACTCTGAAATAAGAAAATTCCGTAAAGCATCGTTTTCTCGTAATATTAAATTCTCTGCTCAAGATGAAACGGTTGATTTTTTATTTTTATGTGAATCGCCATCTGAATAGCGATTTCCGGTTAAATCTACTGCAATATAACCCTCCCCGTTGATCGGGGCAGCCGCCCCGTGTCACCCTTAAGCCCTTTAAAGTACTTATGCCAATGAGAAGAACGGATATCGAAATCGAAATCGCTTCTCCAATGGAAGACGAATGGCTCACCAGCAGGAGAAAAAGAAGAAATCATCCCTTACTTGCTTGCAAACCCACCCCCACCCCACCTACCACTTTTATTCTCAATTTAAACCCCCCCCCAACCTTATCTTTTTTGCATTTTCCATCAACTTCCATACCAACGTTCATATAATTTAATAAAATATTCAATCATCTTTTTAAATTAAAGATGAAATAAAAATATAGAAATATCGGCTGCTCATAAAAGTTACATAGGTACATAAATAATTGAATTACAATCTAAATAAGTTACTTAATAAATAATTTATCCAATTTACCGAAATCACACGCTTTGCATTTTTTCATGCAAAATACGACTCCCTAAATTATTACTTTTTCTTATTATCCGTTGGCTATGATATTATAAATTTGAAAAGAAGACATCTATGTCTAACTAAATCTGTCATTAACTCAATTTTTTCAAAATTGGAGTTAGGCCACTTTCAAAATAAACGTCTCAATTATCTTAGTTTAAATACATCATTTTCAAGGTTAATATTTCAATAGGTAAACGACTAATAATATTTTTAAAAAATATTATGGCCCTTTGTCTATGATCGAGACGTTGAGGTGGACTGATGCCTCCATAATTTAGTTTTTGGAGTGCCCTGTGAGTCCTCGAAGCTATCATTAATTAATAAGATCCAATTTTGTTGTAAATATCTGGTGTTTTGTTTTTAACGCTTTAGAACTTTAAATTGGAATAAACAGATAGAATTTGACCTATGATTGGAATTTTGGCCTTATTAAGAAAAAATCTTAGTCTTTGAATATTATTTGAACCACCCCTCATTTTTGGCTTTGTCAACAAGCAAAATTCTCGCATTTGGAGTGCGAAGAGAATCCACGAGCGATTTATTTTAATTTTTAATATATTACTCAATTATTATTTTTTATTTTTTATAATAATTATTTATCTTTATTAGCTATTTTTTCAGCTATTCATATACAATAATAATATACAACCATAAAAGTAATGTAACAATACAATACAATATAAAACATTACAATAATAATGTACAACAATAATACAATAGAATGCAAATATTATAACAATAATACACATACAATACAATAACGATAATATATAATACAAACATTATAATAATAATACATCAAACAACACACAGAGTATACCACAACTTAGCATTATCATTTTGGTGGAGATATCACAAGAAGATCATCTCTTCGAAATTACAAATTTTAACAATCGATTCTTGAATACCTGAATTTCCCTGGCATTCTTGATCTCAATTGGCACTTTATTATATTCCGACAAACCCTTGTAGAATAAAGTTTTATATTTTTTATTTGTCCTGCGAACATCAATTTTGAAATTTTCCCCACTTCTCAAATTATAACATTATGTTAAAAATGTAATTTTCTTTATTATTAATTAAAAATAAGTTTTGTAAATATAATAGTATGTTGTAAATAAATAAAAATATAGTAGGTACTATACTATAGGTATTGCTTAAAAATCGATATTGTATGAGTATAACAAAATAAACAGCCCTAGTGTATGTAGATGGTAGGTAGGAGGTAAAGAGCCAGAGATTAAAATTTAACTCAATATTTTTAGCTTCTGGTATATAAATATACGATAATATTGCAAATAAAAAGAGAGGGTTGTATATTATTTTTAATAAATATATTTTATAAAATATATCGGATTTATTGTACAAGAGAGAAAAAAACATGGAAAAGTTTTTATTTTTTTAATCCTATAATAATAAAATGTAGCTTTAACGTTCAAATAGTGGCATTTTTATAGGTACAATATAGTACGAATGGGGGTGGACAATTTCCATGAAAATATATAATACCTACCGTACTCAATTTATTATTTATTTTGAATATTCTATTATTTTATGGAGTGAATAAATACTCGTATATGAAATAAAAGGGAGATTGGAAAAAATATAGAAAGAGAAAAGAAGATCATAGAGATGAACGAAACGACGAATAATCTTTGAAAAAGGAATCTTTATGAGAAAAAATTGTCATTTTTCGATTGATTCATACACTCAAGGTATTGTTATCATCGTTTTTTTTTTTTTTTTTTAATTTTAGTTGATTTTAGTTGATGAATGAACCTCATTTTGTAATTAATAATAAATATCTGGCGGGCCGAGCGTTGCTCGGTAATTTTTTGTTTTAATTAAAACCAATAAATTAATATTATTTTTAATTTTAAATTCAGGTAAAAAGGTCAATTTTTATTTTCAGTCAGAATTAAATAAAATTTAATTTATTTATTTTGACCCGCTTCAGTCATCATCAAATCTTCACTGTGCATAAAGTTTTGAACTTATTGCAATTAAAAATACTATAAATATCCACGAGCGTTCCTTCGTTGACTCTTTTAAATTCTGAAGAAGATCTTTTTAATCGTCGGGTTTTTTAAGAGGATAAATTATTTTATTCGGAATTTGAGGTTTCCATGCCTTTATATCAATTCAGGATTGAGTTGGTCTGTGTATTCGTCTTAAATAGAAAATTTTGTTAAGGGAGAATGGTGTAGGTTCTTGGTGAAACATTTTAAATAAAGTAAAGAAAATTTTTGAAAATTTTTTTAGAAACTTTTTAAAATTTAAATTATAAAATACCAGTTAGATTTCAGTCCTTTGTGAACTCCTGATGATGGGCCCGAATACCCCGAAATATATATAGAGTCATGCTAAAAAAACATCTGATCTAATAATAAAACTTGAGTAAGATACGAGGTAGGTTTCACAAAAAAAGAAATAAAACAAAATTGAGTTTTGAATTCGATATATTTCGGGGTTAGCCCATCATCAGGAGTTTAAGAAAACTGATTCTACATTGGAGAAGCAGTTTTACAAGTAGCAGTTTTCAAAATTTTTTTTAACTGTGCTCGTGGTGAGGTAAGTAAGTAGGGGAATGAGGAGAGGTTGTTCTAAGAATTGATACTTTCTATTGAGATTTGAGGAATCGGATTAGCCGAGAGCTTAAAGACACACAGCCTTCTAAGCAGGAGTCCCGGGTTCGAGGTCCGGAGTCCCTGCACTGATATTTCACCGGCTATAATCCGATTCCTAGTCACCAATCCGTCTGGCAAGCTGTGGCATAGACTTAATGCCAGCCCCCTTCCATTTGATGGACAGAGGCCTACATTCCGCAGTGGATTTGTCGCTATCTGACCGGCTGATGATGATTGAGATTTGAACTGGCTGAAAGGAAGCTATACGTGCCATTATAATAACGAATGGACCAGTACCTGAGAGAGGTTTACAAACTTGAAAAGTACACGAGAGAGTACAATTACCCTAGTCATTCTTCAATGTGCGAACAATGGAAGGAATGTTTATTTAATTTATTATCACATCTGATCGAGTATTCGTATAGTAGTACTTCCAATTGATTATTTAAAACCTTTGAATTGTTAGAGAGAGCTTCTTTTTGTTTCAGTCGGATTCCAAGAGATCCAATTTAAGGCCTTTCTATTCGAAATGAATGGGGATGGGGTTATTATTAGAAGGTTGAATGGTGTGGATTCATGTGAAAGTGAATTGCGAAAGGCTGAGGTCGAATCTAAATTAATGTTATCGAATTTATTGAGATGATTAAGAGCTCTTACATGCTCGGAGTAACGTATTTTGAATTACCTCGTATCTTACTCAAGTTTTATTATTATATTAAAATGTTTCACCTAGAACCAACACCGAACTCCTTAAAAAGTTATTAAACATCTGATCTTTTATTTATGTTAAACCTACCTAGTATTTTATATTTTAAATTGAAGGAGACAATAGACTCCGATTATAAATTAAATATAATTCCAGCAGAAGACACACTCTTTTATTGTCTCCTTCAATATATTAAAATTCTGCTACCCTCGGCAAAAAACTTTCAATTTAATTATATTTTAAATTTTAAAAAGTTTCTAAAAAAATTTCAAACATTTTCTTTACTTTATTAAATAGAAAACACCTTTAATTAAATAAATTTCCTAATTTTAACTATGGGGACTTCTTAGGGGACTTAACTATGATAATACTATATAATATTTGTCTAGATTAATTTGTAACAACGCTTAGAGAAATTTCTCTAAAAAAATTTCCCTCTTGACTAGAATCGAACCTACAAACTCTTGAACTAAGGTGATCTGCTCTAACCCCTAGACCAATGTAAGATTAATATTTATAACATGATTTCTATTACTAAAACTATAAATTTTTGATTTAGACTTTGTGTCGAGATAATATTGTATTCATTTGAACTCGAATGAAAATGGAAAAAACACCAATTGATTTTAAATTAAAAAACATTGAATATATATTAATTAACGAGGCAAATTTGAAATATAATTGTCAGTTCGGATTTTAAACTGACAGCCCAATTGATTTTCATTAACCAGGCAAATTTGAAATATAATTTTAATTTGCACTCGAATTTTGAAATGAAAGACTCTAAAAGACTTTAAATTAAGAAACATTAAATATATTTTTTGTAATTAATTAAATTAATTGAACCGCGTAAATTTGAATAATTTCCATGATTCAGCCTGCGAATTTTTTGCAGTTCATAAATCATTTCATTATTTTTGTTTTGAAAAGGAAAAATGAAATTTAAATTTTAAATTTAAATATATTCATAATTATTCCACCCCCCCCCCCCCGCCACTCAAAAATTAAAGAGGCGAAACTTTTAAGAGACGATGTATTTTCGGTAGTTTACGGGTATACATTTGGAGTGTGGTTTTTTAAGAGGAATAAAATTTTTGGACCGAGACGCTGCCCGCCAGGGCACCAGCCCGGAGGGCCGAGCTTCGAGGGCGTGCCGAAGGCACGCATGAAAAGCTCGTATAATAATATTTGTAATGTAATATTGGTCGGTTTTAAAATTAAAAAAAAAACAATTAAGAAAATAAAATTGAAAAAAATTATTTACAAATTTTTATTGACACACCCATCTGAGAATAATTAATTTGATTAAGTAAAAAACAAATTAACCTAAAAATTTCTCGAAAATGAGACCCAGACAGTTCGATTCGTCGACTCAAAAACCCTCTAATGCGTGATTTTCATCGAAATCGTTAGAGCCGTTTTCAATCACAAAAATATAAACTTTAACAGCTATTTCTCTTCAATGATTTCGACGTTAAATAATTAAAAACCTAATTCTGGTTGTCTGAAGATGAGAGTTTCACCCGTCAATCGTAATTCCGAAATCCCATTATGTATTGACAAAAGAAACAAGAGTGTAAAACCACCCTCTACTTAAATACAACCCTGTTAGAAATTTGAACTCAATCCTTTATTATTCCCAGGGGACTTAACATTGTAATAATATTAAACTGATTGCGCCTAATGCGAATTCGACACAGATGGTATTTAAACGAAATCTAAATAATTATTTAAGGGGTGTTTTTTTATAAGGGTGTGTGAGCAAAGAAAGGGGTAGAAATATGAACTTTGTAGAATTTATTTTTGACCCTTTTATTATTGATAATGCTGCCATTATGTAACTTAATATTTTTAATCTTAAAGGGGTTGTACAGTGCACCCTTTTTGCGAACCCTTGACTAATTCTATTTTGGAACGCTTTTTAACCCTTCTGACTCTTTTCGACTAACTAGCATTAGGGTTGTTGTTAATGTTTATTAGTTTTGTATTGGTATTAACAAGTAGAAAATTCGAAAATGAAAATGTCAATGTGTGGGTGGGTGGATAATAATAAAAAAAAACTTCATCATCACTGTCATTCATCATGGAGATAATATTGTGATGTCACTGGCTGTTTCCGGTCCCGGTTCCATTGACAAATCATCGCTTTGCTTTTAAAACACCCCCTTACCCCTTATACCCCTCACCCCTATATTCGCTTCTACTTTTCCTCACCCTGACATTTTAAGTAATTTATGTACCTATAGCTTAACTAAAATTTAATCCTTTTTTTTTAACCATTTATCAATTAATCAACGTGTGGGTGTATGTATTTGTGAGTGTCTGTTTTACATTCACTTCTAACTAACATTTGCACAATTACAAATTTCAAAATCATGTGCGAAATACATATATGAGAGATTTTAACATTTTTAACCGACTTCAAAAAAGGAGGAGGTTCTCAATTCGACTGATTTTTTTTGTGTCTATGTTACCTGATATCTTCACCAATTGTGAACCGATTTTGATGATTTTTTTTGCATTGGGTTCAGTATAGTATCCGATTAGTAAAAATATAAATTTCATTGGTATTTGACCTTTTTTGTAATGTTTATTCAGCCATAACTTCTTTGTTTATGAACTGATTTTAATCATTCTTCCTGCGTTTGAATCAGTATAGCTCCAAGATAATCAAGATACCTAGCTATTTATTTATTTATTTTATGTATGTTCAGCGAGAACATTTTGCCACATGGACCGATTTCGATGATTCTTTTTTATTGGAAAGGGGGTACCTTAGGCGTGGTCCAATTAGTCAAGTTCTGATATGATAAATGACGAAATAACGGAAAACTTCAATTCTTATGAGGAAATAATCGAAATTATAATAAATCAAATCTTTTATAAAAAAAATCTTAAAACATTCATTTAAAACTCGCAAACGTTTTGAGAGAATTTCTATATTTATGAATTGAATTTTATTATCATTTTCTGATTCATTCGCCCGACGCTTTCTCTTACGAGATGCATGCAAGGTATTATATTAAGTCACTATTAATTATATCACTAAAAAGAGAAAAATAAAAATAATTTTTATAAAAAAAAATCCAACAAATAAAATAATATGAACTCAAAAATCAAATAAAATACACTAAAAGATATACAATAATTATCTAATTTAGTTACAACTAAACGACGAAATATTAACATGAAATCAATTTTTGAAGTCGGTGCTAAACAAACTATATAAGTGAACCAAACGTACTAAGTAAGATCCGTCGAGTGCGATTCATAAAATGTATATTTTTGGCACCGACTTCAAAAAGTGATTTCATGTAAATATTTCGTCGTTTAGTTGTAACTAAATTAGATAATTATTTTATACCTACTTTAGTGCATTTTATTTTATTTTTGAGTTTTATTATTTTATTGTTGCATTAATTTTTTTGAAGTCGGTTTTATTTTTTTTTTATAAAAATTATTCAACAAAAAATTTTAATGAAAAAATGTTAACTTTTTCAAGACTCGGTACACCTCTGTTTATTTTACCTAAGTTTCAAATTGACGGAGTAATTATAAAATATTTGTGTTCTATAACAAACTTAATTAATCTTTAATTATAATTATAAACACAATTTATATTTAATTATTTTTAACTGTAAATATTTACAATTCCATTTGTTTACAATAATATTGGATCTTTAATAATAGATAGCAATTAAACATATTCATTTTAGAGGAAAACGTGAAACTTTTTCAAGACACATAGTTACGTTGTTTGAAGTTTTGTTGAATTAATAATTTTAAATGATAAATACCAAAATCGGATATTAATTACAATTTAAGATTTTCTTAGCTAGAATATAAATTTGATAAAACTAAAATCACTCATTAAATTGAAAACAAATTTAATTTCATAAAATTAAAAATAAAACTTTTAATTTAATTTTTTATCTCTATATTATACCATATATAAAATTATTTTTCCATAATTTTCACAAGCCTTCTGTTCTGAATGAGTGCATAAGGATTAGAATTCCACTTACATTTCTTATAATACATTTTTATACATTTTATTGATTTTTTCAATATTTAACCAAATGATATTCTTTTAATTTTATCCAACAAACTTTTGTATTAAACTATTTGAAGCTTTTAAAATAAAAAATTATTGTATTTTTAACCGAGAGATGTCGAGCTAGAAAGCCAAAAATCAATGCTCCCAATAGTAAAAGTCGCAAAATGTAATGGTTAAGTATTGTAATCGTGCGTCAAATTTATTTATTTATTTTTTTTAGTTCATTTTTTGAAATGTCTCAAAAACATCTCAAACTATTTTGATTAAAAAAGAAATGATGGAAGCCAAGGCGTTTTGGTCTACACCGAGGGATGAACCGCGATTGGAATTAGGTGTACACTGTCTTTGGAATTATTTGGAATTACTTTGGAATTCACTAGAAAATCTATTGTCTTCTATTTGGAAATGAAAGTGGAAGTGGAAGTAGGTGTACACGATTTTAGATCGCGGTTCAACCTTCGGTCTACACGAAACCCTTCCTTATAGTGTGAACTGAACACCGAAAAAACTATATTTTACGAGATATTAATTATTTTACCAAAATGTCTGTTAGTACGTTAGTTAGTACGTTACCAAAAAATTTTAATTTTTGTCTGAATTTAGTGAAATTTAATTGAATATTCTCTATATATTATAACGAGTACCGTTTTGGTCCAAGTTAAAAAGTCAAAAGGTCTTTCCTAGAATGATAGAAATTAAGAAATTGATCTTTAAAATTATCAACAGGTCTGGACTTGCATTTGACATGAACAATCGGAGGAGAACAATCTATCCGTTCCCTTTTTAATTATTTTCCCCAAATAGATTCTATTGAAAGAATCCCTCACCCGCATATTTATGCATTAAATAAATAAAAAAAAAAAAAGTGAAACCTTATTTACGCTAGAAACGCTCTTATAAACAATTAATTTCTATAGTAAAAAATAAATAATCGAACAGAGGGATCTTTAGAATTATCATTTAATAATATTTTTTTTTATTTTAAAACATATAATTTAATAAAATACAAAAAAAGAAATATCCGTTTTATTAATGATTCAATCAATCAATTATTTTGTACTAAAAAAGTGTGGGTGAAATTCCAATTATTTCAAACATCAATTATACACTCTCATTCACAACAGAAGGCTTGCGGAAATTATTGAAAAATGATGTTTTAATTTAATAATAAAAATAACATTAAAGGGTTATTTTCATTATACAACAAATAATTTTTGTTTTTAATTGAATGATATTTATTTCAGTTTTATGAAATATCAGAATTTATATTCTAGTTAGGAAAATATTATAAAGCGAAATGAATATTAGATCAATTTACTTAAAATTATTAATTCACCGAAACTACAAACAGCGTACCTATCGTGTCTTGAAAAATAGTTTCACTTTTTCCTCCAAATATGTTGAATTTCCATATTATTAAAGATCCAATATTGTTGTATACAAATTGAATTATAAATATTTACAAATTAAAAATAATTTTTGTTTATAATTATTATAATTAAAGATTAATTAAGTCTGTTAAATAACACAAATATTTTATAATTATACTAAAATCTCATTTTCTACCTGTCGGTTTGCAAAAAGAGTACCGCGTGGGTATTGATAAAGTTTCATTTTTTCCCCAATTTTAATTTTGTATTTTTTTTTCATTTAACATTAAAATGCATATCGTCGCCTTAGAGTGTAAACCTGCTAAATCCATTTTTTAAGTTAATTATCATATTTGATATATTAATACCGTGACGCTAGTTGAATAATGGCGTATTTTTTCTGTTTCCGCAAATCCCAAAAACCCGCACTTTTTTCGATTTTTTCCCATTTTTCCCATGAAAGAGCACGTTTTCAGCAAAGACCACTCTATATATTTTTAAACTAGTTACAATTTTTTTTTTTGCAAAAAATTGCAGTTTTTCAAAATTTAAACCTCATTGCAGTACGGGTTACCATTATCCAATTAAGATGAAACTTAATTTGAATTGAAGCAAATTTAATCTATTTTAAAAATGTACAGAATGGTCATTGTCGAAAACGTTCTCTTTTATTATCAAAATGGGAAAAAGCGGAAACAGAAAAAACACCAATTTTCAACTAGCGCTTGAGCCCGAACGGCTAGTCAGAAAAAAAACCTAAATGATGAAATTTGTAGGAAATTTTATAAATTTTCATTTTGAAAAGTTGATAGTTTTTGAGTTATAAGCAAAAACCGACAAAAAAATGAGATTTCTTTTTACCTTTTTTTTCCATTTTTGACAATGTTCCGTCATGAAATTTTGTTAGCAAACCTCAGATTCGGATTCATCACACCCAAAAACATATAGGAACAAGAAATCAAAACTACCCCCAAAACTTTCCCGCGAGGAGCCCCTTTAGAGAACAATTTAACTGGACTAAAAGAAATTAAAAAAAGAACATAATTTTTGATTAAACATGAAATATATTTAATTACGGTTAGTTTGCCATAAGAAACGGTTTGTCGTTTCCGTTATTCACCCCCCCCCCCCCCCCGATGGCTACCTCTGGATGTACCTATATCCTTAAACACTTGACGATTTTATTATTTTTCGTGTCCCTAATTTCCCACCTGCAACAGATTCTCATTTTGGCTGCTCAGTCTTTCCCGCAAGGGCTTGTTGATCCTCCACTTTTTGTGCATCTCCACCCCCTTATTTACCCGCTTTTCAATTTCCCTTTGGCTTCAAGCAATGACGCTACCCGGCGACGCCGACGCCGACGCCTTCTCTCTCTGCAACCAGCGTGGCTCATTAGCTCAGAAATCTCGTTGAGAAGCGACGTTAACGATTAAACCGAAACCATTCCGAGTATCAAATTATCCTTTTTGAAATATGATTTGTCTCAAATACTACAATTATTACACTTAATAATTTTACTAGGATTAAATTTCAATTCAAATGGATGAGATCATTAAATCTACTTGATTTTAAGTAATTCCACACGGTAAACAAAAATATTTACTAGCAAAACAATTTAAAAATTATCGCTTAAAAAATATTTAAATAATAAAATATTGAAATTGTTATGTTGAATGAAATAAAAAAAAAAATGTAATGTCGTTACGTCAATTTTTTATATTTTTTATTGATCAATACCAACTTGACGGCCTCCTTTCTTCTCATATCTCCGCCAATTGTGAACCGATTTTGAAAATTTTTACTTTATCCAATGCAAAGCATGGGAGAAAGTATTGGAATCGCTCTCGCGGCAAGCGCGACTTCAAAGGGTCCTCAGGTAAAGACTACGGAACCCATAGACTCAATTAAGGTCACAAATTGAAGTATTCAATGAGATTGAATTTTAGCACGTGACGGTTTTGCCAAAAATTACCTGGAATCTCGTCGAGAGGCCAAAAAGTGCCATTTTTTTTGGAAGTGCGTGGGGATGGATGGATGTGTGTGTGTGTTATCGTTTTTTTCGTCCACGATTTTTTCCACACCGTTGCACCGATTGAAATGAAATTGAAAACCTACCATTAGTTTAACAAAATGAAGCGCTGATTAGTTTTTGGTACATATCGGCCAGCAAACATTAGTACTTTATTTCAGTACTTTTTTAGTTTTTTCTAAATATCTTGAAAATGACTTAACCAATTTTGATGAAATTTAATATCCTAATTAAGTATCTTGGGGACCACAAAAAAGGTTAAATAAAGTTTTTAGTAAAATTATATTTTAAAGTACTTTACTCAAGAACATATGAATATTTCAAATGAATTTGGATAAAGTTTAGCAACGATCCGTTGCAGTTTATTTTGCATTGGGTTCAGCCTACCTTCCGATTGGTCCCATTTTATTGAGATTTTCATCTGTCAATAATTGCTTTAATTAAGAAAAGATCAATTAAGATTAAATTTGTCGAGGTCCAGACCTAGCCAGATCGTTTTCTCATCCTCAAAATTTGTTAATAGATTTTGTTTTATCAAAACCGGTAGAGCCGTTTTCAAAATAGAACTAAGATACAAACAAATATATATATATATATATAACAATATTTGCTCGTTTAATAAGAGTAGATTCAATTGGGGAATATCTTTCTCGATTATAAAAACTAAATTATTTCTTAAAATCTTTGTTATTCCTTTTGTTAAATAAATAGATCGAGTATAACCCATTATACGTAATCTTGTATTATCTCTGTCTGTTATCTTTGTTAATTATCACCGGAATGCTTTCTATTTCTTCAACGTTTCGAGCTCTTCTTCCATGGATGGACGTTAAACGCTTCTTTCTGTTTCCTTCCTCAATTGCATCCTATCATCATTATCATCAGCAAACGACGGCTTTTGATGGTAATTCTCTCTCTTCTTGGTCATTACCCTCAAATGACTCCGCCATCTGTTCCCGAATACTAGCCCTACTAGCATTTTATCTTGATAGGAAAAACGAGCCGCGTCTTTTTCCATATTTTTATATAATTTCAATTACATCTTTGTAACTCTCATCATCTTTAAGTATTCTAACATTTGGGTTAAATTTTCCATCATAAAACTAACACTATGTACAACATGTTGTAACTCATATTAATTTGTGTTTGTTTTTTTGTCTTTTTCAGGTAAAATATTCTTTCTTCAAAAATGAAAATTGCTTGCTTTCTCCTTCTACCTGTCAATCTGTCACGGTAACTCAACAATTTTTTTTTTTAACTATTGTAGAATCTTCTATTGGACATCAAAATTAAATGTCTGTTGAAATTAGAAAAGAAATTTGACTTTTTCCTGATATTTCTAAGAAATTTATAGAAAAATAGTTAAGAATTTTAATTGAATCGGTCAAAATAATAATAATTAAAAGTAGGTATTAGGTCTACAAAAAAGTTTTGAGGGTTTTTTGTACCTTTGAAGCTTTATTCAGAGAAATTGGACAATGTATTTTATTCAAAGTATTGTCCATCCTTATCTACAACTTTTCCCCATCTTTCAGGCAGCATACGGATTCCGCGTTGAAAAAATTCCTTGTCTTTTGAGTCGATCCAAGAATCGACCCGATTTTTCGATGTCCATCAGCTGAACTTTTTTCCAAATGAAACAAAAAAACAGCGCTTCCCGCAAATTGAGTTTTGTTGGCACAAAGTTTGACATGGTTAGAGCATAAAGAAAGTATGTTGCTTACACTTCAGCGAAATGATAGATAGTCATTTTTATAGGGAAATGATGACGCTTTAACATGAATATAGTTACAAGATGATCCGATGCGATTTAATGCTAGTTACGTCATCTTTTGTAAATCTCTCAAAATTTTTTATACACCTAATATTTTTAATAAAAAAATGTCTTTAATGAAAACGTGTAGTTAAAAGATCGCCAAATGAGAGTTGGACTCGCTAAAACTTTCTAGGCTTATAAAGCTATACAATGAAGCGACAGAATTAAAACTAAAAAAATGTTTAATAGGATTTTAATAAGAAATTTAAAATCCTTGGTGCGTGCTGGATATGTTATGTTTTTAAAAGAGGATGAATGAAATTCAATTGCTACTTTCTAATAATTTTTATTTTTAACCGACTTCAAAAAAGGAGGAGGTTCTCTATTCGACTGAATTTTTTTTTGTGTCTATGTCTATATCTCCAATTGTGAACCGATTTTGATGATTTTTTTTGCATGGGCTCAGTCTAATTTCCGATTGATCCCGTTTTTTTTCATTGGTATTTGATCTCTTTTGAGATGTTTGTTCACCCATAACTTCTTGTTTATGAACCGATTTTAATGATTCTTTTTTTATTGGAAAGAGGGTACCTTAGGGGTGGTCCCATATTAATTTAGTTCTGAAGATATGACCAATAACAAAATAACGTAAATCTTCAATTTTTTATGAGTAAATAATCGAAATTATAATAAATAAAATCTTTTATAAAAACAATCTTAAAACATTCATTTAAAACCCACGAGAGAATTTTTATATTTATGAATTTAATTTTAATATTATTTTCTGATTCATTCGCCCGACGCTTTCTCTTACGAGATGCATGAAAGGTATTATATATTAAGTCACTATTAATAACATCACTAAAAAGAGAAAAATAAAAATAATTTTTATAAAAAAAATAAAACCGACTTCAAAAAATTAAATGCAACAAATAAAATAATAATAACTTAAAAATCAAATAAAATACACTAAAAGGTATAAAATAATTATCTTATTTAGTTACAACTAAACGTCGAAATATTAACATGAAATTTCTTTTTGAAGTCGGTGCCAAACATATTCTTTTTATGAATCGCACTCGACGGATCTTACTTAGTACGTTTGGCGGGTACGCTCGCTTATATAGTTTGTTTGGCACCGACTTCAAAAAGTAATTTCATGTTGTTAATATTTCGTCGTTTAGTTGTAACTAAATAAGATAATTATTTTATACCTTTTAGTGTATTTTATTTTATTTTTAAGTTATTATTATTTTATTTGTTGCATTTAATTTTTTTGAAGTCGGTTTTATTATTTTTTTTTTTATAAAAATTATTTTTTTCCAAGTAGTTTATCCAAATATTTCGAGTGTATCTCTTTTTCAGTCGAAATTGCAAGATCAGAATAACAGCGAGTTAGCGGGTTCTAGGGCATTAATTTTCTGCTAATTACAGATGTTGAATTGTATGGTGAGTGGGTGGGTAAGTATCTTACAATTTAATATCTGTAATTAGCAGACAATTAATGCCCTATGAACCCACTAACTCGCTATTATTCTGGTCCTGCAGTTTCCACTGAGGAAGAGATGCACTCGAAATATTTGAATAAACCGCTTAAATTAATAAAAAAAAATACTTGAAAGAAGCAATTGAATTTCATTTATTCTCCTTTAAAAAATCGGATTTTATATTCGACCATACTATTTCATATTATTCAAAATCACCCAGAAATGGGGTGGGGTAAAGTCATCTGAATATTATCGATTTTGTTTATTTTTATTTATTTATTTATTTATTTATTTTTTGTGGACACAAACAAAAGAGGAAACGACATTCAGGTAGTAAAATGTTTGTATTTTCACTACTATAGGAAATGACTAAGATGATGGATGATTTTTATTATGTTTTGCTCGAAGGGTTAGTTGGAAGGAGATTCGCCGGGCTTGGATGGGAGATAATCTTCAGAGATTAGAATCTCTCTTGTCGGCGTAAAGCCAGAAAAATGCTATTTTAAATAATAATTTGCACTAGGCAGTTGAAAATATGCTCTTCTAAAATACGAACTTGCCAGAGGCAATTGAAAACATGCTTTAAATAAAATAATGGCACAAGGCCCGCATTTATTGCTTCTTCGTTACAGAACGTGTATACAAATTACTTCTTAGACACAAGCTGTTTCTTCAGCAAATCGTTCCCTGGTGAGTTGTCCCATTTCAATGAGCTTTATCAACTGAATAACAACTCACAACTGAGTTCGCTTCGAGGAGCTGGCTGATTTTATAACCCTGGCTTTAATTAGCAATTAATCTGATTGGTTAATTATTCCTGCCTTTTAGGTGACGTATGCATAAATTTCGCGCGCTTTCTTCTTTATAAAAGGGGCGTATCCTTGCTGGTCACCTGTCATTTTATCGAAGGATTCTGACCGGCAAACAGCAAGCAAACGCCTTTCTCAAGGCGAAAACAAATCTTTATTTTCAAAAGCATTTTACATTGAAAGGAGCGGAGAATAAAATCCCGCACTACTATAAAGAAATTCATAGATTTAGAACTTTCTATTTTCAGAATTTCTGTGCGAAAAATCTAGAAAATCAGAAAATAAAATATATCCGTTCTATGTGATCTCAAACGGCGCTTCTAGATAATAAGCTGAAATTTTCAATACAATATGATATTGAAAACTATACTTTTGTGTAAAGTTTAGCGTGAGAAAAAATTGCTAAATCAACAATATTTGCATAGAGCATATACTTTTCACTATAAACCTATATAAAATATAGATTTGTAAATATATAATTGAATGTAATGGAAGCCAGCCCAGAGGTGGTGAGGAAAGAAAAATTGACACATGTAAAATAAGGTGTAATTTATTGGAATCCTTCCTCCTTTCCTTTCAAACCGACGTTTCGGAGGATTTTTCCCTCCTTCTTCAGGGTTTCAAAGGGTCAATGAATGAAACAAATCAAATGTTTCCTTCTTCTCTCCACAGTAGTGTTCAAAAACTTTCTTCATTTTTAACAAAGGCATAGAAAAACATTTTTTTCCTCCTTTTCTTAATTAGAAATGTTTTTCTATGCCTTTGTTAAAAATGAAGAAAGTTTTTGAACTCTACTGTGGAGAGAAGAAGGAAACATTTTATTTGTTTCATTCATTTTCCCTTTGAAACCCTGAAGAAGGAGGGAAAAATCCTCCGAATCGTCGGTTTGAAGGGAAAGGAGGAGGGATTCCAATAAATTACACCTTATTTGATATGTGTTAATTTTTCTTTCCTCACTACCTCTGGGCTGCCTTCCATTACATTCAATTAAAATTTCTACCAGTCCGTCTCTCTCCAGAGAAAATTCCGTTGCAAAAAAATTATAAATATATTATTATATAAAGGGAAAAATTCATGTAAATAAAAAAAAAAAATAAAAACATCGAAACTCACAATGGATGTGATATCATTACATATATAAATCAAATCAAAGGGAGCATGTTTGTTAATATTTGTATTAGCCATGATTTACAACGAAAATAACCCTAAATCCCTTGATTGAATAGGATATTTCAACAACAACAAAAAACAAATAAATAAATACGGTCTGAAAATAGCGTTATCATTTATTTAGGAAAAAATAAAAACATCAACGAGCCTCAACAACCATCGCATTTAGATAATAATAAATAATAATATTTTACTCTACTATCCCATATTATAAGACCTGAATATCTGAATTAATATATATCCCTTTTTTGAAAGTCGCAAAAAAAATCAATACAAATTCAAATGTATGATATATATAGATATGTGAATTGAATTTCTCCCTAATTTCATATCCAAAATCTATTAAGTAGTTTCCTATACTTCCAATACATTTGATTTTTAACTAAATTTCATATTTATTATCATAACAATTAAAGATATGTGTTTGATTTGATTATTTTTATTTATTTGTAGATATTATCTTGTGATTATACAAAATTAATTAATTTGTGTTCGATCTTTAATTAAAATTATAAATACAAATTATAATTCGTTAAATAATTGATTTATTTACAACAATATTGGATCTTTGATAATATATCTTTAATAAAGATAAAAGTAAATAAATATTATATGCAATATTCATTTACTATGAGTTAAGATTTCTAGGTCACTTGTTTCACATTAAAATTAAAAAAATAAAAGATGTAAATAAAAATAAAAAAAGATCAAATATTTATTTATTGATTGGTCCATTCTCGAAGACAACAGGTTGGGAAATCAGATGATAATTGGATAATATATTTATTTATTCGTTTGATATTGTAAACAACCCTTATAGGGGGGGTGAATGAATCGGGGATTAAGTTATCAGTGGAAGTTGATTAAATTGGATGCTTGAAAACAAATAAACAGACAAGGTCGAGTTTTTTATTAGCACGAATTTGAAATAAAACGCCCGTTAATCGAATTTCATTTCGCTTTCACATTAACAGGGATGACTGGCTGGCTGTACAGAAACACTGTTCACTGTCACGTACCAATTGATTTCCATATAGGGGGAGCCCATTCAGGTGCGAGAAGTCAAAAGAGAACACATATCAGGCCAGTTGGTTAACATTGCAAATAAACGAAACCAAATTTCTACCAGGGTTAAAACGATGGGGCTTTTTAGAAATATAGAAGGAAAGGAGTAAATTTTAAACTTCTCAGAAGAGTAAGTAAGGAAAAGAATAAACTTTTTTTTTCTAAACCAATTATAGATTTGTGCGTTGTGTTGCGCCAAGGAGGTTTAACGCTCTGGTGCGACCAAATTATGTCGCGACCTGTGGTGTTGGCTGCAAACAAAATTAATTATTTATTTATAGCGGGCCGTATCATAGTCCCGAATGATTATGAATGCCTACTAAGAGTAATGTGAAGCCCCGAAGTCATGGTTCCTTTGTCTAGCACGGCCGTTGCTGGAAGATGTGTGTGGCTGTAGATGAAAAAAAGTTCGCTATCTCTAGGCAAGGGTAGAATTAGAACACATTTTTATTTTATATGGTTTTTATTTTGGTCAAAGGGGGTTGTACATCTTTTCACTTCACTTACTGTACACTCTCACTGTCTCCTTGCTAACCGCTGTCTAAAAACTAACTGACTCTCTCAACTCAACCCAACTCTCTCATCTCTCCACTCTGCTAACTCTCATCTCTCAAAATTTTCCACAAGAAAAGCTCTAGATTGGTTAATTCTCTAATGAGAAGGAGTATCTTTAAATCATTTCCCCTCTCATTTCCTGAAGGGCGTGACTTTCTGGAAAAAATTCATTTAGAAGCATTTTTTTTGAAAGATCACTTTTTTCACTTTCAACTCAGATATATGACTTATTTCCTATCACCATATAATTTTGACGAAGACAATAAACTAACTAATCTGGACTAAGTATGTTTAACGAACTAATATACAAGTTTACAGACATTTCAAAAAAAAAAAAAATATACTTTATGAACAGACTCTTAAAAGGGACATTCATACAAAGGGGGGGACCTTATCAACTTAAGTGAGAATTTCTAGGAAAAATAAATTATTAATTTTCAAAAAACTAAACTCATTTTAAATAGTATATTTTATTTAGAGTTAAACGAGAATATTTTCTTTGAATATCTAAAAGATAATTACTTTTTAAACCCTCTTTTCGAAGGGAAGATGATAATAAGGGGGGACCCTTATCAACTTTATTGAGAATTTCTAGGAAAAATAAAATATTAATTTTCAAAAAAATAAACTCATTTTAAATAGTATATTATATTTAGAGTTAAACGAGAATATTTTCGTTTGAATATCCTGAAAATAATTACATTTTAAAACCTCTCTTCGAAGAGTAGATGATGATAAGGGGGACCCTTATCAACTTTATTGAGAATTTCCAGGGAAAATAAAATATTAATTTTCAAAAAAATAAACTCATTTTAAATAGTATATTATATTTAGAGCTTAAAGAGAATATTTTCGTTTGAATATCTCGAAAAAAATTACTTTTTCAACCCTAATTTTATTCAAAAAACAATATTCAATATTTTGTTTCTATTTTCACGTTAATTAATGATTATACATTAAACAAATAATATTCCTCAAGTGACTGTGTTACGTTTATTTATCCAATTATCATCAAATACGTCACAATTATAAATGTTCCATTTGAAATTAAATAAGTAAATATTGATTTTGATTTGAATTTACTGAAATATTATTTCTATTATTTTGTTTCTATTTAAACTTAAAATTTAGGTATTACGATATATAAAATATTATTATAAATTTAAATAAAATATTTATTCTTATTATAGATGATGAGATTTATCAAATATGCGATTTGATATTAATGTAAATTTAATTCATTGATTTGTGTATAAATATAACTAAATACAAGTCCATTATATAAAAAATACAATCCTAAAACGTTAAACGTTTATTTGAAATTTAATTTTTTTTTTTTTATCAATGGAAATTTTAACAAATTTGAAAACATATTTGTTATAAGATAGAAATTTACAACCTGTGTTTGTGAATATTTATATATTTTATTTTTATTCAAGGTAATTTCATCACCAAGACAATTCGTATCACTGTATACTTTTCAAAATATAGTCGCTTACATCCCTATAGTTAAAGCAAATATTTTTTTTATATTTCTTAAAATTTCCATTGATAAAGGTGAGAAATTTCCCCGAAACATTTGGATTTTAAATAAATATTCTAAGATTGTTTTTTATAAAAGTTTTGTATTTATTTAACCTTACTCGATCGAACTTATCCGGCTTATTATTAGTCATTGATGTATAAAACAAACAAACAAATTTGTATTACATTTTCTATATCGTATATCTACGAGTATATACCGGGTGAGATTTTTATCTTGAGACAGTCTTATAACTCAAAAACAGTGCATTACATGGAAAAAAGTTTCAAATAAAAGTTTGTTTATATCGAGAGGGAAATTAAACTACGTTATTGTTTGTCGACCTAGAACAGGCTTTCAAGGATATTTCGAGGTACAGTTCTGTTTTTTAAATAGAAAACTATATGTTTCTGTACTTTTTCCTGAAACTTTTATTAGAACTATTTTTTTATACAACATCAAATAAACAAAATGCAGAATCAATTAGATCTCAAAAAAATCTTAATAATTATTTTTAACAATTATTTAACTTAATTATCAAATAATAATGATTAAATAATTAATTATTAAATAAATAATTTAATAATTTTTCGACACTCTTCCAGAGTTTATTGCAAGTATTCTGGATGAATTCCAGTTCCAATTTCCTTATTTTGGCCTGTTCCAGTTTCTTCATAGGCTTTATATTTCCTATCATTGTTTTTTTTTTTTTTTTTGGTTCTTTTTAAAGAGATTTTACAAGACAATAAAATGAAGCTTGTGAGGGTGTATTCCTATCAGGAAAAAGTTCGGCATCCATTTCAATGGCAGCCCCAAAACACTTTTTCCACATTCACCGCATACTAGTAAATTAAGACCATTTCAATTCTGTCTTCAACAAAAAACATGCTCCATTTGTATTATAGTAATACAATATAACTATCTACTAGATTGAAACGAGAAATAAACTTTTTTAAACTCAAGAATTTTAAATAGATCTATAGTAGAATATAATCTCTTAAATCTGTGTACCTAATTATAATGAAGTTTTAGGATCATTATAAACACTTATTTTCATTTTTGTTACTTTTCGATTTAATAAATATTTATTTAATAATTAATTATTTAATCATTATTATTTCATAATTAAGTTGAATGATTGTTAAAGGTAGTTATTGAGATTTTTTTGAGATCTAATTGATTTAATATTTTTTTTAATTGATGTCGTAAAAAAATAGTTCTAATAAAAGTTGTTCAGTTTTTTTTTTTTTTTTTTTTTGTAGATTCAGAATATGTACAGAAACATATATGGTAGGTAGGTTTCCATTTAAAAAATGGAACTTGACTTTGAAATACACTTGAAATCTTGTTCTAGGTTTACAAACAATAGCGTAGTTTGGTTTCCCCTCTGATATAAATAAACTTTTATTTGAAACTTTTTTTGAGTTATAAGACTGTCTCAAGATAAAAAACTCACCCGGTATATTATTTATTATATTATTTTTGTGACGATTTTTTCCTGTCATTTTTCTATGGGTATCCTCGTTACACACATTTTCAATGTTAATAATCACATTTTTGCACTAATTATAACATAAATAACGCCCTTTGTAAGACTTTATTAGACGAAAAAACGTTTTTTTAAGATTTATAGAAATAATGTCTTTTTTTCGGAATCATCGTTGATTGTACAATTTACTGGATGGGATTGTGTCTTTCCAAGAGACAGATGATTGGCCCCTTTTGGCAGTGAATGGCTGGCTAATTGAACCCTTATCATCCCCAAACACCTAAAGAAATTCAGTCGAAACGTCATTTCGTAGCCGACACCTGCTCAAAGGGCAGAAGGGAGTGATAAAAAAATAGGTTCATAAATCATACGCAATTAACAACAAATTGTAATTGGCAAAAAAAAGGTTGCCCCGGGGGCCACGTTATTGCTTGCCCCTCCGGAGAGGCAAATAAAAAACCAGCCAGCAGCCCTACAGTAAGAATGTTTCAATAGTAATTTTGATAGGGCGTTTGATTGTATGTTTGGATTGAGGGGAGAGGGACATGATTTACAACTTGTATCCTGACTGTGCCCACCACAACAACCCCTTTCAAGCTGGCAATCAAGTAAATGGCAATCGACAATGATTTGAAAGAGGAATTGTCTTCAGGGACACAACCCCGAAACCCAAAAGGCCAATCTGAGTTTAGGGATACGTCACAATAGATTAAGTTTTAGATTCACTATTTTTTTCATTCTATTTTAATTGGTCCAGCTTTTTTTTGCCAATATTGTATCGGCACTTAGAGATATACACGAAACGCTCAATTTTATTTATTTTAAAATTCAAAACGTATATAGGAAAGTTGGCAAAATCATACCACTTAACAAATTATGCTAAGTTCTGGTAAGCCTGTCTAGCTTAGCAATTTTAGAGAATAGTATTTAAATAGCCTGTGTACAACATTTCTTAAAACATTTTGTTAAAAAGAAGACAAAGGTACTATTTTGACAAACGGTATCCTAAATCTTACATGTATGTACAGGTTGGTAAACTAATTTTATTTAACATTTAGGACAAGAACAATAATAACATTAGGTGGTTTTTGTGACATGTGCGCAGTACATAGTAAAAAGTTAAAACTACTTAGCAGATACGTTGAAATTTCGTTATATTTAATTTCAAAGTAAATTTTAAGGTGATTGAAGAATTGTTACATGTACATAAGAAAAATAGGATTATGTTAATGTAAAAATAAATCTTTTATTAGAAGAGCCAATGCATCTACAATAAGATCAAAATTTTATAATAAACTTACATATTTTTTTCAATTCGTTAGATCTTCTGTATATAACTTTTTTACCATTTTAGATTAATTTGTACTAAATATGGATTAGGTGGTAGAAGTTGTTGATAGTGACTGCGAACAATTGATCCTAAGCTAAATTTGAATGTGGTACTATTTTAGTGACATTTTGCCAACTTCCTCCTACATTAAATTACAGTAGAACCTCGTTTATCCGGACTAACTGGGACCAAAGCCAAACCGGATAATCCTCAAATAAGTGAATTTGAATTTATTACGATAAAAAACAACAACATGTTTATATCAAAATTACATAGAATTGTTTAAAAAAAAAATACATACCTACGTTAAAAAAAAATAAGTTTTCACATTTTTGATGAAGTTATAATTATATACATTCTTGCTATCAGAGTTAAAAATTATTATTAACTATAAAAATGTCTACAAATCCGATCTGGATAATCCGAGGGTCGGATAAATGAGGTTTTACTCCAATATTAAATAAATACTCCTGTATTCCGAAATATATATATATATTTCTCGTATTTTGTAAACTTTAAATATAGATTTTTCTGGCTTTTAAGATTTAAATAAAATTTAGCAGATAAAGAGTTAAATTAGTGACCATAATAGTGCTATTTGGTTATAACTACACTACGGTACAAAAAAATCGACCCACTAATTAAAACTTTATTAAATAGGAAATTATTTTTAAAATTTTTACAAATATTCATATAATTTGTTCCATTAACTCTTAAACTAACATATTCAATAAATATTGTTGATAATTTTTGAATTTTATAAAAAAAAAAAAAAAAAAAAGTAAAATTAAATTAAAAGATACAATTACAAATTATCATACTTTCTCAATATTACTTTAATTTAAATAAAGTTTTAATAAAAGATCAAATTCCATTTGAAATATCAATAAATTGTATAATTTCGAATTATTCATCATTCATAGAAGATAAAATATACAAAAAATGGATATTTCTGAAGTTCAAGCAGTTCAAATTGTATGTGCCTAATTAATCAAGGGCTAATTCAACAAGTGGCAAGTACACTTGCAATAAGCGATAATTTCAATAATGAATGGTTTCTTGTAAAAAAATTAAAAATGATTTAATATTTAATAAAGTTTTTATTGGTGGGTCGATTTTTTTGCACTCCACTGTATTAGAAGAGCATCTTAAAGAGTTCTAGCGTCTTTAAGCGTGACTATAATCGGGCTCTTACTCTAGAAACTTCATATAAAGAAATTTTGAGAAAATATCAATCATCTCAATAAACTCAGAGTTGATGGGAAAGAAATTGAAATTCTATGGATCCCTAGTCACAGTGGCATTACGGGAAATGAGGACGTTGATAGGCTTGCCTGTTTAACCGATGGTATTCAACACTCATTTGATCTAACGCCCAATGAAATTCGATCAATCATCAGGAAGAGAATTTACAGAGATTGGCAGAATCTCTGGTCGACATCAAGTATGGTAAAAGGTCGTCATTTCTTTAATTCATGTCCGAGAATTCCGATTCTTCCGTGGTTTGAAAACTTCAATCTTCATCGAAAACTAAAGGTTCATATTATTCGGCTTAGACTAGGTCATGCAACAACACCTGCATACCTACACAGAATCCGCCAGAGAGATAATCCATACTGCTCTTGTGATTCTATTTCTATTGGTGATATTAACCACCTCCTTCTAGGCTGTGAGACACATAGACACCAAATTGATCGTTTATACATTAATATTAAAGGAAAAAATGATTTCCCCACATGCGCGGAGATTCTATTGGCATCTTTTTTTTATAATGATACTGATACAAGAAGAAGTTGCACCAAGAAGGTACAACCTCTGTAGTCCGTGGTGGATCCTTGTAACGTGAAGATAAGGGGAGATTTAGGGATTGGGTAGCAGTCGAAGGTATCTGTGGATGCAGGTCTTGAAAGATTGAAGGTTATAAGTTGCTGGAAAGACGGTCGGGGGAAGAGAGTTCCAGTCTCTAGATGTCATAGGGATAAATGAATTGGCGAATGCGTTTGTTCGATTAGTATCCAGTTCATTCGATTAGTATCCGATTTTATTTCGTCAGAACAAAAGCCATGGTAATATCTATAAAAAAAGGGAAAGGGCGGAGACAGATCTACGATGGGCTAGGGAGTCGAGAGTGTCAGTTAATGTAGGATCGCCTATCAGTCTGATAGCTCGCCTCTGAATTGCATCTAGGGTATTAAGAGAATGCTTGGAGGCCCCTCTCCACAAATGCGAGCAATATTCAAGACAGGGGCGGGCGAATCTTAATGCCAAAGAGGTCCAATTTCAGATATTGTTATTAAGCACATAATATCCATTGGCTTCCAATTTTAATCCAATGATAAGTATTTGTTTATATATTTTGTTATACACCTACTCTTCGTGAATCTGAGAAGACTGGCTAAATGGGCATTAGTTCCCGAGGCCAAGGGTTTTGAAAAAAAATCAATCATCTCTATTGAAAAATTATCAACTTTAATTAGTGACGTTTTTCTTCCAGACTAAATAAATTGTGATTATGTAGCTCATACATAATCTTTTTTAGAAGAATACAGAACCCTGACTCATCTCATTCTATTATATGTAATAAGTAGCATCTCTCTCTTTCAAGCTTAAATTTAATAATATTAAAAAAAAATCCCTAGAATCTCAATTATGTTTCGTATCTTAAAAAAAAAAAGCTGCAGGACCTGCTCTTTTTTAATAGCGACATCTTATTATTATTAAAAAATTTCCTCAAATATATTATATATTGCTAAATATCTAATTCTGTTTGAGATGCTAATCGAGCTGAACATAATTTAAAATTTGCATATTCCATTCATTCATCTCTTCTTTTGGATATCTTTTATTTGCATTCTTCATTAAAGAGGGCTTTTAATCATATACGATAGATACCTAGTTTAATTTATAAATTATCCGTTCATCTCTATGAAAACATTATTAATCATTGCCACTGAATATATATTTATAGCTTTAGAGCAAAGCGTAATAATAATAATCAATATATTCATTATCATTATAATATACTATATATCCATAATAGATGAAAATTTCAATATTGGAATTAAGTATTAATATCGGTTAGAATAAATGAACTAAAATTAACTAACCTCTGTTTAATTAAAGCGGACATATTTTAAGCTCTAATGGAATCAACCCAACTATGATTTTACATTTTAAATTATAAACATCATTACATAACAAATCATATTCATCTTCCCAAATGTTGAAGTTTTAAATTTAATTTCCATATAATTCTTATACAATACGAGCTGCTCCAGGCGTGCCTTCGGTACGCCCTCTACAGCTCGGCCCTCCGGGCAGGTGGCCCTGGCGGGCAGCGTCTCGGCATGTGATTATTAGGTCTGTAATATATATTTGTAATATTTTGCCCCCTCTTTCGCCCCCACGCACTCATTTTGGCTATTGATTTTTACAGCATACATTTTATATAGTCTTAAAAACTAACATTACAAAATTTGATCTATATCGGAGAGAGTATTAATTTTTTGCCCCACTCACATTTTGGGAGGTTGAAATTATTTTTTAGATATTTGCAAATAAATAACTCTCAGTTTTCTAAAGAGTAAATGTACAAAAAAGCTAAAAATTTCTATATTTTGCCCCCCCCCCCCCCCTTTCGCCCCCATACAGTCAATTTTGATAGTTGATTTTTACAGGAATAGTTTCTTAAAGTAATAAAGAATAACTCTACAAAATTTGATCAAGATCGGAGAGAGTTTTAATTTTTGCCCCCACTCACATTTTGGATAGTTGAGGGGGAGGGGTCGGATTACAAAAAATCTTGAAATTATTTTTTAGATATTTGCAAATAAATAATCCACAGTTTTCTAAAGAGTAAATGTACTAAAAAGCTAAAAATTTCTATAATTTGCCCCCCCCCCCTTTCGCCCCCATACAGTCAATTTTGATAGTTGATTTTTACAGGAATAGTTTCTTAAAGTAATAAAGAATAACTCTACAAAATTTGATCAAGATAGGAGAGAGTTTTAATTTTTGCCCCCACTCACATTTTGGATAGTTGGGAGTCGAATTTCAAAAAATCCTGAAATTACTTTTTAGATATTTGCATTTAGAATTTTATTAAGTAAAAATCAAGTAGATATCTTATCGTTCTTAATTGAAAATGCATAATTAGTGTAAACACATTGCAAAGATATCTTTCCCCCTTTGACCCCTTTAAGGGTCGAATTTCAAAAAATCCTGAAATTAGTTTTTAGATATTTTAATTTAGTATTTTTATAAGTAAAAAGCAAGTAGATATTTTATCGTCCTTAAGAGATATTGCATAATCAGTGAAAACACACTTTGCCCCCTTTGACCCCCTTAGGGGTCGAATTTCAAAAAATCCTTTCTTAGTGAGCCCCTATGTCATAGATGTAATATCCTCTCCAAATTTCATGTGTCTATGTACAGTGGTTATGGCTGTTTTTATGATGAGTTTTTGAGTGAGTGTACCGGGCAAAGAATATTATATATATAGACGAGCTGCTCCAGGCGTGCCTTCGGCACGCCCTCTACAGCTCGGCCCTCCGGGCAGGTGGCCCTGGCGGGCAGCGTCTCGGCATGTGATTATTAGTTCTGTAATAGATATATTTGTAATATTTTGCCCCCTCTTTCGCCCCCACGCACTCATTTTGGCTCTTGATATTTACAGCATACATTTTATATAGTCTTAAAAACTAACATTACAAAATTTGATCTATATCGGAGATAGTATTAATTTTTTGTCCCCACTCACATTTTGGGAGGTTGTTATTATTTTTAAGATATTTGCAAATAAATAACTCTCAGTTTTCTAAAGAGTAAATGTACAAAAAAGCTAAAAAATTTATATTCCCCCCCCCTTTCGCCCCCATACAGTCAATTTTGATAGTTGGTTTTTACAGGAATAGTTTCTTAAAGTAATAAAGAATAACTCTACAAAATTTAATCAAGATAGGAGAGAGTTTTAATTTTTGCCCCCCACTCACATTCTGGATAGTTGAGGAGGGAGGGGGTCGGATTACAAAAAATCTTGAAATTATGTTTTAGATATTTGCAAATAAATAATCCACAGTTTTCTAAAGAGTAAATGTACTAAAAAGGAAAAAATTTCTATAATTTGCCCCCCTCCCCGTTTCGCCCCCATACAGTCAATTTTGATAGTTGATTTTTACAGGAATAGTTTCTTAAAGTAATAAAGAATAACTCTACAAAATTTAATCAAGATAGGAGAGAGTTTTAATTTTTGCCCCCACTCACATTCTGGATAGTTGAGGAGGGGGGGGTCGGATTACAAAAAATCTTGAAATTATGTTTTAGATATTTGCAAATAAATAATCCACAGTTTTCTAAAGAGTAAATGTACTAAAAAGCTAAAAATTTCTATAATTTGCCCCCCTCCCCGTTTCGCCCCCATACAGTCAATTTTGATAGTTGATTTTTACAGGAATAGTTTCTTAAAGTAATAAAGAATAACTCTACAAAATTTGATCAAGATAGGAGAGAGTTTTAATTTTTGCCCCCACTCACATTTTGGATAGTTGAGGAGGGAGGGGGTCGGATTACAAAAAATCTTGAAATTATGTTTTAGATATTTGCAAATAAATAATCCACAGTTTTCTAAAGAGTAAATGTACTAAAAAGGAAAAAATTTCTATAATTTGCCCCCCTCCCCGTTTCGCCCCCATACAGTCAATTTTGATAGTTGATTTTAACAGGAATAGTTTCTTAAAGTAATAAAGAATAACTCTACAAAATGTAATCAAGATAGGAGAGAGTTTTAATTTTTGCCCCCCACTCACATTCTGGATAGTTGAGGAGGGAGGGGGTCGGATTACAAAAAATCTTGAAATTATGTTTTAGATATTTGCAAATAAATAATCCACAGTTTTCTAAAGAGTAAATGTACTAAAAAGCAAAAAAATTTCTATAATTTGCCCCCTCCCCGTTTCGCCCCCATACAGTCAATTTTGATAGTTGATTTTAACAGGAATAGTTTCTTAAAGTAATAAAGAATAACTCTACAAAATTTAATCAAGATAGGAGAGAGTTTTAATTTTTGCCTCCACTTACATTTTGGATAGTTGGGAGTCGAATTTCAAAAAATCCTCAAATTACTTTTTAGATATTTATATTTAGAATTAAGTAAAGTAAATTTTAGAATTAAGTAAAAATCAAGTAGATATCTTATCGTTCTTAATTGAAAATGCATAATTAGTGTAAACACATTGCAAAGATATTTTTCCCCTTTTGACCCCTTTAGGAGTCGAATTTCAAAAAATCCTGAAATTACCTTTTAGATATTTTAATTTAGTATTTTTATAAGTAAAAATCAAGTAGATATTTTATCGCGCTTAAGAGATATCGCATAATCATTGAAAACACACTTTGCCCCCTTTGATCCCCTTAGGGGTCGAATTTCGAAAAATCCTTTCTTAGTGAGCCCCTATGTCAGAGATGTAATATCCTCTCCAAATTTCATGTTTCTATGTCCAGTGGTTCTGGCTGTTTTGATGATGAGTGAGTGAGTGAGTGTATCGGGCAAAGAATTTTATATATATAGATGAATTGTTTAAGCTCCTGTATTCATCCTGTTTGCTGCCAGTCTAAAGTATATTTTAAAATTTTTATTTTTTTATAGATGGTAAAATCGAAAATAAAATAAATTGGAGGGTGGATGTATAAAAAAAAAAGAAAATTTCAAAAGAAATGAAAATCACAAAAAATAAATAAATAAAGAGGAAATTGAGAGGGAGAGTGAAGCAAACGGTTGTGATTTATTATCAAAGGACAACACGAAAAGAAGGGAATCAGAGCAGGTGTGACAAACCAAGCAAGGAGAAAAAAAGAGGAATAAATATATAGGAAAAAAAAAAGTGAAAAGACAATCTGAATTTAATGCAGTGGATTAAATGGAGGAGAGGGAGAGAATAATACACAAACACAGAGAGAAAGACAAAACAAACGAGAATTTCAAAGTTGCAGACTTTGTGAGTTTATCACCTTTATCTATATAGGGCTATCATCCCCGTACACAAGCTATTTGACTTGGCAATTTTAGACATTTTATTTTTATACAAGTCAAGTGCCCTCAATGAACGATTCTACTAAAAAATTCTCTAGAAAAAACACTAATAAAAATAAAATAAATAAAACACCTTTTGCAAATAACACTGCCCAACAATGAAAATGTTTCGAGCTCAAAAATAGCTGATTCTTATGTATTTTCACGATTTTTACCTGCTGAATTCAAAAATCTTAGCTTTTGTTTTCGGTCAAAACGAAGAAAATTTTTAAGAAAAAAATAAAAACCGACTTCAAAAAATTAAATGCAACAAATAAAATACACTAAAAGGTACAAAATAATTATTATCTTATTTAGTTACAACTAAACGACGAAATATTAACACGAAATTACTTTTTGAAGTCGGTGCCAAACATATACCTTTTATGAATCGCACTCGACGGAGGAGGATATGCTCGCTTATAGGTATAGTTTGTTTGGTACCGAATTCAAAAAGTAATTTCGTGTTAATATTTCGTCGTTTAGTTGTAACTAAATAAGATAATAATTATTTTATACCTTTTAGTGTATTTTATTTGTTGCATTTAATTTTTTGAAGTCGGTTTTTATTTTTTTCTTAAAAATTATTTTTATTTTTCTCTTTTTAGTGATGTCATTAATAGTGATCATATCATCAGAACTTGACCAAATTAATATGACACCATCCTAAGACACCCCTATCGGATAAAAAAAGAACCATCGAAATCGGTTCATAAACAAAGAGGTTAGGTCTAAACAAACCTAATAAAAAGGTCTAATACCTATGAAAAAAATACGAAAAAAAATGGGACCAATCGGAAGCTAGACTGGACCCAATGCAAAAAAAATTTTCAAAATCGGTTGAGAATTGGCGGAGATATGAGGTAACATAGGCACAAAAAAAAAAAAAAAAATTCAATCGAATAGAGAACCTCCTCCTTTTTTGAAGTCGGTTAAAAAATACTACTAAAAGGTATAAAATAATTATTATCTTATTTAGTTACAACTAAACGACGAAATATTAACACGAAATTACTTTTTGAAGTTGGTGCCAAACATATATACCTTTTATGAATCGCACTCGATGGAGGAGGATATGCTCGCTTATAGGTATAGTTTGTTTGGTACCGAATTCAAAAAGTAATTTCGTGTTAATATTTCGTCGTTTAGTTGTAACTAAATAAGATAATAACTATTTTATACCTTTTAGTGTATTTTATTTGTTGCATTTAACTTTTTGAAGTCGGTTTTTATTTTTTTCTTAAAAATTTTTATTTTTCTCTTTTTAGTGATGTTATTAATAGTGATCATATCATCAGAACTTGACCAAATTAATATGACACCATCCCTAAGACACCCCTTTCGGATAAAAAAAGAACCATCGAAATCGGTTCATAAACAAAGAGGTTAGGTCTAAACAAACCTAATAAAAAAGGTCTAATACCTATGAAAAAAAATCGAAAAAAATGGGACCAATCGGAAGCTAGACTGGACCTAATGCAAAAAAAATTTTCAAAATCGGTTGACAATTGGCGGAGATATGAGGTAACATAGGCACAAAAAAAAAAAAAAAAAAATTCAGTCGAATAGAGAACCTCCTCCTTTTTTGAAGTCGGTTAAAAAAGTCCATTTTGGCCTATTTTGGAGTACCATTGATATTAAACAGCAATATTTGAAATCACAATATTTCTTCCTCTTTTATTTTCAAATTACCACTTGTTTTTAGCTCATTTGGAACTCGAGCTATAACTAAAAAACTAAAACTAGGTGATTATAAAGGATTATAAACATATTTAGATGAAATCAAATGGTCTTAGTTTTTTAGTTATAACTCGAGTTGTAATTAAACAACAAACAAATGGTAATTTGAAAATCAAAGAGGAAGCTATTTTCTATTACGTCAACAAAATACATATTTTGATATCAAATATTGGTGTTTAATATCTAATGGGACTCAAAAATAACGTCAAAATGTCTTTTTTCGTCATTTTGACCGATAATATCTCAAAACTCTGACCTGTAGTAAATAATCGGGAAATTGCATGATAATCAGCGTGGAAAACTACTGGAATCCATTGTTACGTTTACTGATACAAATTTTTGATTAATTTTTGTTGATCAGTGTAATCTAGTACAAAAAAATTGAATGATATTTACTCTAGTTTTTGGGCTAGAGCGTACAAAAAATTTGCTAACGTACTAAAACATACATTTTAACAAAATAATTATCATCTCGTGAAATATAATTTTTTCGATGTTCATTTTTAGATCTTTTTTGTAGGCCAAAACGCCATGTTTTCGCTCAATTTTTTTTTTTATCAAAATATTTCGAAAATAAAATTTCAAATTCTATATGGTCTTAATTAAAAACAAAAAAATATCTGATGTTAAATAAAAAATAATCTGGACAAGTGCAAGTCAAGCTACCTAATATTTTATATATTCTACCTGTAAAAACGTTGTTTTGATTCAACCACATGATTCATTTTTTTCAACTACCTTTTAAAATAATTGATTTAATTAAAAAACCTATCAATATATTTTTTCACAAAATTGATACTTTATTTTTAAATAAATTCTGGATTTTTTTTATTCCATAATTTATAAAAACAATCATAAAATCGTTTATTAATAAATAATTAAAACGTTTCGGTAGAAAAAAAATATACTTATATTATTTGTCGCTGTCGCAATGAAAGTCAGTTAAACATAACCTAAATAATCTGCCCTCAATACCTCTTAGGGCTGAATTGAAATGTCAAGAAGTGCTTTTTCCACTAACCAAGGAGTAGATGGTAAATGGAGGCTGGGATGGCTAATCAGATGACAGGAACTTTCAGTGCCTGTCATCTGATTGGCTATCCCAGCCCCTCCATTTACCATCTACCCTTGGTTAGTGGTAAAAAGCATTTACTTTGCGACATACATCCGGCCCTTAATGGTCTTAGAACACTAACGAGCCCCTCTAAGGGCTGAGAATTACATGTTTTGAAAACCATAAAGTTAAGTTATTGACAAATTCATTTACAATTTCAATAAATTACAATTTCATTGTCTAAATGATTAATGTAAAGATTTAAGCATCTTTTTTGAGTTTCTTTTTTTGAAAAAAGATTGAATTTTTCAAAAATCAACCCAATTATATAATATTGAAAAGTGAATTTATTTTTATTTAGGAAACAAATCAAAGATTTTAGTAGAAATATTTTTACATTGCATATCGTCCCCTTGGAATCGAACCCAAGCGCTAACTAAGCTTGCCGGGTTGTTAGCCAAACCACTTAAGACCCTCTGATATGCAATGTAAAAATATTTCTACTAAAATCTTTGATTTGTTTCCTAAATAAAATAAATTCACTTTTCATTGTTTAAATTGATACATGAATTTATTAACAATAAATTCACATTGATAACATAAAACTGTTACTAAGTTAATTTGAAAAACATAAAAATAATTTTTAAGAAAAAAATAAAAAATGACTTCAAAAAATTAAATGCAACAAATAAAAAATTTTTAAGAAAAAATAAAAACCGACTTCAAAAATTAAATGCAACAAATATAAAAATACACTAAAAGGTATAAAATAATTATTATCTTATTTAGTTACAACTAAACTACGAAATATTAATATGAAATTACTTTTTAAAGTCGGTGCCAAACAAACTATACCTATAAGGGAGCGTACCCGCCAAACGTACTAAGTAAGATCCGTCGAGTGCGATTCATAAAAGGTATATGTTTGCCTCCAACTTCAAAAAGTAATTTCATATTAATATTTCGTAGTTTAGTTGTAACTAAATAAGATAATAATTATTTTATACCTTTTAGTGTATTTTTATATTTGTTGCATTTAATTTTTGAAGTCGGTTTTATTTTTTCTTAAAAATTTTTATTTTTCTCTTTTTAGTGATGTTATTAATAGTGATTATATCATCAGAACTTGACCAAATTAATATGACACCATCCCTAAGACACCCCCTTTCGGATAAAAAAAGAACCATCGAAATCGGTTCATAAACAAAGAGGTTAGGTCTAAACAAACCTAATAAAAAAGGTCTAATACCTGTGAAAAAAATCGAAAAAAGAATGGGACCAATCGGAAGCTAGACTGGACCCAATGCAAAAAATTTTTCAAAATCGGTTGACAATTGGCGGAGATATGAGGTAACATAGGCACAAAAAAAAAAAAAAAAAAAATTCAATCGAATAGAGAACCTCCTCCTTTTTTGAAGTCGGTTAAAAATATGAACTGTTTTTACTTTACCATACAGGATATGGTCAAGTATTGTAATCGTGAATGAAAAAAATTGGTTTTTTCCTTCTTTTTTTCGAAATATCTCAAAAACGGCTGAAACTATTTTGATTAAAACAATTGAGCGAAACCATAGCATTTTGGTCTACAAAAAGCTCTAATAATTAAACATCGAAAAAATTATATTTTTCGAGATAATAATTGTTTTGACAAAATGTCTGTTAGTCTTTCTGTTAGTGTGAATATCGAAACGAAATTTCACACGTAGTTTTGGTCTATTGAGATTAAGAGCTGATTAGATTTTGGTGCATATCGACTCAAAATTAAGGGGGTGGAGGGGGGTTAAAAAATTAAAAATCTAGGCCGTTTGAGCAAACTCAACCAAATTTTGTATACATAATCAGTGGGACACCAGAAGTATAAAAATGCAAAAAATAACCCCCCCCCTACATGATTATAAATAATTTTAGGGGCCAGGTTGTATGGTAAAGTCAAGTGGATGGCCACATCAGAACACGTCAGCTTATTTTATAAATTAGGCCGTTTGTATTGATTGCATGAAACTATCAACATCAAATTCATTACACTCATTTGTTTTTAGAAAATTACAGTATTTTGTTAACAATTACAAGATATATCTAGGTTAAACTGATGATATTAAAAATCGTTAATAAAATAGTCTGGAAAACAATCTTTTTACAATTATAAATCACATTATTTGAACAATTACATGGAAATGTAATTTTGTACGGAATCCTAAAAATGGATAATGGATTTTATTTTTTAATCTTGTCTATTTTTGTAAAATGGTAACGGGTGAAGTGGGTGAGTGGCTGGGTGGTGTAAGTCAAGGCCTGACGATCGATAACACCACCGAGAGAAGGCAAATAAGCTGACAACGAGAGCGAAAATAAATCTTTATAAGGGATGGATGAAAAAAAAACGGGGATCCCCGGGGCTATCACGGATGTTATCTGCTCGATTTGGTGTCTTCTGGATAAACAGCTCACCTCACTCCTCCCACGCATGTCAATACCAATCCTCCTCCATTTAGAATACTAAAGAAATTTGGTCAGTGCTGAATTAAAAAAAGGGATTTCTACATTTTCCAAAATAGATGCCCGGTAGATCGATTACAAGATTGATTGAAAATGAAATTCTCCTCTGTGTATAATAAATTTTAAAAAAATTTACCTTCGTTTCTATCTTTAGAGCTAAATTTAATCCGTTAAGAATATTTATAGAATTTTATTCGTGGAATTTATTAAAATTTAATTTTGTATTTAATACTTAATAGGGTTTTTAATTAATTACTTAATTGAAAATGTGTTAAAAATAACAATACGAATTTATTTATATACTTTCAAGAGAATCCAATAGTCCTAGTTATAAATACAAAAAAAACCTACTTCAAAAAATTAAAATTCAACAAATAAAATAACAAGAACTCAAAAATAAAATAAAATGCACTAAAAGGTATAAAATAATTATCTAATTTAGTTACAACTAAACAATGAAATTACTTTTTGAAGTCGGTGCCGAACATATACATTTTATTAATCTCACTCGACGGATATTAGTATGTTTGGCATGTAATGAAGACAACATCGCGTAAGCTCGCTTATATAGTTTGTTTGGCACCGACTTCAAAAGTGATTTCATGTAACAATTTCACGTTTAGTTGAAACTAAATTAGATAATTATTTTATACCTTTTAGTGCATTTTATTTTATTTTTGAGTTCTTATTATTTTATTTGTTGAATTTAATTTTTTTGAAGTCTGTTTTTTTTCTAAAAATTATTTTATTTTTCTCTTTTTAGTGATGTTAAGAATAGCGACTTATGATAATTCCTTGCATGCATCTCGTAAGAGAAAGATTCGAGCGAATGAATCAGAAATTGATAAATTTATTAAACCAATTATTTTACATGAATTAATGTATACATTGTATTTTAGCTTCGACTCCGGAGATTACTTCTCCACCATCGAGTGTCCTTGATCATATTTTTAGTCCTTGTTTTTAATAAGAGGAAAAAACTAATTAAATAAAAAAATCTCTTTTCCGATAATTATTTCAATTCCATTATTCTTCCATCTCCCATCAGAAATTGATAATAAAATTCAATTCATTAATAGAGAAATTACCTCGAAACATCACCGGGTTTTAAATGAACGTTTTAAAATTGTTTTTTTTTATATAATATTAAAATTTCGATTATTTGATCATGATTTCCGTTATTTTGTCATTGATCATATCATTAGAACTTAACCAAATTAAAATGGGATTCCCTAAGGTATCCCCTTTCCAATAAAAAAGAATCATTGAAATCAGTCCATAAACAAAGAAGTTATGCCTAAACATACATAACAAAAATGGTCCAATACCATTGAAATTTATACGGGACCACGGGATTAAACCCAAGGCAAAGAAAATCATCCAAATCGGTTTACATGGTAAAGAGAAATAAATGTTCAAATACAAAAAAGACATTCCGTTGAATTGATAACCTCCTCCTTTCGTCGGTTAAAAATTATTTAATTATCTTATTTACCTACTATTAAATGAGCAATTCTTGTATAGAATCCGTTTCTCAAAAACGACTCTATCAATTTCGATGAAAATCCCGGATTAGGTGGTTTGGGTTCGTCAAATCGACGCCTAACTTTAATTTATTTGTTTTTTTGTTTTTTTAATTAAAATTAATTTTCACAAGTGTTTTTTTCTTTTTATTTTAAAACCCCTCTTAATTCAAAACATAAATTAATAAAATTAAGAAATTCATTTAATTAGAGGTATTTTCTATTGAAGATAGAGTTGGACCTCTTTCTTAATGGCTTAAAAGGGCCAACGAAGGAACCTCCTTGACTAGGAAATTTCACTGGAAACACCTTGTCTGATAAATACTTGCTTTTATTAATTGTTTTAACAAAATTTTTTGATCCAATATAAAAGAAGGTGTAACAAAGTCAAGTGTGGAAATTGTTCTCTTTCACTTATTTATTTTTGAATTTTGCAAAATTTGAAAAAACAAAAAATACTTCTTTCACTTTTACTTTAGCTATTCGCAATAAGAAAGAAAAAGACAAAGTGTTATTCTTATCTTTTTTTTTTTTATTTTATTTTAAATTTAACTCTGGATGTTTTTCTCGCCCAAAAACCCATTCTATTCTCTCTACCAAAATCCCCTCCCCCTCCCAGTTCTCCATTTTCTCATTTTCCATCCCCTCATCCCTATTTCACTTAGGGAGTTTTTCCTTTTCTCTATAACTTTCTTACTCAGCAAATTCAAAGAAGAAAATTTATATATATAGGTATATACATATTATATAATAAAGAAAGCTTTTTACTTAATTCCTAAGCGATTTAGAAATATAATTATGGATCTAGCGATAGAGAGATATTTTAAAAAAACGAATCACTTTACTTTCCTTTAGACATTAATAAAAAAAAAAAACTTTCTTTTATTAATTTTAGAACTTTAAAAATGTCAAGGTGTAAAAAAATCCCTAGTTTAACTTTAAATATAACAAAAAAAGACTATATACGCTCTTTTACTGAATTGGAATTGAATACTCCTTATTAAAATTAAATAATGCTGATATACAGGGTGAGTTTTTTATCTTGAGACAGCCTTATAACCCAAAAACAGTGCATTGTATGAAAAAAGTTTCAAATAAAAGTTTATTTAAATCAAGGAGGAAATTAAACTATGCTATTGTTTGTCGATCTAAAATAGTGGTTCCTAACCTGTGGGCGATTTGGATTATCAGAGGTGGGATAAATAAGTAGGGGGCGATTGGGGGGGGCGATGAGTATTCAAAGGGGGGAAATTTAAAATAAACTCATGTGCAAAGAAATCGAATCACTTCCCTTGCGAGTTTTTAAATTATTGTTAATTTTTGCACACAAAGTTGATAGTTTTCGAGTTATAAGCAAAAAACCGCCAAAAAATGAGATTTTTCACCTTTTTTTGTTGTCATTTTTGACAATGTTTCGTCACGAAATTTTGTTAGCAAACATAAGATAGGGATTCAGCACACCAAAAAACACGAAGAAATTACAACTAGCCCAAAACCTTCCGAGAAAAAACCCAATTTAACTGGACTAAATATTTGTTTTAATAAAAAAAAATTCCCACTAAATATTTCGCTTTATGGATTGACCCCCCCCCCCCCCCCACATGAAAATTTTCCAGCTCCTCACAAAACATTATTATTTACACTTTATTTCAAATTAAAATTAGGCATACAATGAAAATGAAAAGGGGGCGATAGGGGTTAGTCAACCTCCAGAAAGGGGCGATGACTCACAAAAGGTTGGGAACCACTGATCTAGAACAAGCTTTCAAGGGTATTTTAAGGTCAAGTTCTGTTTTTTAATAGGAAACCTATATATTTCATTACATATTCATAATCCACAAAAAAAAACTGAACAACTTTCATAAGAACTATTTTTTTATCGGACATCAAATAAACAAAATATTAAATCAATTATTAGATCTCAAAAAATCCTAATAATTATTTTTAACAATTATTCAACTTAATTATCAAATAATAATGATAAATTATTTAATTATTAAATAAATAATTTTATAATAATTAATCATTTAATAATTTTTCGACACTGTTCTGTGACATTCCAGAGTGTTATCGCAAGTCTTCTGGATTAATTCCAGTTCCAATTTTGTTATTTTGGCCTGTTTCAGTTTTTTCGTAGACTTTACATTTCCTGTTTTTTAAACATATTTACAACACGATAAAATGAAGCTTGGGAGGGTGTATCTCTGTCGGGAAAACGCTCGGCATCCATATCCATTTCAATGACAGCCCCATAACACTTCTTCCACATTCACCATAAATTAAGACCACTTTAATTCTCTCTTCAACATAAAATGCTCCATTTTTATTATGGTAATACAATATAACTATCTACTGGATTGAGACGAGAAATAAACTTTTTTAAACTGAAAAAGTTTAAGTAGTTCAATTAAGTAAAAATAATCTCTTAAATCTGTGAATAATGAAGTTTTCAAATCATTATAAACACTTATTTTCATTGTTGTGACTTTTCGATTTAAAGATTATTTATTTAATAATTAATTATTTAATCATTGTTATTTGATAATTAAATTGAATAATTGATCAAAATAATTATTAAGATTTTTTTGAGATCTAATTGATTCATGTATTTTCTTTATTTGATGTCGTATAAAAAAATAATTTTTATGAAAGTTGTTCAGTTTTTTTTGTAGATTAAGTAGACGTATAGAAAAATATAGGGTTCTATTTAAAAAACAGAACTTGACATTAAAATACCCTTGAAATCTTGAACTACGTCGACAAACAATAGCGTAGTTTAGTTTCGCCCTCGATATAAACAAACTTTTATTTGAAACTTTTTTCCATATAATGCACTGTTTTTGAGTTATAAGACTGTCTCAAGATAAAAAAAACTCACCCGGTATATATAGAATCGGTTTCTCGAAAACGGCTGTAACAATTTGGATGAAATTCACGGGTTAGGGGTTTTTTGTGTTGATAATTCGATCTGTCACGGTCTCATCTTCGGCTAAGTTGTTTTTGATGGGTTTTTTGTTAATTTGAAATAATTATTCACAGGTGGTTGTTTGAATAAAAATTTATAATTACATTTTTTTTCAATTTTCTTTTAATGAAGTTAATTGTTTTCTTTTTAAATTCCACCAATAGATCATTACAAATATTATTATAAATTATAATTTGCCAATTTAATTAACTAAAGGTATTTTTCTATAAAATAATTTATTAGAATATCAATTTTATTCTCTTAAAAAATTCGACAATTCGAAGGAGCGTACCTCCTTCTTCAAGATTAAAAAGGGTCAACGAAAGTAACTCCGTGTATATTAACATTATTTTTAATTGCAATTACATTCAAAACTTTGTGGCCACTGATACGTCTTGGTGATGGCCATAGCGGGTGTAGTAAACGTTGGTAAAAATATAAATTAAGTTTTTTTCAATTTTATTTTATTTTGGCTGCGAATAAAAATCGTCCTTTTTACCTGAATTTAAGATTAAAAATAATATTAATATACCGCTTTTAACCGAATAAAAAAAATTACCGAGCATTGCTCGGTGTTCCAGGCACTATTTTATAAAATAGGAAGTTGTAAGTAAAAATCGTGTGGTAGACATAATTTGCCTATAATTCGTAGTTTTCATCAGTATGTATTTCCCTCTTATTCATTTTCTTTTAAATTTTGACTCGATTCCTCCTTCTGTTGAAAATTAAACTCCACCATCTGTTTCGGTTCCTTTTCTCATCCCACGACACTTTATTAATGTTTTTTTTTTTTTTTTTTTATTTAATAAGAAGAAAATTAAGAAAAACCAAGTTGTTGGAAAGCGCAAGGGTTCTCATTTGTCAAAACATTAAATCTTAATTAAACATATAAGCCAACCAGCCCCTCATTGCTAACTAATCTCGTAGAGATAACGAAAACAGAATTACAAAATTTTTTTTACAAGAATATTAATTTATTTCCTGAGATTTAGAAGAAATGTACAATATGATTAAAAAAAAATATATATATCGTAGGTACTATAACTACTTAATTCGTTAAACAATAAATATATAAACTTATTCATATATGTAGGATTTTATTCTCCGCTCCTTTCAATGTAAAATGCTTTTGAAAATAAAGATTAGTTTTCGCCTTGAGAAAGGCGTTTGCTTGCTGTTTGCCGGTCAGAATCCTTCGATAAAATGACAGGTGACCAGCAAGGACACGCCCCTTTTATAAAGAAGCAAGCGAGCAAAAAGTTATGCACACGTCACCTAAAAGGCGCGAATAATTAACCAATCAGCTTGATTGCTAATTAGAGCCAGGGTTATAGAAGCAGCTCGCTCCTCGAAGCGAGCTCAGTGGTCATTTTTGAGCTGTCTGTTGTTGAAGCTCATTGATTGTGGCAGCTCTCCGGGGTGACTGATCACCTGGGAACGATTTGATAAAGATACGGTTTGTGTCTATGTTATGAAGCGAAGAAGTATACACGTTCTGTAATAAAGAAGCAATTAATGCAGACCTTGTGCCATTATTTTATTTAAAGCATGTTTCCAATTGCCTCTGTCAAGTTCGTATTTTAGAAGAGCATATTTTCAACTGCGTAGTGCAAATTATTATTTTCTGGCTTTAATGCCGCCAAGAGAGATTCTAATCTCTGAAGAGTATCTCCCATCCAACTAACCCTTCAAGCCAAACATAATAAAATCATCCATCATCTTAATAATTTCCTATATACTCGTATACATATAGATTAATTCGATCTATAAACCAAAAAGTAAATATGTATTTTTTTGAATTCACTAAATTTCTATTGCTGTGTTAATTTTGGAAAATAACTATTATATACCTACTATATTTTATATATTCGAAGTTCGATTCTTGTCTTGTCGTGTCTTTGTGTCTTTCTAAAATGTCTCTTTATTTGCAAACATATTTAGATTATAATATTTGGGACATGCAATTATTCTTATCTTCGTATTTTTTTAGTGTTATTCCAAATTTTATAATTATACCTTTCGGACCGAGCTTCCTCCGTAATTTTTTGCTTTAGTTAAACTTTATAAATGAATAATATTTGACTCTTTGTTAGGGGATGAAGAGTTGATCAGAAAATTTATTTCAGGCCATATTTATACATAATGATTTGGAATTTCACTAGAAACTAGTAGAAATCATTTTTTTAATGAAAATTTAAATTAAGGTTAGCCACCACGTTCAAGGGATGAAGGGTTGAACTTGGCAACGCAGCACTCAAATTTAAAAAATGGCACACCAAAATGTAGAGAATAAAAAGCCCTTCAAAATGATGTCTCACTCGACCGCCTTTCCCATTTAAGATTTTTTGGGGGGTGGCTCTGGGTGGCAAGGGGGTGAAGGGGGCGATCTAATTTATACGTCAAAATTCTTCCCCTTCGAATACAAATTTGACGTGTCTCAGCAATTTTTGAAATAATTTGCCAGTTTTGCAATACTAAGGGTAGAATGTTTTCAAATTGACACACTGTATAGAGAGATATAATATTTTTTCAAAATGCTAACGAGCTTTATTGTGGACCCTGTAGCCAATTCCGTTTTAACCAATAATCCAATTTCAGATTTTACCAATTTAAACTGTCAAATTTTCTTTATCTAGATATTTAGTAAGTATAAAAGAAATTCATTAAGAGGAAAAATTTTATGTTGAAAATCTTTAAGCCCCTATATCTTGAAAATCATTAATCAGAAATAGTTTATTCTAAAGACCTTTTTTGTAGACAATCAAATTTTCTACAAAATTTCTCTTTACTATTATTCGATTAAGTTGATATTTTAGCCAATAAGAGGAAAAATTTTATGTTGAAAAATCTTTAAACCCCTCTATCTTGAAAATCGTTAACCAGAATTAGTTTGTTCAAAGGACCTTTTTTGTAGACAATCAAATTTTCTACAAAATTTCTTTTTACTATTATTCGATTAAGTTGATATTTTAGCCAATAAGAGGAAAAATTTTATGTTTAAAAATCTTTAAACCCCTCTATCTTGAAAATCATTAATGAGAAATGGTTTATATAAAGGACATTTTTTGTAGACAATCAAATTTTCTACAAATTTTCTCTTTACTATTATTCGATTAAGTTGATATTTTAGCCAATAAGAGGAAAAATTTTATGTTTAAAAATCTTTAAACCCCTCTATCTTAAAAATCATTAATCAGAAATAGTTTATTCAAAGGACCTTTTTTGTAGACAATCAAATTTTCTACAAAATTTCTCTTTACTATTATTCGATTAAGTTGATATTTTAGCCAATAAGAGGAAAAATTTTATGTTGAAAAATCTTTAAACCCCTCTATCTTGAAAATCGTTAACCAGAATTAGTTTGTTCAAAGGACCTTTTTTGTAGACAATCAAATTTTCTACAAAATTTCTCTTTACTATTATTCGATTAAGTTGATATTTTAGCCAATAAGAGAAAAAATTTTATGTTGAAAAATCTTTAAACTCTATTTTGAAAATCATTAATCGTCTTTAAACCCCTCTATCTTGAAAATCAATAATCAGAAATAGTTTATTCAAAGGACCTTTTTTGTAGACAATCAAATTTTCTACACATTTTCTCTTTACTATTATTCGATTAAGTTAATATTTTAGCCTGTTAGGGGGTTGGTCTAACACTTTGCATGATTGATAACATTTCAGCCAGGTATTAAAATGTTATCAGTCATGCAAAGTGCGTAGAGCAATTCGGTCCCAATTAAAACATCTTTATTAAATCGTAATTGTTTGTTTGTGAATATTATATATGAACAATGTTTTTACAGATTGAGTATGAACATACAATAAATAATTAAATATATTAATATGTAAACATTATGTGAAGTTGTTGATTGCTAGTCGCAACGATCTGAGTCATCTAGCGGCCTTGTCTAAAATCTCGTAGCCAAAGCAACGCGGGCCGCTACATCACACCCTTGCTTTCTTTTTTTTAATATCACGTCGGGGTCACCAAATTGTTAAGGGGTTGGTGCGTGGTCGCGCTGCCCGCCTAGTTGGTGGGGACCTAACAATGATTTGGACAGGGCGATGTTTGTGCCCTCGCCAGACTTAGGATTATCCTTTGCCCGGGTACTAGCATATAGCCACCACGAAATGAAGGTGGTTGGAAGGGGAAAGCTAAGAAATGAGCAGTCCACATTTGTGGTGAAAATGCTAATTCAATCGAGATCGAATTGCCCTTACTTAATACCTGGCTGAATTTGACGTGTCTCAGCGATTTTTGAAATAATTTGCCAGTTTAGCGATGCTAGTGGTGGAAACTTTTCAAATTGACACACTGTATAGAGAGATATAATATTTTTTTTCAAAATGCTAACGAGCTTTATTGTAGACCCTGTAGCCAGTTCCGTTTTAACCAATAATCCAAGTTCAGATTTTACCAATTTAAACTTTCAAATTTTCTTTATCTAGATATTTAGTAAGTATATATAAAGAAGTGCGAGGGACATTTCTGTTTGGAATGTCATCAACTCTAGTTAACGATTTTCCTTACGTTTTTCCACCCCCGCTGCTGCTGCTAACTTGCTTCCTCTCTCGCAATCGTTTTAGCATTATTATTATTTTTTTTCTTTCTTTTCCACCCCTGGCAACAACTCACCTCTCTACTTCTCAGCCCCTGTATATTGCACCACCAACAACAACAACAACAACAACAACAAACCACTTAACTTTTAGGAAAGTATTATTTAATGTATTCTAAATCGACAATAATAATTTAAGAAACGTTTTCATAAACTTTTTATCAAATGGTAGAAAAAAAGAAAGAGGGGTGGGGGGGTTGAGGGTGAGTTTTTTTTATTATCTTACCTAGCTCTTTGGGGCAATTCTCTCAAGTTCTTTTATTTTATTTTTTTTATTTAAGTTAAATGAAAAAGAAATAGAAATGAATTTATATTATTATTATTGTTAGCAGGAATGAATAAAACGAGAAGGGAGCAAAAAAATAATTGGATTTGAAACATTGTTTTAAATTAGTGGCAAGTTGGGTTGTTTGGAAACCATTTCAATTTTATTATAATGGTTTATAAAAAGAGAGAGTACCGTAGTTAGGATCTTCAAGGAGTATCAATTTACTCTTATGTCTTTCTCTCCAAATGCCCCATTATGAAAGATTAATTATATCAACAAAAGAAAAAAAAATACAAAAATACAAAAGTACAAAAACAATGATGATGACAATCAATCTGTAGATTAAAGAACTATTTGGCAAATAATATCTTAGTAAAATGTTTTTACCTAGGTAAATAGTCCAGGCAAATTACGATTTTGACACTTGAGGATTCGGATCATATCCTCCCCGAAAAATGTAATCTAAGAGTTTTATAAAAAAAGTGGTCCAAGTAAACATTCAAGTAAATAAAACTTTCTAGAGAATGACATAGAAATCAAGTTTCTAGAATGAATGGTTTTCATTTTATGAAGGAAAAACTGCAATTTTTTGAAACAATCGATCATTTCCTATCATGGAAAATGCTGGATATCTATAAATTTAAAAATTTTAACAAAAAAGTGGTCCAAGTAAACGTTCAAGTCAATAAAATTTCCTAGATGATGACATAGAAATCAAGTTTCTAGGATGAGTGGTTTTCATTTTATGAAGGAAAAACTGCGATTTTTTGCAAAAAAAACTTCAAACTTCAACCTCATTGCTGCACGGGTTACCATTATTCAATTAAGATGAAATTTTGTTTAAATTGTAGAAAATTTAATCTAGTTTAAAAATGTCTAGAATGGTCTTTGTCGAAAACGTGCTCCTTCATGGTCAAAATGGGGAAAAATTGAAAAAAGTACGAGTTTTAGGGATATTAAAAAATTATCCCGGGGGCTGTTTTTTGACAGATTCTACTTAATCTAAATAGATGAAATTATTATCTTTTCTTGTGTAATTTAAAGAGCTTTAGTTTATCTAATCAATATCTTTTTGATTTGATAAGCCGTTTTAGAGTTATTCAAGAAAAACTGAAAATCTCCTAAATTTTCCCACTTTTAGGCGCGTAGAAAAATTTCTACAACACAGATTTGGGGGAAAACTTAGGGTAGGAATATTGGAGTACCAATAAAAGTATTCTAGCAATAAAATCTTTATCGGGAATTATTTTCTGTTAAAATCATAATTTTCCTGGACTATTTACCCAGGTAAATAAAAATCAAAAGTTATTTGTCAAAGCGAAAACATTTGTTTTCACTGTAACACCTAAAGGAGTGTTGCTAGTTTCGCTTATCTTAAAAGTGATTAAACGTGTCAAATTAAATATCTTTTAATTTTTGCATAGACTAGAGACAACTTCGCCTAGGTAGTAGATATGCTGCCTAGCTGGTCCTAAGCCCAGATAAAGGAGGAAGGTTGGGCGTTAGGCCAACCACCTAACCCCGTAAAAAATTGCTGGTTCAGGAACCTCTAAGAAAAGCCTCGGATATTGGACTGATTAATCGGAAACGGACCCGGCAAAGAAAAATGGAAATGAGAATTGGAACTTGGAATACTAGAACTCTATATAAAACTGGTGCAATACAATCTGCAATAATTGAATTAGAGAGGTATCAAATCGATATATGTGCTCTACAAGAAGTAAGATGGACTAATGATGGAGAAGCTAACTTGGGCAACTCAACAATATATTACAGTGGTCATCCATCTCAACACATTTATGGAGTAGGCTTCGTGGTGAAGAACACTCTTCAAAGTGCAGTACTGCTGTTTAAGCCAATAAGTGAAAGAATATGTGTATTGAGGCTGAAGGGTAAATTTTACAATACGACCATTATCAACGCATATGCACCTACAGATGGAGCGGATGAAGAAACAAAAGAAGAATTCTATGAAGAATTAGATAGAGTAATTCAAGTGGTCCCAACATATGACTCAAAAATAATCATTGGTGATATGAATGCAAAGATAGGGAGAGAATCTAGATACCGACCAGTTATTGGTAAGGATAGTTTGCATGAAGTCACAAATGATAACGGAAGTAGGCTGATTAACTTCGCTACTGCAAGTAACCTTATTATTTCCAGTACATATTTCCCGCGAAAAGATATTTATAAACAGACGTGGTATTCTCCTGATGGGCGAACCAAAAATCAGATAGATCATATATTAATTGACGAGAGACATAAAAGTAACATCAAAAATGTCAGAAGTTATAGAGGAGCGGAAATAGATAGTGACCATATATTAGTCGTTGCTAGAATAAGAAACACCATCAGAAAAACACCAAAATATCGGGAGAGTGAGAAATTCAGGGTAGATATAGAGAAATTAAATAACTTAGAATTCAAAGAAAAGTTCCAGGTGGAAGTGAAGAACAGATTTGAAATCTTTGGAAATTACGATTTAGAGACCGAAGATATGGATCAGACTTGGACGAAAGTAAAGAATAGTATAAAGACTGCTGCCCTGAATATACTTGGCAAGCCGACTAAAAGAAAGAAAAAGCCTTGGTTTGACGAGCCGTGTAAAATACAAGTGGAAAAGAAGCATAGAGCAAGACAAAGGTATTTGTCTAATCCCCAGTACAAGGAAGAGTATGAAGAAATAAGAAGACAAGCCAATCGATTCATTAAACAAACAAAAAATGAATTCTTCAAAAAGAAGATAGAAAATCTAGCGGAATCATACGACCAAGGAAGGGTAAGAAACTTCTATGCGGAAATAAGGCAAGAGAAGAACGGATTCAAACCAAGAACCAGGGCTGTCTTGGATAGGGATGGTGAAGAAATTATGGATAGATTTGATGTGGTCTGCCGTTGGAGAGAGTATTTTAATGATTTACTTAATTTTGACGAGCCGAGTAATACAATACAGGTGAATGCATTGGACCCGGGGGATAATTATGTACTGGAACCCTCGATTCAGGAGATAGAAGAAGCAATTAAAAAGTTAAAAAAGGGAAAATCAGCCGGAAAGGACGAAATAGCAGCAGAATTATTGAAGAGTGGGGGTAAAGAGCTGTGCAAGATGATACACGTATTATTATTAAAAGTCTGGAAGGAAGAGAAAATTCCGGCAGAATGGCATGACGCTATTATTGTTCCTATACACAAAAAAGGAAATATAAAAAGGTGTGAAAACTTCAGAGGAATATCAATCTTACCAACAGCTTATAAGATATTAAGTTATATCTTACTAAAACGTCTGACTCCGTTTGCTGAAGAATGCCTTGGGGATTACCAATGCGGCTTTCGTAAAGGTAGATCTACAACTGACCAAGTATTTAATATAAGACAAATAATGGAAAAACGATGGGAATTTGCGCTCGATACTTTCCACCTTTTCATCGATTTCAAGCAGGCATATGATAGCGTACATAGGGAGAGCCTGTGGAATATTATGAACGAGTTTGGATTCCCTCATAAACTAATAAAGTTGGTCAGGGCCTGTGTGGAAAACTCAAGAGCCTATATTAAGGTAGAGGATAGGTATTCGGAGCCATTTAGCATCAAAACAGGACTACGACAAGGAGATGCAATATCACCCCTGCTTTTCAACCTTATTCTGGAAAAAGTTATAAGAATTTTAGATGAAGGGAGAGAAGGAATACCACTGAATGGTCTGCATAAAGTATTTGCATATGCGGATGATATTGCGATTGTAGCGAATAGAGAAGAGGGTTTGGTGGACATGCATGATAAAATCAAATACATGGGCCTAAGAGTTGGTCTTAAGATAAATGCTGAAAAGACCAAAGCAATGAAAGTATCAAGACATAGCAACAACGACAACAATAGCTTGAGATGTGAGGATGCCAGATACGAGTATGCTGATGATTTTGCTTATTTAGGGACTCTTATAACAACAAAGAATGAAGTAGGCAAGGAAATTCAGACTCGAATAATGAAAGGAAACCGTTGTGCGGCAGCCTTAAATAGCCTGCTCAAAAATAAAAACCTCTCAAGAAAACTTAAAATTAAAATCTACAACGCCATTATTCGACCGGTGGTGCTCTATGGGTGTGAGACATGGACCATGACCCTATCTGATCAGAAAAATCTAATGTCCTTCGAAAACAAGATCTTGAAGAGAATAAGTGGAATGATTAGAGATAGTGTTACCGGCGAATGGAGGTTTAGAAGTGCAAGGGAAGTGAGAGAATTAACAGGGCAGCCTTACATCACGAGCTGTATAAGATCACGAAGGCTAGCTTGGGTGGGACATGTGGTGCGTGCTGATGAAGATCGAGCTATCAGCAGGATCTACGAAGCAAAACCGATAGGAAGAAGACCACCAGGTAGACCACGGCAAAGATGGATGGACAATATAACCAGAGATCTTGAAGAGTTGGGTGCTCAAGGAAATTGGAACTCTATAGCAAGGGATAGGACAAAATGGCGAGGCATTATAGAGGAGGCTAAAACATTGGAAATGTTGTTCGGCCACAGGAAGTAAGAAGTAAGAAGTAAGTAAGTATAGACTAGAGACACTTATTACCCTGAAAAAGCCGTCGTATCATGATTATTTGAAACTCTATCCTCCGCCTTTTCGAATGGTCAGAATTTTCCTGGGCGGCTTGTGAGGTTGCCTAAAAATAGAGATTTTCGAAACACCCTGTAGCCAATATATTTATTTGACCTTTTACTTTCTTCGTGTTTCTTTTGCTTTGCTCTGTCGCCTCCAAAATTCCATCCCTCTGTTGCTTTTTCTCTTTGTGTGTGTGTGTATTTGTTTGTTTGTTTGTCTATTGACCTCTCTGAACTTTTTCCAAACTTTTCTGCCCGATAGCTCTCTAAACTTTATATACAGCATATACTATTATTTATTCGAAATTTCTAATCCTAAAAATTGGATAATAAAGATAATAATTCGATAATATTTGTTTTTCAAGAGAGCCTAATTCTCTAGCTAATCATTTTTAAATGGATTCATTCGAGATTAATAATTATTAGTTAATATTTTTTCGAACTAGATTTTCTCAGTGTTCTAGATCATTATAAAAGAAAAATAGATATTTAATTAACTAATTAAGATCCATTTTTTTGTAAATAAAATGACTAAAAATAAAACCAATTAATTATAATTTGTATTTATAACTATCTAATTAAAAATTGAAAAGTTTAATTGAAAAAATCAAATATGAATGAATTATTATCAATAATAACAAACGATTAAATAATTCAAAGAGCTTGAATACATTTAAAATAGTTAAATGTATTTTCGCATTACGTTTTCACGAATAATAGTAGATATAGGGTGTGTGAAAACGAACGTAATCGGTGGGTATTTATTTGTTCCATAATTCGCAGTTAGTTATTTAAAAATAACTTGAAGAACAAACACTCTGAATTATTTATTGAGCTAATAAATCGCGTAAACATTTCGACATTACCCAGTCATTTCCAGTCGAGCCTTTTAGCCCATAATAATAAATTTATTTATTATTTTAAAAGCGGGGTGTTTTACAGGTTGCAGCATTAGTCAACCCTCTACCTAGTAGGGCTGAGAAATCAAGCATTTGTCACTTTGCATGACTCAAAATACCTACTATTCCTAATACTTGGTATTTTTTCTTTCCAACCTGAAATATTGATTGTTTTTTTCTTCCCCTCTACTAATGAATGAATTATTCAGGATTTATTTTCATTGGAAATATAATTCTGGTGACCCATTTGATAACGCACCCTCCGCCATTTCCAAAATTTAATACCTACCCCTTGAACACCCTCACACCCCTAATGCTTGCTCTGTCAGTGGATTATTCATCAGCTAACCAACCACTCGACATTAAATCACAAATTAAATGCAACCTGCATAATTACTTTATTTATTCATGCATAAAAATGAATCATTATATATATATAAAAAAAAATTATAATCAAAATTGATTTTTTTTATTTTTAGCAATCCGCTTATCAAATAAGTTTTAAATTATATTTTTATGTTAAAAAACAAAATTATTAATTGCTTTATGTATAATTAAATAGAAATCTTTTATAAAAAAAAACAATTTGAAAACGTTTATTTGGAATCTAAACGTTTCGGAAAAATTTGTCCCTTTATCAATGGAAACTTGAAAAATGTGGAATAATAGTTGCTTTACTAATAAAAAGGAATATAAACCAACTATAAAGAAATAAATTTTTGGAAAATAAACACCGATACAGAGATTGCCTTGTAGATGGAATTAGCTTGAATAAAAATAAAAATAAAAATTTTACCTAAGATTATTTTTTTCTAAAAATTCTTGCTAAATATTAAAATAACAGAATCCTTGATACCCTGACCTTTTAATAATATTTGATCATGGTTGCTTTATCATTCCTTTATAAAGCAAATATTTTTTCAATTTTTTTCAAGTTTTCATTGATAAAGGTATTGTTGTACTTTGGGGGGGGGGGGGGTTCATTGTTTCAGATCCCACCGCTGCCACCAATGTTGTGGGGTGGAATTTGGGCTTAGCGGTTGTTAAGATTTAAATGCTGCCACTACGGATGGGGTGAAATGATTTAATTGATTTATAAAAAATATTTGTTAATTGATAAAAAGTATTAGTCATAGTACGGCTGCTTAATGATAAAGATTGTTTAACAAATACAAGTTTAAGTCAAAATATCAAGAGAGAGTCTCCTGGAGGAGTCTCCTCATGGGGAGCTACTCTCGATATTTATAATGAATTTTATGCTTACATATTCTATAAAATATGTTCTCAAAAAATACAGAAAAGACTTTACTTAGGTCGTTGGCTAGCTTGACCTAGAAAATTATTCTATTAAAAAATATGTATATTTATTTATATCAAGCGTTAGCATTTCTTAAATGGATTAGATAGGCACATTTTGAAAATCAATATGACATGATTCAATTATACATATTTTATTAATTTAAATATTATATTATATCGGATTTCACAACAGTATAGATTTTCTTCTGAAACGTTTTCAAATAAGTAAACGTTTTCGAGAATTATTTTTTTGTAAAAGATTTATATTTATTTATAGCAAGCTTCAAAAGCCAGCCTTTGGCGGAGCCTTTTTTCGCTAGCCAGAGCTTCGCCCCCTGGACCCCGCGCATGGCTGCCTTTAATTGATGTTTTATTAGTTACAGAGAATAAATATAATTGTTTTATTACAAGTCTTAAATAGATATAATTTAGGATTCTATTTAACTGCAATTTAAAATGTACTTAAAAAAATAGAAAAACATTTTTCAAACCTATCTTTCAACTAGTTTTTTCGCAAAAAACGAAAAAAAATTTCTCGATGATTACCATTTTTAATTTTTTTTCTCATAAAAAAACTCTCGCAAAATAATTATCTAAATTGACATTGGCTAAGGGGCTAAGGGGCCTCTCAGCCAATCTGCATCTAAATAAAATAGGGCCACCAAACACGGTTCTTTTTAAATAAAAATAATTATCATTTGTATTTATTATTTGGAAAAATAAATATTTAGAATTTGAGAAAATCAAATAAAATAAAATAATCTATACAATAAAAATGTACTTATTTTGTAAAAATGCAATATTAAATTCTTCTTCAACGATAATGTGGTTAGAACTATTGAGAATGAATGACACTTAAAAATCTTCACGTAGCAGGCCGCAAACACTTGTTTTTTTGCTAGTTTAGTTCTTTTATTGTTTGGCAAGCTAAGTGTTGGCTAACCTGAATTTTTTTTTAGTTTTTCCTGAATTTTTCAATTTTCCGGGCAACTTTTCCAATTTTTTTTTACGTATTAACCTGAACTGGACTATTAAGAACATTTAAAAAAAAATTAGCCAAATCGGTCCAGGCATTTGAGAGATCTGCGCTTACGAAGAAACAGAAATTCAATTTTTATTATTGAGAATGAATGACACTCAAAAATCTCACAAACAGGGCCGCCAACACTTGTTTTTTTGCTAGTTTAGTTCTTTTATTGTTTGGCAAGCTATGTTGCCTAACCTGAATTTTTTTTAGTTTTTCCTGAATTTTCCAATTTTCCGAGCAACTTTTCTAATTTTTTTTTACGTATTAACCTGAATTGGACTATTACGAACATTTAAAAAAAAATTAGCCAAATCGGTCGAGGCATTTGAGAGATCTGCGCTTACGAAGAAACAGAAATTCATTTTTATTATATAGATATAAATATTTTGATATTAACTGCTCTAACACATTTTAAATGCATATCTCAACTTAATTTATGTAGTTGAAAATCTACAAATTTTTACGGACCATTTACGCAAGCATTCTCACATTCTATGGCCATGGGTAGGGTCGTTAATTTGATCAACGTCTATCATTTTCTGCAAAATTGACCTTCATAGAACGCCCTCGTTTTGTTTGGTTTTTTTAATTCATAATGTTCGAGATTTACTTGTTTTTTCTGTTACGTACGTACACTCGAACGGTTTGAGATTCCATTTCAATGATTAATTGATTTGAAAATATTTTCTTGTCGTGAGTAGCAGAGTTGACGGTTTTAAAATGTCCTCTGCTTTATGCAAATAGGTAAACATATACATTTATTTATATATAATTTATTATTCTATCAAATAATATACTTCTACTTCTTCTTCTTCTTTTTCCTTCTTAATATGGGGATTTCGCCTGTTCTTCCAATTTATTAATTTGCCGGTATGACAAAAGATTGGTGCCATCTTGTTTTGGTCTTCTTCTGTTTTTTTGTTCCTTGTGGACGGTTTGTACGCGAGCAGATTTTCGGCAAATTGTTTTCAGACATCCTCTCAACGTGGTGGATTAGGAATAAGAATAAGAAAAATATACCCATGTTAAATAAATACAGTTCTTTTATAAAAACAATTATCAAAACGTTTATTAAAAAGTTCAAGAGTTTCGGATAAATTCTCCCCTTTATCAATGGAAATTTGAAAAATAAGCGTTGCTTTACATTTTCTTCTAAAAGTAACTCTTTTTTCAAAAGAGAGAATTTCTTCCAAAACGTTTGGATATTTACTAAACGTTTTGATTTTGTTTTTGTTAAACAATTGTATTTATGGTATTTAATAAGAAAACCAATCAATAAATTATTTTAAAATATATATATTATTTATTATTATTATTTGTTGCGTTTGGACTCCTTGGCCTCACGCAAAGCTTGATGTTTCTTTCTGGTAGAGACCTTCCACGCCTCTTGTCTTTTTCCGGAACGTGTTGTCGAGTTCCATGGTCAGGCTATGTAATTCTTTTTCTCGGCCGGATGAGTGTGTTGATGTTAAAGGTGTCCAGGCATGTATGGATTGTTGGTGTTATTCTTCCATTGTTTCTTCTCACAGTTCGTGATGGCTCCGGGTCCTCTAGAATCTGAATTCTGGTTGCCACTCGAGGGTGGGTGGGTTGGTTACCACCTGGGGGTAATTTTGTTTTTGCCTCTGCACGATTCATGGTTGCTTGTTACGAAATTTTGTCCTACGCATGCGCGAGGTTTTGTAGAACCAAAGACGGCACGATTTCTGGAGCCGAGGGGCCGGTTATTTATTATTTTCAAATAAATTCACTTTGCTTCTTGCTGGGATCGAACTGATGAAGTTTAGGTTGATGTTCACCTAATCGGATTAGAAAAGTCGGTGATTTAACCGATTGCGCTACCGACCCCTCTAAAATATATATATTCATTTATACATGTAAAATAAGTCTTGTGGTCGAGGGTGTTTGTTTTTAAAAAACAATTTAAGACTTATTAAATTTATTTTTATTGAAGAAAGTTTACAAATACACTTGTAGTGAATGTCAAGTACAATTATTAAGTAGATATAACGTTTAAATAACGTTATTGTCGGTGATTTGGTTAAATCCCGAATTTAAGCAAATAGCGTGTTTGAACGTATTTGAATTTAATTGAATGAATTGATGAACTTGTCGGTGATTTTAGTAAATCCCAAATTTAAGAGAAAGGGCGTTTGGGTAGAGCCTTCGGCTGCTTCAATGGAGCATAAAATGTTAAACGAGTGAGCGAGTGGACGACTTATATAGATAATATACTGCGGCGTCAGCGATATGACTGACGTCATGAAAAGTGTTTAGGTCTGCAGGAATTGCGACTATAGCTTGTATAATAATAGGTATATTTGAATCAAGTAGAAGACCGCATTGATTTTCTTTTGAAAATTAATTAATATTTATTATAACCGTTTGATCTTTAATTATAATTCTTAACATAAACTATTATTGCCTATATTTTCTTAATTAATGATTTATATATAATATTTACAACAATTTTGGATCTTTAATAATATAATTGGACAATTATTTTAATTTTTAACGCTTGGATAAAAGATACACTCACTCACTCACTCTATTTTCTACTCTAATGTGATAGTATAGGGAACCCACGGCTCATCACTACCCCAATTCGCTATTGAATTTAAAGTTCTCTAATTAAATATGAATCGTTTAGATACCTATGCAAATATATTGACTTGCAAGGCATTGCCCGTGTCTTACCACGTGAAGGTAGATTCATATCGCAACCAATCGCCTTACAGATTTTTACTTTATCCAATGCGAAGCATGGGAGAAAGTATTGGAATCGCTCTCGCGGCAAGCGCGACTTCAAAGGGTCCTCAGGTAAAGACTACGGAACCCATAGACTCAAGTAAGGTCACAAATTGAAGTATTCAATGAGATTGAATTTTAGCACGTGACGGTTTTGCCAAAAATTACCTGGAATCTCGTCGAGAGACCAAAAAGTGCCATTTGTTTTGGAAGTGCGTCCGGATGGATGGATGGATGGATGTAGTGTTATCGTTTTTTTCGTCCACGATTTGTTCCACACCATTGCGCCGATTGAAATTAAATTGAAAACCTACCATCAGTTTAACAAAATGAAGCGCTGATTAGTTTTTGGTACATATCGGTCCACAAACATTAGTACTTTATTTCGGTACTTTTTTAGTTTTTTCTAAATATCTTGAAAATGACTTAACCAATTTTGATGAAATTTAATATCCTAATTAAGTACCTTAGGGACCACAAAAAAGGTTAAATAAAGTTTTTAGTAAAATTATATTTTAAAGTACTTTACTCAAGAACATATTAATATTTCAAATGAATTTGGATAAAGTTTAGCAACGATCCGTTGCAGTTTATTTTAAGAAAATCTGATAACTATAAATTATTTATAAATTGATTAGTGAGTGGCTCGGCTCTATTAGCCGGGATTTTTTCTAGGGATGCTGGATAAAAGATACAGCGAATGTTTCTGCCTCGATATTAAGAGTAGTAATGACCCGATGACTGAAACTCGGACTTGTTCCTGTTTGCAATGGCGGATTTAGGGGTGGAGGGAGGGTTGTTGTCAGATAGAGTTGACTCCCCTGTCAGATCAGATTAACCGATATTACATGGATTTTTCCTCTATCCTTTGGTGGGTTTGAAGGCAGGTTAGAGGGTAGCCAGCGAATCTCCCCCTCGGGGCCAGATGGCACGCCAGATAGATCACGGGCCAGATTAGCACACCAATTGTGGCGGCACATTCCCAACCCGGCCTTTTTTCTATGTAACCCGCCCTTAATCATCACCACCGCCGTCAACTACGGAACCTTCCCACGGCCCACAACCCCCCTCACCCCTTCCCAGCACTAAGACAGATTTATTTATTTATCCATAGATCAACTATTATTGTAGAAAACCCGTTCTGGTTGAAATGGAGCTATTCTTGCGTGAAAAGCCGATTATTCCAATACAAATAGAAATAAATAATAGGGGTGGGTTAAATATGGGGGGGGGGGAGAAGAATTCAAAATTGAATAAAAAATCCAATCCTATTTGTTTTTCTTTTATTCTTTTCATCTCTCTATTTTTAAATATTTATTACCTGATTTGTTTAGTACAAAAGCACTGAATATATGTACTAGAAGTTCAAATATTGATTTTCTACTTGTATGGTTACCCCCACCCCTCTAATCTCTTCTTCTATTTACCTATGAACGACTCGTTCAGAAAAAAATTACATCTTCATTTTTATAATTTAATAGAAACATCAAAATCATAGTAAATAATAAAAATTCACAAAAGTAGATTCTTTGTAATTTTTGGTTAATGTTTTTATCAGCGAATGAATTCAGATAGAATACTGAAACTTGGCATCAACGTATATTTTATTAATCGCTGCCAAATTTCAGCTCATTAACAAAATGTCTTCTGATTGTCACAGAACTTATATTTCTATTATAAAAAACTGGTAAGATTTTTTGGCTAATGATTATTTTTTAATACTATTATTAATAGTAAATTAATTTTTGTAGTAGATGAAAAAAACAATAATTAATGAATAAATAATAGTAATAAAATTAATAATTTAATTAATTTGATTAAATAGGTGTATAATTTATTTGAACCTAATGGGTTGGTTGGATCTTTAATTATAACTCGAAACACAATTAATTATAACTACATTCGACAATGTTGTTTTTCGTTATTACCACTAGGAATAAAGTCATCATTTGATAACTCCATAGCTTCAATTTTCTGCTTTTCTATTTATTATTATATATTATTAGGAACAACTCGTGAGCCGATCCAAGTATTCAATTCACTTAAATTTTTTTCATATACATGTCAAAAATGTGAACAAAAATCATTTTAATCTTAATTTTTCTATCTGTTTATTTCTATCTGATGAATTCTGTTCATTAGCACTTAAGAATCAAAGTTCGTAAATAGTTCCTAAAAACTTTTGCTCTAACAATTAAAAACTATATATCTATCTAAAAGGTTTGTTCTTTTGTAATAATGTTTAATACTTGTCGTACCGAGCGTTGCTCTTTAATTTTTTGCTTTAGTGTGTGATAGGGATTTGCCTGTATCGTCGATAGGGTTTCTTTTTTTCAGCAGGTTACCATTGATTACAATTTATACTATATTTCAAAAGAGGCAATTTTCGCTTTAATTAAAAAGGGATATATTAATTTTATTTTTAATTTTAAATTCAGATAAAAAGATCGATTTTTATTTGTAGTCGGAATAAAATGTAATTTATTTTTTGATCCCTGTTTTGATCCGCTGCGGCCATCATCAAGGCTTTGCCTCTATACAAAGTTTTGAATTTAATTACAATTAAAAATAGTATTAATATACATGGAGGTTCCTTCGTTGACCCTTTTAAGTCCTGAAGAAGGAGAGACGATCCTTCGAATCATCGGGGTTTTTAAGAGGATTAAAATGACGTTTGAATAAATTCTTTTATCCTGAATTTGTGGTTTTCATTATCCTTGGGGATGCTTTTAATATCAATTCAACAATGAGTTCTATCACTCCGCCATTCAATGAATAATAACCCAATTTAGTTGAATTTATTATTAAAAATATATAATATTTGTAATGAACTTTTAGTGGGAATTAAAATTAAAAAAAAATAATTAATAAAATGAAATTGAAAAAAAATATTATAAATTTTTATTGACACACCCACCTGTGAATAATTGCTTTAGTTAAGAATAAAAACAATCAAATTAAACTTACCAGAAGACCCTGACAAATTGATTTTTTTATTTATTGTCACCGGGAACAAAGCCCATTTAGACAGTACATCAGTAAAGTGTTAGTAGGATTAGTGAGGAGCCGAGTTTTAGCCGGTCGAAATTTTTATATGTTAGTCAGGCTCGAACCCGAGTCTCCCGCTTGAACATCGTCATCAACGATGCTGAAGCGGGCCCAGCGCCTTAGCCAGCTCGGCAAACCCTTGTTTTCATCGAATTCGTTAGAGCCATTTTCAAGAAACCTAGGTATTCTATGTAGGAATATAAAATTTAGATTTAATAGTATAAGATATTTCCATTGCATAAAGTGTAAGATAAGGTAAACGCTCCAGTAGTGGGCCTGTACCTATAGTAGGCCAGATCCAAGAAAAATGCAAAATTAGTTTATCCAACTCTGATAAATAGCGCTATATTTAGGCCATGGCATAAGCTATATATAGCGCAATTTTTCAAAGTTGGATTAGCTAATTTTTTTGCACTTTTCTTGCATCTGGACCACTATAGGATACAGGACCTACTTATTATCTTTACTTTGAAGGAGACAATAAAAGACAAAAAAAACTTTCAATTTAATATTTTCACTTTTTTATTACGATTATTGGTAAAATAATTCGATTAATTTCTGTTCTGCTTTCTGTAGTAGATTATATATAAATACTACTAATAATAATTTTCTTTTTGTTTGGTCTAAAATCATGTTTCTTAGTAATTGATATCAATTCTTTATTGAATGCTATTCAGTTTTCTTTCATGTCTATCTTTTGTTAAGCCTCCTACGCGTATTCTTTTACCTGCGTGGGTGGATCTTGTTTATAATCTGATCAAGTCTATTGTTTGTTTTCTTATTATTCTACTTCTTGGGATTTTTATATCCATTAATCAAAAAGAAATTGTATTTTTACACATTTGTTTATTGTTGGATTTTATAAAAAAAAAAAAAAACATCAAGTGTATTAAAAGAATGAAATTTAAAACTTGAGTTCAGGTATATCGTGCGTATATGCATGATTAATAAAACCATCAGAAGAGTCTAACCGTTTTTTTTATATAAAACTTTAAATCTCAGGGATGATTGATTATTATTATTTTAAGAAGTACCCGGACTCGCTCGGTAACTTGTTTGTTTTTAATTATTTATTGTTTATTTAATAATTTTTAAGGATTTTGGTGTCGGTTCTAGGTGAAACATTATAAATAACTTATGAGGAGAATTTTCTAGGTTAGGTTTCACAAAAAGAAAATATTAGAACAAATGTATGTTTATTTGAGTTTGATTCACTCGATATATTATATATTTCGGGTTATTAGCCCATCTTCAGGAGTTCAAATAAAAACTGAATACAAATTTGTAAAAACGTTTAACACGTAAAATTTTGAGAGAAGAGTATATTCAGAAAGTTTCATCAACAACCAGAAGTTAAACTACGTTCAGAAAATACTTTCAATCTTTTTCTTAAATATAAAGAAAATGTTATTATTTAAAATAAAATTAAAAACAAAAATAAAAACAAAAAACAAAATACAAACACAAAATATGTAATCGGCTCCTAAATTTGATTACATATTTTGTGTTTTGTATTTCTGTATTTTGTATTTTTATTTTTGTTTTTAATTTTTAATTTAAAATTAATAATCATTTATGTTTTATATTTAGAAAAAAGAAAAAGATTGAAAGTATTTTCTGAACATACTTTAACTTCTGGTTGTTGATGAAACTTTCTGAATATACTCTTCTCTCTAAAATTTTTACTTGTTAAAAGTTTTTACAAATTTGTATTGAGTTTTTGTTTGAACTCCTGAAGATGGGCTAATAACCCGAAATATATATCGAATGAATCAAACTCAAATAAACATACATTTGTTTTAATATTTCCTTTTTGTGAAACCTAACCTAGAAAATTCTCCTCATAAGTTATTGTTTATTTAATCAACCACTTGTTTTATTTTGATTAAACCACACAATTCATTTTTATTAACCACCTGTTAATAATTAATTTAATTAAAAATCTCATCAAAATATTTTTTTCCAAAAGTAAGACCTGGTTTTAAGTAGATTCTTCCATATGTCTTCAGCAGTGGTTAACAATAATAATCGAAAGATTAAAAATGCAATGTAGAATGGCTATTTCTCAAGTATTAGATTAGAATTGATGGCTATTTTTGATTTTCAGTCAATTTCCCTACGTCTTCATCAAATTTAATGGATACGATAACAACGCAGTGGATAGTTATAAAATTCCCCCCGAAATTTAGCATTTAACTGAGAGAACCCTCCCTATCCATTCTTATTTAAGTAAGGCTAAATAAGCTATATTAAACTGACCAAATAAATAAATTTTAGAGAATTTTAAAAAGTATTATTTTAATGTAGAGTAAAGTACCTGTTCAAAATTGCCACAATTTTTCACCATAGTCATTTTATCAACGCACTCGGACCCCTATGGTCCGCATTTGCAACTCCACTCCCCACCACCTTTTTTGCTCTCGAAACCCTGGCAAATGCGGCCACTCGTTCTTATACTCTCAACCACCAAAAGGTAAACATCTCTTAGAATTACTCTATGTGTGTTATTCGCTAAACTTGTATGGGCCTGAAAGGTCCTTCACTACTAGGTCCAAAAACCACTCAAGGTTTTTCTGCAATATCGCTAAGCCGCGCTTAGCAAAAATATGTTTTTTGGCACCCGCTCGCTTGGTGACCAACAAAACCTATATCTTCCCTTGCCCACCCAGGCGGCAAGAAACCAACCTTTTTCTTTCTGAACAGATTCAGAAAAGGACATTTTAGCGCTCCATATATTGCGCAGCCCACACACGGCGTATTCAATTTTACGCCAGGCATCGCGGAACGGGAACCAGGCTCCAATAATGGCCTGTACCTTTCCTAAACACTCATCTTAATCAATCCACCACACTCTACAATATCCAAACCTTCCCCTTTGTTAATTACTGAATAAATTTTATATAAACGTTAAATTGTTTTACCTTTTATTTCATACAATTTTGAAGAGAACCACCCTTGTCTTCCCTCCACTTTTTCTTTACAGGATATCATATATGCATAACATTAATTAACTAGATAATCACAAACCAGCCAATATCGAAACACATTTTTTAATACTTAAAGTTAGATACCAGCTGCCTTGAGGCCTTACAACCCTCATAACAAAAAGGCGCGATAGCTTTCAAACAATACCTACTGTAAAATATAATTTTACTAAAAACTTTATATATAACCTTTTTTTGAGGCTCTCAGGGTACTTAAATAGAATCAAAATTTTTCAAGATAGAATAAATTAATAAAGTAGAGTATTAAAGTACTGATGTTTGTGAATCGCTAGGTATGTACCAAAAATTAACCAACGCTTGCTTCATTGTGTTAGGTTTTCAATTTCTCTTCGAGAAACTGATTTTATATACTAATATAAACGCTACTTGCAGATATTGTAGTTACAATAGGTGTTAAATTATTTATCGAAAGAAAAAGTATCGGATAAAATTACATTTAATAGATCAAATATTTTCACTGTTATTAGTAGGTCCATTGGATTATTTGGTTGTTCATTTTATCACTATCATGAGGGTAACATATATGTATGATAATACGATAAGTTAAAGTATTAGAATGATCTCTCAGCTTTATTAATTCCTCTAAATGCCCTAAGATCAAATAAATTCTCAATTTTCGCATTTTAGTTACGAATATTAGCTTTGATAGTTAAAAAGGGCTTTTGTTGTTTTTTATATTAAAATCCTGTCGCCGGGAGTCAGAAAACTCACATTCAGTCGAATTCTATTTTAAATTTAAATTTAAAATTCAAGATGTTTAACAACATATTATTTTTTACAAGGTTTTTAGTTCAAATTCCCTCCGCGAAATATATGTTTAATTCAGATGTTTTTGAGCTCAACGCGACTTTATTTTTTTCAATTTTTAATATTTCTCACAAATTAGCTACTCTTAATTGTCTATAGATTTTCGAAAATGTATTGTAGTATAATAGAATATTTATTTTTATTTATTTATGTATCTTTCAATTAATTACAATCATTTATTAATTAAATGAAAAATATTGTAGTAATTTTTTGAAGGGTGGGTGATTGGATTTCACCTTTCTGGTTTGATGGTCCTTTTCCTGTGGCTTGGTTAAAATCTGGATAGCACTCTGGGGATAAATTACAACAAACCGAAATTTTTTTAAAATAAATAAAGGATTTAATAGGAAATCAATCTGTATGTTGAATCAAACACTGTAAAAAGAACTATGAGTGGGTGGATGAGGTGCACAATGGGCAGCCAGTCACCAAAAGTATTCCCGTGCTAAGTGACCCACAAAAGGAAATGGTTGCGAGAAGCTTCAGGGTGAGTTGAATCCAAACACAGGTTCTAATTGTGTCTGGAAGAGTGGCGCCCTGCGAGCTAGCCGGACAGTGGTGGGGGAATACTTTCGGTACGGGCTGGTCCTGGACAATATATCACTACAATATAAAAACATAAAAAATTTAAATTATATTATTTAATTCAGAAAACAAAGTGTATTGATCTTTAATTATAACTATTAACACAAATAATTTTATAACTAGTCTAGGTTGTTTCTCAGTTCTCCCCATATTATTAGAATAGGTAGATCTTCTAAGGCTATTATTAATACGAAATGAAAATAAACATGCACAAGCCAGGTTAGATTTTTGTTTTTGTAAATTTAATCGATCGAATCGAAATGATAAGGTAAGCCGAAGGCAGCCCTTCAATTTGGGATTGTTCGCCAAGTCCCGTGAGACCCTCTGGTCTCAATGCATGCATATTCGATCCGCTAAGCCAACGACGATGTCATCTGCATGCAATCGGGGGAAAATTACACGGAATTAAAAGCAACCCCCTTAACGAAGGGATTAAGCAAGCATCGCGTACGACCCTTCTTTTTGTTTCGTCACACACACACACTCACAGGGCTGGAAATTAAGTTAGAAAAGAGGATAGAAAAAAAAGGGCATATAGGATTTGAGGCGTGTCAAAGCTACCCCCCAATGGGGGGCTCCACTCCCTCCCTCCCATTATAATCCTTTTTTTTCATTCAGGATTATATACTTAAATTGAGAACAGACAGAAAAGAATTCAAATTGTCGAAAAAATGAACGTAAACGGATCTGCTCGTATCAATTTTCTGGATTTAATATTAAATCTCGTTAAAATTTGAAAAAAAAAAATTGAATATTAAATTAATATTTAGATCACGTATTGGCGGAATGTGTAATTCGATACTGAAGAATATAATCATGAGTTGTTTTTGTTTTCATATGAAACAGAAATAAAAGAAAATTATTAAAGCAATAATTCTTACTGAAGCTTTATTGGACACCTACTCGTTTCTTTTTGGAATAACCAATAGGATCAATGTGTTGGTTTTGTTTGATTTTAATTTGTTTTTTGGTATAAATGGATATTTTCTGGTAAGATTATTTATTGATTTTATTTAATTAGAACACTAGTTAGGTATTAATTATCTCATGATTATAAATATAGTAGTAATATATGTACTAGGCTGACTTGTGTACAACACGTGTACATCATTTTAATAATAAGCGAACATTATACATAACTCTAACTTCGATCCTTCTCGTGTCTGTCTTATCGCCCAATATTACTCGTAACGAACACGTCCAGCAAACCTGTCTGTTAAAAAATTCACGAAAAATTTTATTTACTCATTGTGAAAAAAAAATAATTTTCAACCATGATTTTTTTTTCTCTCTGTGACTGAATCTGAATCCAGATCCCACGATAACATAAGAACGAAAAGTCTTGGAAAGTTTGTAAACTACACCTTTTTCATGTATACTCCAAACAGCTTCTCACCATCTAAAGGCCCAAATCCACCCCTGACTTTAATACAGCTTGTAATTTTAGAAAGGGGCCTTGTTGTAATTTGAAAATATTCAATAATGTTTATTGAATTTTCTTTCGATCGAAATTTTGCCAGTGATTTAATATAATCTATTTCTTGATAAGCCTGTTAGATGAAAGGCACCAAGAGCTTTACAGTTATGGATCAGGAGCCCACGACTGCCGGACCTTCGTTGTTTTGTAAAGGCTGAAAGTTTTTCTGTGCATGTCCCCTATACAGGTGGGAACGACCAGCGACTGTAGAGTTTGGGTTGTGGTTGCTTTGGCGGGTGACAGGTGGTAGGGGTGTATAAGGTGGTACTTTAAATTCGTTAAAGTGTAAGGCTCAATTTTTTTATGTTTTCATCGGGATAACTTTAGAAATCTCGTCATCTTTGTCCGCCTCCGTGGTCTAATGGTCAGAGTAACTGACTGGCGACCCGGAGGTCTCGGGTTCGATTCCCGGCTATACCCAGACATTTTTTCTGTAAGTATAGGGTCTGGTAATAAAAATTAAGTGGGAGATAAATTTAACCGAATTTATCGCGCGGAAGAATTGTATCTAAGTTTCTGAGATTGGCTCGTGATCCCGGCTTCTTTTCCTTCTGCTCTGTTCTTTTCACGATGGAGGGGCCAGCCCATACTGGCCTTTAGGGGATCCACCTTCTGGTGTATCTCCTTCTCACATCAATATCATTAAAAAAAAAAAAAAAATACTCGTATTTCAGAAAACACCAAATTTCGGAAAATGTTCATTGTTTAATTTATTTTCTGTAATACCATTGACATTTTCTGAAATTGAATTGGGATTTCTGAAATATAATTTTGATTTTTTTTATTATTCAATTGACAATTCTCAAAATTTTATACAATTGTGATTTTCTGAAATAAAATTGGAAAAGAAATAGATTAGATTTTAGGCTTTCTAGTTTTAGAACTTGTGGTTCAAAAATATAAAAAAGATCATTTTTTTGAATGATTTTATTAATATTTTAAAACAATGTTTTAATATAGGCATAAATAAACAATTTATTTTCTATTAGGGGGTCGGGTAGGCTAGGCGGTAGCATGTCAGCCAGCTAACCAAGAGGACCCGAGTTCGAATCCGGCTCGAGGCATCCGGCTAAAATCTGACCCCCGAGGTAGAGACAAATTTAAAAATAAAAATAAATAGTATCGTAAATGGCTTATGGCTACCATGGCCGAAAAGCCAAAAAAAAAAAAAAAAAAAAAAAAAAAAAAAATTTCTATTAAAGTTCATTATTAATTCCTGTAGCGTATTTTATTTTGATACAAGAAGAAGTTGAACCAAAAAGGTACAACCTCTGTAATCCGTGGTGGATTCTTGCATCGTGAAAATAAGAAAAGATTTAGGGATTTTTCATTTTTCGAAGAAAATAAAAGTAAAAAGGGAACGGATAGAATGATCTCCTTTAGAGCTAAACGACATACAAGAATGCAAAATAAAAACAAGTCCGAACCTGTTTCACACTATTAGAGATTAATATGTTTCTCAGTTTCTATTATTCTTCGGCCTTTTAACATTAGGTAAGAAAAGATTAAAAGAATCGTTTTTCCGCACTTTTATTAAATATCGGAAAAAGTGATAACACATTTACGCTTATAACTAATTAATAATATACTTAAATAGAAAATAAATTGTTTATTTATAAGCCTATGTTATAAATATATCGCCTTAAAATCTCAATAAATTCATTCGAAAAAATTTTTGAACCAGAAATTTTGAAGATTGTAAGCTCAAAATCTAATCAGCTTCCCGCATTGAAATCACAATCATTTAACCCTCATCTGATCCTTAAAAAAATGACAAATACTATCCTTGCGTAGAAATCTACTCATATAGGATTTCAATGTATTTTGTTTTAAATTATGTTTTTTTCTTAAAATATTTTAAAAGAATTAAGTGGATATTGATGAGGCAGTCCAAAAAAAGAAGAAGATAATTTACACTATCTTTTTATTCATAAAACCGACGTTTCAGAGGCTATTCCCTCCTTCTTCAGGGTTTTGAAAAGTCAGTGAAGGAAATCCAATGCGGCATTCCCCTCTGTCTCCTCTTTCCTTTTACATTATAATTCTGCTGATAATGAAATCATCATCATCATCATCATCGAGTATACAGTCCTAAGACTGGTTTGATGCAACAATCCGTCTCCACTCGACTCTGTCCCCCGCCAGCTGTTTGACCTCTCTAAATGTCTGGCATCCCATATCCCCAATTATTTGGTTGAAATATTCTAATCTGGGTCTTCCCCTTCCCCTTTTCTTTCCCACCTCCCCCTCCAAGATATCCCTAAGCAGTCCCCATGTCTCAGTGTGTGCCCCATCATCTGACCTCTTCTCTTCCTCAGACTCCTCCACAAGGTTCTTTTTTCTCCGATTCTTCTAAGAACTTCTTCATTTGTAATTTTATCCATCCAATTGATATTCAATCATTCTTCTGTAGCACCACATTTCGAAAGCCTCCAATCTCTTTCTCTCCTAATGAAATACAATATATTATTGTTACTGCCACTGAAAGAGGAGACAAAGGGGAATGCCGCATTGGATTTCCTTCACTGACTTTTCAAAACCCTGAAGAAGGAGGGAATAGCCTCCGAAATGTCGGTTTTATGAATGAAAAGATGGTGTAAATTATCTTCTTCTTTTTTTGAACTGCCTCATCAATATCCACTTAATTCACTTATCAGTCCGTCTCCAAAAATTACTCCAATCTTATTTTAAAAGAATTTGAATTAAATTGCAGAAATAGATTTACAAACATAAATTTTTATTACTATATTTTAGATATTTTTTCCTTCTAACATATGAAACAAGTGTTGTATTTTCTGTAAATGCAAATTTAGACTGGGACAATGGAACTTTTTTATATTCCATAAGTTTTGGTGGAATACTTCGTTTATTTTTTCTCAATTGTTCCAAACATTGTAACCAGTGGCGTAGCCGAAAATTTTCATGGGGGGGGGGGGGGGTGTCAATCCATAAAGCAAAATATTTAGAGGGAATTTTTTTTATTAAAACAAATAGGTACTTCAAGAAATTAAAAAAGAACATAATTCTTGATTAAACATATGAAAAATATTTAATTACGATTAGTTTTTCTGGTTTTGATGACATATACTGACGAAACATCCATCTACCAAAACCAAGCAATTGTTCATCGACAGTCACATATGCAGAAGGATTATAGAAGTTCGATAAAATGTCCGAGCATTTCTCAAATAATTCATGTATCGGTGCAAACTTGTCAAGAGATTTTTGTTGCCCTCTGCTAATGACACCATCGAACCAAATTACCCGGTTCATTGACAGTATTTCTCTAAAAACTGGCCGCCCATATTCATTGTCGAATAAATCAGTCAGAGATTCGTTTATAGATCTATGAGAATAAAAAAATATTCATGAAATTCATTTAGAAATAAAAAGAAAACTTTAACAATTTACCTGTAAACACCAGATAAAATGAGTACACCAAGATATGCATGCAACAAATGTGAGACGATTTCGATTGTTTTTTCTCCGAATTATGTCTTCGCAAATGCGTTTAAAAGTTGCAAAATCAAATTTTCAATAAAAGATGGATAGAAAAACAAAAAAGTATCTTTGAAAGAATCAACACGAGTTTTTGCAAATCTTGTTCCCCCAGGACGAATAGAGAAAATATTCTTATTCAATAATCTTCCAACACGATGATTTGTAGGCTCAGAGTGCCATCTTTTGAAATAAATAATGGATCAGTTCCTACACTGGGAAGTACTGAATCATCGATTTCGTCATCTTCTTCTTCTTCAAAATCAGATTCCATTGGTTCGCCATTGATGAAGAATCATTATCTTCTTCAGAGTCTGATTCAAGAAGCATTGCTTCGATTTCCTCGTTAGTTAAATATTTTGGTCTTGTCATGTTTTATTTTATAATATATAGATATTGTTAGTTCAAAACAATATTCAATAACAACCTTCACTCGAAATAAAAATTATCTATGCAGAATGAACGAAAAAATACATTGTAATTGCATATGTGTAGAAAACTAGGCATGCAGGGTAGACAAAGTAAGTTTTTAAATATATTAACTCCAGAGGAAAATTTAAAATAATTAAAAGTTAATTTTTAATCAATATGATAAAAAAATAAAAGTCATGAAGTTTCATGAGCCTAAGTTAAGCGATTTAAATAAAAAAATGAAATCAAAATCGGGTCTGCGTAGTTTTCTACGCAAGGATCAGACTAGGGTTAAGTATAAGAAAAAACTTTCTATGATCGTTTTTAAGTTATCCTATCTAAATCCAGACACAGAAGAAGAAAAAACAATAATGGTTGAATGATTTTTCTCCATGTTTCAGACATTTTTAAACACAAAAAAGTACAATTTTTGCTTGAATTTAATACTAGGTTCGCTTTAAAGAGGAAAATTGTTTTAGGATACGAGTAGATCGTCTTACGAGCTCGTATTCTGAGTTTCTACTGTATTTTCGTAATGTATTGTTCTATTGTTGTTTAATAATGTGAAAATGATCGACAGGTTGGCTGGCTGGAAAACGTGCTCAAGCCTCGCCATTTGTTACCAACTATCAAGTGGATATAGAACCGAAAATAAGAAGAGAAGAGAGTTAATATCGTAGGGCCTAGGCTCACCCACCCCCGTTTGAACATTGTCGCCATCTGGTACAAAAAAAATTCAATTTCAAGTGATAAAACGAAAAAACCTTCAAAAAACAGGACATGCGTTATCGGGGTTTGGGGGTAGGGGGTAGAATTTACTGGAGAGATTCCACCCTTCCTCTTTCCTCTGCAGCCACCCTTGTTGATTTATTTCGGAACTAACCATCGTTGACCAGCAACCCCTACAACGGAAATTTCAGAATCTGATTTCTTCCCTCTTTTTTGTGCTGTTGTTGAATATTTAAAAGTGGATTGGAATATTTATTTAGTGAGTGAGCTTCGGGCTTAACAGGCGAAGGGCAGGCGAGGCCTGACCTGCTTGACCCTTTTCCCTTTGCAAAGTGACCAGGATTAGACACACATTCGAAACAATATGCTATTAATACATACAATTATTAAAGGGGGTGTTTTCCCTTTTTTTCAACACGAACAGATAATAATCCAAGAATAAATTGAATTAAAATAAACAAAACAACCCCAAAGAGAGTAATTTCAAAGTATATAATAAGAAAATGAAATAATCTGGTGATAACATATCACACATATATCATTTTACTCACTTAAAATTAAAGTACCTGGAGGCACCGAGCGATCCTCGGTAACCCCGCCCCCCACCCCCCACAACTGCACCCCACCTCCTGCACCCCCCACATCCATCCCCACCCCCGACCCAGTTTTTTGCATTTCTATCTTTCTAATGGTCCACATATTATGTGTATATTTGTTTACTCGTACACCAATTTGCCCACATTCGTTCATATTGATAAACATTATAAAAAATACATAAGAAAATAATAATAAAAAAAATAATCGTATATAGGATCTGAAATAAAAACATAAAATTAAAAAAAATGTGTGCGTCTCGGGACGTGCGACAGAAGTGATAACTTTCACCAACCAAGTATTTTTTAGGAAGACAATTGCAAGGATAATTGCCCGAGAAAAGAGAATTGAATATTTAATTTTAATTAGAAGAGTGGGGGGGGGGGCAAAGGAATAATTATTAATATATTTAATGTTTCTGGATTTAAAATTAATTGTTGTCTTTCTTTCAGCTTAATTCAATTATACATATTTCAAATTTGCCGCGCCGCAATATATCTAATAAATTATATTTATTAAATACATAGCTATATATAATATATTCAATTATTTCCACACTTATAATAAAGTCTAATTCAAAAATATTCATTTTAGTAAAAGTAAAAGCAAGGATTTTTAAAATAGTTCTTTGGTCTAGTGGTAGAGTCTCTGCCTCAGATGCAAGAGGTCTCAGGTTCTAATATGACATCCGCCGAATCATTTTTTTTATTGAGATTTTCATCTATCAATAATTACTTTAATTAAGAAAAAATCAATCAAGATGAATTTTGATGAGATCCAGACCTAGCCAGATCGTTTTTTCATCCTCAAAACTTGTTAATAGATTTTGTTTCATCAAAATCGGTAGGGCCGTTTTCAAAATAGAACCAAGATACAAATATATAAATAAATATATATATAAATAAATATACAATTTTGCTCGTTTAATAAGAGTAGATATATATATATACACAATATATGTAAAGGGTGTTTTTTAGAGGTTCACAACTTTAAATTAAAATGATTAATATCAATGAAACTGGCTTTATTGGAAAGATAAATTTATGCCATTTATGTTTGAATATGATTTGGGCCATGTGACCGCCGTGGCTGGTGCGTAGATGACCCAGCAATTTGGATTTCTAATTTTCACCCACTTTTCGCAACAATTGAGGCCGTATTTCGCCAATAATTCGCCCAATGTTGTGTTCCAAGTGTTCAATCGTCTCTGGTTTATCTGCTTTGGGGATATTTCAAATCATTTGTCTACGTAGATAGACCAGAGACGATTGAACACTTGGAACACATCATTCAGCGAATTATTGGCGAAATACGGCCGGAATTTTCAACAATTTTAGAAAAATAATTACCAATTAAATATCTAAATTTGTTGTAAATTAATAATAAAGTCATAAAAAATTAAAAAATATAAATATTTAATTATAATTTGTCTTTATAATTATAATTAAAGACTAAAATTTGAATTTTTATTTAAATCACACATAATTAATTATATTTATTTATTAAACATAAACAAATAATACAATTTAACTACGACGTTTCGATCGCAGAATAAGTCGATCGAAACGTCGTAGTTAAATTGTATTATTTGTTTGTGTTTAATAAATAATTGTAATTAATTATGTGTGATTTAAATAAAAATTCAAATTTTAATCAAATTATTCACAAAAATAAAATCTTCAACAGTTTCATTGCTAATTAAAGATTGATACAATTAAAAATCAAATTTATAATCTGTGAAACCAAATCCAGCATGTACTCGTATATTTTTCACATTATTATTATTATTACTGAATAATTTTTGACTTCAAATACAACTTGAATAGAACTAAAATTTAAAAATGTATTAAATGTAGATGAGTCAAATACTTCAATAATTTCTGATAAAGAAATGTTGACGTGGTAAGTGAAATTCATGTGTTTAGTATAAATAATTACAATCTCACTTGATATCTTTGTAATTATTAATCGCTAAGAATTCAGACATTTTTGGCTTAACATCTGTTTCAAATTATTAATAAAGCTTTGGTGGTTGATTAATTTATTAGAACGTTTTGTAATAAACTTCAATATATGGTATATTTCTTAAAATATTAACAAATACACTAGGTTTTGATCAGTTCACCTGGGATCGTTTTCAAGTAGATAATCTAAGTTTCTGATGATGTGATCGAAACGTCTTAAATTTGTTGGTATAATCTTTGTTGCCAATTTTATTATAAGCCTTTATTATAACTTTTAGTAATTTCAATGTTGTACAAAAATAGGTGAGATCCAATAATATGTTTGTATATACATTGTAGCTTGTAGCGGCTCGCTGTTGCTTTGGCTACGAGCTTTTAGACACGGCCGCTAGATGACTCAGTCAGATCGTTGCGACACTTTTGCATGACTGATAATATTTCAGTCATGTTATAAGTGAAGCAATTCGATCTCGACTGATTAATCGAAATCGAGGAGGGGCCATCCACCAACTAGTAGCCCCTCACCCGCTAATTAAGCGGGTGGCGCCCAACCCGGCTTTCCACCAGGGCACAAACAACGCCCTGCCCAAAACATTGTTAGGACCCCACCAACTAGGTGGGGGGCGCGGACACGCACCACAACGCACTCAACCGAGGCCCTAACTAGCTCAATAAAAAAAAATTTATTTGTGTTTGTATATATTTGATAGTGTTTTAATAAATATGCATATAATGTGGTTTATTTAACATAGTTAAAATAGTCTTTTTAAATACTTCATCTATTTAAAAATAATTATATCTATAGGTACTTGAATCTTTGATTAATTTTTGTTCTTTATTTGTTTTTCAGGTAAATATTCTTCCTACGTAACATCTATTCACAAAAGTGAAAACGACTGACAGACCTTATTCGTCAACTGTAAGTTTTTCAAAAGTAATTCAATTTCAATTTATTCCATTTCTCTGAATTTTCGAATTTTTTAATCAGGAAATTCTGAAGATAGCAATTCCTGAAACTTGATCAATTTTTCATGTTGAAAATTCAAATATTTCGCCATAGGAACAAACTTTCTTGAGTAATCGAGGTAATGGAAACCAGACAAAAATATAGAATATTATTATCAAGAAATAAGCCAGACAAATGCGAGCTGTTCTTACCTTTTATATCTTCCAAAATTCAATGATAGTTAATTTTATGTATTTTCTTAGAAAGAGGGACTGGTAAGCGAAATAAGTAGGTTATAATGAAAGGCAGTCCAAATTATTTAAATTTTTATTCAAATACCGACGTTTCGGAGACCTTTTCTCTCCTTCTTCAGGGTAATGAATAGTTATTGATGGCCGAGTTATACTCACCCATCAATAACTATTCATTACCCTGAAGAAGGGGAGAAAAGGTCTCCGAAACGTCGGTATTTGAATGAAAAATTTGAATAATTTGGACTGCCTTTCATAATAACCTTCTTAATTCAATGATAGTATGATTTTTTTTCACAATTTTAAGTTAAGTACATTCTACAATTGATCAATCAGATATAAAAATTTGCTAAAAATAGGGACTTTAGGCCCTCTCACACTGTAATTTTAAAATGATTTAATTTTCAAAAATTCAGCCTTATTCTATTTAATTTAATCTTTGCAGGGATATTTCAAACCCCATATTTTTTTGTATTTTTGACCATATGTTAAAATGGACTCTCCCCAAAATAATCAGCCGCTTAAAATTTTAATAATTTTGGTTAAAATAGATACATAAAACTAGAAAATTTCAAATTTCTATTTTATTTAGCTTAAGAGCTACAAGACGTACAAATATAGTGGTATCGTTACTATTACTAATATATAAAATTAAATAATAAATACTATTAAGTTTTATTTTTGAGCGGAACCCTTTAAACTATAAAGGATCGTTTTAAGTGGCTTGCACAGTTTTTATTTAATGAGCCAAAATTTGTCCCACAACTGTTATATATCTTTGTAATTTGTTTCTCCTTTTTATCTCAAACCGTTCATTGAAGAAAAATTGTTAATTCACTAAAATTTGTAAAGAGAGTATCAAGTATTAAAAAAAATTGTCACCTTTTCTTATAACTTTATTCCATTTTTTTTTTCAAAATTTCCGATAAACGTAAATCTACAAAATACACATGTAGGATTTGGTTTTATAGATTAATAACACTGCTCGACAAAAATTAAACAAAAATTTATCCCCGTAAACCTAACAATGGATCCCATTGGAATTTTCTACGCTGATTATCATGGAATTTCCCGATTTTTTACAACACGTCAGAGTTTTGAGAAATAATAGGTCAAAATTATGAAAAAGGCCATTTTGACCTATTTTTCGAGTCCCATTAAATATTTAACAACAATATTTGATATCAAAATATTTTGTTGACCTAATAAAAAACAGTTTCCTCTTTGATTTCCAAATTACCACTTGTTTTTAGCTCAATTAGAACTCGAGTTATAACTAAAAGACTAAGACCATGTGTTTTATCTATGATTTTTATATTTATAATAACGTAGTTTTAGTTTTTTAGTTATAACTTGAGTTCTAATTGAGCTACAAACAAGTGTTAATTTTAAAATCAAAGAGGAAGCTGTTTTCTATTACGCTAACAAAATATTTTGATTGCAAATATTGCTGTTTAATATCTAATTGGCTTCGAAAATAGGTCAAAATGGGATTTTTCGTCGTTTTGACCTATTATTTCTCATAACTCTGACGTGTTGTGGAAAATCCGGAAATTCCATCATAATCAAATTCCAATGGGATCCATTATTATGTTTAAGGGGAAAATTTATGTTGATCAGTGTAATTTGATTTTTAAATTTATCGATCTTTAATTATAATTAAATTTTTTTATTTCTTAATTTTTATGATCTAATTTTATATTAATTTACAACAAAATTGGATTTTTAATAGGTAATTATTTTCTAAAATTTTGTTGAAAACTATTGAAATCAAATATTATATAATAATAATACCTACTCAGCTTGTTAAAATAAGGACCACCCTAATATTATATACAATATATATAAAATGGAACGTACAATAAATCATCGTTTTGCAAGTGAAAGTGAAAAATGAAGAAGCTATTTCGAATTTCGGCCCCTTCCTCCCTTTTCTCCTTCAATTAGTTGCTATTATATTTTGGAAAGGTTCTTAAGACTTGCAATAAGTGCCTGCTTCTACTTTTGCACCCCCAGCCCTTGCATCAAAAGCCCTTGACTGAGTTGGCAAGGGAAATGTGCCAAACTCAAGGGAGGGTTTGAAATTCGGCCACGTGGCGCGCATTCAAAGGGCATGTTAAATTTGTGAACCATGAGTCTCTCCATTTACTACCCCCTGGAAAAGTTAGAAAAGAATATAGAATAGGGGTTAAGAAGGGTGGTGGCAGAAATGCTGGTAATCTAAGCCCTTCTTTTTCTGCTCGCTATAAATGCATGCATGCGTCTTTTCGAAATCCCCCAGGGTGTCGTTGAACCCTTCCAAATAAAAAAAAATGCATTTATCACTCTCCAATACAAATTCAAATTCCATAAAATATCTTTTTTTCTTCTTCCCTGTGAATTGAAATTCATTTCTTTAGATAACCACTTGACTGGAAATTTATCTGTCAAACTCAGTCGTATTCAAAATATTTGGGCATGATTCGATAAATTTAGAAATCATGTGGGATTATTTATGCTATATATGTAGATAGTTTTAAAAGAAAGAAATCTATTTGGTGTATGTATTAATATTATTATTATATATATATTTGATTTCAATAATTTTCAAAAATTAATTACTTACCTATTAAAGATCTAATTGTATTGTAAATTAATATAAAGTTAGATCGTAAAAATTAAAATATAAATTATTTTGTGTTTATAATTATAATTAAAGATCGATAAAATTTAAAATGAAATTAGTAATCTTTGCAACCAAATCCAGCAGGAATATTTTTCAAATTATTATTATTATTTATTTGTTGCGTTTGGACCCTTGGGATCACGCAAAGCTTGATGTTTCTTTCTGGTTGGACCTTCCACGCCTCTATCTTTTTCCGGAACGTGTTATCGAGTTCCATGGTCAGGTAATTTTTCCTGGCCGGATGAGTGTGTTGATGTTAAAGGTGCCCAGGTATGTATGGATTTTTGGTGTTATTCTTCCATTGTTTCTTCCTTGACTTCGTGATGGTCCGGATCCCCCAGAATCTGAATGCCCGGTTGCCACTCGAGGGTGGGTGGATTGGTTACCACCTGGGGTAATGTTGTTTTTGCCTCTCACGATTCATGGTTGCTTGTTACGAAATTTTGTCCTGCGCATGCGCGAGGTTTTGTAGAACCAAAGATTGTCAGTTTCTGGAGCCGAGGGGCCGGTTATTTATTATTTTCAAATAAATTCACTTTGCTTCTTGCTGGGATCGAACTGATGAAGTCTAGGTTGATGTTCTCCTAATCGGATTAGAAAAGTTGGTGATTTAACCGATTGCGCTACCGACCCCTCTATTTTTATTATTATTATTATTACTGAATAATTTTCGACACTGAATTCTACTTCAATTGAAATTTCTGGAACTCATATAATTATATTATTAAAAATTTAGATAGGGTATGAATTTCAAAGGCCTTTTTTTGTTCTATAAGTATTTTCCAACCCCTCTTGACGTATTTTGACAAAATAATTCTGCCTAACCTAGTCTGCCGGAATCCAACTATTTCTTACTAGACTTGGAATATACTTTAACTCCTCAATTGACCAATTGGATTTACCGTCAGAATAAATTGAATATTATTTACTCTTTAGAGATGGAGTTTTAAAAAATGAAATTAGTTAGTCTTAAAAGAAAGAAATCTATTTTCTGTATGTATTAATATTATTATATATATATTTTTCAATAATTTTCAAAAATTAATTACACTCTTAAAGATCTAATTTTATTGTAAATTACATAATACAAAGTTAGATCATGAAAATTAAGACTTAAAAATATTTTATTTTATTTTGTATTTATAATTATAATTAAAGATCGATAAAATTTAAAATGAAATTAGTAATCTTTGAAACCAAGCAGGTATATTTTCAGATTATTATTAATATTATTACTGAATAATTTTCGACTCCGAATACTAGTTCAATTGAAATTTCTGGAACTCATATAATTATATTATTAAATATTTAATAGGGGGTATGAATTTCAAAGGCCATTTGCTCCTTTTATTTTTGTTCTACACGTATTTTGCGACCCCTCTTGGCGTATTTTGACAAACTAATTCCGCCTAAGCTAGTCTGCCGGAATCCAACTCTTTCTTATTAGAGTTGGAATATACTCTAACTCCTCAATTGACCAATATGATTTACGGTCAGAATATTTTTTTTTTATGATAATGATGAGAGAAGGAGTTACACCAAAAAGGTGCAACCCCTAAAGGCCTGGGTTGGCCCCTCAATCGTGAAAAGAAGAAGAAAGAATTTTATGGGTTGGGCGGGGGTCGAAGGTATCTGTGGATATTGAATATTATTTACTCTTTAGAGAATGAGAAATTTCGTATAGTAGAATCCATTTTTTGAAAACGGCTCTAACGATTTCATTGAAAATCACGTATTATGGGGTTTTGGGGGCGCAGATATCGATCTCTCAAGAACTCATCTTCGGGCTAATTTGATTTTTTTTTCTTAATTAAAGTAAATATTCACAGATCCTTATAAATTTATTTCAAACGATTTTAATTAAACAAACTTTATTATCCATGTTTCAACTTCAGGGAAATCATTTTGGTAGGTTTTTTTTAATGAACTTTCATCTAAGGAATGCTAAGGGTTCTGTTTTACTTTCTCTTATGTTTGCACACAGTCACTGGACTGGGTCAGGTCATTTTTCTTTGAATAGAGATATTGTGTGCTGATTCTTCAGGTCATTTTTAATCCACTTAATCATTTCATTAATTTATTTTTTTGACCCAAAACGTTTGAATTATTATTAAACTTTTTTATAATTTGTTTTTATAAACAACTACTGTTCATTTAATAGGTTAAAAATAATCAAAAATTTATTTCAAAATTTATATTTATATAACCCAGACCTCAATTTCGGAAAAAAAATATTTTGATAAGTTTTTTAAATAAACTAATTATTGAATGGTGTGGTTGAATCAAAACAAAACAAGTTGTTGATTAAAAAAAAAAAAAAAAAAACTCGGTCTTTCAGTTAATAAATATATTAATTGAAAAAATATTACCTATAATAAAAAAATAATTCTAAATGTGTTGTAACTTTTAGGTAAACAGAAATCAATGAAGTTATCCTATGCTTGATGCAAATATAGTAACTCCATCTTTTTCAACTTCTTTTTGGTTTTTCGGCCTTTCTAGCCATAACCCAATTTACGAAACTATTTTTTTTTTAATAATTGTCTATACCCCAGGGTCAGGTTTTAGCCGGATCCCTCGAGTCGGATTCGAACCCGGGTCACTTGGTTAGAAGGCTGACGCTTTTTTTTTTATAATGTCTTTTTTATTGAGAAAATTTGATACAATATACAGGGTGTCTGGTAGCAGATTTATATTTTCAAACTTAAATAAAAAACGTAATAATTGACATAAAGTTTTATTAAGAGCATTGAACGAAAGAATAGAAATGCGGATTTTATTTTTTAAAGAGTATGTCATCCAGATGTCTTCCGTCGAGTTCTTTCTTCTCTTTCGCCTGGCCTCGAGAATTTTCGAAAAAAATGGTCCAATTATCTCATGCGTGGATAAGGCACACCAAACAGTTACCCTGGGGCAATGCAATGGTTTTTGATGTTTCAATCGAGGGTTGCGGGTTCTTGGAGACCAGTAACGGCAGTTTTGCTTGTTGACGTGGCCGTTTAAGTGAAAATGAGCCTCGTCGCTCCAAAAAATGGGATTTACAGTGCGAAAACGCTCCAACATCAGCAATTACGTAAGAATCATTACTCTTAAAAAATGTCTCCACAGCGAACGCGCGATGCTCACTCGACCACTGCGACATCGTGACTGACAAATCCGCACGAACGATAATTCCAACGGCGCCACCCTCCCCCCACATCGTTTATTACTTTTTGAAATAATCGTATTTAAAAATATAAATTTGCCACCAGACACCCTGTATATACAGTTTGATCCCAAGATATGTGGGATTTAACTTTACAGAGTGGAAAAAATCGTACATTGCGCTGCAAAGGGCATTCCCCGATATGGCTTATCTTAAATTTATTTTTACAGTAATCATTTGGGAAATTTTAGTCTAGGTAGAGTATCGGGGTTTTTTTGTTATTTTTATTTGGGAAAATGCTCAGGAAAAAATCCACTTTTTTGGGATGTTTGAGAGAGGATTAGTGGGGATTTTGGAAGGACGAAGGATGCGGGGAGAGGGTTATTAGGATGTGAGGTTATATTACATGGTTGACGCGCTAACTCCTAGCCTACCCCCCCCCCCATCTTTTTCAACTTCCAATCGAAAAATTGCTAAAAATAATCGATTGAAACAATAAGCCCAACTCACACTTGGCAATTTCTAATTTTATAAACTGCAACGGACTACCTTCAACTTGTCCTATTATTCTGACAAAGTGTTGTTTAAGTGCATATGAAGTGTGAGTAAAGTGATTTAATCAGTTATATTATTCTAGTTAAAGTTAATCTGAAATCTAAATATAGAAAAGTGAAGTTAGCAACTTAATCAAACTAAAGAGTATTTAATAGATAATCTTGAGGCGATTAAGAAGAGACAGAGCGAAGGGAAAGTTCGTTGTAGCGTTAAGTGAATAAGTTTGTAGACACTAGACTAAGAAAGGAGATTAAGTACGAAGAGAGAGAGAGAGTACCATTTAAGGTACATCCAACAGTGATTATACAACCAACCGACGACAATCATTAAGAGTTTGATCAAAAGAGCAACATTATTATTAGTATTAGTATTAATTATTAATATCACATTTAGCATTTGGAGATTATCTCAAAGACTAACAAAAGATTTAGTATTTAATTCTAGCAAAAACAAAACCAATTTCAAGTTTGTTTGAAATAATTTGTAACTTGTTAATTTTCATTTCAGTCAGTGCTTGAAAAGAATTTTAATTCTTTCGAAAATTTCGAATCAAATATTACTTTTTCGGGATACCAATTGATATACAGGGTGTCTGTTGGCAAATTTATATTTTTAAATACGATTATTTCAAAAAGTAATAAGCGGTGTGGGGGGAGGGTGGCGCCGTTGGAATTATCGTTCGTGCGGATTTGTCAGTCACGATGTCGCAGTGGTCGAGTGAGCATCGCACGTTCGCTGTGGAGACATTTTTTAAGAGTAATGATTCTTACGTAATTGCTCGTTTTCGCACTGTAAATCCTATTTTTTGGAGCGACGAGGCTCATTTTCACTTAAACGGCCAAGTCAACAAGCAAAACTGCCGTTACTGGTATCCAAGAACCCGCAACCCTCGATTGAAACATCAAAAACCATTGCATTGCCCCAAAATAAAATCCGCATTTCTATTCTTTCGTTCAATGCTCTTAATAAAACATCTCAATTATTAAGTTTGTTTATTTAAGTTTGAAAATATAAATCTGCTACCAGACACCCTGATTATTATTCATATTAAAAAGAATTTATTTTATTTAGGGTCGAATCTAAGATTTTAGTAGAAACTATTTTTACATTGAATAAATTTTTCTAATTTTTCTAATTAATATAACAAAGAATAATTGCTATATCAATGAGAATTGTTTTTGACCGCTCTTATTTGAAAAAGATATTTATCGCGAGACTGCTTCGGATTACGCTATTGAGGTCTGCGGAGTCTTAAGTCTGGATTAAATATATAACATCTGAGATTTCAAATTCACTTGGTGATCCGTCCGAATGGCGGGCTATGCGCGAAATGACGTTGGATTGCTAGCTAAGTGGATCACGCTCTTTCTCTCTTGGTCCAGACTTAAGACTCCGCAGACTCCAATCGCCGTAATCCGCAGTGGTCTCGCGATAAATATCTCTTTCAAATAAGCGCGGTCCAAAACAATTCTCATTGATATAGAAATTATACACATGTTATATTAATTAAAAAAAAAAAAATTATAAAAATTTATTTAAGATCAATATTTCAAGTTAGAAATATATAAGTTCAAACATTTTCATAATATTTGACAAAAATTCTCTACATTTGATTCGCAATTGAATCAAATATAGAAAACATTCGATTTATTTTTACATTGCATATCAGAGGATTTCCTCCCCTCAGGAATTGAACCCAGGCGCCGGGCAGTCATTATAATATGCAATGTAAAAATAGTTTCTACCGAGGGGTGATCCGCGATTGGAAGTAGGTGCACACCTCTTTGGAAGTATTTTGGAAATATTTGGAAGTACTTGGAAATATTTGAAAGTATTTGGAAATATTTGGAAGTACTTGGAAATATTGGAATGTTGAAATATTTGAAAGTATTGAAATATTTGGAATTACTTGGAAATATTTGGAATTACTTGAAAATATTTGAAAGTACTTGGAAATATTTGAAATCTTTGAAATATTTGGAAGTACTCGGATGTTGGAATTACTTGGGAATATTTGAATTTCTTGGAAATATTTGGAAGTACTTGGAAATATTTGGAAGTACCAAATATGGAGGTACTTGGAAATATTTAAATGCAAATCTTGAAAGTACTTGGAATATTTGGAAGTACTTGGGAAATATTTGGAAGTACTTGGAAATATTTGGAAGTACTTGGAAATGTTTGGAAATACTTGGAAATATTTGGAAGTACTTGGAAATATTTGGAAGTACTTGGAAATATTTTGCAAGTACTTGGAAAAATATTGAAAGTGCTTGGGAATATTTGGAAGTACTTGGAAATGCTTGGAAGTACTTGGGAATAGCTGGAAGTACTTGGAAATATTTGGAAGTACTTGGGGAAATATTTGAAAGTTACTTGGAAATATTTGAGAAAGTACATAGGAAATATTTGGAAGTACTTGGAAATATTTGGAAGTAGATACTTGGAAATATTTGAAAGTACTTGGGAATATTTGGAAGTGCTAGTACTTGGAAGTACTTGGAATTACTTGGGAAAGTACTTATTTGGAAGTACTTGGAAATATTTGGAAGTGCTTGGAAATATTTGAAAGTACTTGGAAATATTTGGAAGTGCATGGAAATATTTGGAAGTACTTGGAAATATTTGGAAGTACTTGAATATTTGAATTATTTGGAAATATTTGGAAGTACTTGGAAATACTTGGAAATATTTGGAAGTACTTGGAAATATTTGGAACTTACTAAAATATTTGAAAGTATTTGGGAATATTTGGAAGTACTTGGAAATATTTGGAAGTGCTTGGAAATATTTAAATTTTTGCAAGTACAAGTGGAAGTAGGTGTACAGCATATTAGGTCGCGGTTCACCCCTCTGTTTCTACTAAAATCTTATATTCGCCCTAAATAAAAAAATTATTTTTAATATAATTGTGGTTAATTACCATTGAAAAATTAGTTAAAAGATACTTAAATCTTTACATAATTATTCAGATTGCTTTATCGTAATTATATCTTCCGCTTTGTCTAAAAGAAATATATTATTAGAAAAAAAATCTCTTTTGAAAAATAAAACAAAATAGGTACACTTATTTTTTTAGTAAATCAACCTCGCAAGTGAAATAAATAGTTTTATTAAATAATTTTGACAGTTAATTCTACATATTGATATTTTGAAAAAAAGAGAGTAAAGAAAATTGAGCGCTCGATAAGAAAGATCATGGGCTCGAATCCTGCTGGGTACTCAATTTCATTTCTAATTTTTTTATTCATGCTGGCAAAAACTTTAAGAAAAATCATTTGTCAACATGTATCTATAAATGGGGTATCCATTTTACTCAGCATTCACATCCATCCTTCCTTTTGAGATTATCAAAAAGAGGAGACAGCGATGTCCCTCGGTGGTCGGGTCGAAATGGATAGTGGACGGATGGGTCCCTAAAGAGGAGATAGAGACATATTAACACGATCTGGCAGGACAAGAGATCGAGTGTTATCTACCATCACGTCAATTTTTCAATCCCCCCACCCCCGATTTTGATTTTACTCCAATTGTGATATGTTTTTCTAGACAAAAAACACGTATTAACGTAAATTAAAATAACAATTCATATTTAATTTTTCTTTACTATTACATTCAATTAAAATTTCTACCAGTTCGTCTCTCTCCAGAGAAAATTTCGTTGCAAAAAAGTTATTTTTAATAATCAATTTTTTTTTTTCAAATTCTATTTAATTTAACAAAAATTTCTAGCTCAAGTATAGGTCGTTGTCGTATGTCTAATATTTATACGTCAGTTCAGTTTATAAATGAATCATTTGTCCCTTATTATTATGGAACCAAAAGTCATTAATTATTATTTTCGTTAAATTAAGATTTCAATTGAATTATTGGGTACCTTTCATTATATTATAGACAAAATTAATTAATATAGTTAAATATATATAAATTTATTTATTTTCTTAGAAAGACGGACTGGTAAGCAAAATAAGTAGGTTATAATGAAAGGCAGTCCATAAATTGTTTAATTTTGTTCAATTTCCGACGTTTCGAAGACTTTTTTTCTCTCCATCTTCAGAGTTTTGAATAGTTTAATAATAAAACTTGAGTAAGTTGCGAGGTGGGTTTCACAAAAAAATAAATAAAACAAAATTGAGTTTTGAATTCGATATATTTTGAGGGGTCAGCCCATCTTCAGGAGTTAGAGAAAACTGACTTTCTCTAACTCCTGAAGAGTGGGCTGGACCTCGAAATATATCGAATTCAAAACTCAATTTTGTTTTATTTATTTTTTTGTGAAACCTACCTCGCAACTTACTCAAGTTTTATTATTATATTAAAATGTTTCACCTAGAACCAACACCTATCTCTTTTAAAGTTATTGGATAGATTTATTGAAGGGGTAGCCCAACTTGGTTCCCATTTGTTTCTCCTTTCAGTGATAGCAACAATGTACAACATTTTCCAACATTATACCATAACCAAGTACACTTATGGTATAATGTTGGAAAACATTGTAATATTGTTGCTATCACTGAAAGGAGAGAACAAATGGGAACCAAGTTCATACTCACCCTGCAAGGGCCTGATTCAATAGCCTGAAGAAGAGGAGAAAAAAAGGGCTCCGAAACGTGAAAATTGAATAAAATTAAATAATTTATGGACTGCCTTTCATTATAACCTAGTTAAATATATATTTTGTTGTCTATGTATTTGTAGTTCGATACTTAGAAGAACTGGAAAACCTAAGAGTTACAGAATAATTTCATTCTGGTGGCAAAATATTTTTTATTTCCGAAACGAAAGATTTATTTAAGGTCTTTTTAGTCTTAGAACTTCAAAAATGCAGAAGCATAAAAAGATTTAATCGGTTTATAGAGAGGTCTCAAACGGTTGTAGCCAATGAACTGAATTATGTCCAAAACTTAATAACAAGCTGTATATTTCTACAAAGTTTCAGTTTTTTAAGCTAAAACCGTTTGCTGATAAATAACCAAAATTTGCGGGCAGAATACAGGATCCCTGAAAAAGTTCACACTTTCTGACTTGATCTGATTGATGATAAATTTATTAACTTAGAATAGAATGTTGCTATATTATCTATAAATTAAGATTATATTATTATAAAACGAATCGTTAAATGATTTACTAATAATTCTTATATGGGATTAGATTTCAAAAATGAGATTATTTGTTTTTCATTAGTGTTTCAACTTAATTTATAATTATAGAATTAAAATTATTATTTGTATTTCTTTCGTTAATTATTATTTATTTACAGCAATTTTGGATCTTTAATCAATTTAATTAAAATCGAATTAATTATTAGTTTATTTTTTATGCAAAATCAAATTAAAGGGCAGGTAACTTTTATCTAAATCTAAATAGAACAGTTTCAATTTACGTTACTGGCTAAAAGATACAATAGAAATAATAGTATCGGATATTAGTAAGGGAAATTGTATTTTTTTCTATATGTAACTAGCGCAAGGGTATATTAGTGGAATATTTTCCAGCCCTCTGAAATCCGCCCCTTCTTGGTCTGTTTTCGGGATTAATATGTCCAGGTGTTTTGCTGAACGGAAAAACTATCCAACCAATGAATCATCATTCATTCACCCTAAAAAATTAATCAGAATATTTGTCAAAAAAAAAAAGAAAATAGAAAACATCTGGCCCAAAAATGTGTATTAAAATTAAATAATTAAAAATAAAAAATTAACATTTTAATAAATAACTTAATGAGGAGTAGAATTTTTAAGTTTTTTATTTTTTTTATTTTTTATTTAATAATAATTTCAAATAAAAATGTTGATGACTTACTTAATATATTTTTATTAAAAAATGCTCATTTATTTAGCTAGATCAATAATAAATGTAACGTTAATAATATAAATTTAATAAACGTTAATATTTTATATTCAAACGCAAAAGAAACAGATATGCCTCAATATTAATATAGGTATATACACTACGGTGCAAAAAAATCGAGCCACCAATAAAAACTTTATTAAATAAGAAATTATTTTTTAAAATTGCTACAAACCATATAATTTCTTCTATTAACTCTTAAACTAACATAATTACTAATAAATATTGTTGATAATTTTTGAATTTTATAAAAAAAAATAAGCAAAATTAAATTAAAAGATACAATTACAAATTATCCAACTTTCTCAATATCACTTTAAATTTAAATAAAGTTTTAATAAAAGATCAAATTCCATTTATAATATCAATAAAATGAATAATTTTGAATTAAGCATCATTGATAGAAAGATAAAATATACAAAATGGATATTTCTCCAGTTCAAGCAGTTCAAATTGTGTGTGCCTAATTAATCAAGGGCTAAGTCAACGACAAGTACCAAGTACTCTTTCAATAAACAATAATTTCAATAATTTATAGTTACTTGTAAAAAAATTAAAAATTATTTACTATTTAATAAATTTTTTATTGGTAAGTCGATTTTTTTGCACCGTAGTGTAGGTATTTAATAAATAAAATTTCATAGTTATTTTAATAAAATCATTGAAAACAACTGGAAGAATTAAATTCGTTAATTGGAAGAAAAAAATAAGGACTTTTTCTCAAGACTCGGTACGCTCGTCAGTTAAACCCGCAGCAAATAATCCCTTTTTTACATTTTTGTCTGAATTTTAGTGAAATCTATTTGAATATTCTCTCTCTATATAATAACGAGTATCGTTTTGGTCCAAGTGCAAAAGTCAAAAGGCCGTTCCTAGAATAATAGAAATTAATTAATTTATTTCTAATAGTCTGAAACTTGTCTGGACTTGTATTCTGCCTTTCTTACATAATAAAGGAAGTGCGATCATTCTATTCGCGCCCTTTTTATTCATTTTTCTCGATCATTTTCTAATAAAAGAATCGCTCACCCGCATATTTATTAAATAACAAAAAAATTGAATTCTTTTTCAAGAATCAGTAGTCAATAGTTGCCCTAGTAATTATTAAGTACCTGGAGTCACCGAGCGATGCTCGGTAACTTTTTTTCTTTAGTTAAAAGCTTTATTTTAATATTATTTTTAATTTAAAATTCTGATAAAAGGTCGATTTTTATTTGAGGAGCCGTTTTCAAATTAAAAAAATACAAATATATGCAGTATAGGTATTAATTGTTGTCTTTCTTTCAGCTTAATTCAATTATGTATACATATTTCAAATTTGCCGCACCGCAATTTATTCAATAAATTCTATTTATAAAATACGTAGATATATATATATAATATATTCAATTATTTCCACACTTATAATAAAAGTCTAATTCAAAAGGAATTCATTTTATTAAAAGTAAAAAGCAAAGATTTTTAAAATAGTTCTATGGTCTACTGGTAAAGTCTATGCCTCTGATGCAAGAGGTCTCAGGTTCTAATCTGACATGCGGCAAATCATTTTTTTTAATTGAGATTTTCATCTATCAATAATTACTTTAATTAAGAAAAAATCAATTAAGATGAATTGTGATGAGGTCCAGACCTAGCCAGATCGTTTTCTCATCCTCAAAACTTGTGAATAGATTTTGTTTCATCAAAATTGGTAGGGCCGTTTTCAAAATAGAACCAAGATACAAATATATATATATATAAATAAATATATATATAAATAAATATACAATTTTGCTCGTTTAATAAGAGTAGATAAAATAAAATATAAAGGTATAATTAAAACAGAAATAGCAGGGAATTGAACAATAAATAAAAACAGAGTTTTTATCAAATGAGCCAGACGTTTCGTCGATTTATTTCGACTTCCTCAGTGGCCCATTTTACATTTGCAAATGCTTTCTGTTTAAAAATAAAAACAACATAAACGATTTTTATAAGAATTTTTGATTTTTCAATTGTTAAAAGTAGAAAAAAGTTCAAGATTGTTGAATAATTGAGGCCAAGAATGTATTGTAGTTATAATAAAAAAGAATAAAGATGTTTCGTCGCGTAGTGGAATTGTCTTTTGACAAAGAGTGATAAAATAGGCCACCGAGGAAGTCGAAATAAATCGACGAAACGTCTGGCTCATTTAATAAAAACTCTGTTTTTATTTTATTTATTGTGCAATTCCCTGCTATTTCTGTTTTAATTAATTAAATATAAAATTAAGGGTAGAATCTAAGCTTTTAAAAACTTGACATAAGTTTTCCGTAAGCGTATTTCAAGATTTTAAAATTTCTCAATGATATTTTCTATTAAGCTACCATACATTTGAGGGTTTCAAAAAAGCTTCAATCAATCTTCATGTCAAAGGGTTGGTTGTGTTCTTTTGACATGATATTAAAATTATCCATTACAACTCGGATTTTTTAAATGACACTTATTCGTGATTTCTTTAGAAATTTATCGTCTTTTTCCATCGATAATTTAAGCTTTTAATAACTACTACTTTTGATAAAAATACTTTTATAATTTCGAAGAACAAATCAAAAACACTAAACAAAAAGCTATTATGCCAATTCAAGCAAGAAATCCGTGTATATTTTGAAGCTTCAGGACGAGTCTCATGTTTGTTTTTATTATTAAAAATTAATCCAAAATTGTTGTAAATAGATAGATAATTAATTGACACAATTAAAAAATTAGTTATAATTTGTGTTAATAATAATTAATTTGTAAATAAATAGATTGTTTTTTGGATTATAATAGGGGAGAGGTGGCATGAAAGAGACACGTATTGAAAGGGACAATTCAAATAACTCGCTAGTAAAGGTCGTCTCGGAATGACATTATTTTTGTTCTGTGGCTACCCCAAAGTACATACATTGACATCTTACCTCACACTCATATCATTTCAAGAAAGCCGCTGACGTGCATGTGTTTGTAATCGTGTACCAAATTATTTTTTTGGCCTTTTTTTAGAAACGTTATTTCCAGTACTGCAAACTGTTAATTAAACAGTATAGCGTTGTTTATAATTGGTAATATACACGCTGATAAGAGAAAAAAAAGATCTGTAAACTTTTATTTAGAATTGTTGATTTTGTGGTCTTGTTTTTAAATTTTGTTTGATAGTTATGAAAGGGACACATAAAACGGTTATGAAAGGGACGTCGATTTCATAAAAAAATATTATTGTTACTTTTTACCCTATAGAAAAAACAATTATTTTAAAAGAGAATTATTATTATTAAAAGAACTATGATTTTTTTGTTTTTAATTATATGAAGGTAAATGTTTATTTCCATATTAATTATCTTTTAAGATGAGAAATTTAAGACCAATATGCTATTAATTACATTCAAAGATGTGATTTGAAACTAAAGATAGTTAATTATATAGGTTCTTCCTATTATTTAGAATGTATGTAGCAAAGTTTACGCTGGTTTCCTTGTAATAACGCCATGTCCCTTTCATAAATGATCGTGTCCCTTTCAATACAACCTATTTTTGAAAGGGACAAAATACAATTTTTTTTTAAATGAGAAAATATAGTACTTTGTAATTCTATTTTTACCTCTTTAAAATTTTATATTATTTATTTACTAGAGCCTCCACAACTAAAAATGTCCCTTTCATGCCACCTCTCCCCTATATACAGGGTATGTATATCTAAACAAAATATCGAATTTTATTTATAATTTAATAAGTACATATTTTTAAATTTGAATTTTTGGATTCACTTACCAATTATTATAGATACAATAAAAGAATATAAAAAAATAAAAAAATTAAATATAACAATAAATGTTTTTTATTTGTATTTTTGTTTGTATTTTATTTTAATATCACTAGTCAATCTTGCCATTTCCTCTTCCTCTTTTTTTTTTAAGCCATTAACAAGTGAATGGTTCACTTTATGTATTTATATATATATCTATGTATTGGATGATGTCATTTTGTATTGGGAGGCGAGGGTTGTATTCGCAGCATGCACAGACTGATTTTATCCCGGGCTAATCGTACCCCATTTAGCACAGAGCATCCATTTTTCGGAGGCCATAAAGAAGACCAAGCCAGCCAGCAGGCTAAATGGCTTGAAGAGGAGCAAATCCCAATTGGTTCGGATTGGGATTGGGATTGGGATTGTCCTCTCCCACTCTGTCTGACTCAATCAGGCTCAACAGGGAGGAATAAACAAGAAACAGCCATGGATAACATGACAATTTGTCAGCTGGTATACGGGGTGAGGGGGATGCAACCCCCTGCCCCCACCCTTAGTCATCAACATCAACAGACCCCCCCTCTCCCCTTGCTAGTTAAATATTAGCTCAATGATGATCCTGATGACGGTTTGCTGATATTGCTTTCAGTTTAAACTTTGATGATGTCAACAAGCTCACATCGAAATGTTTGTTTTTTTACTATGTAAACGGTAACCCTACCGCTTGGAATAATAAACTCGTGTACACACTATCTATGTATTCTATACCACAGACAATATAAGGTCTCTTGATAGACTAGACCTCTTTTAAATAATCAATATCGAATATTACCTACTTTATCCGGGTCCAAATTGCTATATTATTATCGTATTCACTGCTTATATAATACATAAATATTATTCAACAAAACAAAATGTACTTATTTTTAAGTAAATGAACAAGTAAAATAATTGTATTAAATAATTCTGACAGCTAATTCTTTATATCTAAAAATTATTTTGTCATTTCGAAAAAAAAAACTGAAATTAAATTGAGCACACCCTGCAGAAGAGATCCTAGGTTCGAATCCTGCCTGGTGTTCAATTTCATTTCTCCGTTTTTTCGAAATAATAAAAAATTTCTAAATATTGTCACCTTAATGCGGAAAGGTCGTAACTCCAGTTTTTATAAATTCCCAGGTTTTTTTTTTTATTCAAACAGCTGGAGAAAATAGAGAACCATTTTGGGCGAATTTACATTATACAAGCACAGAAAAAGTTGTAACTCCAAAAAATTTATTACTAGTCGAAAAACTTAAATTAGAAAAGACTCTTTGCTTTAGGAAGGTTGCAAACAGAAACACTTTTGCTCTCCTGTAAAACAACCTATTTTGGAGTTAAGACCTTTGCGCATTAGGGTCAAGATATGTAGAATTAACTATTATAATTATTTAATAAGATTATTTGACTTGATCCGTTCATTTACCTACTTGAAAATAACAATAACAACTATCGATTAAATTAGTAAATTTTTTATTCATACTTTTTTGCATTTATTTATTATTAAGGTAATTATTTAGTTTTGCTTCATTTGAGTCTTAGGCTTGTATTTTCTTCTTGATTAGTTAACTAATTTTAATCACCTTCTTTACAGCATAAATGGATTTTTAATAATCCAAGCAATTTATTTACAATATTTTTGGATCGTTAATTGATTAAAGAATGTTTGTACGTTTTAAACTAAATTTTGAACTTTTACTCATCTTGCGAACGTATTGATGAAAAAGTCAACAACTCCTAATCAAAGATAGTCCTAGGAAATTATTATCAGGGGTTCATATATTACATCATACAACGTTCTTCAAAAATTTAAGCGGTTTTTTTTTTATTTTTTATTATTTTAACTTTTTAATATTGTAAAACGATTACTTCCCGTATAGCACAGAGACCAAAATAAAACCCAAATCCAACTTTTTTAATTGGTTGAATTATAGTCATTATATAGTTTTAATTAGGTTGAATTACGGTTTCTAAACGGTAGTTATGTCTGGTTTTTTCCGTTTTGCAACTGTTGTATTATCGTTAAATTATATTTGCAAAGAACTATAATCCAACGGTTTCAAACAGTTGCCGCCAACATTTGTCACCGATTTCAACTGTTTATTTATAAATAAATATTTCTTTGATTTGATTAATATAATGAATAATTACACAATTCTTTAATAAAGAACAATAATCAACATTATATATATATATATATAACAAATATTTAATTATAAATAAACAGTTGCAAATCGGTGACAAAAATGTTGGCGACAACCTGTTTGAAACGGTTGCATTATAATCTTTGCGACTATAATTTAACGATAATACAACACAGTTGCAAAACGGAAAAAAGCGAGACATAACTACCGTTTAGAAACCGTAATTCAACCTAAATAAAACTATATAATGACTATAATTCAACCAATCAAAAAGGTTGCATTTGGGCTTTATTTTGGTCTCTGTGCTATACGGGTTGTTTTTGAAAAAATAATAAATTCATGTTATTTTCAAATTATTTCCTTTTTTATTATGCATTTTTTACAAAACTAAACTATACAGGAGTCCCAAATTGGGCGAACTTTCTTTAATACCGGTATTAATATCAGTATTAGAAAATTCGATATTTTAACATTTCTAGTACTTATATACCTACCTGGCCACCCTGAGAGAAGTCAGGCTGCCTAATTCAGAAATCTGCCATATGTTCTTTGGGCAAGTGGAATGCGGAAACTTAATAATCTGTTTAAAACTTATGCATATATTATGTTACCGATTTTAATCCTAATATTGTACTTATACTTTCTAATAAGGCCAGATGAGACGTGTCTGTCGCTATCCTTTTGAAGCACCCTATTTTAATAAATATAGAATTTAATTTAGTTTGCTAATTCGAAATTTTCATTAAAAAAAGAAGTGTGGTCGATTAGAGGAGGGTGAACAGCTGGTCTCTCTCTCTTTGGTAACAGGTGCAAGAACAGACCCGAGGGGGACGGGGGACAACGTCTCCTCCCTTTTCCTATTCCTATTCAACATCTTAACAACCCCTTCAACAACCCCCAAGTTTATTCACAAATGAATTCCTCTCTTGTCAAGAATTTATATCAACAACCAGAGATGGGCAAACAAAATACATTAAAAAAAATGTAACCAAATACAAAATACGGAAATACCTTCATTTCATGTATTTTAAATACAAAATACTTTTATAAAAGCAATAAAATTTCCGATATACAAAATAGGAATTTCTGAAATACTTTTTGAAAAATCAAATACTTTTAATTAATATAATATTTAGATATAAAATCAATCAAAATTGCTCTCAAATTATGTTTTAATTTTAAAATACAAAAATACTTTTATAAAAGACATTAAAATTTACTAAATACAAAACACTTTGTAGAATATAAAAATTAAGTTTTAATAAATATAACAAAATACATTTAAAAAAAATGTAGTTGAAATACAAAATACGGAAATATATTCATTTCATGTATTTTAAATACAAAATACTTTTATAAAAGCAATAAAATTTCCGATATACAAAATAGGAATTTCTGAATTACTTTTTGAAAAATCAAATACTTTGAATAAATATAACATTTAGATATGAAGTCAATCAAAAATTGCTCTCAAATATGTCATTTAATTTTAAAAATACAAAAATACTTTTAATAAAAATTAAAATTTACTAAATACAAATACTTTTTGGAATATAAAATTTAGATTTTAATAAATATTATAACAAAATACATTTTAAAAAAAATGTAGTAGAAATACAAAATACGGAAATATATTCATTTCATGTATTTTAATTACATAAAATACTTTTATTAAAAGCAAAAAAAATTTCTGACATACAAAATAGGAATTTCTTGAATTACTTTTGAAATATAAAATACTTTATTAGTTGAATAAAACATTTCACTGTCGATGGTAACAGAATTGTCTTTATTTTTAACCTAAAACAAAATACTTTGAATAAATATAACATTTAGATATGAAGTCAATCAAAATTGCTCTTAAATATATCATTTAATTTTAAAATACAAAATACTTTTATAAAAGAATTAAAATTTACTAAATACAAAATACTTTTTGGAATGTAAAATTTAGTTTTAATAAATATAACAAAATACATTTAAAAAAAATGTAGTGAAATACAAAATTACGGAAATATAAATTCATTTCATGTATTTTAAATACAAAATACTTTTATAAAAGGAATAAAATTTCTGACATACAAAATACGAATTTCTGAATTACTTTTTGAAATATAAAATACTTTGAATAAATATAACATTTAGATATGAAGTCAATCAAAATTGCTCTTAAATATATCATTTAATTTTAAAATACAAAATACTTTTATAAAAGCATTAAAATTTACTAAATACAAAACACTTTGTAGAATATAAAAATTGAGTTTTAATAAATATAACAAAATACATTTAAAAAAAAATGTAGTGAAATACAAAATTACGGAAATACATTCATTTCATGCATTTTAAATACAAAATACTTTTATAAAAGCATTAAAATTTCCGATATATTTACATAATAGCAATTTCCGAAATACTTTTTGAAATATAATATACTTTTAATAAATATAGGGAACATTTAGATATATATGAAGCCAATCCAAATTGCTCTCAAATATCATTTAATTTTAAAATACAAAATTATTTTATAAAAGCATTAAGATTTATGATATACGAATACAAATTTTTGAAATATAGTAAAATATACTTTTAATAAATATAACGTTTAGAAATGACTTGTAAAGTTAACATTAATAAAATATTTTTAATCCCTATTTTATAATAGTAGTGAAATTGTATACATTTTTTTTAGAGAGAAAGCGAGAGGGTGGTGGAAACAAAATTGTAAGTTAATGTTAAATTTTGGCCATCAGAGCTTAAAAATACAAAACGATTTTTTAAACCGTTTAAATTTGCCATTTAAAATGTTTATTTACATAAGGTGTAGCATTAAATTTTGTATTCCGAATGAATGACCTAATATTACTACTACTACTACTATTACTCTAATGACAGCAAGTAAACAACCAATAAGAAAGCTGATTGATCTTGGTTGTTTTCTTTTTCTTCTATTTAGTGGTTTCTTAAGTGATTTGCTATAAACTGGATCAATGGGCATTGGCGTGTGTGTGTGTGTGTGTGTGTGTCATTGCCATTATCGTAGCCCTGGTTGCTCTCGTAGGACGGACGGACGCACGGGCCGAGTGAATCCCAAGACCCCAACCAAACCAACCAAGCAGGAAGCCCCAATTGCTGGAGGCCTGGCTGGCTGTCACGTTCGTTCGTTCATTCGTTCTCCATTTACAGACACCTTTCCGGGGAAAACAAAACCCACCACACACATTATCAATCAATTATTCCCTTTATTAATTTATTTTATTTTCAATTACATTCTTAACATAGTTATCGTTTTTTTACTTTTCCCATAACCCACACGCTGTATATACCGATATACTAATACCCAAAATTAGCGGGATTAATATAAAGTTTCAGATATGTTTTAGATCACAGGTCGACAGAAATTTGTACCCGTAAACCCGTAATGGATTCCATTAAAGTTTTATAAGATGATTTTCATGCAATTTCTCGATTTTTTACAACAGGTCAGAGTTTCGAGACATTACTGGTCAAAACGACGAAAAAGGCCATTTTGAACTATTTTCGAATACCATTAGATATTAAACAGCAATATTTGAAATCAAAATATTTTGTTGACGTAATAGAAAACAGCTTCCTATTTGATTTTCAAATTACCACTTAATTTTAGCTCAATTAGAACACCAGTTATAACTAAAAAACTAAAACTACGTGATTATAAAGGATAATAAACATAGATAAAAACATATGGTCTTAGGTTTTTAGTTATAACGCGAGTTCTTATTGAGTTACAAACAAGTGGTAATTTGAAAATCAAAGAGGAAACTGTTTTTTTTATTACGTCAACAAAATCTTGTGATTTCAAATATTGCTGTCTAATATTTAATGGAGCTCGAAAATAGGTCAAAATGGCCTTTTTCTCGTTTATTATTATTATAAGCTCTACAAAAGCAAACTTTATATGGAATATAGGTAATTTTCCTTTATTTTGATGCACAATGAATAAAAAAAATCATGAAATAAATCTTAGGATAAGGAAAAAAAAATTATGTCGACCTGTGTTATCAATCAGAATTACAAAATATTGTATTTTAATTCCCTTGATAGAACAGGGAGAATAATCCTTTTAGCCTCGCCTTAGGCGAGTCTCAATTTCAAATTTGATCATACTATAGTTATATTTACAAGCTTAAGACTTGTATATTTAAATTATAATAATATTAGTATTATAATTATGATTAAAAGATCCAAAAATGTTGTAAATTAATTAAAAATATTTATAATTAGTGTTTATAATTTTTATTTAATTAGAGATCGAAATTTGTAAATTAATTAATTATTTATCCAATTACAAACCTAAAAATATGGAATTTTTATTTTAATAGGCTCTTCGATAATTCTGATAATGATAAACGTCAACAAATCGGCATTCTTGAATGTTTTCGACTCGAATTCGCCGGATTATTAAGTTGTTAGTCGAGCGATCTCCCTCGGCTCGGTTGTTCCCGATGGAAACGTTTGGAGGGGGTGGTTTGGAATGTGACTGCTCAGCAGAGCAACCCTTTCTCACCTGTCTTCACCCTTCAACGACCAGGGGGGGGGGTAATTGAACATGTTAGTTGCCCTGAGAGAGAGAGGATGGGATTCACTCTCTTTTCCCTTTACGAATAATTAATTACCAAAGTACATACTTAGTTACTTTGGAATGTTAGAACGGAACAAACTTTAGATTTCGAAACGTTTGCAGAAAATTCGACCAAGAGTCAATTTTAAGACACGCTCTCTTTCTCTCTCGTTTCTTTTAGGCAAATATTATTTAATATTAAATAAAGGAAAAAGGAAAACTTTTAGCGGATAAAAATTTTGCTTTCCGGTGAAAACTCTAATTCAGTTTTTTTTTTTTTTATCTAAATGAAATAAATTATTAAATAAGGAAAATTCATGTACTCTACATTAATAGGTACTTATGTTTATAAACATTTTATTGAATTTCGTCAAAATTAAATGAAAAAGTAAATCTTTTTTCAAAACCTGAAATTTCTAAGATTTTTTTATTTTAACTTACTTGTAAATTTGAGTTAGCGAGCTAAAATTGTACATAAAAGAATTTTGTGCCAAATTTAAGCTCATTAGCTACAATCGTTTAAAGGTTCCGCAAATACCCATTCTATTTTTGCTATTTTTATCCGAAAAATTTAAACCACCTTGCAGTCAAGTTTCAACTTTCAGGTTCGAGTTGTTTTCACTGAAATTGTGTACAAAAGTTTATATTATTTATTAAACTACACAATTCATTCAAGTTTCAGCTTTCAGACTCGAGCAGTTTATACTGAAATTTGGTAGAAAATTTTGTATTATCCAACTTCACTTTTGTGTCAAGTTTCAGCTTTCAGGTTCGAGTTTTTTTCGCTGAAATCGTGTACAAAAGTGTGTATTATTAAGCTACATAATTCAATCAAGTTTCAGCTTTCAGACTCGAGTAGCTTATACTGAAATTTGGTAGAAAATTTTGTATTATCCAACTTCACCTTGCAGTCAAGTTTCAGCTTTTAGGTTCGAGTTATTTTTGCTGAAATTGTATACAAAAGTTTGTATTATTAAGCTACATAATTCAATCAAGTTTCAGCTTTCAGGCTAGAGTTGTTTTCGCTGAAATTGTGTACAAAAGTTTGTATTATTAAGCTACACCATTCTCTCAAGTTTCCGCTTTTAGACTTAAGTAGTTTGTGCTGAAATTTGGTAGAAAATGTTGTATTATGAAACTCCACATTGCAGTCAACTTCCAACTTTCAGGTTCGAGTTGTTTTCGCTGAAATTGTATACAAAAGTTTGTATTATTAAGCTACACAATTCACTCAAGTTTCAGCTTTCAGACTCGAGTAGTTTGTGCTGAAATTTGGTAGAAAATTTTGTATTATCCAACTAAACCTTGGAGTCAAGTTTCAGCTTTCAGGCTATAGCTGTTTTTGATGAAATTTGGTACTCATATTTATATTATTTAATAACCTGCTCATTTTTGTCTCAAGTTTGAGCTCTCTAGCTCAAATTGACAATTAAATTAGAAATTATCACCTTTCTAGTGAGTGTGAACTTACAATAACTCAATAGTTAAAGTTCACAAAAAGTTCCTTTTAGTGCAAACCATTCTTATTTTGAAAACGAAAAAATGATTTGTACTTTGGAATTTATATCTTCAAAACATTTTTTATTAAGTTATAGATTTTAGTCAAGTATCAGTTTTCAGGCTTGAGTTGTTTTTGCTATTAAAACATATTAAATTTGCTTTTTTCTAATTTCCCTCCATTTTATTTGTATTTGTATTTGTTTTCTCTATTTTTTAACTATAAGTTACAAGTTCTCATTTGGTGTAATCCCCCTCTAGAACCCCCTCCCCGCCCCTTTACTACTAGACATACCTAATTGAGTTGGATTTACTCTTTATGAATACTAAATTTTGAAATTGCCTACTTTATAAGGAAATTGCTATAAATCCTCAACTTCAACGTGAGATTAGATTAAACTAAGCAGGGGGGAATTTCTTGTGCAACGGATTCATTTATTTCTCCAGCGTTTTGCATAGATAATACTAATTTATTAATCACCACTTTATCATAAATACCAACTTGAAAATGGTTTTTATAAGCGGATTTCTTTTTAGTCAAGCGATAAACCCCGAAAATTTAAATTATTTTACCTATTATGTAAATAGTTTCATTTCTATAAATATAAGAGAAAAAAAACTTTCTAAATGTACTTTAAGATACAAAAAAATATTTTTCGAAATTCCATCCGTTGTGGCTATAGATTATTTAAAATGTAGTTACTATTTTTATTTTATTTGTGTTTATAGTTATAAGTTATAATTAAAGATCATAAAGACTTTGTTAAAAAAAAATAATGTAAAGGTCGGGTTTCACCAAATTGGCTCGTAGAAGTCAAATAACACACGTATTTATTATTAAATGTATTTATTTACAAATAGGGGGGTTATAGTCAGTCTAGGAGTTCGTCGTACAAACATTGTCATTTTTAAATCGTAACATACAGATTAAAGCATTACGTAGAATATGCAATCAAAATACAACTTAGAACTAACATCAATTTAGAACATCGAATTAGAACTCAAATCGACAACCATGTGATCTTAAGCATCACTCCAACTGCCTTAAAGCAACTCCCGTTGTCGACTGCCCACTGCCAACAACTAACAACTCACATTCGCACATGCATATCAGTCGTGGGGGGATGCACTGTCAGTCGACAGCCCATCAACACAAGTTTTCATAGTATTATTTATGACAGAAAGCTCTTAGCCTGACTATAAAGGGACACAATAATAGCCGGCTAAGAAGAAAGAGACCAGCCTTCCCGCGTACAAGGGTAGAAAACCTAGACACACATTTGGCAAACATATGATCTTAATAAAACAAAAATTAAGAAAGTTCATTAAAATAATTTCCCACAATAATAATTAATTAATTATTCAAAAATAATATTAAAATTGAAGAAAAATTGAAAACTTTTTTTCAAAACTTTCTACGCTGATGATTTAAATTTATTATAATACTGTAGGATTTTATTCTCCGCTCCTTTCAATGTAAAATGCTTTTGAAAATAAAGATTTGTTTTCGCCTTGAGAAAGGCGTTTGCTTGCTGTTTGCCGGTCAGAATTTTTCGATAAAATTACAGGTGAACAGCAGGGACACGCCCCTTTTATAAAGAAACAAGCTCGCCAAAAGTTATGCACACGTCATCCTAAAAGCGGGAATAATTAACCAATCAGCTTAATTGCTAATTAGAGCCAGGGTTATAAAAGCAGTCAGCTCCTCGAAGCGAGCTCAGTTGTCAGTTGTCACTCAGTTGTCATTTGTCAGTTGTGAGTTGTTATTCAGTTGATAAAGCTCACCGAAGGAGACAACTCACCTGGGAACGAAACGGCTTGTGTCTAAGAAGTAATTTGTATACACGTTCTGTAACGAAGAAGCAATTAATGCGGGCCTTGTGCCATTATTTCCAATTGCCTCTGGCAAGTTCGTATTTTGAAAAGCATATTTTTAACTGCCTAGTGCAAATTCTTATTTAAAATATCATTTTCCCTTCGAGCCAAACATAATAAAAATCACCCATCATCTTAATCATTTCCTATAATACTATGACCGCTCTAACTTTAGCTGGGTGCAAAAGTTTTCTTCTCCCATGACCACTTGTAAAAATTGCAAAGAGTGTCTAGTAAAAGAAATCACTTTTTACTTCAATTTAATACAAATTGGAATTATTTCAAAAGTAACATATATGCATCTAAAACATATATAAGGCAATAATAATAAAATTTTTTTGAGTGAATTCATCAATTGATTTCTAATTTATTAAATATAAATTGTATAAGTACTATACATTATCCTGATGAGGACCGTATTTAAAATTTGCTAACCTGAGGAAACTCAGATTGAAAACCGATGCGTTGTACAGCTCAACTACCAGAGGCTTTTACTTTTATTTGCTAAAGCTTACAAATTCTTTTTTGCACCCCCCTCATTTTATTTCACCCCTTCAAATTTTACCGCTACTAAAATTCTCTATCCCAGATCAAAAATTATTTTATTCTAATTAAATTATAATTAGTATAATAATATAACTAGTTATAAATACAATAAATTTAATAAAAGCTTTTTAATTAATTAACTAATTAAATTATTTAATAAATGCTTTGAATAAATTGAGCTTAACGTGTGAGCAATTGAATTGAGTGGTTGGATGGGTGGGTGGAAAGCCTTTGGTATTTGCAATGAATTGAATTGAAGTGGTTATGAAATGAAATGCAACTCTAAATAATAAGGGAGGAAGAGGGTGGGGGGTGAAGGTTTGAAGGGCTTGAGGGGCTTCTCTTCTGTCGCCGACGGATGGATAATTCCTACTCATAATGATATTTCAATTATCGAGTGGATTGGTATATATACCATACATCCATGTATAGAGATCTGTTATTACAAGCATTCCTCAAATAAATTGATATTCAATTCGATTAAATAAATTGCTTATTGAGAATTGGAAAGCCGGGAAGGGGACAGGGAGGGGGTGTCCCTGAGGGCTCGGTTGATTAATTTAATCAAATTCTTGGATTTGTAATTTGTATTTAGCCATCAATCCATTCTAACATATTATTCCTATGCTAGGAGCAATTTATACATACCGGGAGTTATACCTGTTCGATATCAAAATTTCTTTTGAAATTAAAAAAAAAAAATCATTTATTTGAAGTTTAAAATTTTGTTTAAATCCCACATCATTAATTATAACTATTTATTGAAGATAAAAAAAACAAATAATAGAATTATAACTACCTATTTACAACATAGGTAATTAGTTATTATTTGTTATTTATTTTCAATAAAAAGTTATAATTAATGATGTGGGATTTAAACAAAATTTCAACTTTCATTAAATCGCAAAAATAGAAGCTTTTATCATACAGCTACATAACTAAGAAATGTCATTTAGTTGTTTTTGGAATTTTGTTGAGAATAGTTGTTTCATTGGTGGGTTTACACATTCAAGGACCCCATAACAATGGATTTTTTAGAGGGCCGCCTATCCTTCATTCTCTCATGAGACTCTGAGAGAGTTGTATTTTTTTTTGCTAATGAAATTGATGAGAGAAGTAGTTACATTAGTTAATAATAATAATCGTTATTAATCATAAACTGATTCTGAAACAGGCCATCCTTGCTAGCCTTAGATCTAAAGGAAGAGAAATCATTCTATCCGCGCCCTTTTTTAGTAATTTTCCGCGATTAAATTCTAATTCTTTCCCCCTGCGCATTTATTAAATAATAAAAATAGACAAAACTTTTACGCTAGAGACATCCTTAGAAGGAATTAATAATAAACTTAAATAGAAAATAAATTATTCATTTCTGCCTATATTATAACATCGCCTTAAAATCTCAATAAAATCATTCCAAAATGAATTTTTCTGCATTTTTAAACCAGAAGTTAAAGGTAGGAAGCCTAAAATCTAATCACTTCTCAAACAATCAAATATGTACAAATATTTTAGCACAAAAACGAACTTTCTACGACTTTTCATTCTAAAGTTATCGTGGCGATATCTGAATTCAGACACTCAGACAGAAAAAACTCATAGTTGGATATTATTTTTCTCCACGTTCCAAACATAACAGCAAAAAAAATAAATATTTTTGAGTTGAATTCACCGGTTGATGAGTTGTACAAGCTAGTAATAATATTTTTTTATTGTTAAAGGATAAATGATTTGAATTGCTTCTTTCCAGTGATTTATTTTATTATTCAATTGGTTAATCCAAATATTTCGAGAGCGCTTTCGGCATCTCTTCCTCAGAGGAAACCACTCCCCCCACCAATATGCCGACCCCATCAGTTTGTACAGAACATTGATAAAAGCTTGATTAAACAAAACATACATACATATATATATATATTACGGACTTCATTGTAAAGAGATGTAAATAATTGTATATACTCGTATGTTATCTCATTTTGAATTTGTATATGTATATATTTATATATATGTATGTGTGTTTGTTTAATCAAGCTTTTATCAATGTTCTGTACAAACTGATGGGGTCCGCACATTGGTGGGGGAGTGGTTTCCACTGAGGAAGAGATGCCGAAGGCGCTCTCGAAATATTTGGATTGACCATTTGAATAATAAAATAAATTACTGGAAAGAAGCAATTCAAATTATTTATCCTTTAACAATAAAAAATTAATATATCCAGTACACACCAAGCTAGCAAGTAATAATATTATATCCCCTTACAAAAAATTGCTGGACTTTGGAAGAAAACCATTCGTTGACTCATTTTTTGACTTCTTCGTAAGTTTTCAAGTGCTGCTCTTTAAGTGCGTTGCCCATCGACGAAAACAGGTGGTAGTCAGAAGGAGCCAGGTCTGGTGAGTAAGCCGCATGGAGTAGCAATTCCCCAGTTGAGTGCTTCCAGCGTATCCTGAACCGTTTTTGCTTTATGCGAAGAAGCATTTTGATTAAGGAAAATCACTTTATGTTGCCTTTTTTGATATTCTGACCGTTTCAAACCACGGTTCAAATCAATTAATTGTTGTTGGTAGCGTTTAGCATTTACAGTTTCAGCAGGTTTCAATAGCTCATGATAGACGACACCTTTCTGGTCCCATAGTCATCGTTGAAACCATCTTTTGCATATTGCTAATGATAGAGCATGACTACCATAAGCTTCTTCAAGCATTCGTTGAGATTCTGTCGCGTTTTTCTTTAAATGATAATAATAATAATAATAATTTCTTTATTAGCTATTTTTCAGCTATACATATACACTAATATTATTCAATACAATAAAAATATACAATCATAAAAATTAACAATATAATACAATATAAAACATTACAATAATAATGTACAACAATAATACAATAGAATACAAATATTATAGCAATAATACACAAACAATACTATACCATACAATACAAATACTATAACAATAATATTATAATATACAATATAATAATAATAAACAACACAAAGTATACCACAACTTAGCATTATCATTTTGGTGGGGAAGATCATCTCTTCGAAATTACAAATTTTAACAATCGATTCATGAATTCCCGTGGGGCATTCTTTATCTCAATTAGCACTTTATTGTATTCCGACAAACCCCTGTAGAATAAAGTTTAAAAAAGCTTTCCGCATATCGTACGCTGTAAGAACAAAGTTTGACATTTTTAACAAGACGTTGTTGTAGTGCAAATCAAATTTTCAACACTGAACGTTGTTGACAGATGCAAACCAATAAAAAAATAATAATGTTATGGTTCGTTCAAAATAAAAATAACCTATACTGCCATCTATCGTAAAAGGCTCATTTCATATGCATACACCTGGTATTTAACGGGTGGCATTTTATAATGTTTACCGAAAATAAAAAAAAAAGCATTAAAAACAAATATGCGAACCCGGCTGAATATAAAATAATTTCAAGGTAAAATTAAAAAAAAATCTATTCATAACTTTTCGCTCTATTTATCAATGATGATGGATTGATTGGCACTGATGGATTATTACTTTAAGAAATAATCCATTAACTAAAATAAATAAATCAAAATCCTCCGGTTAACTTTTTTCGACGAAGTATTTGTCAAGCTCATAGAGCGCATGAAATGTAGTTGTTTAATATTAAAACCAAACAAAAATAATTATATGAATTGGAAGTTTATTTTATTTTAGAGTATTGTGCGTGTTTCTTTGATTTCTGCTGGTCTGTCTGTTGCGACCTCCTCTTGAATAGCAAGAGTGGTAAGTAACATAAATGGTAAATGGCAACTTCCCTAGGCCAGCCAGCCTTGACACTTATTTAAAATCCTACTCTACTTATTGTACTATCCATGAGGAAGATGATTATTATTATTACTCAGGAAGCTTACGCTTTTACAACTGGGTCAAGCACTATTTCAACAAATCAAAATAAACTTTATTAATTATAAACACAGATTATAATTGATTATCAGTTAATTAGTGATCTTATTATATACAACATTTTTGGATCTCTAATTATAAACTAATAATTATCATTTTTAATCAAACAAAGAGTCAATTTTATCGAAAAATTTAATAATTATTAAATGGTACAGGGGGTTTCAAAAATAGAAAAAAATCCAGACTCGACAGTGACCAATTTTTATTAGTTTTGTTTCTTTTTTTAAATCAAGTAGAAAATGGAACAATTAGATAAGACATAAAGATGATATAAAGTGGATTATTTTTTTTTTGACTTGGGCAGGGTTTCCCAAACACTAGGGTTCCACGGAAAGTGGCTTTTTAAACTAATGGTCTTCTAGCACACAATTTTGTTGAATTTGTGACGAATTCTTCATGATTGATAAATCTTGTCTATCTGGCAGATATTTTTACAAATTGGAATTAAATTAAGTTAACAAGGAATTCTACAATCCAACCGAATAATTTTTATTGCTTTCTTGCCTTGTAAAAGAATTTTACTAAAAAAAAAGACAATTTTAAAACACATAGGTAGGTATATAGTTTAAAAACAATTATTATATTTTACAATCAATAATTTCCAAAAACTAGTAAGAATGATTGCTGGGCTTGCAATCTATTTACACTGATAGATAAGTATTTAGCTTTAGATTCTGAAATCAGACATTGAATGAAATATAATTTGTAATTCAAGGGCCCAAAATTATCCATATCATTAAGAACATTATTATTATTATATAGGTGTTTTAGGGCGCATCAACGACAAGGGTTATTAGCGCCTTAAGAACATTATTTCAGAACTTTACGACAATTTTATATTTTTATTTTAAATAAGTATCATTAAAAAAATATTCATTTTTCCTCTTTTGATGATTATGTGTACCTATCTATCTAACCAACAAAATAAACAAGGTTTAATTGAAGTTTCTTTTTGCCGAGAATAGCAGAATTTTTATAAATTAAACGAGACAATAAAAGAGTGTCTTCTGCTGGAAAAATATTTTTATTAATTTAATTATAAAGAGACTATAGTTTCGAGGACTTTGCTCTCTTCATCAGTCTGATCACACTTTTTTATTGTTTCCTGGTTCATGAAGTATTCCGTCTTAAGAAAAGTTTGAGAAATCCTGAACTAAGGAATTTATCGAAAATTTTATTCATTTTTTTTTTTAATCTTTCATTTTCATTTACTACCAAAATGTATATACACTACGGTGCAAAAAAATCGAGCCACCAATAAAAACTTTATTAAATAGTAAATCATTTTTAATTTTTTTTACAAAAAACCATACATTATTGAAATTATTGCTTATTGCAAGTGTAATTGCCACTTGTCGTTGACTTAGCCCTTGATTAATTAGTTATACAATTTGAACTTGAGAAATATCAATTTTGTATATTTTATTTTTCTATCAATGATTCATTAATTCAAAATTATTCATTTTATTGATATTTCAAATGGAATTTGATCTTTTATTAAAAACTTTATTTAAATTTAAAGTGATATTGAGAAAGTTAAGATATTTTGTAATTGTATCTTTTAATTTAATTTTACTTATTTTTATTATGAAATTCAAAAATTATCACCCATATTTATTGAATATGTTAGTTTAAGAGTTAATTCAACAAATCATATGGTTATTTGTAGCAATTTTAAAAATAATTTCTCATTAAATAATGTTTTTATTAAAGATAAGAGTAAATAGATATTTTATTTAATATGGATTTACTATGAGTTAAGGATACTGGGTCACTTATTTCACATTAAAATTAAAAAATTAAAAGATAAAAAATATTAAAGATGTTTCACCTTGCACCAACACTCACAATCTCTACTGATTAATGTTTTTATTGGTAGGTCGATTTTTTGCACCGTAGTGTATTTTAAATTCAAACATATTATTTATTTATTCATTTTAATCATGCTATTGACCTTTTAAATTGTAAATATACTACAAATTAAAGGTTGCGTTAAACAATTCAATGCACAAACTAAACATATAATTTAAATAATTCCTACCTAAAAAATACATTATCTACTCGTATTTATTTATTTCTATATTATCATATAAAACAGATATATTTTTGTTTTATCCAAAAGCTCATTATTTGATCAATATTATTAGGTGATTAAATCCAACCCTTATATATACATATACCTATATATGTGTAAATTAATTACATCATGCCATGTTGTTAAACCTATACAAAGGAACAATTAATAAACTTTGTTAATTAATTAATTTTTGTTTGAAGCCTTAATAAGGGCAAGCTTTACTTTTTTCTTTTAAAAACTTTCTTAAATAATATTCTTTCTTAAATATAATTATTATTAAAAACGGAAAAGTTTATTCTTTGGACAAGTTTATTTTTCTATAATTATATTTTTTGTTTGTCAAATACTATTTTTTTTTCTAATTTTAATTTAGGTATTTCTAATACCTATATAATTATATGATGATAAACTCATCAAAATACACGACATTTCGACTTCTATTTCTGGAGTCGTTTTCTCGTTCAGAGAAGTCTTAAGATAGAGTGAAAAGGCTAATTATTATTTTGGACGCCGATAAAACCAAAAGAGTGTGTCCAACTAGCAGGGCAATATCTAAAAACTCAAAATATTGTATCTTCGAATTTTCAAAAAAATTAGAAGGAGAAAAATTCAAAATAGAAGTTTAAAATTAATTTATTATAAGTATTTTTTTGAAAAAAGAAAATTATGAATAATGTATTTCCTAAGGTCCGGATAAAATTGTAATCTAAAGAACACACAAAAATTTACTTTTGTAAATATGAAGTTCCTCCCTTTCCCAAAAATGCCTAAAAGTACAAAAAACATCACATCTTTTACCAAAAAAATCAAATTTTTCAAAAAAACATTTGCCTGCTTGATAGAGCCTTTTTGACTTCGAATTGGTGTTCAGCACATTACAAAACATTAAAAAAAAAACCCATTTTGGTTAACGGGAGGATTTCGAGGCAGAACAATTTTATTAATTAGAAATTAGAGGCCACTTTTTGAGAATTATTATGAGAAAAATTCTACTAGTTATAATTATTATTATTTGTGTTTCTAGTTATAATTGAAATTCAAAATAAATAACCCTTGAAAACATTATATTTAATTAATTGCAATTAATTTATAATTAAATTAAATTAAATATAATTATAATTTTTATCTCCAAGATTCGGTATATATTATAAAATACCCACCTTTTTTTCTTCTCTTCTTGTCCTATTTATTATTTTTATCCTATAATTATTATTCCTTATCATTATTTTTTTTCCCGTTTTCTTAATCCGTTGATCAAAAGGTGAATTTTCTTTTGAAAACATGAAGAGGAAAGAACGAAAGAAGGACAGACATACACCAGGGCGTCTGAAAACCTTTCTCCCTTTTCTCTTTTTTTTTACCTCTTGAACTGATTCCATCTTTCTATATATATTTTTCCCACTTTCTTTTCTTTTCATTTTTTCACCATTTATATTATATTACAGACATATATAGGTATATTCCTTTTTTCAAAATTAAAAAATACAGATCCTCTCTTAAATCATGATAATTTAGTTTACAAAATTGATTGATTAGATCAGTGGTTCTTAAACTATGGGTCCCGCAGAGACGTTAAAGTAATATTTTTACTATATTTATTTCCAATAAGTTTAAAAATAAATTTTAATTTCTTCAATACTATTAAAAGTAAAAATATTAAAAACAGTTGCTTTTTCATTAAATTTTCCTGGGGTCGAAAAGTACCTTTAAGTTAAAAAAAGGTCATGATTGTAAAATTGAAGAAAATTATTTAATTACTATATAATCTAAAAAAAGGTAATTAAAAAAATTTGGATTTTTGGGTCGCGGCATGTACACATTTCTCAAATTTGGGTCCCGGCTTAAAAAGGTTAATAACCAGTGGCTTAAATTGTGACAGGCCATATATACGACAGACAAAACAATATTTAAAATAAAGACTTTACGAAAAAAAATTCAAAATGTACAATATTAAAAATTCAAACGTTTCGAGAAAATTTCCCCCTTTATTAATAAAATTTATTTATTTTATTTTTATTTAAAGAAAAATGTTTATTTGTGAATTAAATATAAAGCAGTAATAATAATAATAATAAAAATAACACAGAATGTTCCTTTAAATTCAATTCAATTCATAAAACTTTTTCTTAAAAAAAAAATAATAATAATAAAAAATAAATTTCATCGATAAAGGGGAAAAATCTTTCGAAACGTTTGAATTTTTAATATTAAGCATTTTGAATTTTTTTTTTTAGGTTTATTATTTTTATTCATTATTTATTATTTTCATTATCTGTGATACTATTTAATTGTTTATAATTATTTATTATTTATTTATTTGTTTATTATTTTTATTCATTATTTATTATTTTCATTATCTGTGATACTATTTAATTGTTTATAATTATTTATTTATTTATTGTTTATTTAATGATTATTGTATGTATGATTGTACACACAGTTTTGTAATTGTTATCCCCAAACGTTTAGGGGTTTTTTTAAATTAAAAATAAAATTGTTTTTATATACTAGTATATAAAAGATTAGTATTTGATTATATGTATATGTTTATTTACATCAAACAGAGGAAACCCTCAATGATTTTTTTTAACTACTCTATCAGTAAGGCCCACCCACGCTCATCCATCCATTCACAAAGAGGGCTTAATTTGCTCTTATTGGATTCAGTGGACTTGAAATCGAATTTCAAACTCCCTGGAGTCTATCGGATCTTCACTCATTTATATATAGAGAAAGAGAGAAAGAGAGAAAGTAAGAAAAGTGAAAGTAAAGCGCTTAATAAGTAGAAAAGGGAATTAAAACAAAAGTTTCCAAAACTAGGTATAGGTATCTATAGTTTGGGTTCTTTGTGTTTTGACTCATCTCTATCTTGAGTTACATATTCGTTAAAGGGGGAGGGGGGATTTAAGGCGATGATAAAGAAAGCAAAAGCGGAAGAAGAAAGTGAGGATTAAGATCTAGAGAGAAAGTTGAGCAACTTCTTGCTCGAGAGGATTTTTCCGGGGAGTTTGAAAACGGGGGTATAAGGGGGTATAAGGGGTGAAGGGGCTCCCATGACATCGTTAAGAGCCCCCTCTCTCTACCCTCCAATGCAATTCAATTCCTCCACCCTCTCTTCTAGATATGACACAGTAGTTGATAAATAGTATAGTCAGTCATCTTATCGTATCTTCTATTGCGATACTCTAACATAGAATGGATTTTTATCCAAATTAAATTGATCGTTATATCTATAGATACTTACCCACCCTTAGGGCGTGGCGAGGGTTGAATTGGATGAAATAAAATCCATCCGGATATCCTGCCTGTCCTCTCATATCTATAAACTTTTGATTTAGATATTTTTGAAAATTATATATTTGATCGAGAATTGATGGATATTCAGCCCAGCCCCCTGACTCCGCCACTGCTGAAAATAATATTAATAAACAGGTACAGGCGTCCTTGTTACATGATGTTTAAAATTTGAAGGTCATCTCCTATAAGATCATTTTCTATTTTTCTAATTAGCATTTTTCCCAATTAGTTATAATTAGTTAAATTAGAGTTCGAAAAATTAATTATAATTTGTTTTTATAATTACAAATAAAGATCGAACACAACACTAATATATTATTATAAAAAGTCATTCTATTTCATTATTATTACAATTAGAAAATAATTATAAATTCGATATTTTATAAGATAAAATTGATTGTTGTGATATATTGGTTTACAAGAAATTGTGTTCGATCATTAATTATAATTATAAACACTAATTATAACTAATTGGAAAAATGCTAGTTAGAAAATTAGCAAATGAGCTCATGGGAGATGGCCGTCAAATTTTAAACATTATGAAAAATATTCATTTAATGAGGACGCCTGCAGAGTAGGTTAGTTCGATCCAGAGGTGTCTTTCGGTTGCATAAATACAGGCGGACAGCATTAATACACGATTCTTTACGGTTTACCTACTAATTGGCTTTAGTTAAAAGTAATATATTAATAATGTTACCGGAATAGTAGGGACTTGGACAAAATTAAAAACACAGAATTTTTATTAAATGGACCAGACGTTTCGTCAATTTATTTTGCCTTCCTCAGTGGCCAATTTTACCACTCTTGCTCAAAAAACAATTTCACTATAAGACAAAACATAATTAATCTTTTTTTTTTTAGACTTTTAATTTAGCTAAAAAGGTCGAATTTTTTTTTCAGTCCGAATTGAATAAAAAATAAAAAAAAAATTAATTATTTTTTCAACGTTTTAACCTACTTCTGCCATCGTCAAGGCATATGGCTATGCTCAATATTTTTAAATTAAACGCAATTAAAAATAATATTAATAAACAGGTGACCATTTAAACCCTGAAGAAGGTGGGTCGGATTTTTTTAAGAGGATGAAAATGACCTCCTAATAAATTCTTTTTTTCGAAATTTGTGGTTTTCATGATCACTGGGCATGCCTTTGGATCAATTAAACTTTATGTTCTACCACTCCGTCTTTGATAGAAATTACATCTAATTAATTACATAGTTTTTTTTATAAATTTTATTAAACCAATTATTTTACATGAATTAATGTATACATTGTATTTTAGCTTCGACTCCGGAGATTACTTCTCCACCATCGAGTGTCCTTGATCATCTTTAGTCCTTGTTTTTAATAAGAGGAAAAAACTAATTAAAGAGAAAAACCTCTTTTCCGATAATTATTCCAATACCATATTGAATCCCGCTACCTCTCCCTCAATCCCATCTCAATTAATTAAATTAAACCAATTATTTTACATGAATCAATGTATACATTGTATTTTAGATTTGACTCCGGAGATTACTTCTCCACCATCGAGTGTCCTTGATCATCTTTTTAGTCCTTGTTTTTAATAAGAGGAAAAATCTAATTAGATAAAAAAACCTCTTTTTCGATAATTATTCCAATTCCATTATCTCCCTCCATTTCGTTCTCCTTCCATCAATTCCAATTAATTAAATTAAACCAATTATTTTACATGAATTTATGCATACATTGTTTTTGATCTTCGATTCCGGAGATTACTTCTCCGCCATCGAGTGTCACTGATCATCTTTTAGTCCTTGTTTTTAATAAGAGGAAAAAACTAATTAAAGAAAAAAAACCTCTTTTCCGATAATTATTTCAATTCCATTATTTCATTTGTTCTCCAATTAATTAAATTTTTTTTTTTATAAATTTTATTAAACCAATTATTTTACATTAATTAATGTATACATTGTATTTTTGCTTCGATTCCGGAGATTTCTTCTCCACCATCAAGTGTCCTTATTCATCTTTAGTCCTTGTTTTTAATAAGAGGAAAAATCTAATTAGATAAAAAAACCTCTTTTCTGATAATTATTTCAATTCCATTATTCCCCAATCAAGTCGATTGGTTTTCCTTCTCATCCCATCTTCCCCCAATTAATTAAATTTCCTAATTTTTATATATATAATAATATTTGTAATGAACTATTAGTGGGTTTTAAAATTAAAATAAAAACAATTAATCAATTAAAAAATTTTATTTACACACCCAGCTGTAAATAATTACTTTAAATTACGAAAAAAACAAACAATCAAATTAAAGTTACCCGAAAATGAGATCCTGACAAATAATGGAATATAAATAAAAAGAGAAAATTATTACAAATACAGACTGTGTGTCTGTTGCTAAATAATTGTGAAATACAAGTCCCTTTTATGTAAAATAAATTAGAGTAAAAGTGGAAATGTTTTCAAAAAAAAAATGAGGGCTGGCATGACCCCATGTCGTGTCATAAGCATTCTCTAGGTCGAAAAATCAACAATCATGTGCTGTTTGTTAGAGAAACCTTTTACTATACTAATAATCCTCAAGGGGAATAAGCATGCCCGTGCTGGGTACCTCTGAAGGGCGGGGGACAAAGTAGGGTGATTGGGCGCTATGGGGGTCTGACGGTAACCGGAAAATTTTTGAAAAGCTAACCTGGATTCAAAAATATTCAAAATTTGGCATATTTTTACTACAAATTTATTTTTTAAAAATACATATGATTTTGGGAAACAAGAAATTGAAAGTTCTTTTTCTAAATCATTACTGTTGTACTGGCTGGAAAATTCACCAATAATCACTTTGCCCTTGGGGCACAAATAAATAAATATCAAAAATGTTTGTTGTTAATAATATGTATAATTATTTAAACCGGTATATGTATACTAGTATATGTATAACAATGTTGTTAAACAATCTTGACTTTTATTAATTAAATGAAGTTATATAATTTAATAATAAATCAACAAATATTGATGTTATTAAAACAATATTTTGTGCTCGGCAAGGAGCCACTTCTTTAAATGAATAAACTTAAATATTTAACTGATATTTAAAATGTAAGATATATATATATTATTGTTGATTCCTTTTCAACAATAACGACGACACTGAATCACAAGGAACGATAATTCGATAAATATTAACAATAAACGGTAAACGGTACACGATAAATTAACGAAACGAAAACAGAGTATATTCCCTTCGCTTCACCTTGCCAACTCGACACATATGATCATTCTCTTCTTCCACGTCATCGAGTCAGTCCTACTCGACCAAATCTCTCTTCAGACACTACGCTCCCGGAATATAACCGCGGCAAATTTATTTTGGTTACACTGTTTTTATCTTCAAAAAATTACAAAATTACAAATTATTATACGAAAACAGTAACTTCTGAGAGTATTTCGAAGAAAATGATTTTCAAATTAACATATATTTTCTCTTTAAAACATTCATTTCGAAAATTATCTGTAAAAATAACTAGCTAGATTCAATATGCCAATATGTTTTTCTATAAGGATATTAATATTATTCATTCCGAGGGTAAATAATTTCATTTTGGTTTTGTTGAGTTCATTAAAACAAATTTTAATTGTTTTTGTTTATTAGATTTTTCACAACTTTAGGACAGGGGCGTAAAAAAACATTTAGGCAAAGGGCGCAGGGGGACAAGTCCCCTTATCCCCCCCCCCTGGCCAGCACGGGCCTGCGTATAAGGGGGTCGAGGCAAGAAGGATTTTATAGATGGTAACTCTACAGTATCAAATGCCTTTTTAAAATCTACAAACACAAGTGCTATATATGCCCCGTATATATATATATATATATATATATATATATATATATATATATATATATTGAAATATCCGTTTTATTATTGCCCCCCACACCCTCTAAACCCTCATTTATCCCTTCCGATTCGACAAAATTTCATTCAGTGAACAATAAAGAGACAAAATAAAAACTAAAAAGGAAAACGTTGCTCAATTTCCATAAATCTCGTATATTTTAAATAATTCAAAAGCTCTAGAATGGAATTCACAAAATGTTTTCGAAATATATATATATATATATATACAGGGTGAGTAAAAAAGAGAGATAGAGTATTTAATTGGAATTGACTTTGTAGATTGATAAACGGCTGGCTATTTCAATGATATTCGTTAAAATGGATAATAAATAAATAAATAAATAGCACACGGGCAATTTATGTTGAATATATATACAATCACGCACACATGTCTGTCCTTCCAAATACATTTTATGTTTAGCCAATCGGACAAGAGAGACAGACAGACAGACAGACATATTGCTAATAAATAATTTATGCTAAATATATTTGAACAAATTGTGTATAACTATGGATTATATAGAGTGTGTAAAAATCTAGCCACACGGCAGTGTGTGAACCAAGTGCATATTTACACGAACCATTTCGAGCTACTTTCGACCCCCCTCCCATAACTCAAAAAATATTAGACTTACACACTTGAAATTTTGCATGGCTAATAAGACCCACTGGACAACCTAGAATCCCAAATTTCATGAATAAATCTATTATAGTTCTTGAGTTGTTAAGCTCTGAAAAGTGCCATTTTTAACACTGACTGACTGACATATCAAAAACCGAAAGTACTTCCGCTAATCCTAGAATGCTGAAATTTGGCATACTGGTAGAGTTTGTGCTACAATTAAAGGTCTCTATCCACTACAACGTATCATAATATGACCGTACTAGTAACGTATCAGACATGAAAAGCAACACGAGACGTCCTGCTATGCCCACTGAAACGGATCGACGGCGTTCTGTGTCCGTATACATCCCGTATGATGGCCGTATATTGCCCGTATGTAATCTGTATCATCATACAGATCTAAATCCACCAAAATCGATAGGAAACCGTTTCATTCTCGCATGCGTATCAATGTTGTGTGGACGTCTTGGGAGCGCTATCAAGTTTTTATATAATAAAATAGGTATGCCTACTAAAAAATTAACTGTTAGACAACTGTCAATAGTTAGTGGCGTATACATCCCGTATGATGCCCGTATATTGCCCGTATGCGTGCCATGCGCGGAGCGTATCGGCACCGGCAAAATATTATCACCGACAATTTATTAACGCTCCGTGCATAGTAGGCGACGGTGATGGTCGGTGACGGAACGGTCTAGTGGGCATAGTCTCATACTTTTCAATACAAAGAATATTTTTTTACCCGACACGTTCCTAGTACGGTCATAGTATTATACGTTGTAGTGGGTAGAGACCTTAAAGGGAAAAATCGAAAAAGCGAAACTTTCTCTTTTTCAAGACCTAAAATGAAGGAGTGAAATTGATTATTAATTAACATATAATGAAAATACAATCAAGCTAGAATTCTGAAATTTGGCATACTGGCAAAGCTTGGAACATTAATAAAGGAGGAAATTGAAAAACCGAAACTTTCCCTTCTTCGGGGTCCGAAATGAAGGGGTGAAATTTATTAAAAACCAACCAGGGGTTTTTAACAAATATTTTATGAGAAATATTTAATAATTATTATTAATATAAATGTTTAAATGTTTTAATTTTGATAAATTAAACGATAAAACTGTTCAAAAATTAATGATATCTGACCAATAACATAAATGTGAAAAAGGGGCCAAGTTCGGTACCAACTGCTTTGCCGACAAAATAGTTGAAATCTAAACAGGTACCAAGTTCCATAGCAGTTGCTTAAATCATAGCTATAGGGATGAACATCGATCTTCAATCGATTTAAAGAAAATTTGTTACGTTCTTTGATATTAAATTTATAACTTGGCAAGTTTTATATCCAACTAAATTGTCTGTAGTATAAAATAAGAACAACTAGATAAATTTTAAGCTTATATTAAATATTATATTATCAAGTTAAACCTAATTTATTGACTATTTTCTTTTAAATCAATTGAAAATCGTTGTACATCCCTATAGCTATGATTTATGCAACTGCTATGGAACTTGGTACCCGTTTAGATCTCAACTCTTTTGTCGTTTGTACCGAACTTGGCCCCTTTTTAACCGACTTCAAAAAAGGAGGAGGTTCTCTATTCGATTGATTTTTTTTTTTTTTTTTTTGTGCCTATGTTACCTCATATCTCCGCCAATTGTCAACCGATTTTGAAAATTTTTTTTGCATTGGGTCCAGTCTAGCTTCCGATTGGTCCCATTTTTTTTCGATTTTTTTCCATAGGTATTAGATCTTTTTTATTAGGTTTGTTTAGACCTAACATCTTTGTTTATGAACCGATTTCGATGGTTCTTTTTTTATTCGAAAGGGGTGTCTTAGGGATGGTGTCATATTAATTTGGTCAAGTTCTGATGATATAATCACTATTAATAACATCACTAAAAGGAGAAAAATAAAAATTTTTAAGAAAAAAATAAAAACCGACTTCAAAAAATTAAGTGCAACAAATAAAATACACTAAAAGGTATAAAATAATTATTATCTTATTTAGTTACAACTAAACGACGAAATATTAACACGAAATTACTCTTTTGAAGTTGGTGCCAAACATATACCTTTTATGAATCGCACTCGACGGATCTTACTTAGTACGTTTGGCGGGTACGCTCGCTTTATATAGGTATAGTTTGTTTGGCACCGACTTTAAAAGTAATTTCGTGTTAATATTTCGTCGTTTAGTTGTAACTAAATAAGATAATAATTATTTTATACCTTTTTAGTGTATTTTTATATTTGTTGCACTTAATTTTTTGAGGTCGGTTTTTATTTTTTTCTTAAAAATTTTTATTCACATTTATGTTTTTGGTCAGATATAAATTTACAATAATAAGTTAATTAAACATAATGTATATATATATATATATATATATATATATATGTTCAGTGAGGCTTCCGCGGATAGGTTCTATGTCATTAGAGGTTTTTCGGGTTTCTCCGCGTGGGTTTGAGAGTTTTACTCGACGTTTCGGCTCTCCTTTTGGAGCCATTTTCAAGAGAGGAGGTGGGTGGTCTACGTGGTCTTAACCTTGTAGTCCAAGGTTCGTTTTGGAGGGTGTCTTCCGAGTGAATTTCTTCAGTCGGAAGGTTGGGAAGATTTGGATATTTAGGAAGTTTTGGGTGTTTTGTGGTTGAAGGTGTATTACTTACATTATGGTGGCTGACGTCTCCGGCTGTTGCTGTCTTGAGAATGTTGGGCACTATCAATACGTTCACTGTCACTGTTTGTAGGCAAATGTTGCAAAGACACCCTCAAAACGAGCCTTGGACTACAAGGTTAAGATATATAGCGAAATAAGGAAAACAAAATATCTCAAACAAATATATATATATATATATATATATATAATGTGTCTTTCAACCTAGAGGTTTTTGATATTTATAAATGGTTGTGTTGCTAAAACAGTTAATTGCTAAATTAAAATATATTTACAAATGAGATTTACAGATAATTCTAAAATATCTTACCTAAAACAAATCGATTTTAGTCAATAATTATATATAGTTTATCATATTAATATAACGATTATACAATAGTGTGTTTTGACATTTTAGAAACATTTTGTCTTGGTAGTTATAGCATAGGTATTTGAGAATAAACAAATTAATACCAACTTTAGGGCAATCTAAAATTGAGTAGAACGCGGGAAATACAGAAGTATTTTACATCTCCCCACCAGGGAATTGGAGAATTGTCCACTGTTCAATCAGCTCCATATCGTATGGCAAGAGCTACTGATATGGTACAACTTTAGATCGATCTTCGGCATCCATTGTCCACTTCACATATTCTATTTGAAATTCCTCTTAATATTTTATATGAATTTGATCTGAATGGATCTAATTTGCCAAACAATTTCTTTTTTGAATTGAATTTTAGTTTTTGTTTGATTTTCATTTTGTTGTTTCTTCTGGGAATGCCGGCTATTTTTTCTTTTTCTTCTTTTGCTTCTCTTTGTACTAGTGGAATTTAATTTCCATTTCTTGATTTCTCCTTCACGATTCATTTTAACTTCATTTACTTGAGAATCAATTTCTTTATCTTGAACTTCTAATTTCATTTTCTGATGGATTAATATTTGTTTCAATTGAATCAGAATTTTGTTCGCTTTTATATTGATTTCTTCTTTGATAAGTAAATGTTTCTTTTTTGATCTTGATCGTTTTTTCTTGGCAAACCAAGTTCTTTATTTCTTGATCCTTCAATTTTTCTAATGGATTATTTGTTTCATTTAGATTGTTTATTATAACTATATGTAATTTTCAATTTTCAGAATCTTCATTATTTTTAGTTGTATCCATCGGATGATCATCAATTAATAATGAATCTTGCCTTTCATTTGATTCTTTGAATTTTCTTCGATTATTTCATTTTCTCTTCTTTCGGATTGGTCGTCTTTATTTCTTTCCTTCTTTAATACATCATCTTATGGATCCATTGCTTCTAAATATAGCAGGAAAGGATTCGCGCCATGCTTGTCCAGTCTCCATTTAATAGTAATTTTATTAAAATAATACCTTCTGCAATCAATGGCATTATCTTCCAAAAAAAATCGTAACGTTTGAATTTTTCTCTCGTTACAACGCACATAGTGTCTTTCACATTCCTTTTCAAGCAATCTATCCATTCTGAATCGCATTTTTTTTCATTTAAATTTCTCAAGTGCAAACAATTTCTCGATTTGAGAAATGCTTGTTTCTTTATTATTAAGGTTTAATATCATTATCTTAAATAATTCAAGTAATTCTTCTCTGTTGTCAACATAGAGATGAATTAACTTTTGAGTTTTATCTACATCTTCCTCCAAATACATTCCATTGAAAACAGTTACTATCTTGATCAAAATATACCGGAACAATTTCTGCTGGTAATGTTAAAGTAGCTATTTCGAAACTGGCCTTTTTTATTATACTTTTAAATGATTTTTATTATTGAAGAGTTCGAATAGTTCACATATTTTCTTGATCTGTTGATTTTCTGGGAAAATATATGTCGTTTCTTCTTTAAATAAACAATTGTCTTCACTCTTGTTACCAGTTTATTCTTCTTTTTTTTTTTTTTGGGGGGGGGGGGGGGGGGGGGGGGTGTGTGTGTGTGTGTGTGTGTGTGTGTGTGTGTGTGTGTGTGTGTGTGTGTGTGTGTGTGTGTGTGTGTGTGTGTGTGTGTGTGTGTGTGTGTTTTTTTTTTTTTTTTTTTTTTTTTTTTTTTTTTTCTTCGCTTTCCAAATATATTTGAACTTTTGTCGCTTCCATCTTTTTGTTTTTCTTTTTTTTTCGACGAAAAAATCGAACATAATGTCTTTCTAACCTAAGAAGTTTTTAAATGACTATAAATGGATGTGTTGCTAAAACAGTTAATTTATTAAATTAAAATATATTTAAATGAGATTTACAATTAATTAAATATCTTTTAAAATAAATCGTTACATAGTCAACGATACTATAGTTTATAATATTATTATATGTAATTATACAATAGTGTGTTTTGACATTTTGAAAACATTTTGTCTTGGTAAGGTTATAACATAGTATTTGAGAATAAACAAATTAATACCAACTTTGGAATAAATCTAAATTGAGTGAACGCGGGAAATACGAAAGTATTTTACATATATATATATATAGGTATATAGTACATATATATAGGTATATAGTACCTGGAACACCGAGCGATGCTCGGTAATGCATGTGTTTGTTTTTGATTTAATCAACCATTTGTTTTATTTTATTCAACTACCTGTTAATTATTATTAGTTTCATTAAATTTATTTTTTTCTCCAAAAGTGAGAACTGGTATTTAATCGATTCATCCATGTCTTCAGCAATTGTTACCGATAGTAATCAAAACGTTAAAAATTTAATACCAATTGTAATCGAAATTAGTAGTTTTCTTTTATCTTTGGATAGCATTTCCATCAATTCAGCATTAAATTCTACCTCTCCATCTTCAATAGCTCTAGTTAATTTTTTTTTTATTTAAATGACAATTTTTTGAACCAGCTATCTAATTAATTAAATTGCCTAATTTTACATATATAATGATATTTATAATGATTTATTAGTGGTATTTAAAATTTAAAAACCAATTAATTATCAAAAGGAAATTGAACAAAAATGTAATTATTCATTTTTATAGAAACAAAAATTATTTCAATTAACAAGAAACCCATCAAAAACAACTTAGCCGAAGATGAGACTGTGACAGATTGAATTGTCAACACAAAAACCACTTAACCTGTCAATTTCATCCAAATCGTTAGAGCCTTTTTCGAGAAACCGATTCTCTATATATACAAGAAATGCTCGTTTAATATAATAAGATTATGTTGAAAAAATGACATTGATTGTTTTTCTTATATTATACATGATTTTGATTTTTTTTTTCTAAATTCGTTTCTTAATGGCCAGCTAGCTTTATAATATAATGTAAAATTTCAGGGTTTGAAATCCCTTTAAAATGAATTAGAGTAGTAGGTACAATATGAAATTGTTTTCTCTAATTCGAGATTTAGTTTGTGCTCGAAGCTCTGGAAATTGTTGTGGAAACAAACAGCCGAGTGATAATTGAGTTAGTACTCTGTACGGAGTGGAATTTCTTGCCTTTGAGGCCGAAACCCTCCCTGAGGGGGGGGGGGACATTCTCTCTCTCTCTCTGTCAGGAAAACGTTTAATAGATATTAAAAGCCAGATTATATCTCACGCAGAGACGACACATTAAATTCAGAGGAAATCGTCACAATAGAAATGGAAAGAGAAATATATATATGGGGGATTCAATGCTAAATCGACCACTTTTCACGCCGGCAGAAACTTTTTTTTATCTTTTTCTTTCCTATTGAAAACATTTTTCAGAATTTTTTCAAATTTTTCTTCAACCAAAAAAAAAAAATATTAATTAAAAAAAAAATGGTGTTTTTTCTTTCAAACGCTCATAACTATTTCAAAAATTGACTAATCGAGACTTTTTTCTTTTTTTCATTTTAAACGTGCTTTTCAGAAAAAAATACAAAATAAGCTGACGTGTTCTGATCCCAGGGAACCACAATATCCTCAGAATATTCTAAGGATATTCTAAGGACATTTAAATCTTCTTAGAATATTCTGAGGATATTGTGTGTTACCTGGGATGTGGCCATCCACTTGACTTTACCATACAACCTGGCCCCTCACTTATATTTAATATTTAATAAAATAATTTAAAATCATGTAGGGGAAGAGGGTTAGTTTTTGCATTTTTAGACTTCTTGGGTCCCACTGATTATGTATACAAAATTTGGTTGAGTTTGCTCAAATGTCCTAGATTCTTAATTTTTGACCCTCCCCCTCACTTTGGGCGGTTAGTTTTTGCATTTTTAGACTTCTGGGGGTCCATTGATTATGTATACAAAATTTGGTTGAGTTTGGTCCAATGGCCTAGATATTTATTTTTTGACCCAGCACCCCCCCCCCCCATTTTGGGCGGTTAGTTTTTCCATTTTTAGTCTTCTGGGGTTCCACTGATTATGTATACAAAATTTGGTTGAGTTTGGTCAAATGGCCTAGATTTTTAATTTTACCCTCCACCCCCTTAATTTTGGGTCAATATGCACCAAAATCTAATCAGCTCTTAATCTTAATGGACCAAAACTACCTGTGAAATTTGGTTTCGATATTCATACTAGTTTTTGAGTTAGCTCGTCCACAAAATTTGGTAACGCACAGACTAACAGACATTTTGACAAAAAATTATTATCTGGAAAAATATAATTTTTTCGATGTTCACTTATAAGGGCTTTTTTGTAGAGCGAAATGCCATGGTTTCTCTAAAAAAATTTTAATCGAAATAGTTTAAGCCGTTTTTGAGATATTTCGAAAAAAAGAAGGAAAAAAAACCCACTTTTTTCATGCACGATTAGAATACTTGACCATACCCTGTATGGTAAAGTAAAAAATATTCAACTTCATATTCAATAACATTTTTCAGTACATTATAAAAAATAAATGCTAAATCTTTAGCAGCGAATCTTTCGGTGCATTGTGATACTTTTTGGAAGCTCTTTTACTGTGTTTACTAATATTGTGCGATGGTTTGTATTTTTTCTATCGAAAATTTTGTAATTAAGTTGTAGTGTATGCTAATTAATAGACATAATAAATAATGTGTTGTAAAAAAATGTTTTACTTAATCACCTTTGAATTTGGTTACATCTGATAGAGGTTATGGCATGGGGGTCCGTACTGATTCAATTTGGTTGGAAACCACTGTTGTAGAGGGATACCAAGAAGTCTTCTCTCCAATGCGGACTGGGTTGTTTTTTATTTGTTTTCATGGACCTATATTTAAAACCCATGTTTTGGATCCAATTGAAAAAGCCTGCAGCATATTAGAGTTTAAAAGTCTTGCCTTAAGCTCGCTCGGCATGTCTTGACGTCACGGATTACGCCAAGTTCGGCCCAGCCCCTCTGAAGTTCCGGCATCATTGTCAATAGCCTACCCAGATATACACATTCTTTGGATTCTTGTAGAGGATTACCCTCTAGTAGTGAATTTAAATGGATCCGTTGATGTGAAGCTATTTCACATTACTTGAGTTTTTTCTTTGTTTATCATAAAACCTGCCTTATTCCCTTCAAGATTGAACAGAATTCAGAGAAATTATTATAATTATTTATAAGTTAGTTTTGGTTCACTTTTAACTAACGAACCGCTTTCTAATACAAAAAAACCAATTTCCTCTGCTTGATGCAAATAAACATACACACATATATATCGAGACGAGCTTTTCGTGCGTGCCTTCGGCACGCCCTCGAAGCTCGGCCCTCCGGGTGGCCTGGCGGGCAGCGTCTCGGTCCAAAATTTTTATTCTCTTAAAAACCACACTCCAAATGTATACCCGTAAACTACCGAAAATACATCGTCTCTTAAAAGTTTCGCATCTTTAATTTTTGAGTGGCGAGGGGGGGGGAGGAACAATTATCAATATATTTAATGTTTCTTAATTTAAAATGAATTGGAGTCTTTCATTTCAAAATTCGAATATATATATTTCAAATTTGCCTGGTTAATGAAAATCGATTGGAGCCATCAGTTTAAAATCCGAGCTGAGAATTATATTTCAAATTTGCCTCGTTAATTAATATATATTTAATGTTTCTTAATTTAAAATCTATTGGTGTTTTTTCATTTTCATTCGAGTTCAAATGAATACAATATTATCTAGTCACAAAGTCTAAATCAAAAATATATAGTTTTAGTAAAAGAAATCAAGATATAAATATTAATATGACATTGGTCTAGTGGTTAGAGCTGATGACCATAGTTCAAGAGTTCGTCGGTTCGATTCTAGGCAAGAGGGTAATTTTTTTAGAGAAATTTCTCTAAGCGTTGTTACAAATTAATCTAGACAAACATATATAGTATGATATATCTGTATATATATATATATAATTTATTTGTTTGAGACTAGTTTCAAAGACTTGGTCTTCATCATCGACCTCTTTGTTTCTCTTTGTAAATCAACAACTCTGCTACTCTCGGCAAAACAAAAACGTTTCAATTCCATATATCCAATCGGGAATTGGAATATATGGGAAATAGCCGATAGAATATTTCTATTTAAAAAGTCTAATGATGAAGGTTATACCTTCGAAATTATATTCTCAATCAAATATATTAGGTATTTTTTTTATATTTGGGGCGTTTAAAAGTTGAGTGGACCAATCCAGAAAGCTCATTTTCGATTATAAACCTCTATAATCAAGTAGGTTTTTGATAAAACTAAATAAACAGAATTGTCCAAACTTAGTTTTTAAACGTCCTTCTAGATTACTACTTTAGCCTAAAATATTTACCTCTATTTTACTAGATTTATCATAAAAAACAAAAAATATGATGGTTCACTCTGCTTTTGAACGCCTCATTTATTATTTATACGTATATGTTTATTTTCATCAAGCAGAGGAGAACCTTATTATTGATAAATCATTATCAATTTTTTTACTGTCGGCAAACTAAATGTTTTCAAAATATTTTTATTTTCTCCCCTAAAAAATTCATTTCAACTGACACTATAATTTTTTTTTAATACACAATAAAATTTAAATTTGTTTGTCCTGGAAAAGGGGGGAGTCGGATTTTTGGGTCTCGTTTAATGATTTGCAACAAATTGTGTACGATCTTTAATTATAGTAATAAGTTGTTGTAGGGAAATAAGGACAAAAGCTTATGCAAGTATTTTTTTTAATGCCAACGTTTCGTCAACTTTGTTGACTTCTTCAGGGCTCTAAAAATGAAAGACCTCAATTAGTAGTACATGTTATAACAATTTCAAATCAACCTCAGTACATACAAAAACAATTCAACAAACACACAAAAAACTCATTTTACATACCAAACAAATTAATTTCTTTGCATATTTGTCAATTTATAAATATTTATTCTTAGCAAACACATATATAGGCACAGATTGAAAATATTTCCTATTTAAATCTAAAAATATCTTTCTTTCGTCATTTCCATATATACATTTTTATCCTTTAATTTTTTCAAATCGCAAAACACGAAACACACCAGATTCACATAAAAATAGAAACACTAAAAAAGTAAATTGAACAAACAAATTTCAATTATTATTTCTATCATTATATTTTTTTTTAAAAGTTGAGGTTAATTTGAAATTGTTATAACATGTACTAATTGAGGCCTTTCATTTAGAGCCCTGAAGAAGTCAACAAAGTTGACGAAACGTTGGCATAAAATAAAAAATACTTGCATAAGCTTTTGTCCTTATTTCCCTACAACAACATATTCATTTAATCGATGCACATAAATAATCAAAATAATTTAATTATAGTTATAAATACAAATTGATTTTTCAATTAATTATAAATTTAATTAATAATTATTTACAACATGACTGGTTTGCCTGAAATTTGATCTAATTATTGTGAAAAGTAGAAAAACAAGTTCAAAATAATATAAAAATGCTTTCACTCTGTAAAAAAAAATAACAAAATAACCGGCCAAGTGCGAGTCGGACTCGTATACTGTGGCTTACAAACTTAAATATTTCGCAAAATACTTAAAGAAAATGAATTTTTAATTCAATTTCTTGTATGAAATTGAGCGGACATTCGACAATTTTTTTTAACTAAATTTTAATTAAAAGATTATTTCTTATGAATAAAGAATAAGTATAAATGGTGTGGTTATAGCTTATCTATAGCACTTGATTCATAATTAATATCATGATGGAAAAAAAACGCTCATTCTATATTCCATTTTTTTTAGATATCAAAGTAACCTTTTAAATTTTTTTAAATTATTCTCACGAGAGTTTCATTTTTTTTGAATTTAACGAAACGGTTTTTTTTTCCTAAAGAAAATCTCTTCAACTCTACGACGAGTCATTTATAAAATAAATCGAAAAAACGTTTGTAGTTGAAAAGCTCCATTCTGTTGACAGTGACGGTTACTTAATTTTCAATCCCACCCCCCACCCCTACCCTTGTGAACTTTTATCATCGTTCTTTTATTTTATTTTTTTTTTTGCTGGAACAATTCGCTGTCACACGGATCATTAATTCTTAATATCAAAAAGAATATTAGAATAGTATTTAGTATCTCGTGATACTTTTGACACTTTAATCCTTCATTGGCATATCAACCTATTAATTATTATCAACTCTTTTATAAATATATATAGTATATTTGATTCATTATTCTTCCTTAAAGCAACTATTTTTCATATTTTGTAAATTTTCAAATGATAAAAGGAAAATTTATCCCTAAACGTTTGACGTTATATACCGGGTGAGTTTTTTTATCTTAAGACAGTCTTATACCTCATAAATAGTGCATTATATGGAAAAAAAGTTTCAAATAAAAGTTTATTTATATCAGGGGGAAACTAAACTACGGTATTGTTTGTCGACCTAGAATGAGCTTTCAAGGGTATTTTGAGGTCAACTTCTGTTTTTTAAATAGAAACCTATATCTTTCTATACATATTCTGAATCTACGAAAAAAATTGAACTTCTTTCATTGGAACTATTTTTATACGACATCAAATAAAAAAAAATATTAAAATAATTAGATCTCAAAAAAATCTTAATAATTATTTTTAACAATTATTTAACTTAATTATCAATTATATATAATTTGTGTTTATAATTATAATTAAAGATCGAGTTTCTTCTAGGACAAATATCATTATTAAATTAAACAGATTAATATCAATTTTCTAATTATATTTCCTTTTACTATTAATATCGTTAATACTCAGTAGAAGTAGTTCAAAATTTAATTAGAAGAATTGACAGATAAAGAAATCAAGATAAACAATATAAAATAAGGTTTATTTTATTGTGTTGTGACAAATTTGAGATCTCCTGACAGTTAGGCAATCAATTCGACACCACTGGGAAGATAGAAGTTCAGAATTATTTTGCCAGGGGCAATGCTAACACCATGTATCTATCTACTCTTATTAAACGAGCAAAAATTGTATATTTATTTATTTATATTTATATATATATATTTGTATCTTGGTTCTATTTTGAAAACGGCCCTACCGATTTTGATGAAACAAAATCTAGTAACAAGTTTTGAGGATGAGAAAACGATCTGGCTAGGTCTGGACCTCATCAAAAATTTTTCTTAATTAAAGTAATTATTGATAGATAAAAATCTCAATAAAAAAAATGATTTGCCGCGTGTCAGATTAGAACCTGAGACCTCTTGCATCAGAGGCATAGACTTTACCAGTAGACCATAGAACTATATTAAAAATCTTTGCTTTTTACTTTTACTAAAATGAATATTTTTGGATTAGACTTTATTATAAGTGTGGAAATAATTGAATATATTATATATAGCTATGTATTTTATAAATAGAATTTATTGAATAAATTGCGGCGCGGCAAATTTGAAATATGTATAATTGAATTAAGCTGAAAGAAAGACAACAATTAATATACTATATATATTTGTATTTTTTGTAATTTGAAAACGGCTCTCAAATAAAAATCGACCTTTTTATCAGAATTTTAAATTAAAAATAAAATTAAAATAAAGTTTTTAACTGGAGAAAAAGTTACCGAGCATCGCTCGGTGCCACCAGGTACTCATAATATTATTTACCAAATTTACCGGCCCATCTTATCTGTCAGTTTTAAGTATTATTTCTTAATTCTAACCGGAAAAATTACAGTACGTCTTATGGGCCTGAAAATACGGTAATCATCCCTTAATATTAATATAATACAACCTTAATATGGTAAATTGAGGGTTTGAAATTATTTTTTGTATATACAAATAGAACAATGTTGTATGTGTGTTTGTTTGTCTGTCTTTGTATATATATGTGTGTGTGTGGTATTCTGTGTGTGCTAGTGAATGTAGTTTGGTTGTTTAGTTGGTAGAATTGATTGGATTAGTGTATATCTAGCATTCTACTTGCTGTCAACGGGCAGCCAACTTGACAGAAACAGGCCTCATTCAAAACCGCCAACGCCCTGGCGTATGTCTGTCTGTCCTTCGCATCTCACTAATCCACTTCAAAACGCACACACACACACACACACACATACAGGCCTTCTCCGCCCTTTTGCTATTTAAAGCTTATACCCCCTCCCCCACGCCCTGTGCCATTAAACTTTGCTTTTATTGGATTTTTTCCCTCTGTCTTTCTTCTAGAACATAAAATAAAAAAAAAAAAAAACGTGAATTAAAATTTATGATTTTAATGGAAAATATCATTTCATGAATCTATTAGAATAAATATTTTTTCATATTTTATATTAATCTTTCCATGGACATTGAATATTTAATAAATGCACTTTTATGCTTTTTTATGTTTAAGAAAAACATTTATTGCTCTGAATACATATATATATATATTAAAAAAAATTACAATTCAACAATATGTCTGTAAATAAAAGTTAAAATTTAAAAAAACTTTTATACTTTTCATAGTTTAATTTAAAAATATTGATTACCTAGATATGTATTTTTTACTTTATCATACAGGGTATGGTCTAGTATTGTAATCGTGCATGAAAAAGTGTTTTTTTTTCCTTCTTTTTTTTGAAATATCTCAAAAACGGCTGAAACTATTTTGATTTAAAAAATTGAGCGAAACCATGGCATTTAGGTCTACAAAAAAGCTCTAATAAGTGAACATCGAAAAAATTATATTTCTTCGAGATAATAATTGTTTTGTCAAATGTCTGTTAGTCTGTCTCTCGTCTGTTTGTTAGTTAGTCTGTGCGTTACCAAATTATTGTGGACGAGCTAGCTCAAAAACTAGTATGAATATCGAAACTAAATTTCACACGCAGTTTTGGTCCATTGAGATTAAGAGCTGATTAGATTTTGGTGCATATCGATACAAAATTAAGGGGGTTGGAAGGGGGGGGTTAAAAATTAAAAATATAGGCCATTTGAACAAAGTCAACCAAATTTTGTATACATAATCATTGGGGCCCCAGAAGTCTAAAAATTCAAAAACTAACCGCCCAAAATGGGGGGGAGATGTATGGTCAAAAAATGAAAATATAGAGTCTTGTACCAAACTCAATCAAATTTTGAATATATAATCAGTGGGCCCCAGGAGTCTAAAAATGGAAAAACTAACCCCCTCCCCTACATGATTATAAATAATTTTATTAAATATTAAATATAAGTGAGGGGCAGGTTGTATGGTAAAGTCAAGTGGATGGCCACATCAGAACACGTCAGCTTATTTGTTTTTTTAATATTGAGAATTAATAAAGTTATAATCGAAACAAGAATCTGGCGTGACGTCAGAGGTTGACTTGGACACTTTTCTTTGTAAATATACACAAGACAGTTTAAAAATTGGATGTGAGACCTTTAGAGAAATGAAAGAGTTGGCAAGTAATTGCATCAAAACAGTCATAGAGACTGTAAATTCAATGATTATAAGTTGCAAACTAACAAAAATAAGTTTAGAAATATTATTATATTTTTGGAATTCTCT